>CM066042.1:51588295-52188295 GCA_033557465.1 Ichthyophis bannanicus | reverse complement strand
GCCCAGGTAGGAACAGCGGGCATCAGGGCCCGGCATCAGGCCTGATTGCAAACTCTGACCTTGAGCAATGGGTGCAAGAAAAACTGCTGGACGTCCCCCTGCACTGGGGAAAACTTGTTTGGCAAACCCATGGCTGGCAAGGCTGAGGGTTCAGGACAGGGTACCTTGTAACTGCCCTCTTTAATAGGACTTATCTCCCCCCCTCCCTCCCCAGCACCCACCCACCCCTGGGGAAATTGTAGTTTTATAGGTACTTGGACATCTTAGAGGAAAGGGGCTGCTCTCAGGTGCAGCTCTTAATCCAAATCAGTCATACACAGAGGACCTGTGATTAATTAGCTTCAGGTACACAGGGTGTATTAGGGGTATTAGATACACTTTTATTAGTATAAGCATCTACACCAATCCTTATTATATACCGATTTAAAAGACCTAAACACAAGCTTTAAACTCAGATGCAGTCAGAGGTCCAGCAACGAGATGGGGGTTCTCCAGTCTTTTGCATCGAGTGTCACATGTATGATTATCTCCCAGTTGGTGAGAGGTCCTACATATGCACTAAGTGCAGGGAGCTCTTTGCTCTCAGGGAACGAGTCCGTTCTCTAGAGGCTAGAGTAGCAGACCTGGAAGACATAAGAAAGACAGAGAAGTACATGGACGAGACCTACAGGGATATAGTCCTGAAGTCCCACCTCCAGTCTGGCAGCATCCCTGTTGCCATGGAGGAGAGAGGTCACGTGACAGGAGAGCATCACCCTGGTGTGGCAGGAAGTGATCCTGTAACTAGGACCTGTCCTCCAGGTGATGTAAAACCCTCTCGCACCGAGGACGTTTCTCCAGGGCCATGTCCCCATGAGGGGAGGGTCAGGACAGCTGTTATAGTTGGTGATTCAATCATTAGGAATGTAGATAGCTGGGTGGCTGGTGGACGTGAGGATCGCCTGGTAACATGCCTGCCTGGTGCGAAGGTAGCAGATCTCACGCACCGCCTAGATAGGATCATAGATAGTGCTGGGGGGGAGTCTGCTGTCTTGGTACATGTTGGTACCAATGACATAGGAAAATGTGGTAGGGAAGTTCTGGAGGCTAAATTTAAGCTTTTAGGTAGGAAGTTGAAATCCAGAACTTCCAGGATAGCGTTCTCCGAAATGCTTCCTGTTCCACGTGCAGGACCCAAAAGACAGGCAGAGCTCCGGAGTCTCAATGCGTGGATGAGACAATGGTGCAAGGATGAGGGTTTTGGATTTGCTAGGAACTGGGGAACATTCTGGGGAAAGGGGGGCTCTTCCGAAGGGATGGGCTTCACCTTAATCAGGATGGGACCAGACTGCTGGCATTAACCTTTAAAAAAGAGATAGAGAAGCTTTTAAACTAGAAAATAGGGGAAAGCCGACAGTCACCCAGGAGCGCACGGTTCGGACAAAGGTATCCTTGAAGGATACTACCAAAAGCAGTGAGGTTCCAAAAGGGAGTATAGTAGCCCAAATGCCCTTGAGTAAGGAGCAGACAGAGTATAAAGATTCCCCATTACCCATGCCTACCAATAGCCAGATTAATATTAATAAAATACAGTCTCTAAAATGCTTGTATGCCAATGCTAGAAGTCTAAACAATAAGATGGGAGAATTAGAATATATAGCATTAAATGAGAGGTTAGATATGATTGCACTCTCAGAGACATGGTGGAAGGAGGATAACCAGTGGGACACTGTGATACCTGGATACAAACTATATCGTAATGATAGAGCTGAACAAATTGGTGGAGGGGTTGCACTCTATGTTAGAGAGGGCATTGAGTCAGAAAGGATTAAAGTTTTGCAGGGAACAAAATATGCTGTAGAATCTCTATGGATTGAAATTCCATTTATGAAGGGGAAGGTGATGGCAGTGGGAGTATACTATCGACCACCTGGCCAGAATGAACAAATGGATGATGAAATGCTCAAAGAAATCAAGGAAGCTAACAAAAGCCACAACAGAGTAGTAATAATGGGTGATTTCAATTACCCGGTATCGACTGGGACAGTGTCACAGCAGGACAAGCTAAAGAGATAAAGTTTCTAGATGAAATGAATGACTGCTTCTTGGAGCAGCTGGTTCATGAACCGACCAGAGGGGAAGCCATACTGGACCTAGTCCTTAGTGGAACGCCAGATCTGGTGCAAGAAATAAGGGTGTTGGGACCACTTGGCAATAGTGATCATAGTATGATCATGTTTGATTTAATCAGTGGAGGACAGATAGTAAAGGAATCCACAGTACTACCTTTTAACTTTCAAAAGGGTGACTATGATAGAATGAGGAATATAGTTCGGAAAAAACTAAAAGGAGCGGTTCCAAAGGTTAAAGACTTACAGCAAGCTTGGGTGTTATTTAAAAATACTATCCTCGAAGCCCAGACCAGCTGTATTCCACGCATTAAGAAAAGTGGAAGAAAGTCCAAAAAACTGCCAGCATGGTTTAAAGGTGAGGTCAGAGAGGCTGTTGCTGCCAAAAGAGCAACCTTCAGAAAATGGAAAAAAGAGCCAAATGATGAAAACTGGAAACAGCACAAGCACTGGCAAGTTAAATGCAAAGCATTGATAAGGCAGGCAAAGCGGGAATTTGAGAAGAAACTTGCTACGGAAGCAAAAACACGAAATAAAGACTTTTTCAAGTACATTCGTAGCAAAAGGCCTGTGAGAGAGTCAATTGGACCATTAGATGATAGAGGGGTAAAAGGTGCAATAAGAGGAGACAAGGCTATAGCAGAGAGACTGAATGAATTCTTTGCTTCGGTCTTTACTGAGGAAGATGTAGGGGTGTTACCCAAGACTGAAGTGGTATTTAAAGGTGATACTGCAGAGGAATTGAGAGAAATATCGCTACACCGGGAAGATATATTACAACTATTTGATAAACTGAATAGTAGCAAATCACCTGGACCGGATGGTATACATCCCAGAGTGTTGAAAGAACTGAAATATGAGATTGCAGACCTGTTATTGGTAATCTGTGAACTTTCATTAAAATCATCTGTAATACCTGAAGATTGGAGGGTCGCCAACGTAACACCAATTTTTAAAAAGGGTTCCAGGGGTGACCCGGGAAATTACAGACCGGTGAGCCTGACGTCAGTACCAGGGAAAATGGTAGAAGCCATCATAAAGAACAAAATTACACAGCATGTAGATAGTCATGGCCTAATGGGAGACAGCCAACATGGCTTTAGACAAGGAAGATCTTGTCTTACTAATCTGATATGTTTTTTTGAAGGTGTGCATAAACAGTAGACAAAGGTGAGTCGGTTGATATAGTGTATCTGGACTTTCAGAAAGCTTTTGACAAGGTCCCCCATCAGAGACTTTTGGCGAAGCTAAAAAGTCATGGGATAGGAGGCAGTGTACTATTGTGGATCGGGAACTGGTTAAAAGATAGAAAGCAGAGGGTAGGGCTAAATGGCCAATATTCCCAATGGAAAAAGGTGAATAGTGGAGTACCCCAGGGATCTGTACTGGGTCCGCTACTTTTTGACATATTCATAAATGACCTGGAAAAGGGAATAACTAGTGAGGTAATCAAATTTGCAGATGACACAAAGCTGTTTAAAGTTGTTAAAACCCAAGAGGATTGTGGAAAACTGCAGGAGGATCTGGATAAATTGGAAGACTGGGCATCCAAATGGCAGATGAAATTTAATGTGGACAAGTGCAAAGTTATGCACCTAGGAAAGAACAACCCACACTATAGTTACAAGATGCAAGGCTCCACATTAGAAACCACCACCCAGGAAAAAGATTTAGGAGTCATCGTGGATAACATGTTAAAACCCTCCGCCCAGTGTGCAGCGGCGGCCAAGAAAGCAAATAGAATGCTAGGTATCATAAGGAAAGGGATGGAGAATAAAACAAAGGATATTATAATGCCTCTGTATCGCTCCATGGTACGACCGCACCTTGAATATTGTGTGCAATTCTGGTCACCGTATCTTAAAAAGGACATAGAGTTATTAGAAAAAGTACAGAGAAGAGCCACCAAATTGGTGAAGGGGATGGAAGGCTACTCCTATGAAGAGAGGCTAAAAAGGTTAGGGCTCTTTAACCTAGAAAAGAGGCGGCTGAGGGGAGATATGATAGAGGTGTATAAATTAATGAATGGAGTGGAACGGATAAACGTGGATAAATTGTTTACGCTATCAGAATATAGAAGGACTAGGGGGCATGTAATGAAGCTACAGGGTAAACTATTTAAGACAAATAGGAGAAAATATTTCTTCTCTCAACGTGTAATCAAACTCTGGAATCTGTTACCGGAGGATGTAGTAAGGGCTGTTAGTATAGCTGGGTTTAAAAAAGGTTTGGACAAGTTCCTGGAGGAAAGGTCCATAAACCACTATTAAAAAGGGACCCAGGATATCAATGCTTGGCCTAGTACAAGCACTGCAGAACCTGTGTCTTTTGGGGAAACTGCTAGGTACGTATGACCTAGATTGGCCACTGTTGGAAACAGGATACTGGGCTTGATGGACCTCGGTCTGACCCAGTATGGCATTTCTTATGTTCTTATGTTCTTAAGATTGAGGCCGAGGTCGTGACCAGGCAAAGGCTCTCGAAAAAGACCTCGACCCTCCCCCAAAAGAAACCATTGGGGGAAAGACCACCTTTTCCGTGGAAAAAGGGGTCTTTTCACCAGGGCCATTACCAACCCTTCTCGGGGCAGCAACAGCAGGGCCCTCAGCCCAAGAATCAGAGCCATATGCCGAGAAAGCCAAAGGCTCAGAAGCTTCAGCCCCCAGCTCCCACCCAACCTGGGGGAAGCTTTTGACTCCTTGGGCAAGGCTCCTTACTCCTCTCAGAGCTCGCAGGCCTGCTCAAGGACAGGGCAGTAGAACCTGTACCCAGACATCTGTGGGGAAAGGGTTTCTACTCCAGGTATTTCCTTATCCCCAAAAGAACTGGGTGCCTCAGGCCCATACTAGACCTGTGAAACCTGAACAAGCTTCTGGTGAGGGAGAAGTTCAAGATGCTCTCCCTTGGAACACTGCTGCCCTACCTCCACCAGAGATATTGACTATGCTCCTTAGACCCAAAGGATGCGTATATCCACATCCTGATCCACCCCTCCCACAGACAGTACCTAAGGTTTGTAGTGGGAGGAGAGCACTACCAGTACAGGGTACTTCCATTAAGCCTGACCTCCTCTCCAAGAGTCTTTACAAAATGCCTGGTGGTCATGGCCGCCTACATGCGTTTGCAAAGGGCCTTTGTCTTCTCCTATTTGGATGACTGGCTCATCAGAGGCAGCATGGACCCCGAGGCTAGCCAGGCCGCAGGGCGAGCAATCCACCTCCTGCAGTGCCTGGGGTTTGTCATCAACTACCCCAAATCCCACCTCTCCCCAACCCAAAACCTGGAGTTCATAGGGACCCAGTTGGACACATTACAGGTCAAGGCCTTCCTCCCAAAGGAGAGAGCGCATCACCTTGTACAACTGGCAGGGGAAGTACAGTCACTGGTCTGTACTGGCTTGCCTTCTCCTCCATCTACTGGGCCATATGGCTTCAATGGTCCATGTCACACCCCTAGCCTGCTTACACATGCGGGCAGCCCAGTGGTGCCTCCGTTTCCAGTGGACTCAGGCCACTGGAAGGTTGCGGGACAGAATCAGGGTCACCCGTCAGCTGGTGGACCCTCAACTGGTGGCAGTCCCTACACCACCTCCAAGCAGGTATGCATTTCCAAGCACCTGCGGCACAGAAGGTACTGACCACAGATGCCTCCATCCTAGGTTGAGGGGAACACTGCGGAGACCTCTGCACTCAAGGCAGCTGGTCGCAAGAAGAGTCGCTCTTGCAGATCAACCTCCTGGAACTCAGGGCCATCTTCCTGGCTCTGCAAGCATTCTGCCACCTTCTGTGCAACTACCCTGTGTTGAACCAGACCGACAACCAGGTCACCATGTTTTATATAAACAAGCAGGGGGACACAGACTCGCATCCCCTCTGTCAGGAGGCAGTGGCTCTGCTTGCCTTCGCTGTGCGCCATGGAATGCTCCTGCGGGCAGTATACCTCCCAGATCAGGCCAATTGCTTAGCAGACGAGTCCTGTGCCCGCACAAATGGTGCCTGAACCCCAAGGTGGCACAAAGGCTCTTCCGCCTCTGGGGCAGGCCCATGATGGACCTGTTCATTTCCTCGGACAACACGCAGCTACCCTGCTTCTGCTCACGCCAGCCACACCTGGGGAGAGTGGCGGCGGATATCTTTCTGATTCCGTGGTCAGAGGGCCTCCTCTATGCCTTCCCACCGACTCCCCTGGTGGCCAAGACCCTCTTCAAGGTCCAGAGCGAGTAGGCATCAGTGATTCTAATCGTCCCCAGATGGCTCCGGCAACCGTGGTTCCCTCTGTTGCTCTCCTTGTCAGTAGCACTCCCAGTTCCACTGCGTAGGGACCCGGACCTCTATACCAGGAGGAGGGCTCCCTCATGCACACCAACCCGGGCTCGCTAATGTTGACAGCGTGGCTGCTGAAAGGGTAGACCTGGCCCCTTTCAATCTCCCGGGGGAAGTCGAGGAGATCCTTCTGGCCTCCCGGAAACCTTCCACCAGATGGGTGTATGCATTCAAATGTAGAAGAGTCTCCGTCTGTTGTGCAGAAAGAGAAGAGACTACTTCTCCTGCTGCATGCAACTAGTACTGCAGTATCTACTGCACCTCTCGCACGCTGGTCTGAAGTCAAATTCGGTGAGGGTACACCTGAGTACCATAGCCACTCACCCTCACCCGATAGAGGGAAAATCCCTCTCAGGCCAGCCCCTGGTCTGCAGGTTCCTGCAGGGTCTCTTGCTGTCAAAGCCCCCTCTCCGCCCCCCTGCAGCAGAATGGGACCTGAATGTGGTGCTCTCCCAAATCACCAGACTGCTGTTCGAGCCCCTGGCTACTTGCCATTTACGATACCTATCCTGAAAAGTGTTTTTTCTGGTGACCTTCATGTCTGCTCGGAGAGTGAGCAAACTCCAGGCCTTGGTGGCAGATCTGCCGTATACAAGGTTCTACAAGAACAGGGTAGTCTCTGCACACACCCCAAATTCCTCCCCAAAGTGGTTTCCCCCTTCCACCCCAACCGGGAGGTGGTTCTTCCCACGGCCTCACGACGGCAGGGAGGAACTCATACTGCATACACTAGACTGTAAGCGGGCCTTGTCCTTCCATCTGCAGTGGACCCAGGCCCATTGCAAAGCTCCTCAGCTTTTTGTGTCATATGACACCAGTAGGCTGGAGCTTCTGGTAACAAAGCAAACTCTGTTCACTTGGGTGGCGGACTGCATTGCCCTTTCCTGTGAGCGAGCTGACCTCTCCCTTGAGCACCAGATAACTGCACATTGCGTGTGGACTATGACCACATTGGTAGGCAACCTCCACTCAGTGCCAGTCACGGAAGTCTGCAGGGGCCACCACCTGGTCTTCGATTCATACGTTTGCAACTCACTACTGCTTGGAGAGCGAGTCACGCAGGGACAGTGCCTTCGGGCAGGCAGTACTCCGTAATTTTCTCTGGGTGTAGGCAACTCCTGCCCTCCAATGATTCTGGGTTCAGGCTACCAGAGTGAAGTTGTCACTGGATGTGCAGGTCTTGCAGAGTCTCTCTATAGTGTCTCACCTTCTGCAGCTTACAGCCTCCTGACGGGTTGCTGGTGGTGCTGTCGTGACTCTGCCCTTGGCAGCTTGGAGCTAGGGAGTCCCATATGTAAGGACTGACTTCCTGCTTGTTCCTGGAGAAAGCGTAGTTACTCACCTGTAACAGGTGTTCTCCAGGGACAGCAGGAATTAGTCCTCACAACCCTCCCTCCTCCCCTTAAAGTTGCCTCCCTACATTGTTTTAAGTTCTTTTTGCTATATCATCTGACTGAGAAAGATGGCACCCTTGGGCAGGAAGGGGATCACGCATGCATGGTAGCATGTCCCAAAGGCTTTCTTTGAAAGCTGGGGGAATGCTCCACACAGGCTGTCGGTGCCAATGTCACCCATATGTGAGGACTGATTCCTGCTGTCCCTGGAGAACACCTGTTACAGGTGAGTAACTACGCTATGCCTGTGATGATTCCTTCCAAGTGTTCAGGGGAGATGCCTGAGGAGTCCCAGATGATTCTGATGTTTGTGTAGTTATGACGTGGTTGAGCTATCATTGTATGTTTGGTTGCCTAGAGGGCATGTCTGTGTTTGGAAGTGGTTTGCCATGGCTTGCGGGATTAGTTCTGTAATTTCTTCCATTTGAGCAGGGTCTTTTACTAAGTTTCTGACTAGGTCAAAGAACTCTCTTGAATGGTTTAGGGAATTTTGGATCATTTTGGCATAGTATTCTTTCTTTGCCTTGTTTGTGGCTGGCTGATATTCATGTAGCTTGGCCAGGTAGGTGTCAAGGTTGATAGCTGACGGAGCATCTCCATTTTCTTTCCAGAGCCTCTTAGGTTGCGTTTCATGTTTTTCAGTTGGGTGGAGTACCATGTTGCTGTGTTGTGTCTCGGTTGGATTGCGGGTATGTGCGGCTTTATCTGATTATACTGCTTATTGTTTTGTGCCAGTTCTGAATGAGTGAGTCTGTCTTAAGTGGAGTCTTGAAGGTGGGGCAATATTTTGGTTAGAAATTCTTTTGTCTCCAGATGGTGGAATCTGCCAGTTGTAGTTTTTGTGTGTGTGGTCCTTCTTGAGGGAATGAGGAGGACAGAAATGGGGTCATTCTGAGCCATGAATAGAGGAGGGACGTCCATCCCCGCTATTCGTGTCTGCTCCTGCCCCCGACTAACTTCCCTAGGGGCGGGGAATGGGCGGAGTCTGGGTGGGCAGTGGGTGGTCGTTGGCCCTGGACGTACAGGGACGATTCTAATGTTGGCCCTGTACGTCCAGGGCCAGCAACATGTGCGGGGAAGTTATTCCACCTCCGAGGGGGAATAACTTCCCTGGACATGAGTTTTTTAAGTGCCCGCGGGGCTCGGATGGGGCAGGGGGACCAGGGGGCATTCCCCACAGCCCGACCTTGGCCTTAGGAGGCCAGATCGGGGGTTGGGCTGTGGGGAATAAACCCCTTTTTCAGGCTGCCGGCATCGCGGCTGTTAAATGGAGCCATGGTGCTATGGCAACATGTCGCCTTGGCTCCATTTAAAAGCCCTGAGTGAGTTAGTCAGGCTGTGTATGTACGTGCAGGCCGGACTGAATCGCAGTTCCAGCCTGCACGTACATGCCTGATCATGATTCTGATACCGTGGGGCTAGTCGTGCCCCGCGAGATCAGAATCATGATCCCCTCTGTACATCCGGCTCAGACTGGACGTACTGAGGGAATCTACGTATGGGATGGAATCGAGCTGAAAGTGTCTTGTGGTTTGACCAGGGGACAGTGGCTAGAGTGGGTGGTGGGAGGGAGTATTCTCTGAGCATGAGTTGGAGTAGGAATATCAGATCTAGTGTATTTACCTTGTTGTGTGTGGATTGGTTTATTTATTTATTTATTTATTTATTTAACTATTTCTTTTATACCGCCCCTTCCAGAGATCAAGGGCGGTTTACATATAACAGGTTAACAGTCTTGTACACAGTTTGTATACATTTTACATAGAACAATAGAAATCAACTATTTACATTGAACATTGTACACAGTTTGTATACATTTTACATAGAACAATAGAAATCAACTATTTACATTGAACAGTAAATATAAGCTTTGTAAGTATTAAAGAAAAACAATAAGCAGAGACATCTTTGGTTGATGATTTTCATGTATCCTAGGGCCTCCATTGCATCCAGGAAGGCTTTTGAGGTTTTAGGGGAGGTAGATGTAAGGTTGAAATCACCTAGGATCAGTAGGTGATTGGAGCAAGATCTGTGTTTGCAGGCTGCTTCCGGTATGAAGTCTAGGTCATCTGGGCTGGCATTAGGGGATCTGTAGACAAGGAAGAATATTATGGATCTGTTCGCGATGATTAATGTATCCAAGCCTTTGCTCGTGCTGTTGCTGAGGAAATGAAAATTGAGGTGTTTCTTAGTCATGATGAGAACCCCACCGCCTCTACGTTTGGTTCTAGAACAGCCGAATAAGTCATAACAGGGGATATGAGCTGGTTCATTAGGACATTGTCGGATTTGGTGAATCAGGATTCAGTGATGCATAGAATGTCCAACTGGTTATCCGTGAGAAAGTCAGAGATCGGTTGTTTCATGTTGAGTGGGCATTAATAAGAGCACATTTGAGGTGAGAGGAGGTGTTATTGTTGTTTATGGGTGGGGGTTGTTTCAGAGGAGGTGCTGATATGTTTTGATTCTGGGCTTGTTTGTGAAGAGAGGTGTTGAGGAGAAGGGGGTATGAGTATATTTATTTATTACAATCTCTTATATACCGCACTATTTATCATCAGCGCGGTTTACATAAAACAAAGTACCATAACAACAAACTATTTGGTTTTACATAGAATAGGAAAAAGACAACTTGGATAACATAGGGAAGTATGAATGCAACTATTTACATATGTACAGTAAGCTTGTGCTACAGATTAGGAACTATCTAAATGGTAGGCTAGTATGGAGGAGATGCAATTATGTTGGAGTCTGGCTATCCTGGTAGTAATGGAGGAATAAGTGGTATTTGAGTGCCTTCTTGAATTGTGCTAGATCGGTAACAGCACGAATATCTGGTGGTAATGTGTTCCAGCATTTAGGGGCATAAAGGCTGAAGGCCCTGTTTGATGTTGCTAATGTGCACTTTGGAGAAAGGAGGGAAACCGTTGCCTTGCCTTTGGAGCTTCCTTAAATGGCTGGGCAGAACAGATGGGTGTTCTGCAAGACGGAGATTTATTTCTGAGAACAGGAAGCTTTCCTTTGTAAGCAAAATGGATAGGATTCTATCACTTGCACAAAAAAATACATTCAGGTTTTACTATGGCATTCACCTTGACATGGGCAATTATAGCATGATCGCCTTTGATTTAACTAGTGGAGGAGGGATAGTAAGGAAATCCACAGTACTACCTTTTAACTTTCAAAAGGGAGACTATGATAAAATGAGGAAAACAGTTAAGAAAAAACTAAAAGGAGCAGTTGCAAAGGTTAAAGACGTACATCAAGCTTGGGTGTTGTTGAAAAATACTATCTTGGAAGCCCAGACCAGCTGTATTCCACGCTTTAAGAAAAGTGGAAGGAAGTCCAAAAAACTGCCAGCATGGTTTAAAGGTGAGGTCAGAGAGGCTGTTGCCAAAAAAGCATCTTTCAGGAAATGGAAAAAAGAGCCAAACAACGAAACCTGGAAACAGCACAAGCACTGGCAAGTCAAATGCAAAGCATTGATAAGGCAGGCAAAGAGAGAATTTGAGAAGAAGCTTGCTGCGGAAGCAAAAACACGAAATAAAGACCTTTTCAAGTACATTCGTAGCAAAAAACCTGTGAGAGAGTCAGTTTGTCCATTAGATGATAAAGGGGTTAAAGGAGCACTAAGAGGCGACAAGGCGATAGCTGAGAGACTGAATGAATTCTTTGCTTCGGTCTTTACTGAGGAAGATGTAGGGATGTTACCCATGACTGAAGTGGTATTTAAAGGTGCGGAAGAATTGAAGGAAATATCGATACATCGGGAAGATGTCTTACAACTATTAGATAAACTGAAGAGTAGCAAATCACCTGGGCCGGATGGTATACATCCAAGGGTGTTGAAAGAACTGAAATATGAGATTGCAGACCTGCTATCAGTAATCTGTGAACTATCATTAAAATCATCTCTAATACCTGAAGATTGGAGGATCGCCAATGTAACACCAATTTTTAAAAAGGGTTCCAGGGGTGATCCGGGAAACTACAGACCGGTGAGCCTGACGTCAGTACCAGGAAAAATGGTAGAAACCATCATAAAGAATAAAATTACTCAGCATGTAGATAGTCACAACCTAATGGGAGACAGCCAACATGGCTTTAGACAAGGAAGATCTTGTCTTACTAATCTGTTATGTTTTTTTGAAGGAGTGAATAAACAGGTGGACAAAGGTGAGTCGGTTGATATAGTGTATCTGGACTTTCAGAAAGCCTTTGACAAGGTCCCTCATCAGAGACTTTTGGCAAAACTAAAGAGTCATGGGATAGGAGGCAGTGTACTATTGTGGATCAGGAACTGGTTAAAAGATAGAAAGCAGAGGGTAGGGCTAAATGGCCAATTTTTCCAATGGAGAAAGGTGAATAGTGGTGTACCCCAGGGATCTGTGCTGGGTCCGCTGCTTTTTGACATATTCATAAATGACCTGGAAAGTGGAATAACGAGTGAGGTTATCAAATTTGCAGATGACACAAAACTATTTAAAGTTGTTAAAACCCAAGAGGATTGTGAAAAATTGCAAGAGGATCTTGATAAATTGGAAGACTGGGCATCAAAATGGCAGATGAAATTTAATGTGGACAAGTGCAAGGTTACGCACCTAGGGAAGAACAACCCAAACTATGGTTACACGATGCAAGGTTCCACATTAGGAACTACCACCCTGGAAAAAGATTTAGGCGTCATTGTGGATACCATGTTAAAACCCTCGGCCCAGTGTGCAGCGGCGGCCAAGAGAGCAAATAGAATGCTAGGTATGATAAGGAAAGGAATGGAAAATAAAACAAAAGATATTATAATGCCTCTATATCGTTCCATGGTGAGACCGCACCTTGAATATTGTGTGCAATTCTGGTCGCCGTATCTTAAAAAGGATATAGCGTTTTTAGAAAAGATTCAGAGAAGAGCCACCAAAATGGTAAAGGGGATGGAAGGATACTCCTATGAAGAAAGGCTAAAAAGGTTAGGGCTCTTTAACCTGGAAAAGAGACGGCTGAGGGGAGATATGATAGAAGTCTATAAATTAATGAACGGAGTGGAACGGGTAAACGTAGATCGATTGTTTACCTTATCAGAATATAGAAAGACTAGGGGACATGCAATGAAGCTACAGGGTAAACTATTTAAGACTAAGAAAAGAAAATATTTTTTCACTCAATGTGTAATCAAACTCTGGAATTTGTTACCGGAGGATGTAGTAAAGGCTGTTAGTGTAGCTGGGTTTAAAAAAGGTTTGGACAAGTTCCTGGAGGAAAGGTCCATAAACCATTATTAAGAAGGGACCCAGGATATCAATGCTTGAACCAATACAAGCATTGTGGAACCTGTGTCCCTTGGGGAAACTGCTAGGTACATATGACCTAGATTGGCCACTGTTGGAAACAGAATACTGGGCTTGATGGACCTTGGTCTGACCCAGTATGGCATATCTTATGTAAGGTAGGTAAGGATATTCAGGGGTCCGCGGCTATGTTGGAAGCAGATGGCTTTGCAGACCCTTGCGCCAGCGGCCGGGCACGGGGCAGTGGCTGTTCCGTCTGGGGCTCCGCTGGCAGTGGGACCGCAGTCCGAGGATTTTTGCCCTGACTTTGTGTTAATTATGCATCATCAGGCATTCTGTTTGCGACAGCAAGGGAAGATGCCGGAGGCTCTGTCGCTGTCTGGGGCGCCACAACAGCCAGGTTCGTCTGAACCGAGTGCCAGCTCTGTGAGGCCACTGAAGCGGGCAAGGACCCGACAGCCCTCGATTTTGGAATTCGAGGGGCAGGAGTCCGAGGAGAATGAGATCGACATGGAAGTTGAAGATGAAGAGTTGGAGGAAGGAGAGATTCCTGAACCGGAAGATCAGGCCAGAATTATTCGGGTGTTCCGGAGGGAAGAGTTGGCAGCGCTCACTACCGAGTCCCTTCACTTAAGCTCGCCGCGGAACAACCAGTAGAGGAGGACAGTGGAGAAGACCCAATTTTTCAGGCGGTGCGGCAAACGCAGGTGGTGTTTCCTGTTCACAAGGTGGTGGACAGGATGGTACAGGATGAGTGGGATCAGCTGGAGGCAGGCCTCCGTGGTGTTCACATTATGAATAGGCTGTATCCGTTAGCGGATAAAGACAAGGACAGGTTTCGGTCTCCGAAGGTTGACGCAGCGGTATCAGCGGTGACCAAGAAGACCACCATTCCAGTAGAAGGTAGCGCAGCCTTGAAGGATGCGCAGGATAGGAAGATGGATAGTTTGCTGAAACAGTCCTTTGAAGCAGACGCGGTATCCTTGCAGGCCTCCATTTGTGGGGCGTGGGTTGCAAGAGCTTGTCTCTGATGGTCTTAGCGTTTAAGGCAGTCGGCTCAGTTGGAACAGGAAGGTCTGAGAGACTAGGACCGCCTGGAGTCGGGTTCAGCTTATCTGTCCGATGTGCACTATGACTTAATCAGAGCTCTGGCTAACAGTATGGCGTCTCTGGTTGCCGCTCGCAGATCCCTGTGGTTGCGAAATTGGGCGGCAGATGGGTCTTCCAAGGCTTGACTTGGTAAACTCCCTTTTAAAGGCAAGTTGTTGTTCGGGGAGGATCTCGAGAAGTTGGTTAAGGATTTAGGGGAGTCTAAAGGTGGTCAGCTGCCGGAGGATAGACCCAAGCAGGGGAAGGCTACCTCGGCCATTCGCGGTTCCTTTCGAGATTTTCGGAGGTTTCGGACTTCTCGTTTGGGCGGATCCAAAGAGGAAGGTTTGCTCCGCGGTCCCAGGGGTTTCGAGGGTTTCGGGGAGCAGGTAGAGGTTTTGCGGCTGCAGCCTCAACAGTCAATCGAAAGCCACAATGAAGTGAGGGGGACCCCGGCAGGACGTTTGCCCATAGGCGGGCGGCTTTGGAGCTTTCTTCCTGCCTGGGTCCAAATAATGTCCGATCAGTGGGTGCTAGAAATAATCCGAGAGGGCTATGCGCTGGAGTTTGCGCGGCCAGTTCAGGAGTCCTTCGTTCAGGCGCCCTGCAGGGGGCTGCAGAAGGCTCGCGCAGTCCGTTGCACGTTGGATCGGCTGTTGCGCTTAGGCGCGATCATCCCGGTGCCCAAGGAGGACTACGGCAGGGGACGATACTCAATTTATTTCGTGGTGCCAAAGAAGGACGGGTCTCTTCGCCCAATTTTGGACCTGAAAGGGGTAAACCGCAGTCTGCGGGTACCGCATTTCAGGATGGAAACGTTGCGATCCGTCATTGTAGCGGTGCCCCAAGGGGAGTACTTGACATCCCTCGATCTCACGGAGGTGTATTTGCACGTGCCAATCAGAGCGGGTCAGCAGACGTCGAGAGAGGATGTCGGAAGGGATTGACACTCTGCTACAGCTCTGGCCGGTGTCGGGGCTCCTCTATGTATTTCCTCCGTGAGCGCTCATAGGTCGGGTGGTACAACGGATCGAGTCCCATCCAGGGAGAGTGTTGTTGGTAGCTCCGGACTGGCCACGGTGTCCGTGGTATGCCGACCTCATTCGCCTCCTCGACGGGGAGCCGTGGAGGTTGCCGTCGTCAGACAGTCTGCTGCTTCAGGGGCCGTTGCGAATGCCTCAAGTGGATCGATTCTCGCTTACGGTTTGGCCATTGAAAGGGTGCGTTTAAAGAAACGAGGTTATTCAGGAGCAGTCATTGCGATTTTACTTAAGGCACGAAAGCCTTCCACGTCACTGGCCTATGTTTGCATTTGGCGCATATTTGAGGATTGGTGTTCCAGGAGGCAGGTGCAGGCGGAAACCGCGTCTGTTGCAGTGATTCTGAGCTTTCTGCAGGACGGTTTCGAAAAGGGTCTGGCGGCCAGCTCCTTGAGGGTACAGTTAGCTGCGCTGGCTTGCTATAGAGGCAAGGTGCAAGGAGTGGCCTTAAATGGGCAAGCTGATGTGCTACGTTTTCTTAAGGCGGTAACGAAGTTACGTCCTTCCTGGAGGATTGTGGTTCCTCCATGGGATCTTAACTTGGTGTTGGCGGCACCTGGCTAGGGAGCCGTTTGAACCCTTACAACAGGCGTCCGTGAAGGATTTAACCTTGAAGACAGTATTTTTGGTGGCCATTTGTTCAGCAAGCCGTATTTCTGAGTTCTCCAGGACCAAGCAGGAAGTCAGTCCTCACTTATGGGTGACATCGGCGCTGATGGAGCCCCCGTGCGGAGCATTTCCACAGCTTTCTATGAAAGCCTTTGGGAATACTACACGCATGTGCGGTCCCCTTCCCGCCTAAAGGTGCCATCTTGCTCAGGCTCTCTTTTTCCGTGGAGCCCTTCGGACGTTCGTCCTAGTCACCCGGGAAAAGTTGACGTTTTTTGAAGATTTCTTCGCTTTTTTCTCCGAGTTCGATGCCGGTTCCCCTTCCCGCCGGGTTCGGTACACCGGTATCGAGCCTGTTCTCTATTTTTTGGTTTTGCCCTTCATGGCTGGCGTTCGCGCCCTTTTTTCTGTTTTTCCCTGGAAGGCCGGTCTTTTGACCTCGCGGGGGCCCTTTTTTCCCCGATGGCTTCCAGTGGTTTCAAGAAGTGTGATCGGTGCAAGAAACTAATGTCTCTCACCGACCCGCACGACTGCTGCCTTCGGTGCCTCGGTCCAGATCATGATCCCATGATCTATGGCCCGTGTGGTAAAATGTCCACCAAGGCACTTCGAAGCCGTCAGCACCAGAAGGAAAGGATTTTTTCGGATTCTGCCTCCGGCCGGGCCCGGACCTCATCTGAGGCCTCGACGTCTCGGGAGTCTGATCCCGAGCATCGCCGGGGTTCCTCGGACAGGGGGTCCCCCGACCGGGAACGCAAGAGGAAGAAACGGCTCGCGAGGGCGGCATCGGAAGAGGTCCCTTGTTCCTCGAGGGCCAGGTCTAAGACCCCAGACCGCCATCCCGGGCCTTTGGAGCAGGAGAAGCCATCCAAAGTACCTCGTGTAGAGCCGGAGACCGTCGGACACGTAAGTCCTGTAGTCCTCGTGGACTCTCCTCTGAGGGAGCCGACGTGGGGCCCGGCGCCACCGGGATCCGAGTCGGTGGCTGCTGAGTCTCCTGAGCTTGGACTCAGGCTGACAGCCTTGGCGTGCAGATTGTCTGTCTGCCTTCATGGAGCAGCAGCGGGTACTGCTGGCCAGCCTCGCTGGTGCATCAGCCCCGACCACCGGGACATCGACGTCGAAGTCGACCCCGGAGACCGAGCCAATACTCGAGACCATGAAGGTTCTAAGTCGTCCTCGGTCAAGATCTCCCTCGACCTCCCGCTCGGAACCGAGGGCTTCGACGCCGGTGCCTTCAGCGTCGGGGTGGGTGCCACCTCGACCCGCGCGGTCAGAGCCCCTCGACGACTCTTCCGATGAGTCAGCCTGGGAGACGGAGGATGAGGAGTCCCCCGATACCTTCCGGACTCTGTGCGTCCCGTCGGACTCACCGCAGTCCGAGCCCCGAAGTAGGTCTCCTCCGGAGGACACCTGATTCTCGGAGTTCGTGCGGGACATGGCCAAGGCCTTGGCGATTCCCGCCGACCCCGAGGAGGAGCCTCGAGCCGAGGAGCTCGAGGCCCTCCAGTATGACTCTCCTCCGAAGAAGGCCTTTACTGTGCCGGTTCCTCCGATGCTGGAACGGCTCCTCTTCCGGATGTGGGAGGCACCGGCCTCGGCGCCGGTCTTGAGCAAGCGAGTCGATTCCATTTATCGACTCTGCAAGAGCCCTGGCTTCCAAAAGGCGCAGCTGCCGCACCATTCCATGGTGGTGGAATCGGCCATGCATCGACTGAAGAGCCAGAAGATGCACTCTGCGGTGCCCCCCGGTAGGGAGGCCTGGAACCTGGATGTGTTTGGCAGAAAGTGCTTCCAGGGCTCGATGCTTGCTTGCCGTGTCCAGTCATACCAGCTGTACATGGGCATGTTTCTCCGAGACCTGGCAAAGGAGCTTGCCGGGTTCTCTGCTGGTCTCTCCGGGGAACCTTTGCAGAGGTTCCAGTCTTTGTCTTCAGGAATCCAGGACTGTTCCAAATTCATGTCCCGAGCGGCCTACGATGGCTTCGAGGCTTCGGCTCGTGTGGCGGCTGCCGGCATCGCAGCCCGACGCCAGGCATGGCTGCAGTCATCGGACCTCGAGCCTTGGGTACAGGACAAGTTGGTCGATGTCCCTTGCCGAGGTGAGAACCTTTTTGGCAAACCCATGGCCGAGAAGGCCGCTGAGCTCGAGACCGAGCACCTGACCAGGACTAGACTATCCAGAAACACTTCTGCCCCTTCTCACAAAAAGAAGGGCTCGGGTAAAAAGTCCTTCTACCTGAGAAAGGTGTCTGCCTACAAACCTTTCCCTCAATACCAGGCCTCTGCAGCTCCCCCTCAGGGGCAGCAGGCCAAGGGGCAGGGACATGGGCCCCATAGGCAGAAGACCCCCAAGCCTCCGGCTCCTGCTCCTACCCAGCAGGGAGGGGGTTTTTGACTCCCAAGGCATAGCCTCTCCGTCCCTGCTGTCCCATCCCTGCACAGGAGGTCACTTAGCCCTGTTTGCCCACCGGTGGCCACCCATTACAGGGGATGCTTGGGTTTTAAGCATCATTCACCAGGTCTATATGCTTCATTTCCAACAGCTACCTCCTGTCTACTTTCCAGGAGAACCTCTGAGGCCTCTCCTGCACACCACCCTCCTCCTCCAAGAACTTCAGGGTCTGCTTCTGGACAAGGCGGTGGAGCCAGTACCTCCTCGGCTACAGGGGCGCGGGTTCTACTCCAGGTATTTTCTGGTGCCAAAGAGAACAGGAGGCCTAAGGCCTATCCTAGACCTCAGAAACCTCAACAAGTTCTTGGAGAAAGAGAAGTTCAAGATGCTTACTCTTGGAACACTTCTGCCCTACCTCCAGCAGGGAGATTGGCTATGCTCCTTAGATCTAAAGGATGCGTACACTCACATCCTTATTCATCCAGACCACAGAAAGTACCTCAGGTTCGTGGTGGGAGGAAACCATTACCAGTACAGGGTACTGCCTTTTGGCCTAACGTCCGCCCCACGGGTCTTTACAAAGTGCCTAGCTGTGGTGGCAGCCTACTTGAGGACTCAAGGGATATTTGTCTTCCCCTATCTGGACGACTGGCTCATCCGGGCCAAACCTACCAGGAGGCCAGGCAGGCCACCTTCAGGACTGTCACACTCCTTCAAGACCTAGGCTTTGTCATAAACTTCGCAAAGTCCACTTTGCTCCCCTCCCAGAACCTCGAGTTCATAGGAGCACGGCTGGACTCTCTGCAGGCAAGGGCTTATTTGCCAGAGGACAGAGCTCAAAGGCTCATGGAGTTGGCATCCCGGTTTCTCAGTCTGCCGAGGGTTCCTGCCAGGCTCTGTCTGCAGCTCCTGGGACACATGGCATCGACTGTGCATGTGACCCCCAATGCCTGCCTCCACATGAGGCCTGCACAGTGGTGCCTCAGAACTCAGTGGAGGCAGGCCACAGGGAGCCTCACAGACCAAGTAAGGGTATCCAAACCTTTCCTGGATTCTCTTCAGTGGTGGCTACACCCCCCAACTTGCTGCAGGGGGTGCCTTTTCATGTAGCTGTCCCCACAGTGGTGTTGACAACCGATGCCTCCTTGCAGGGCTGGGGTGCACACTGTCAAGGGAGCTGCACCCAAGGCCTCTGGTCCCCATGGGAAGCCCTGCAACAGATCAACCTACTGGAACTGCGAGCTATTCGCTTAGCCCTCAAGGCTTTTTCTCACTCCTTGGCCCACCAGTCTGTTCTAGTTCAGACAGACAACCAAGTCGCCATGTTCTGTGTGAACAAACAGGGTGGCACTGGGTCCAGGCCTCTATGCCTGGAAGCACAGGCCCTTTGCTCTTTTGCCCTCAGGCACCAGTTGTTGCTGAGGGCCGTGTATCTTCCTGGCCAGGAGAACTTTCTGGCAGACCGCTTAAGCAGGATATTGCAGCCCCACGAGTGGAAGCTGCACCCTTTAGTGGTTCAACAGATTTTTCTAAAATGGGGACTTCCATCCATGGATCTCTTTGCCAGTCCCCTGAATCACCAAATGCCCAGGTTTTGTTCCAGGCAATCGCATCCCCTGAGGGTGGCGGCGGATGCCTTCCTGATTTCTTGGTCCCAGGGCCTGCTCTATGCGTTTCCTCCCAAGCCTCTGGTGGCCCGAACCTTGTTCAAGATTCTCAGGGACAAGGCCTCAGTACTTCTGGTTGCTCCCAGGTGGCCGAGGCAGCCCTGGTTCCCCCTGCTACTTCAACTGGCAGTGGAGACACCCATGCCTCTGGGATTCCAACCCGACCTTCTATCTCAGGATCAGGGTTCCCTTCTGCATCCCAATCTCAGATCTCTCCATCTGATGGCATGGAGGCTGCAAGGGTAGTCTTGGCTCCCTGGGGTCTAGAGGTGGAAGAGGTGGTCTTGGCCTCTAGAAAGCAATCCACCAGGAAAACATATGCCCTAAAGTGGAGAAGGTTCTCCTTGTGGTGTCAGCAACACAAGGAAGATCCTTTCACCTGCACTGTGCCAGTAGTGCTCCAGTACCTACTGCACTTGTCAAATCAGGGCCTTAAGTCCAATTCTGTTCGGGTCCACCTCTCTGCTCTGGCAGCTCATCACTCTCTGGTGGAGGGACACTCTTTGTCAGTTCACTCCTTGGTGTCCAGATTTCTCAGAGGCTTACTATTGCTCAAGCCTCCTCTCCGTCCACCGGCCCCTGAGTGAGAGTTGAATGTGGTCTTGCAGCAACTTACTCGCCCACCTTTTGAGCCCATGGCTACAAGTCCTTTACGCGTCCTATTCTGGAAGACTCTATTCCTAGTGGCCTTGACCTCGGCCAGACGAGTGAGTGAACTTCAAGCCCTGGTCTGTGACAGGCCATACACTCGCTTCTATAGGAACAGGGTAGTCCTTAGGACTCATCCTAAGTTCCTCCCCAAGATTGTCTCCTCTTTCCATCTCAACCAAGAGGTGGTTCTTCCAACATTCTTCCCTAGGCCCCATGCAAGCCGGGCTGAGACAGTCCTGCATACCCTGGACTGTAGGATGGCCTTGTCCTTCTACCTTGAGCGTACGCAGGGGCATAGAAGGGCTACTCAGCTCCTCGTATCTTTTGACCCCAATAACTTGGGGGTACCTGTGTCCAAGTGTACCTTGTCCATCTGGATGGCTGACTGCATCACCTGGGCTTACAGGGCAGCTGACCTTCCTTTGCAGGGTCGCGTCACGGCCCACCGTGTCAGGGCAATGGCTGCCTCAGTAGCTCATCTCCGCTCTCTACCATTGGCAGACATCTGCAGGGCTGCAACTTGGTCCTCAAGCCAGACTTTTGCGGCCCATTACTGCCTGGAGAGGGAGTCCCACAGGGACAGTGCTTTCGGTCAGGCAGTGCTCCGGAATCTCTTTGAGGTTTAGGCAACTCCTACCCTCAAGCCCTCTGGTTGGGCTACCGGTGGAGGTATGTTTTCAGTGAAATCCTTTCTCTGATGCTGAGGCTAGAGGGAGCTCATTTTTCAGCTCTGGGTCCCCGGTAGCCTGAAGCTGGGGAGTCCCATAAGTGAGGACTGACTTCCTGCTTGGTCCTGGAGAAAGAGTAGTTACTCACCTGTAACAGGTGTTCTCCAGGAGCAGCAGGAATCAGTCCTCACATCCCTCCCTCCTCCCCTGGGAGTTGCAGTTGTACATAGTTAAATTTTTTCATTTTTGTGTGCTGTTTTTTAGCTTTGTCATTTGACTGAGCAGGATGGCACCTTTAGGCGGGAAGGGGACCGCGCATGAATGTAGTATTCCCAAAGGCTTTCATAGAAAGCTGGGGAAATGCTCCGCACGGGGGCTCCATCGGTGCCGATGTCACCCATAAGTGAGGACTGGTTCCTGCTGCTTCTGGAGAACACCTGTTACAGGCGAGTAACTACTCTTTACAGGCGTTGTCTTGTAGAGAACCGTTTCTTTCTTTCTCTAGAGAAAAGATGGTGCTTCGGCCAGTACCCTCCTTGCCCAAAGTAGTGTCTCCGTTTCATATAAACCAGACGGTATCCCTTCCGGTGCTGGGTTCGGGGGAGGACGGCACGTCGGATCGGGGATTGCGTTGGTTGGACTTAAAGGAGGGGGTGTTGCGTAGGTATTTGAAGGTTTCAGAGGCGTTTCGCAAGTCCGATCGACTATTCGTGCTGTTCGGTGGAACTCGTAAGAGGGAGCCGGCAGCGAAGGCCTCCATTTCTAGATGGATTAGAGAGGCGATTGCTTCGGCTTATCTGCTGTCGGGGCGACAGGTTCCGGTTGGTTTGCGGGCTCATTCTACCAGAGCGCAAGCGGCTTCATGGGCAGAGCACAGTTTGGTGTCGCCTGTGGAAATTTGTAGGGTGGCTACTTGGTCGTCGCTTCATACTTTCAGTAGACACTACTGTCTCGAAGTTTTGGCAGCAAAGGATGCTGTTTTGGGGCGGCGGTGTTGTAGGCCGGCTGGAAGGGTCCCTCCCAATGAGTACTGCTCTGTCACATCCCAGAGGTGGAGGACTAAACTGGAGGACCGATAAGGAAATGGTAATTACACTTACCTGGTAATTGTTCTTCCTTGAGGGACGACAGTTTAGTCCTCATTCCTACCCGGGGTACTGTAGAGCAAAGCAGTGGAGTTTCAGCTAGCCAAGCAGTTAACTTACCGGTTTGTTTCTGCCCTTCTTTGGCTCTTCTGGTTCTTGCCTGTCTATTCTTTTGGGCGCAGGCGAGAGGCGAAGGCACAAGCAGGAGAGCCTATGTTCCGAGACGAAGGGGTCTCTTGTTTGAAGCAGTGGTTATGCGTTGAGTTAGAATGTTTTTTGATTAGCTACTTATTTGTTTCTCCTTTGTGTGCTTTGTCAATAGTTCACTGGGAATGATGAGAGAGACCAGCAGACTACTTCCAGTGAGGTCACATTTGTTTTGTGACATGCCCAGTCTCCAAGCTGCAGGAGGAGGTGCACAACCCAGAGGTGGAGGACTAAACTGTCGTCCCTCAAGGAAAAACAGTTACCAGGTAAGTGTAATTACCATTTACTTCCCCTTATCTTGAAGCCTTGTGCTGTGAACTTTCATCTAGTGACTTAAAAGAGAAGTATATCATTATTTTAGTGTATCGCGCCCCCCCCCCCCCCCAGGTAATTGGAGGAATGTATAAATAAGATCACGATGATGCCTAAATCTTTTTCCTAGGTGGTGGTTTCTAAGGTTGGTACCTTGCATCGTTTAACCATAGTTTGGGTTGTTCTTTCCTAGGTGCATAACTTTGCACTTGTCCACATTAAATTTCATCTGCCATTTAAACGTCTAGTCTTCCATTTTTTCAAGATCCTCTTGTAATTTTTTTACAATCCTTTAGTGTTTTAACGATTTTGAATAATTTTGTGTCACCTGCAAATCTGATCACCTTACTCGTTATTCCCATTTCTAGGTCATTTATGAATATATTAAAAAGCAGTGGGCCCAGCACAGATCCCTGTGGTACTCCACTATTCACCTTTCTTCATTGAGAAATTGGCTATTGAGCCCTACTCACTGCTTTCTATCTTTTGACCAGTTTCTGATCCACAATACTACACCGCTTCCAATCCCATTATTTTTTCATTTTGCAAAGAGTCTCTCATGAGGGACCTTGTCAAAGGCTTTCTGAAAATCTAGATACACTATATCAGCGATGGCGAACCTATGGCACGCGTGCCAGCTGTGGCACGCGAAGGCCTTGCAGCTGGCACGCGGGTAGGTCCGCAAAAAAGAAAAAGCTGGCTCTGAGTGCAGTGTCCCGCGGGGCCCCCTCCGCCCGCTAAGCCCCTCTGCAAGGGCTTTCAGATTCGCGAGGGAGAGCGTCTCCCTCACGTCTCTGTTAAGCCCGCAGGGGCTAATGGGAAATTTCCCATCAGCCCCTTTAGACGCGAGGGACTGATGGGAAATTTCCCATTAGCCCCTGCGGGCTTAACAGAGACGCGAGGGAGACGCTCTCCCTCGCGAATCTGAAAGCCCTTGCAGAGGGGCTTAGCGGGCGGAGGGGGCCCCGTGGGACATTGCATTCTGCCGCTGCCGCAGCAGCGGCAGCAGCCAAAGCCCGCTTTTTTTTTTTAGTAAATATGCCATGGGGGGGGGGGGTTGGGCTGCTAATGGGCTAGGGGGGGAGGGGTTAGGACTGCTAATGGGCTAGGGGGGGAGGGCTTAGGACTGCTAATGGGCTGGGGGGGGTAGGACTGCTAATGGGCTGGGGGGGGTAGCGGGTAGGACTGCTAATGGGCTGGGGGGTGTAGCGGGTAGGACTGCTAATGGGCTAGGGGGGGTAGGACTGGTAATGGGCTATGGGGGGGGTTAAGACTGCTAATGGGCTTTGGGCTGATGGGGGCTGTCTGGAAATGGGGTGATGGGGGTTAGGACTGATAATGGGCTATGGGGGGGGCTAGGACACGAAATGGGCAGATGGGGAGGGGTTAGGACTGGATGGGCTGTGGGCTGTTGGGGGGGTTAGGACTAGTAATGGGCTATGGGGGGGTTAAGACTGGTAATGGGCTGTGGGCTGATGGGGGCTGTCTGGAAATGAGGTGATGGGGGTTAGAACTGCTAATGGGCTATGGGGGGGGTTAGGACTGATAATGGGCTAAGGGGGGGACTAGGACAGGAAATGGACTGATGGGGAGGGGTTAGGACTTGAGGTGGGCTGATGTGGTTAGGACTGGTAATGGGCTGTGGGCTGATGGGGGGTTTAGGACTGGCAATGGGCTGTGGGGGGCTGACTGGAAATGGGCTGATGGGGTTAAGACTGGAAGTGGGCTGATGGGGGTTAGGACTGGTAATGGGCTATGGGGGGGTTAGGACTGATAATGGGCTATGGGGGGGTTAAGACTGGTAATGGGCTTTGGGCTGATGGGGGATGTCTGGAAATGGGGTGATGGGGGGTTAGGACTGGTAATGGGTTATAGGGGGGGCTTAAACTGAAAATGGGGTGATGGGGGTTTAGGACTGGAAGTGGGTTGATGGGGGGCTAGGACTGGTAATGGGTTGGGGGTTGCTATGACTGGAAATGGGCTGAGTGGAAGGGGAGGCTTGAACTGCAAATAGCTGATGGGGAGGGAGCTTGGAATGGAAATGGGCTGTGAGGGACGGGAGCTAGGACTGAAAATGGGCTGATGGAGCAGCTAGGATAGGACTGGAAATGGGCTGTTGGGGGAGCTAAGATTGGAAATGGGCTGTGGTGGGGGCTTGAATTGAAATGGACTCATGGAGGGGCTAGAACTGGAAGTAGGCTCATGGGGGGTGCTTGGACTGGAATTGGACTGAGTGGAGGGGAGCTATGATTTGACATGGGCTGATGATGGGGCTAGGAAATGACTAGAAATGGGCTGATGGGGGGCTAGGATTGGAAATGAACTGATGAAGGGACTCAGACTGAAAATGGATGGGGGAGCTAGGACTGGAAATGGGTTGATGGGGGGCTAGGACTGGAAATGGGCTGATGCAGGGACTAGAAAGGAATGGATGCTGGGTGAGACTGGAACTAGAAGGGAGCTGATGTTGGGGGAGGATTAGAATGGGATGGGGCTGGGAGAGTAAAATGGAGAGGGGAAAAATATTTTGTGTGGGAGGAATGAAAAATCTACAATTGGCCGGGTATTGGGAGAGTAAGTGGGGATTGAGGATGGAGCGGTAAAATTTGTGTGGATGAAATAGGAATGAGGAAAGAGCAAAAGGAGAAAGATTAGTATGTTAAAGCAGATGTAGAGAGAGAGAATGGAAAAAAAGACTAGAAGAGAGAAGAAAGAACAAATGGACAGCAGACGATGGAGAGTTAGCAGAAAACATGAAGAAACCAGAAGAAAGTGGCTGGAGCAATTGCAACTGAAAAAAAATGCACAAAAGGTAGAAAGATATCTCTTTATTTTTAATTTATTAACTGGAATATGAAACCTCTGGGAAATGTGCATCATTAACGTCTGTGCTTTGTTTGGTACAAGAGGAAATTAATTTATAGTTTTATTTCTACAGTGTTGTACATTCCAAGTTTGGCTTTTGGGGTTCCCAGTTTAATTATTGCCTTCCTGTTTCTAAATTGTGATTCCTTGTTTGGTGATGGTCTATGTTCTGCATGTGTAACTGAGCTGAGGTTTAATTGACTTGCTGGCACTTTGAGGAAATTCTTTGGTTTTATGCGGCAGTTTGGGCACTCGGGCTCAAAAAGGTTAGCCATCACTGCACTATATCAACCGGCTCACCTTTGTCTACCTGTTTATTCACACAGATTAGTAAGACAAGACCTTCCGTGGCTAAATCCATATTGGCTTTCTCCCATTAAACCATGGCTATTTACATGTTCAGTAATTTTATTCTTTGTAATGGTTTCTACCATATTGCGGATGGATCGAGCATTTATGAGCATGCAGTTCAAGTGATGAGGGCAAGGAGACCTATGTCTGTGAGTTTCCAGCAAGAGTTGGCAGATTATGTGAATAAGCCATCGCTGTGTGCGAAAGGACAGGCTCTCCTGGTGTTAAGTATCATGGTGTAAGGGGGGGATTAGGGCATATTGATGTGTGTAAGATTCGGCCCAAGTGATGAGATGTATTATACAGAATAAGGCCAACAATAAAGTGAGACCCCACATCATCGTGCTGAGCAGATTGAGAAGATAATGGAAAGACAATGGATTAAGGAAGTGGGCTCAAGGAGTGCTCCACAGAGCTTTTGGGGTGTAGCCTGTGTGGTCTGAAGTTGAATGCAGGCCAGAGGGAGTGGAGTGGATGAATGCTGATGGAGAATCTTACCTCGTAGAGCTGAGCATGGAGGAGTGGCAGATCTGGTTGTTAAATCCCGTGGGGGTGGCGTTGAGATTGGCATAGGGGCTGAGGCCTCACCTGGATTTATGAAGACATTGAAGATGTGGGGATGAGCCAATTAGTCGGCACATAAAGGGCCCCACTTAAGGGCCCTCAGGCATGGGCCCGATGGTGCGTTGAATTTAAAATGCTGGTTGCGGCTCTGATTGGCCTGCTGCAGAGGATCGGGGAGGAGCTGCACTTCCCGCTCCTTAATTCTCTGCCGCTTGGGTTCGGGTGGGGAAGGAGCCACTGCTGTGTCCTGCGCCCGATGGCGCATTGAATTTAAAACACTGGTTGCGGCCCTGATTGGCCTGCTGCTGAGGATCGGGGAGGAGCTGCACTTCCCGCTCCTTAGTTGTCCGCCGATCAGGGGTCAGGTGGGGAAGGAGCCGCTGCTATGAAATCTGCCAGGCAGCGACCTCGTCTTCAGTCCATATCTTCGCAACCCATTACTGTCTGGAGAGGCGGATTCCGAGTGTGACAGCACGTTCGGCCAAGCCATACTACTGCACCTCTTTGGGGATTAGTGCCACTCTTTCCATCCAGCCCTTCTATCATTCGAGGCTGCCGGAAAGTCTATTCCATGGTTGATGCCGGAGCTGCTTGTTGACTCTCAGATCCTTTCAGCACTGGTCCACTGTCATTCACAGGTTGCCGTTTTGGATTGCCTATGGTTTTTACAGGTTTTGGTAGCCTGTACCTAGGGAGTCTCATTAGTGAGGACTGACATCCTGCTTAGTCCCAGAGAAACATAGAAAAATGACGACAGAAATAGACCACATGGCCTATCTAGTCTGTCCTTCCATATCAACAACTACAACAGCCCCCTTTTTCTTTAGAGATCCTCTGTGTTTGTCCCATGCGGTTTTGAATTCAGATACTGTCCTCATCTCTACCACCTCCACTAGGAGACTATTCCACAGATCCACCACTCTTTCCATAAAGAAATATTTACGCATATCACTCCTGAATCTATCCCCTTTCACCCTCATCCCATGTCCCCTCGTAGCAGAACTTGCTTTAAATCGAAAGAGGCTCTCCCCCTGTGCATTTATGCCACGGAGGTATTTAAACGTCTCAATCATATCACCTCTATCCCGCCTTTCCTCTAAGGTGTACATATTAAGATCTTTAAGTCTGTCCTCATATGCTTTATAATGAAGACCACTAACCATTTTAGTAGCCACCCTCTGTACTGACTCCATCCTGATTATATCCTTTTGAAGGTGCGGTCTCCAGAATTGCACACTATATTCCAAATGAGGTTGCACCAAAGACTTAAACAGAGGCACTATCCCCTCCTTTTTTCTGCTAGCCATTCCTCTCCGTATGCACTCAAGCATCCTTCTAGCTTTTGCTGTAGTCTTTTCTACCTGTTTAGCCACTTTAAGATCATCAGACACAACCACGCCTAGGTCCCACTCTTCTTTAGTGGACAAAAGTACTTCACCCCCTATACTATATTGCTCCCTTGGATTGCTGCGGCCCAAATGCATGACCTTACATTTTTTAACATTAAATCTCAGCTGCCAAATTCTAGACCATTCTTCAAGCTTAGCTAGATCCCTCCTCATGTAATCTACACCTTCCTGGGTGTCTACTCTATTGCAGATTTTGGTATCATCCGCAAAGAGGCAAACCTTACCCAACAGCCCTTCTGCTATATCACTAACCAGAGTATTAAAAAGAATTGGACCAGGGACAGATCCCTGGAGCACACCACTGATAACTTCCTTTTCCTCTGAGTGAGCTCCATTTATCTGTACTCTTTGTCGCCTCCCACTCAACCAATTTTTAACCCAAGCAGTAACTTTAGTGTCCATCCCTGGGGTGCTCAGTTTGTTTATAAGTCGCCTGTGAGGAATGGTGTCAAAGGCTTTACTGAAATCTAAATGCACCGCATCTAGGGCTCTCCCTCGGTCCAACTCCCTGGTCACCCAGTCAAAGAAATCAATCAGATTTGTCTGACAAGACCTGCCTCTGTTGAATCCATGCTGTCTTGGATCCTGTAATCCGCTGGACTCAAGAAACCTCACTATTTTCTCTTTCAGCAACGTTTCCAATAATTTACTCACCACTGAAGTTAAACTAATCGGCCTGTAGTTTTCAACCACATCCTTACTTCCGCTTTTGTGTAAAGGCACCACATGAGTCTCTCTCCAGTCCTTTGGTACCACTCCTGACTCCAATGAGGCATTGAAAACGTCAATCATTGGAGCTGCTAGAACGTCCCCAAGTTCCGTCAGTGTTCTAGGGTGTATCCCATCCGGTCCCATCGCTTTGTCTACTTTAAGTTGAGCTAGTTTCTCACGAACACAGTCTTCTGAAAATTGTTCAAGATGCCCCTCGCTTCTGTTTCTGTTTGTGGGTGTTTTCTGAGGTCCTGTTCCTCGTTCTTCATCTGTGAACACAGAACAGAAATATTTGTTAAGCAATTCCTCTTTATCCTTATCAGTTTCTACATATTCCTCCCCTTCACCCTTGAGTCAGACAATGCCGCTTTTGCCCTTCCTCTTCTTACTAACATATCTGAAAAATGTCTTATCCCCCCATTTTATTGCATTGGCTATTTCCTCTTCTTTTTGAATCTTTGGTTTCCTGACTACTTTGCTAGATTCTCTAAGTTTTTCCAAATATGGATACTTGTCTTCCTCTCTGTGTGATCTCTTGTATTTCATCAAGGCCTCCCTCTTTTTCTTCACCTTTTCAGCTACTTCTTTCAAAAGCCATAGTGGTCTCCTTTTACCTTTATTTACCATTTTAACAAAAAGGTTGGTTGCCCTTAAAATATCCCCTTTCAGTTTTGCCCACTGTTTTTCTACGTCCCCCAGCTGTTCCCATCCCGCTAATGACTCCCTGAGGTACTGGCCCATCTTGGCAAAGTTTGTTTTCCTAAAGCATGGTTACTGATAGCAGCAAGAATCAGTCCTCACTCCCCTCCCTCCTCCCCGTGGAGTTGTTTTGTCTTTTTGGGCTTGATTAAGCTGTGTCATCATACTGAGGTAAGATGGTTCCCTTGGGTGGGAAGGTGACAATGCACATCTTCGAAAGCTGGGGAGAGTTACCGCACAGGCTCCGTTGGTGACATCACCCATAAGTGAGGACTGATTCCTGCTGCTCCCAGAGAACACCTGTTTCAGCCGAGTAACCACGCTTTTGGGCAGATGGTGTTGAAATATTATGGGGTGAGCGCCATCCAGCTGTTATTAGCTTTGCTAAGGATGAAAAACCTCCACATCCTATGCACTGATATGAACATCTGACATTTCTGCACATGCGCACACAATCACTTCTAGCGCATCTATTGTTTGTGCATTCATTGGCTCCCTTCCTTTCAACTTTATGCTGAAGTTTTGCACATAGCTCATTTGCATACATGCCCTTTGCTGCATATCAACTCTGAAGTTGTGCGCTATTGGTGCACTACGAAAATGCATACGCAGCTAATAGCATGCGACTTCAGTGCCAGCTTTCTGCATTGGCCTGTAAGTTTATACCTGAGGCAGTGGACAGTGAAGTGGCTTGCACAATGCCACAAGGAATGTCAGTGGGATTTGAATCCTAGTCTTTCCCATTCCAGGCTGCTGCCCTATCCACTAGGCTACTCCTCAAATCCAATTGAAGGATGAGAGGAGTGGCCTAGTGGTTAGGACAAGGTACTTCGGGCCGGAGGGCCGGGGGTTCAAGTCCCACCTGGGGACAGCAATCTCAGGCCGGAGGGACTGGGTTTTCTAGTCCTATAGGCACTCCTTGTGGTCTTGGGCAAGCCACTTAACCCTCCATTGCCCATGTTCCCTGTAAGTATTAGCGTATGTGTGTCATATCCCCTCGTGTTAAATGTATCTCCCAATTGACCGCTTTGACCTGGTGAAAAGCGGGATATAAATACAGCTAAAATAAAATAAAATAAATAAAAATAATTAAAAGGAGTGTGAAATTGTTTGAAAGTTTCATTTCCCTCAGTCCAAATCATAAAATTGTTATCAGTGTATTGATAATAATTGAAGTGTTCTCTTAGACTTCTGCGGCTAGTATCATGATTTTTGCAGTTTTCCGGGTCATGCTGTTTCTTGGTAAGTGGAACCGACATCTCAGCCATCATTCTGTTGCTTTCTTCAGGGTGAAGTGATTATGCAGTAAGTGTCTGTTCTTATCTGGTTTGAGAACCACTGCATATACTGTAAGAACATAATCACTGCACCCTGAAGAAAGCAACAGAATGATGGCTGAAATGTCGGTTCCACTTACCAAGACATGGCATGACCCGGAAAACTGCAAAGATCAATACTTAAATGGGTTAGTCTAATATTCATTTAGAAATGTTTCTTCCAGTTTTGGCATGAAAAGGTTGTCTTATTGTGGTGCTATCCCAATGCCCATAGCAGTGCCCATGATTTGTAGATAAATATTACCAAAGCTGAAGTAATTGCGAGTTAGGATGAATTTGATTAATTCTAAAAAAGCAAAATAACTGGACATATGAATAGACTTGGTTTACTGAGTCAGAGCTAACATGCATTTAGCAGAGAGAAGTCTTACCGATTGGTTAGATTTTTGAAGATTTTTTGTCTTGGTCCTGGACCCCCAACTGTCCTCCTCACCACAATTTTCCTGAATTGTTAAATCTTCCTTTTTCACTCTCTGATGTTTCTGGGCTGTACAGCTTTTCCTTGATGTGGCAGCCCAAACAAGGGTGGTACTCCACACTGTCATGTCATTGTTGGATTATTGTAGTATTGCCTATTTAAGTCTCCCTTTATACTAACTCAAGCGGCTGCAGACTGTGCAGAAGTCGGCCACATGTACTCTGGCCTGTGCATGTCGGTTCCAACATGTTACACTTTTACTCATACAGTACCATTGGTTCACCATTTCAGCATGGTTCCAGTTCAAGGCTTTAACCTTTATCTTCAAAGCCATCCATGACCTGGCTCTGGAATACCTTTCTACTTAGGTTACACTTTATGTCCCTGCTACAGCTCTCCGTTCCCGCCATGTGTTTCACTTATGCATGCTAACCCCCTCCGCCATCAAATTTGAGTTGACTCGTAGACTTGCCTTTTTTGCTGCAACTGCGACCTTATGGAATTGCCTACCTGCCTTCCTAAGATTAGAACCTAATTTGAAGAGCTTTAAAAAGAAAATGCTCTGAAAACCCACCTGATTGAATCAGCCTTCGGGATGGCCTTGGCATCTGCATGAGTTGATATTGGTTCATCAGTATTACAGTTCTCCCTGCTTTCGCAGCCTGCCCCTTTACAATACTCAGTCTTTTGCTTGTGTGCCTTTTCTACGGTATATCTTGTCTGCCTCCAGCATGGTGTTCCTTTCCCACATTTTATTGCTTTTATTGTAAACTGCATCGGTTGTTACAGATATGCGGTATATCAAATAAAGAGAAACATAAACATGGTTAAGGGTGAGCAAGTTGACAAAGTGTATCTGGATTTTTAGAAGGTATTTGCTAAAGTCCTTCATGAGAGACTCCTGAGGAAATTAAAAAGCAGTGGGATCAAAGGCAATGTCTTATTTTGGATTGGTAAGTGGTTAAAACATCGAAAGCAGAGTTGGGCTAAATGATCAATATTTTTCAATAGAGATAGGTGAACAGTGGATGCCCAGGGACCTGTACTGGGATCAGCGCTTTTTAACATAGTAATCTGGAAAAGGTTAAAATTAATGTGCTGATGAAGTTTGCAGATAGCACAAATTGTTCAATATTGGAAGATCACGATATGATGGTAAAGAATTGTAGAAAGACCTTACAAAACTGGGAGACTAGGCATCTTAATGAAATCTAATGTGGACAAATACAAAAGTGATGGATATAAATAGAATGAATCCAAACTATAGGTGCACTATGCTGGATTCTGTGTTAGGGATCACCACTCAGGAAAAGGATCTTGACGTCAATTGTGGTAAATGTGCTGAAATCTTCAGCTCAGTGTGCCATGGCAGTCAAAAAAGAAAAAAAAATGCTAGTCATTTGTTTATTTATTTAAAACATTTAGTAGCCTGCCCCATCAACAGATTACTGAGTGGGTTAGAAGAAATATAAGATATGCTATACTGGGTCAGACTAAGGTCCACCAAGCCCACTATCCTGTTTCCAACAGTGGCCAATCTAAGTCATAAGTACCTAGCAGTCTCCCCAAAAGACACAGGTTCCTGAATGCTTGCATTGGGTTAAGCAGTGATATCCTGGGTCCCTTTTAATAATGGTTTATGGACCTTTCCTCCAGGAACTTGTCCAAATCTTTTTTAAACCCAACTACACTAACAACTTTTACTACATCTTCCAGTAACAAATTCCAGAGCAATAATACAAGCAAGAATAAAAAAAAAATTGTAAAATGCAAACAAAAATGATAGACTTGCATAAGTAAAATAAAGCAATAAACCAAAAGCAGCCCTTCTTTTCTACTCATCTAAAAACTTGTTCATACGGAAAAGCCTTCAGCAGCTTCTGAATACACACATCTCACTAACCAGTCTCAGCTCTCCAGGCAAAGTTCCAAATCACCAGACCAGCTAATGAAAATGTTCAGCAATGTGATTTCTTTACCCACGTAAATTATTAAGAAAGAAGTGGAAAAGACAACCGAGAATATCATACTGTCTTTGTGTCAGTCCATGGCACAACACCTTCAGTGCTGTTTACAGTTCAGGTTGCCTCATCTCAAAAAACACATAGCAGAATTTTAAAAAGATTGAGAAGGGTGACCAAAATGATAGAGGGGATGATATGGCTCCCCTATAGAAAGAGGTTTTTCAGCTTGGAGACGAGGTGGCCAAGAGGAGACTTGATAGAGGTCTGTAAAATCATAAATGGGGTGGGACAGGTAAATAAGGAATGGTTATTTACCAATTCAAATAATACTAGGACTATGGGACACACTCCATGGAGCTAATAGGGCTTTTAAAACCGTATGAGGAAGTATTTTTTCACCCAGTGCACAGTTAAACCTGGAATTTGTTGCCAGAAGATGTGACGAAAAGCAGTTAACATAGTTGGGTTTAAAAAAGGGTTTAGAGGAACTCCTGGTAATTGTTAATAGCCAGGTAGATTTGGAAAAGCCACTGTATATCCCACTAATAAGGAAATGATTGATTTATTTGTGTTTCTGCCAGGCATCTGTGACCTGGATTGGGCACAGTTTGAAACAAGATGCTGGGCTTGAATGACCTTTGGTCTGACCCAGTAAAGCAGTTCTTATATTCCCACTGGGCTATAAGGAACCAGCTGAGCTAAAGCATGTGAGTAATGCAGGAGAGGAGAGAAATTCAGGAAGAGCAGATTTTCCAGGTCTCTGTTGTACTTTGACAAAAGAGACAGGAAGGCAGTCCGTATTTCCAGTGTACATAAATGTAATCAGTGTACTTGGTACAAAGGTATACGGTAGCTGCAGACCAGACATCAATATTTACCATGAGAACCATTCGCTCAGTTTGTCTTTTGATTTCCCTAAGAAACTTTCTCTTGTCTCTCTTGGCTTCCCACTCAATGACAACATGCCCTAACTGGGAATACAAGGCCATGAGGCTACTTGGGGAGATAGGCGTTCCTGCCTGTTGTTCCCCTTTAGCCCACCCATCTGACTCATTCATTGCATTAACAGTCCTCTGGGTGAAAGACATAGACCGTGCTTCCCAACTCTGACCAGCTTGGGGCATAGGAGCTGGGTTGGCTCTTATAGTTGTTAAATAAAAAAATAATAGAGAAATAGACCCAAAAATTGAATTAGTACAGCTTTGAAACTTAGGGGTATGTTTACTAAACTGCGTTAACGTAACTGGCGTTATGTTCTGCGGTGATGATACAGATGCCCATATAAGGGAGTGGGCGGGGCATCATTATAGCAAGCCGTGTCAGGTAACGCGCGTTATAAGGCACGTTACAAGGCACCTTATTAGGCACAGTACAAGGCACATGACTTAACGTGCCTTGTACTGTGCCTAATCAGGTGCCTTGTAACGTGCCTTATAACGTGCCTTTTACTGTGCCTAATAAGGTGCCTTGTAACGTGCCTTGTACTGTGCCTAAGTAGGAGCTTTATAACGTCTTATAAGGATTGTTGGCAACTGTGGTGAGGGTACTATGGGCTGGCAGCACGGATCTGCAAAGATATGACTATCACAGGCAAGCAAAATATCTGCCTTGGACAGGAGGGAACAACAAGGAATTGAACCCATGACCTCTGCCTAGAACGTCAGTGTACTAACCAGTATGTTATACCCCTATGGTATGCTGCATAGCAATGGCTGGGTACAGAAGGACTGCAGGTCACCGCACAAACCGTCTGCTCTGTGTGCCAAGGATAGGGTAACCCCACCAGCACCCATGATGCATTGCACATGCAGAACAGCGGCCTGCAGCTGACCACCAAATGGGATCTGCACCTCTCTGGTACTGCAGCGTGGTAAGACGGACTGACAGTGTGTGATACTGGCACAGAGTAACTACAGACCATGCCATTGTGCAGGTTCCGTGTGCACCCTGAGGGATAGGATGGGCGCCCAGCCCTAGGTCCACAGTACATGTGGTGCTAGAGATAGGTCCTGCTGCACATCCCCATCACTACCAGTGTGTGACAGGTGTTCCCAGCAGTGCAACCAAAGGTACATCTGTTCCAGCTGTGTTCTGCAGTCACATGTGACCCTCTGGGACCGGACACCACCCAGATTAATGCATACTCTGTGCTAAGGTGTGGCTGCCATGGGTACCTGTTAGCAGGGCAGTGGGGTGTCTAGACTTGCATGAAGGTTATGTAGCACTGCCACTATGTGTCTAAGTGGTATGCACTATATACCCCAAGGGGCCTCAATCACCCCTTTTGTAGATGAGGGTATGGTGGGACAGGTGCCTGTACAATGGCTGTAGTACCAGCAACCACAGTCTTGCTGGCAGATGACAGCCCTCCAGGGCTGCTGGGCCAGTGCCATACCTGTGACCATTGCAGACCAGCAGTGATGCTTGCTGTAGGCAGGGGAAGGCTCAACTGCCCCACGCCACGGTCTGCCATTCATCAACAGCACAGTCAGACTGCACCTGCAGCATCCTACAAGGTGTTCCCACCATGCACAGGCAAACTGCAGACAACCCACTAACCAGTCCATAGTGCATTCTCACAGGGGAAACCTGTGCACTCAGAGGTGGGATGCACAGCACAGACACCAAGCAGGTATCTCTGTGATTGGGCCCCAGAACCGGGAACACGCAGGTATCACTGGAAACAAATAATGTGTGGCACTATGTGGGAACATAGACATGCCATGGTCACTGCTCGGTCAGAGTGAGAGTGACACCCCCCCAACCCAGCGTGACATGCTGTGGCCACCATGTCCATGCAGATGGTGGTCAAGCACTACAGTGTCCCAGCCATTGCCCTATACCCTGTGCAGATGCATCCTGGCCAATCCACCCTGTCTGGGCCATACCCACAATACCTTGCTCCTCATTATGCACATTATCCTCATTTGCAGGCTAACGCTGGAAGCAGTGTGAGCAATGTGGGCTCAGTGAGGTGTTGGCAGACACAAAACAATGGAGAGACATATGCACACTCCCACACCTATCTCAGCATTGTGCAGAGATGGAGGTGGTTGACAACCCTACCCACCGCACTGGTCTTGATCACAGTGCTGACATTGCTAATCTGTGCAGGGGGTAGTAGTGGTGCTCTGGTGATAACTGCAGCTCTGTGCTGGCGCCAACAGCTTGACTCTTCATGAAGCTGTGGATAGTGGAGCCCTTGTGAGTGGATGTCCATACCCCTGTGCACCACTGCGTTGGGGTTTGCCCATGTTGTTGTTGTGGCTGCATTGTGAGCCATAATATGGGGAGATGCTCTGTAAGATCCACAGATGGGACCTGAACCTCTGACCCTCTGCTCTTGGACATGCTGGCTGAGTGTACTGCACCACACTGTTGCCACAGCAGCATAGTGGTCCCTGGAGCTACCCTTACATTCCTCGGCCAGACCTCTTCTGTTGCACTGCACACCACGTACTGGTACAGGGCATGGCCTAGGTCCACTGCAGGTGGGTGCCACTGCTCCCTCCAGCACAATCACCCACTCCCTCTGCCATGCTGCCATGACCATATGCTGTCAGTGCTGGTGGTGTGCCATCCCAGGCCATCCAGGGGGCAGGTAGGCGGCTGCCTAAGGTGTGGGTTCTGGGGTAGGGGTGCCTACATAGATGTCCACGCTTCCCCCAGCACCACCTGTCACTGTTATGTGCCCCTTGGGGTACCTGCTGGGTAATGTCCCCTGGATGGGACACTGTGGGACACAGACTCATGGGCATGTTTGACCTGGTCAGTTGCTGTCTTGCTGGTTTCCATTTTCTGTGTTCCTATGTGCCACCTTGGCAACCGCCTAGTCCACCCTGTGCCCCAGTAGCCCCCACTGCATGTCCCACCTGCAGGCCCCATGCCCCATTTGCGCCATCACCATAGTGGCCTTTCCTACCTGGGCACTATGCTGTTGCTGCAAATGGAGCACTACTGTCACCTTTCTTGGGCTCCCTGTTTATGCTGTACATTGCTGACACTTAAATGGTTTCTCTCTCCTGCAAATGTGCATCTAACGCCAGGTTTTCAGTTGTGTTAGGATTCAGCCCTTCATTTCTCCGCGTTAGTGTAGTGTGGAAGGGGCCTCTCCCTGCCCATTCCCCGCCCATTGACCCCTTCTCTCCACCCTCTCTCCACCCTCTGCGGGACTTACCGCGGCTGGGAACATTAAGGCGCGTTATGTAATGTAAAGGCGTGTTAACGTAATGTTAACGTGCCTTAACGTTACATAATGCGCCTTAACGTAGCCGCTGCTACGTTAATGCAGTTTAGTAAACATGCCCCTTAGTGCCAATCATCGAGGCTTCAACCCTGGCTACTGCTCATTCGTGTGTTTTTCATATACTTCATAATGCAGTAATCTTTAACAAATCTATCTAATGTAGAGGGTGTATCTTACATTTACAGACATCCTGCTTGGATTTGAATGGCTGAGCAGCATGCAGGTCGCAAACTCTTAAGGAGTTTCCTTGGGAAATCTAAACATCAGTAAATGGACATGTTTGTAGGTAGATGGGAGGACTGGTACAGAAGTACATCTATTAAAAGTTACTGGGATGCTGTCCTGGGTTTTAGGGCAAAAATTATATAAATATAACAAGAGTCATGCTCTGTATGGAGAAATAATAAATTCAGATCATTGGAGTGCACTGCAAACAATTTTTTCTGTGCCCAAGCACAAGTCAACTACAATCCATAAATCACATTACTACTGAAGCTATCGAACGACTTAGAGATTGGACCTCAAGCATCTGATCACCAGGTCTTTTGTTGCAGCGGCAGTGGTCACAGTCCCTGGGGGGAAGCAGTGGTGCAGTTATCACTGCAGAAATAATAAATAATAGTAACAGGCTGGCACCTAATGGCCTGATTCAGAACCCAGCATTGCAGGATTTTGGGAGGAGTCCTGGTGTATGGCTGCAGCTCAGAACGTTTATCATAATTATTAAGCTAAAAAAGGATGAAAGGGAATATAAAATAGGGGGGGGGGGGAATCTCCAGGTAGTTGGCTTGAAAACTCATGGTACCAGATCTGATGATTCTGCTTGATATGGAGGCCCAAAGGAGCAGGATGAACCTACTGGGTCAAAATTTGAATTCAGAGCCCTATTCCTGCAAAAGTGATTCATATGACCAAAGTTATAGTTGTGACATAGTGGGTCCTTCCAGCCCGGTAGAAGAGGCTAAAAAGCCAGGAACAGGAGTAGGGCTGAGTTGTAAACAAAAGCACATGGCTCCTGGTTACCTTAGAAACCAAGCACAGAGGCAAGAGAAACGCCCCTGCTACCATTCAGGGAATGAGTCACGAGCTAATGCAGGACACCTGCTAGGGGGTGGAGTTGAGCACTGCCCTAGAATTCACCCTGATAAAGAGAGTTCAGTTGAGCTTATGGAGTTAGAAGAGGAAGGGGAAGAAGAAGAAGGAGCTGAGGCATGTGTGCTGGATAAGGAAGCTAATGAGAGCTACGGTGAAGACAGCAGTGCCAGGAAAAAGCCAGAGTCTCTGTGGAAGGGTGAGACAGTGTCTTTCTTCAGGAAAAGAAAAGAAATCCCAAGGGGAGGATATAATAAGGGCAGAGTGGATTACCTGCATTATCGAGGGGAACACAGAAGTGAAAGGAAGCCAGGAAGGCAAGTGAAATCTTCTGTGCAAGGCTTAGGTTGGGAACCTACAGCCAGTCCAAAGCCACAAAGAAAACCTCCACCAGCTAGGCCAAAAGGTAAGCCAAAAGGCTGGTATAAAAATAGTTACAGTGGGGCTTCTGGTTTGGCAATGAGCTGATCGGACGGGTCACGATCAGCTCCGGGCATCAGTCCCCACAAAACAGCTAAAAAATCTTTTTTTAAACCTTTTTTCCACCACCTACCTTGATCTTCCCCTCACGGGGTATTAAACCTCCAACGATGAAGACAATTGCTGCCATACTTGTCTAATCGGGGCAGACAACCAAAGTCAACGGAGGGCGCGCTGTGGCCGATCGGGCGCTTGCACCGCCATCACCATCAGCTCTTTCACTGCGGAGTATTGTGCCTTCAGCGGTGCGGGGCTCTGAGGCCATCCCCGTAAGACCGACAAAGACCATCTCAACTAGAAAAAGTGAGTCGGGTCAAGATCGGACACCCCCTCCACCGCCGGCATCAGTTTAGCACCCGTGAGATATTGTGTCTTCGGGAGGCCTGCGACCCTTCCTGCCCCGTCGGAGCCGGCAACTTTCTGCAACTTTGCTCAACTGCAAGCGCGAAGGAGCGCGATCGGGCATCTCCTCCGACACTCTCTTCAGCTCTGTCCACACAGGTTGCTGAGCCTCCAGCGACAAAGGGACCTGCGGCGGCCTTGCCCGGCCGGGGCAGAAGATTGCACGTGGGGGAAAGAGAACCGGGACGTGATCGAGCACTACCCCCACTGCTACTAGATGCTATTCCTCAGGGGGTACTGTGCCTCCTGCGGAGATGGGGCCTGCGATCCTTTCTGCTTGATAGGGACCGGCAACTGTAGAGAAACAAAAGCGTGATCGGGCTCTTCCTTCGCCGTCAGCATCAGCTTTCTCCTGGTGTGGTGGAGTGTCTTTGGCGGTGGGGGGATTCGCGACCATCTCTGCCCGGCTGGAATGGGCAGCTGCATACAAAAGGAAGCGTGCCATCGTGCAATTGGACATTGCTACTTCTGCCTTATCTAAGGCTACCCCTTTGGGGAATTGAGCCTCTGGCAGTGGAGGGGCCGGCGGCTCTCTCTCCCCGATCGGGACAGGACACAGTGCATGAGAGGAAGCACGCTGAGGAGGGGCTGTGATTGAAGGGCCTGTGCCTGAGGGCCTCGCCGGAGGGCTTCCTATCTAAGGACAATCGTGAACAACGGGAGGTGCTGTAGCGTGAATCTGCCAGATACCTACACTCGTTGAGTGGATTCTACCTCCATATATTTGGCTACTTGCCAAGGTGAGTGCTCACTTGGTGCTGGGAGCAGTCCCCCCCCCCCCCCCGCCGCGAAATCGGATGGCGACGAAGGGGCTACGAAGAGAAAAACCACGGGCCACGGAAGGAAAGATGGCGGAGGGAACACCAGCTAGCCCAAAATCGGGTGGCACTCCAGATCTGGTAAAGGAGGTGAGTGCCGCGGTGGTCCAGGCGCTAGATACCCGATTTCAAGACCTGGCAGACCAGATACAGACTGTCAGCCAACGTTTTACTGACTTTACCGGGAGGCTAGACCAAGTAGAGACCCGAGTCTCAGAGGTGGAGGACACCCAGCACTCTCTAGTAGCTAAAGTGGAAGCCTTGGAGACTCTGGTAAAGCAACAGGGCGACAAGCTGGACGAGCTTGAAAACCGGGGGAGGCGCAAGAACCTGCGTTTCATCGGGATACCGGAGAGTGTGGTGGATGGTGCTCTCTTCAGCTATGTGCAGACCTGGATTGACAACCTGTTGCATACCCAGGATGATGATCCCGTAAAGTTGGAGCACGTGCATAGACTTGGCCAGCGAAGGGAGCAGGCGAGACGACCGCGTGCGGTTATTGCACGCTTTTTGGACTATCGACAAAAAGAGGCTGTGTTAAAGGCTGCCCGGAGTCGAAAACCTCAACCACAGGATCTGGAACCGATACTTGTGTTTCAAGACTACTCGGCCCTAGTTAGTCAGCAGCGCCGGGCCTTCTCAGGAATCTGCTCGCAGTTGCTGAATAAAGGAGTGCGATTCTCGCTGTTGTACCCGGCCTGGCTCAGAGTGGAGGTCCAGGGACAGACCCGCTACCTGACAACACCGACAGCGGCTACTGCTTTTTTGGAAACTCTGAATGCCCAGGTTGCTTCGCCCTCGTGAAGCTTGGCCTGCCAAGGAGAATGGCACTTGGGTATTCTACTGACAGAGAAGGGCCTAAAGGCCTGAGGTAGCTCTGGACTGCAGCAGCTAGTTTTTCCTTTTTGCACTGTTACTCTTTTGGTTTTGTTTAAGGGGGTGACTTGGTACACTTAGCTATATTGTCCCAATTGCCTCTTTGTTTCAGCTATTTAGATGGCAACATTGTTACACTGCTACTATGTTTCACTTGTCTAGCCGAGCAACTGTATGTGCAGGTTTATCAGTGTTCCAGCTGGGTGTATGGCATAGTTGTATGGGGGGCCGGATGAGGATCTGATTGTGGGGGGGGGGGGGGAGGGGGGTGTTGTGGGTGCAAGCGTGGGATGAGTGGATGAGTGGGTTGTCTGTTATACTTATGCCAATTTCTGGATGTCTCATCTAACTCCTGTGGTGGCCTCTAGGGGCTGGGTGATGCCCCCTCTGTTGATTTGTGAATAATAGCATGGCAGCCCTATTGAGTTGAGGAGTGGGGGTATGGTATGGGTAGACTTAATATGGTGACCTTCGATTCTATATCAGAGGCGAAATATGGTTTTATTAACTATCAGATGGGGGGCGATATAGAGGGGAGGTGTGGGACCTTAGAATTGAGAATGGAGGCGTTAGGAGATTTGGGGACAGGGTTATAAGGGGTATTGGATGGGGGGAGGGACCTGGTGGTATTAGGTCTTAGGTGGTAAATAAGAGAATGGAATTCTAACAGACAGTTAGGTTTAATGTTAGAGTCGGGGATGTATGGGGCGGGCCCGATTGCCATAGGGAAGTTGTCCAGCCTGATGGGTGGATTTGTTAGCTTAGGGGTGGGGAAGTGGAGGGGGGGTGGGAGGGGGAGAGGGATGGGGGGGAGGGGGGGTGGGGGGGGGATAGGGCGCACTCCACTAACTATTGGCAGATGGCATGATCTCTTTGTTTTGGCTGGGGGGGGCTCCAGGCTGGGGGAGTCCCTCAGGGACGACTGGTGAGGATCGGGCGGAGGAATCTTGGCACTGCCCCGTCGCTCTGAAAATAATTACTTGGAATGTCTGTGGGCTGGGGAACCCCACTAAGAGACATAAAGTACTGCAGGCACTGGCTCGGCATAAGTGTGACATTGCCTTTCTCCAAGAAACCCACCAAACGGCTGTTGAGCATAGCAAACTATGTCAGAATTGGGTGGGCCAAGTTTGGGGATCCCCCGCGCAGGGGCATAAGGGTGGAGTAGCTATATTAATTCATAAACGCATACGATTTGTGGCGGAGACAGTCCTAGCGGACAGCATAGGCCGATCCCTGTTGATATATGGTCACTTAGACGGTAAACCGGTGATTCTCGGAGACCTTTATGGCACCAATGTCGCTGATCCGGGTTTTTATAATGGGTTGGCCTCCAACGTGGAAGAACTTCCGGAGTGTCCGGTGATTCTGGGAGGGGACTTCAATGGAGTCCTCGATGTAGACCTGGATACATCTAGGGGAGGAGGAAGACGAGAAAGGGTGGCGCCCTCCCAGACGTTGAAACGGTTCTGTAAGAGATGATGCACCCCCTGGAAAGAGACTATACACATCAGTCTCGGGCACATGGCACTAGTGCACGTATAGATTATGTGTTGACTTCGAGGACCTTTTTTGCCCACATTGAGGATACCCAGATCGGACCCTCGGAAATCTCGGACCACGCGATGGTATGGATTGATTTACATTGGGGGAGGGATGCGACTCGGTCACGACTGTGGAGGTTTCCTTTAGAATTATACTTGGATGGGCAATTCCGCCGGTTCCTACGTCAGAGATGGGCGGAATTCCTCAGTGATCATCAAGACCATTTGGATGACCCCGAATTAGTATGGGAAACGGCGAAGGTGGTTCTCCGGGGGGATATTATAGGATACGCTGCGCGAAGGCGTCGGCTGATGGCCGAACGTATTATCCTGCTTGAACGTCAGGTCACTAAACTCCGTAGGCGGTGTGCCCATACGCCATCGTTGGTGCATAAGAAGCAGCTATGGGAAACCCAGACTGAACTCAATGAGCTGTTACATCAGCGAGCAAAGAAGTCAGTTCTGTTTTATCGGTTTTGATTGCATTGCTTCGGAAACAAACCTGGCAAGTTGTTGGCTCGGTGTTTGAGGGCTCGTCGGGGGCCTGCTTGTGTGGCAGCTATTCGGGAGGGTCAAGGATGTGTTCACAAGGAGAGTGTGGAAATTGCAAAGGTTTTTCGTAGTTTCTTTCAAAACTTGTACAAAGCGGAATCTGGACCCCCTGAGATGATGCAGGATTATCTAAAAGCATTGGAGCTACCGCAGCTCACTGCGGAACAGCGGGCGGTCTTAGACCTGCCCCTTACCCCACAAGAGATACAATCAGTAATCTCCGCCGCCCAGTGCTATAAGACGCCAGGACCGGATGGGCTAGGGGCAGAATTTTATAAAATCTTGGGTGATTGTGTTAGCCCATTATTGCGAGAGGTTTTTGACACCAGGGCAGAGAGGGGAGCGTTTCGTTGGGGGTGGAATCATGCTCATATCACCCTGATTCCAAAGCCGGGTAAAGACCCAATGCTCGCGGCCTCCTATCGACCTATCTCCTTATTAAACTTCGATCTCAAAATACTTGCGAAAGTGCTGGCTGAACGTCTGGCAGGGGTATTAGGTCATTTAATCCATGATGCACAAGTGGGATTCGTGAAGGGATGCTACGCAGTTCGGAACCTTCGGAAGATCCTGGCCTCATTGGAGTGGGTACATGCCCACAGAATCCCGTCGTTACTGATTAGCTTCGATGCAGAAAAAGCATTCGACAGGGTGGATTGGCAATATCTTTGGAGGCTATTACCGCAATATGGCATAGGGGCGGACTTTTGTAAAATGGTGCAGAGCTTATACATTACACCAACGGCAGGCATATTGTGCAATGGACTATTATCGGACGACTTTGTGCTAGAACGAGGCACGAGGCAGGGCTGTCCTTTATCGCCCTTGCTATTTGTTCTCTCCTTAGACCCGCTGATCCGCACTATTGTAACATCGGGAAGGGTAAAGGGAGTGCAGCTGCGGTCGCAAAAATTCATTATTTCGGCTTTCGCGGACGATCTATTGGTCCATCTGACATCCCCGGCCACTTCTTTGCAACCGCTGTTGGATGAATTCTTGCGTTTCGGGGCAGTTGCAGGCCTGCGTATTAATAAAGATAAGTCTGAAGTAGTGGATGTCTTAGGGCATCTCCGTAGTTCATGGAGAGAGCCCTTCCCCTTACGGTGGGCGGAAAGGGAGTTTGTCTACTTGGGCATAGTATTGACAGGACGACCACAAGAATTATATAGGCGTAATCTGGACCGGATACTGCGGCAGTTGGCGGTGCAATTAAAAGCCTGGGAGCCTCTCCCGCTGTCCCTGGCTGGGAGAATAGCGGTGGTGCAGATGATTATTTTACTTCGAATCCTATATTGGTTGCAAACCTTGCCGGTCTGGTTGCTAGGTCGAGATTTGCGTAAAGTGGAGGCTATGTTTAAGAGGTTCTTTTGGCGGGGGAAGCGGGCGCGCATTCCGTGGCATCGCCTGCTTGGAAAATGGCGAGATGGGGGTATGGGTCTACCCGACTTAAAGACCTACGCACTGGCCTGTCAAGCTAGACACTTGGGAGATTGGTTAGGGGGGACGGAAGTATACACACCTAGGACTTTAGAGGAGTGCTTAGTGGCTCCTGCGACTCTGTTGGGGATTTTGCACGGGTCGCATAAGGACCTATTGGATTCTATTCGGCAGAGTACATTAGTAGACTCGGCCCGACGTACCTGGCAGCAGATTAACAAAAACTGGAATGACGCATGGAAGGTGTCCTGTTGGTTGCCACTGCAGGGCAACGCCCAATTCACCCCTGGGTCCGAGACAGCGGTGTTTCGAGATTGGTGGACACGCGGTATTCGGAATGTGGGGCACCTAGTTGACCCTGAGGGGAGCTGTAAGTCTTTTCGAACTTTGAGTCGGGAATATGATCTACCCACTACGCACTGCTTTGCATATATACAAGTCTCCCACTATGTGGCCTCCTTGCCGCGTAGCGCACTGCAAACTGAGCGGTCAGCCCGTATATTGGAATTTTTTCAGTTGGGGGAGGAACGCCCACCCTCGATTTCCAAATTGAAACTCAGTTTAGATCGTTATAGGAACCTCCCCGATTATAGTGGAGTCGAAAGGGTTTGGGCAGCTGAACTGGGGGAGGACGTACACCCGGGATCGGTTTTGGAGGCATTGAAAAGGATTGGCCGGGTGGCACAAGGGGTGCGTTGGAGAGAGATTCAGTTCAAATGCGTGACTAGAGCTCACTTTTCACCTCGGCGGGCATTACGAAGTCGCCTGGAGACAGATGGTTCTTGCCCACGTTGTTCTGAGTCTTTGGCGACTCTCTTACATATGTGGTGGGGCTGTCGGGGAATACGGGCCTACTGGGCGAGGATATGCAACTTCCTCAACACATTGCTTCAGCGAAGGCTCTGCTGGACTGGCTCATTTGTAGTACTCGACCGGATGACGACCCCGGGACCTGTGAAAGCAGGTGAACGTTTGCTTATGCGAAAGGCCTGTTTGGTGGGTAAGGGGCCGATCCTTCGACTGTGGAGAGATCGCCAGCTGCCTACCTTTGGTGAATGGCGGAACAGCTTCCATCAATTGATGCTAACAGAGCGCTGGATGGCGCGGGGCAGTGCCAAGCGTTGGACAGTCTTTCTGTCGGTCTGGGAGCCTTATATTCAGCAACTCGGGGCTCGCAGCCATAATGCGACCCTTCACTTGGGGAGTTAAATGAGCCTGGCCATAGAGAGTGGCAATGGGGGCACACACTAAACTGTTACTAGATGATCAGCTTAGATTAGGATGTTGGAAGTGGAGTGAGGGAAGGTTAGTGGGAGGGGGGATGGAGGGGTGGGAAGGGGGGAGATGGGAAATAATGTAAAATGACCACCTACTATATATATATTTTTTCTGTTAGCTCCCGGTGGGGATAAGAGTACACCCCCCCCCCCCCCTGTGGAGACGTCTGTTGATGTGTTGTTTGAACTTGTTGGTGGAATTAAATAAAGTTTCAAAAAAAAAATAGTTACAGTGACTGTATTTACCCAGAGGGTTGGAGCTGGGAAGAGAATACCTGTGCTGATAACGTTTGTGAAAGCCAGTATTTAACTCAGGAATATCAGGTGAAACCTGAAGCAGTTAGAAAGGGCATGGCATCAGGATTGCCGTTACAAACATTTCCTTCTAGCCAGGAAGTTAATGGACTTTGAACCTGAGTGTGTGAATATTGATGAAGATATTATGGAGTGTACGATATCGCTTGCTAATGAAATAATCTCATTACGCTGAAGGCATGTTTTGAAAGAGAAAGTACAGCACTACTAGCATTGAGAAGCAGAGAGCTGTGAAGAAACAGCATTGTTACGTTGGAATGCTAGATATCAACCTGTTTATTGCTGAAGTAAGCCTTTTCTGTTAAAGAACCTTTGATTTGTCCTTATGCCAGTAAATACCTGGTTTGTGTTACTTTGTTCATGGTGAAATCCACCCCGGGAGGGGAAATAAAATCCTTTGGTTGCTTAAACCACTTTTCCACAACTGCTCCTCATTGATTCGGTGAAGGGACTACATTTCCCAAAAAGCCCAGCTTCAGGATTTGTAAAGTAGCTGCTTCAGTGGGGAAGAACCACTCACTTAACCTCTACTCACTTATATACGGGGGTCTAAGGAGAGCTGGTGACATAGTATAGTATTAATATGCAGCATACTCGTACATTTTAATGTTTTCCTTGTGCTTTGGCACTCTCCAAATCTCTACATAGATCAGTAAGGTTCCAATTAATCTCTATAGTTTATTGGAACTTGGCAGTTGTTGTTTTTTCCTTGATTAAAGACAGACTTTATTTTTGTTTTAACAATTTAGAGGGTAATTTTAAGTGTTTTATGCCTAGAGCCAATATGCCTTTAAGCTTGTGCACATACATCTTGTGTTTCTCCAGGACCAAGCAGGAAGTCAGTCCTCACATATGGGTGTCATCGGCACCGATGAAGCCCCAGCGGAGCATTTCCCCAGCTTTCTATGAAAGCCTTTGGGAATGCAGGCACGCATGCGCGGTTCCCTTCCCGCCTAAAGGTGCCATCTTACCTCAGTCTCTCTTTTTCCGAGAAGCCCACCGGACGTGTGTCCTGTCATCCCGGATAAAAGTTTGATTTTTTCAGCGATTCTCGCTATTTTTTCTTTCCAGATCGACGCCGGTTCCCCTCCTGCCGGGTTCGGTACACCAGTATCGAGCCCGATTCTTCTTTTTCGGTTTTTGCCCTTCGTGGCTGGCGTTCGCGCCCTTTTTTGATTTTTCCCTGGAAGGCCGGTCCTTTGACCTCGCGGGGACTCTTTTTTCCCCGATGGCTTCTAGCGGTTTCAAGAAAGGTGATCGGTGTAAGAAGTTGATGTCTCTCACCGACATACACGACTGCTGCCTTCGGTGCCTCGGTCCTGATCACGACCCTCAGATATGTGGACCATGTGGGAAGATGTCTTCCAAGGCACTCCGAAATCGTCAGCAGCAGAAAGAAAGGCTTTTCTCGGACTCAGCCTCCGGCTGGGCCCGGACCTCGTCTGAGGCCTCAACATCTCGGGATTCGGATCCCGAGCGCCGTCGAAGCTCCTCGGACAGGGGGTCCCCCGACCGGGAACGCAAGAGGAAGAAGCGGCTCGTGAGGGTGGCGTCGGAGGAGGTCCCTGGCTCCTCGAGGGCCAGGTCTAAGACCCCCGACCGTCGCCCCGGGCCCGTGGAACAAGAGAAGCCTGCCAAAGTTCCTCGCGTGGAGCCAGAGTCTGCTGGACACGTAAGCCCTGTAGTCCTCGAGGACTCTCCTCCCAGAGAGCCGATGTCGGGCCCGGCGCCACCGGGGCCCGAGTTGGTGGCTGCTGCGTCTCCCGAGCTGAGTCTCAGGATGACAGCCTTGGAGAGCAGATTGTCTGTCTGCCTTCATGGAGCAGCTGTGGGCACTGATGGCCAGCCTGTCTGGCGCATCTGCCCCGACCACCGGGACATCGACTTCGAAGTCGACCCCGGAGACCGAGCCGATACTCGAGTCCATCATGACTCGAAGTCGACCTCGGTCGCGGTCTCCCTCGACCTCCCTTCGGGACCGAGGGTGTCGACGCCGGTGCCTCCGGTGTCGGGGCGGGTGCTCCAGGGCCCCGCGGGGTTGGACCCTGACTCCTCGTCGGACGAGTCTGCCTGGAAGACGGAAGATGAGGAGTCCCCTGATACGTTCAGGACGCGGTGCGTCCCGTCGGACTCACCGCAGTTTGAGCCCCGGAGTAGATCCCCTCCGGGAGGATACCCGGTTCTCGGTGTTTGTCCGGGATATGGCGACTGCCTTGGCTATTCCGGCGGACCCCGAGGAAGAGCCTCGAGCTGAAGAGCTCGAGGCCCTGCAGTATGACTCTCCTCCGAAGGAGGCCTTTACTGTCCCGGTTCCTCCGATGCTGGAACGGCTCCTCTTCCGGATGTGGGAGGCACCAGCCTCGGCGCCGGTTCTCAGCAAGCGAGTCGATTCGATCTATCGACTCCGAAAGAGCCCTGGCTTTCAGAAGGCAAAGCTACCACACCATTCCATGGTTGTGGAATCGGCCATGCATCGTCTGAAGAGTCAGAAGATGCACTCCGTGGTGCCCCCCTGGCAGGGAGGCCCAGAACCTCGATGGCGTCGGTAGAAAGTGCTTCCAGGGCTCGATGCTTGCTTGCCGTGTCCAGTCTTACCAGCTGTACATGGGCATGTACTTGCGGGACCTGGCCAAGGAGTTGGCCGGGTTCTCTGCTGGACTCTCCGGGGAACCCTTGCAGAGATTCAAATCCTTGTCCTCGGGGATTCGGGACTGCTCGAAGTTCATGTCCCGCGCCGCCTACGATGACTTCGAGGCTTCGGCCCGAGTTGCGGCAGCCGGCATCGCGGCTCGACACCAGGCATGGCTGCAGTCATCGGACCTCGAGCCATGGGTTCAGGACAGGTTGGTCGATGTCCCTTGCCGAGGTGAGAACCTTTTTGGCAAGCCCATGACCGAGAAGGCCGCTCAGCTCGAAACCGAGCACCTTACAAGGACAAGGCTGTCTAGGAAGACCTCGGCCCCTTCTCATAAGGGCTCGGGTAAAAAGCCCTTTTACCCGAGGAAGGGCACTGCCTACAAACAGTATCCTCAGTATCAGGCTGCCCAAGCTGCACCCCAGGGTCAGCAGGCCAAGGGGCAGGGTAATGGGCTCCGTAGGCAGAGGACCCCCAAGCCTCCGGCCCCTGCTCCCACTCAGCAGGGTGGGGGTTTTTGACTCCTTGAGCATAGCCTCTCCGTCCCTGCTGTCCCAACCCTGCACAGGAGGTCGCCTCGCCCTCTTTGCCCACCAGTGGCCCCTCATCACCGGGGACAGTTGGGTGTTGGACATAGTCCACAAGAGCTATGCACTACATTTTCACCAACTGCCTCCACCATACTTTCCAGGGGAGCCTCCAAGGCCTTCCCTGCACACAGACCTTCTCCTTCAGGAACTTCAGAGTCTGTTGGTGGACAGGGCGGTGGAGCCTGTGCCTCCCCACTTGCAAGGGTTCTACTCCAGGTATTTCCTGGTACCCAAAAGAACCGGTGGCCTTCGACCTATTCTGGATCTCAGGAACCTGAACAAGTTCCTAGAGAAGGAAAAGTTCAAGATGCTTACTCTTGGAACACTTCTGCCCTACCTCCAGCAGGGAGATTGGCTATGCTCCTTAGATCTAAAGGATGCGTACACTCACATCCTCATTCATCCAGACCACAGAAAGTATCTCAGGTTCATTGTGGGAGGAAACCATTATCAGTACAGCGTACTGCCTTTTGGCCTAACCTCCGCTCCCAGGGTCTTTACCAAATGCCTGGCAGTGGTGGCGGCCTACCTGAGGAATCAGGGAATCTTTGTATTCCCCTATCTGGACGACTGGCTCATCAGGGGTCAGACGTGCCAAGAGGCCAGCCAAGCCACCCTCAGAACTATTGCTCTTCTTCAAAGCCTAGGCTTTGTCATAAACTTCGCAAAGTCCACTTTGCTCCCCTCCCAGAATTTGGAATTCAAAGGAGCAAGGCTGGACGCTCTCCTGGCAAAGGCTTTCTTGCCAGAAGCCAGAGCGCAAAGATTGATAGCCTTGGCAAACCAGTTTCTCAACAGGTCACTGGTCTCCGCCAGACTCTACCTGAGGCTTCTAGGCCACATGGCTTCAACAGTACATGTGACCCCCAATGCCAGGCTCCATATGAGGCCTGCACAGTGGTGCCTTTGGACTCAGTGGTCACAGGCCACAGGCAGCCTCAGGGACAGGATAAGGGTGTCCATACACTTTCTGAACTCCCTCAGCTGGTGGCTGCACCCACCCAATCTACTAAAAAGAGTGCCCTTTCAGATTCCTGGGTACACGGTGGTACTGACCACCGACGCCTCCCTGCAGGGCTGAGGAGCTCATTGTCTAGACAAGTGCACCCAGGGCCTGTGGTCCCCTTGGGAGGCGGCACAGCAGATCAATCTCCTGGAACTCAGGGCTATTCGTCTAGCTCTCAAAGCTTTTTCTCCTGCCCTGGCTCATCAATCTGTCCTGGTTCAGACAGACAACCAGGTGGCCATGTTTTAGTGAACAAACAGGGCGGCACTGGGTCCAGGCTCCTTTGTCGGGAAACTCAAGACCTTTGTTCATTTGCCCTACAGCACAACATGCTCCTTAGGGCTGTGTACCTTCCAGGACAGGAAAACTGCCTGGCCGACAGGTTGAGCTGTATTCTGCAGCCCCACGAGTGGCAGCTACATCCCTTGGTGGTTCAGAAGATCTTCCTGAAATGGGGTCTCCCTTGGATAGATCTGTTTGCCAGTCCACTGAACAAGCAACTGCCAGAGTTCTGCTCCAGGCAACCGCATCCTTTGAGGATAGCACCGGATGCTTTTCTGATTCCCTGGTCTCAGGGCCTCCTGTATGCGTTTCCTCCTACGCCCTTGGTGGCCCGAACTCTCTTCAAGATTCTTCAGGACAAGGCCTCGGTCCTGCTGGTGGCTCCCAGGTGGCCGAGACATCCTTGGTTTCCACTACTGCTTCAGCTGGCAGTGGATCCCCCACTGCCTCTGGGGTTGCAACCTGACCTTCTCTCTCAGGATCAGGGTTCCCTTCTGCACCCCAATCTCAAAGCTCTCAATTTGATGGCCTGGAGGCTGCAAGGGTAGTTTTGGCTCCCTGGGACCTACCTCAGGAAGTTGAGGAGGTTGTACTAGCCTCTAGGAAACAGTCCACTAGAAAAACCTATGCTCTCAAGTGGAAAAGGTTTTCTGTGTGGTGTCAGCTACGTACAGAGGATCCTTTCTCCTGTACTGTACCAGTGGTGCTTCAGTACTTACTGCACTTGTCCAATCAGGGACTTAAGTCCAATTCTGTTCGGGTTCACCTCTCAGCTCTAGTAGCTCACCACTCACTGGTGGAAGGACATTCTCTGTCGGTTCATCCCTTGGTGTCCCGCTTTTTCAGGGGCTTGCTTTTGCTCAAGCCTCCAATCCGTCCTCCTGCCCCTGAGTAGGAGTTGAATGTGGTCTTGCAGCAACTGACTCGCCCACCTTTTGAGCCGATGGCTACTTGTCCACTACGCTTCCTATCCTGGAAGACACTCTTCGTGATCGCCCTTACTTTGGCTAGGCGAGTGAGTGAGCTTCAGGCCCTGGTCTGTGATAGGCCTTACACCAGGATTTATAGGAATAGGGTAGTCCTCAGGACTCATCCAAAGTTCCTCCCAAAGGTTGTTTCCTCTTTCCACCTCAATCAGGAGGTGGTTCTTCCAGCATTCTTCCCTAGGCCTCATGCAAGCCAGGCTGAAGCAGTCCTGCATACCCTGGACTGTAGGAGGGCCTTATCCTTCTACCTTGACCGTACGCAGGGGCATAGAAGGGCTACTCAGCTCTTCGTAGCCTTTGACCCCAATAAGTTGGGGTTGACTGTGTCCAAGTGTACCTTGTCCATCTGGGTGGCTGACTGTATCACCTGGGCTTACAAGGCGGCTGACCTTCCTTTGCAGAGTCGGGTTACGGCCCACCGTATCAGGGCAATGGCTGCCTCAGTGGCTCATCTCCGCTCTGTGCCCTTGGTAGACATCTGCAGGGCTGCAACTTGGTCTTCAAGCCAGACATTTGCGGCCCATTACTGTCTGGAGAGAGAGTCCCGTAGGGACAGTGCTTTTGGCCAAGCAGTACTCCGGAATCTCTTTGAGGTTTAGGCAACTCCTGCCCTCTGTTGGGCTACCGGTGGAGGTTGTGTCCTTGAAAAGCCTTTCTTTGCTGCTGAGACTAGTGGGAGTTCTCTTGTTCAGCCTGGGTTCCCTGGTAGCCCAGAGCTAGGGAGTCACCCATATGTGAGGACTGACTTCCTGCTTGGTCCTGGAGAAAGAGTAGTTACTCACCTGTAACAGGTGTTCTCCAGGAGCAGCAGGAATCAGTCCTCATAACCCTCCCTCCTCCCCTTGGTGTTGCACTTGTACATAGTTTATTTTTCATTTTTGTGTGCTGTTCTTAGCTATGTCATTTGACTGAGGTAAGATGGCACCTTTAGGTGGGAAGGGAACCGCGCATGCGTGCCTGCATTCCCAAAGGCTTTCATAGAAAGCTGGGGAAATGCTCCGCTGGGGCTTCATCGGCGCCGATGACACCCATATGTGAGGACTGATTCCTGCTGCTCCTGGAGAACACCTGTTACAGGTGAGTAACTACTCATTATCTGACCGAAGCGGAGGTTTCCCAGGAGTTACATAAAGAGGGTCTGCTGCTTACACACATACCTTATAAAATACACACATGCATACAAAAATAAACCAGGAAAATTATGCATACTGAATAGCAAGGTGTAAATGTGTACAGATACTTCCTGTAGAAAACAGTTTAACATATACATTTACCTGTTATAAAATTACTCCATTAGGGCAGCTTTTATTAAAGAGTGTTAAAAATGTTGCATTCTCCAGGACCAAGCAGGAAGTCAGTCCTCACATATGGGTGATGTCGGCGCCGACGGAGCCCCCATGCGGAGCATTTCCCCAGCCTTTGGGAATGCAGGCACGCATGCGCGGTCCCCTTCCCGCCCAAAGGTGCCATCTTGTTCAGTCTTCTTTTTTCCGCGGAGCCCTACGGACGCCTGTCCTTGTCACCTGTGAAAAAAGTCGATTTTTCTATGTTGGGTCGAGTTGTTTCTTCGGTTCAACATCGGTTCCTTTCCCGCCTGGACTCGGTACACAGGTGCCGAGCCCGGACCTCTCTTTTCGGTTTTTGTCCTTAGAGACTGCATTCGCGCCTTTTTTCTTTTCCCTGGCAGCCCAGTTTTTTTGATCTTGCAGGAGCCCTTTTTCCCCCGATGGCTGCCAGTGGCTTTAAGAAGTGTGATCGGTGCAAGAAACTCATGTCTCTCACTGACACACCTGACTGCTGCCTCTGGTGCCTAGGGCCAGACCATGATTCTACGGTCTGTAGCCCCTGTGGCGAAATGTCTTCCAAGGCATTACAGAGCCGTCAGCTCCAGCGTGAGAGGATCTTCTCCGAATCTGCCTCTGGACGGGTCCGGACTTCGTCAGAGGCCTCGACGTCTCGAGAGTCTGACCCCAAGCATCGTCGGGGCTCCTCTGAAAGGGAGTCCCCCTCGAGGGAACATCGAAGGAAGAAGAAACCCGCGAGGGCGGCATCGGTGGACGCTCTTGGCTCCTCGAGGGCCAGGTCGCATAGCCCCGATCGCCATCCCGGGTCTTCGGAGTCGGAGAGGCCTGCAAAGCATCCTCATGTAGAGTCGGAGGCCCCGAGTCACGTGAGTACTGTAGTCCTCGTGGACTCTCCTCCGGGGGAGCCGACCTCGGGCCTGACGCCGTTGGGGCCTGAGTCGGAGGCTGCTGGGTCTCCTGAGCTCGGACTCAGGTTGATGGACTTGGAGAGCAGACTCTCTGCCTTCATGGAGCAGCAGCGGGTGCTGATCGCTGGTCTCACTGGCGCATCTGCCCCGACCACCGGGATCTCGACGTCCAAGTCGATCCCGGAGGCTGAGCTGATCCTCGAGACCATGCAAACTCGAGTCAATCCTCGGCCGAGGTCACCCTCGGCCTCCTGTTCGGGACCGAGGTCGTCGACGCCGGTACCCTTGGCATCGGGGCGGATGGTGTCGGTGCCCGCCCACACGGAGCTGCTCGATTCCTCCTCAGAGGAGTCGGCATGGGAGACAGAGGAGGAGGAGTCCCCTGACACCTTCCAGACTCGGTGCATCCCTTCGGACTCACTGGGTTCCGAGCCTCGGACAAGGTCCCCCCCCCTCCCCCCGGAGGATACCAGGTTCTCGGATTTTGTAACGGACATGGCCAAAGCATTGGCATTCCCTGCGGACCCCGAGGAGGAGCCTCGAGCCGAGGAGCTCGAGGCTCTACAGTATGACTCTCCTCCCAAAGAGGCCTTTACTGTCCTGGTTCCTCCGATGCTGGATTGGTTGCTCTTCCGCATGTGGGAGGCACCGGCCTCGATGCCGGTTCTAAGCAAGTGGGTCGATTCCATCTATCGAGTCCGCAAGAGACCCGGGTTTCAAAAGGCACAGCTACCGTACCACTCCATGGTTGTGGAATCGGCCATGCATCGCCTGAAGAGTTAGAAGATGCACTCCTCGATGCCTCCCGGCAGGGAAGCCCAGAACCTGGATGCCCTCGGTAGAAAGTGCTTCCAGGACTCTATGCTTGCTTGCCGTGTCCACACCTACCAGCTGTACATGGGCATGTACCTTCGAGACCTGGCAAAAGAGATTGCCGGGTTCTCTGCTGGTCTGTCCGAGGAACCTTTGCAGAGGTTCAAGGCCTTGTCTTCTGGTATTCGGGAGTGCTCGAAGTTTATATCTTGAGCAGCCTACGATGGATTTGAGGCTTTGGCCCGAGTAGCAGGGGTCGGCATCGGTGCACGCTGCCAGGCCTGGCTACAATCCTCGGACCTCGAGCCATGGGTGCAGGACAAGTTGGTTGATGTCCCTTGCCAAGGCGAAAACCTCTTTGGCAAGCCCATTGCCGAAAAGGCTGCAGAACTCGAGACCGAGACTCTTACCCGGACAAGGCTATCCAGGAAAACCTCTGCCCCTTCTCAGAAGAAGAAGGGCTCGGGGAAAAAGGCCTTTTACCCGAGGAAGACCACTGCCTACAAAACCTACCCTCACTACCAGGCCTCTGCAGCTCCCCAACAGGGCCAGCAGGCCAAGGGGCAGAGTCATGGCCCCTGTAGGCAGAAGGCCCCCAAACCTCCTACTCCAGCTCCTGCTCAGCAGGGAGGGGGTTTTTGACTATGCCAGCATAGCCTCTCTTCCTCTTCAGGGCGCAGGAGGTCGGCTGACCCTGTACGCAGACAGGTGGCCAGCCATCACAGGGGATACTTGGGTGTTGAGCATCATCAAGAGGGGCTATCTGCTCCACTTCACCCAGACCCCCCCCCCTTCTACTTTCCAGGGGAGCCTCCAAGACCCTCTCTGCACAGAAACTTACTCCTTTAGGAGTTGAAAGGTCTGCTACAGGACCAGGCGGTGGAACCGGTGCCTTACCACCTGGAAGGGCAAGACTTCTACTCGAGGTACTTCCTGGTACCAAAGAGAACAGGAGGCCTCAGACCCATCCTGGACCTGAGAAATCTAAACAAGTTTCTGAAGAGGGAAAAGTTCAAGATGCTTACCCTTGGAATCTTACTGCCCTACCTCCAGCAGGGAGATTGCCTATGCTCCTTAGACCTGAAGGATGCTTATACTCACATCCTCATCCATCCAAGCCACAGGCAATACCTCAGATTTGCGGTGGGAAGGAACCACTTCCAGTACAGAGTGCTTCCCTTTGGCCTCACCTCCGCCCCCAGGGTTTTTACAGAATGCCTGGTGGTGGTTGCGGCCTACCTCAGGAACCAGGGGATCTTTGTGTTCCCTTACCTGGACGACTGGCTTATCAGGGGCCAGTCCCCACAAGAGGCCAGGCAGGCCACCTTCCGAACCATATCCCTGCTTCAGCACCTGGGCTTCATTATAAACTTCCCAAAGTCCACTTTAGTCCCCTCACAGGACGTGGAGTTCATAGGGGCAAGGTTGGATACCATCCATGCAAAGGCCTATTTGCCTGTGGACAGAGCTCAAAGGCTGATGAAGTTGGCCGGCCAGTTTCAGGCGAACTCTCTGGTCTCTGCAAGACACTTCCTCCGGCTCTTAGGTCACATGGCTTCCACAGTGCATGTCACCCCAAATGCCCGTCTGCACATGAGACCAGCTCAGCGGTGCCTCAGGGCACAGTGAGTCCAAGCCACAGGGAAGTTGTCAGACAGGATAAAGGTGTCCAAACCCTTGGTGGATTCCCTACGCTGGTGGAGGCATCTCCCAAACCTGGTCGGAGGAGTTCCTTTTCGAGCCTCCCTGCACACTCAGGTACTGACAACCGATACTTCCCTGCAAGGCTGGGGGGCACATTGCCAGGGGACCTGCACTCAAGGCCTGTGGTCTCCGTGGGAGGCCACCCAGCAGATCAACCTGTTGGAGTTGAGAGCCATTTGTCTAGCCTTACGGACTTTCTCTCAGATCCTCTCTCACCAGTCTGTCCTAGTTCAGACGGACAACCAGGTGGCTATGTTCTACGTGAACAAGCAGGGAGGCACAGGATCCCGACTCCTGTGCCTGGAAGCACAAGCTCTTTGCTCCTGGGCTATCAATCAGAGTATGACCCTCAAGGCGGTCTATCTCCCAGGCCAAGAAAACTACCTCGCGGACAGGCTAAGCAGACTCCTGCAGCCTCACGAGTGGCAGTTGGATCCTCGGGTGGTCCAACAGATCTTTCTGAAGTGGGGACTTCCAACCATGGATCTTTTTGCCAGTCTGCTGAACAGGCAACCACCCGGGTTCTGTTCCAGACAACCGCATCCTCTGCGGACGGCGGCAGATGCCTTCCTGATCCCCTGGTCGGAAGGCCTGCTGTATGCTTTTCCTCCCACACCTCTGGTGGCCCGGACTCTATTCAAAACCCAGCAGGACCGAGCCACGGTGATCCTGATAGCCCCCAGGTAGCCCAGGCAGCCGTCGTTCCCTCTTCTTCTGCAGTTGGCGGTGGATGCTCCACTTCCTCTGGGGTTGCAACCTGACCTTCTGACTCAGGATCAGGGGTCCCTCTTGCATCCCAACCTCAAATCCCTCAATTTGATGGCCTGGCTACTGAAAGGGTAGTCCTTGCTCCCTTGCTCCTACCAAAGGAGGTTGAAGATGTGGTGTTGGCCTCCCGAAAGCATTCCACTCGGAAGGCCTATGCTCTAAAATGGCGTAGGTTTTCCACTTGGTGTTCTCAGCAGCAGGAGGATCCCTTCTCCTGCTCGGTCCCGGTGGTGCTGCAGTATCTGCTCCACCTCTCTAACCTGGGACTTCAATCCAACTCTGTCCGGGTCCACCTCAGTGCCCTCTCTGCTCACCACTCGTTGGTGGATGGACAGTCCCTCTCGGGCCACCCTTTGGTGTCTCACTTCCTCAGAGGCCTGCTTCTGCTTGCCTCCTATTCGTCCACCGGCCACTGAGTGGGATCTCAATGTGGTCTTGCAGCAACTGACTTGCCCACCTTTTGAGCCGATGGCTACCTGCCACTTACGTTTCCTATCCTGGAAAGTGCTGTTTCTCGTGGCACTCACCTCGGCTAGGCGTGTGAGTGAGCTTCAGGCCCTGGCCTTGGATAGGCTGTATACCAGGTTCTATAAGAACAGGGTAGTCTTGAGGACTCATCCTAAGTTCCTTACAAAGGCGGTGTCCTCCTTCCACCTCAACCAGGAGGTGGTACTTCCGATGTTCTTTCCCAGGCCACACGCCAGTAGGGCCGAAACTGTCTTGCATACCCTGGATTGTAGAAGGGCACTGTCCTTTTACCTAGAACGTACGCAGGGGCATCGAAGGGCTTCTCAGCTCTTCATTTCCTTTGACCCTAATAAATTGGGGTTGCCTGTCACTAAGCGTACATTGTCCATCTGGGTGGCAGACTGTATCGCCTGGACGTACAGGGCAGCCGGCCTCTCCCTGGAGGGTTGAGTCACGTCCCACCGGGTCAGGGCGAAGGCCGCATCAGTAGCTCACTTCCGCTCTGTTCCATTGGCAGACATCTGCCTGGCCGCTACTTGGTCTTCAAGGCAGACCTTTGCGGACCACTACTGCCTCGAGAGGGAGTCCCATAGGGACAGTGCTTTTGGGCAAGCGGTACTCCGTAATCTCTTTGAGGTTTAGGCAACTCCTACCCTCCGGCCCTGGTGTTGGGCTACCATTCAGGTGTGGTCTCAGAGAAGATTCTTTCACTGTTACTGAGGCTCTAGAGGGAGTTCTATTTTTCGGCCTGGGTTCCTGGTAGCCCAGAGCTAGGGAGTCACCCATATGTGAGGACTGACTTCCTGCTTGGTCCTGGAGAAAGAGTAGTTACTCACCTGTAACAGGTGTTCTCCAGGAGCAGCAGAAATCAGTCCTCATGACCCTCCCTCCTCCCCTTGGAGTTGCAGTTGTATATAGTTCATTTTCTTTTTCGTGCTGTCTTTTAGCTATGTCATTAGACTGAGCAAGATGGCACCTTTGGGCGGGAAGGGGACCGTGCATGCGTGCCTGCATTCCCAAAGGCTTTCTTTGAAAGCTGGGGAAATGCTCCGCATGGGGGCTCCTTCGGCGCCGACGTCACCCGTATCTGAGGACTGATTCCTGCTGCTCTTGGAGAACACCTGTTACAGGTGAGTAACTACTCTTTTATGCACACGTATGCAGGCCTTATTTTATCTAGTAAAGCATGCATGTGCTTTACTTTAGTACCAACCTAGGCGTGTCCACATATGCCTGCTGTAAGGCAGGTGTAACCTAGGCCACCTAGGTTGACGCACTGACACATGTAAGTCATAGTATTCTATAATTTATGTGTGTCAGAGGTGGCCATGCCTATGCTCTGCCCAAGCACCACCCCGGTGCACAGCCCACTGGAAGTTACCTGTGAGCGGCACTTCCACATGTGTATACAGAAAAGCAACCAGCAAACGTACAACCACAGTGCTAATTCACACACGTAAATCCTTGAAAATAGGGACTTGTGTGTATAAACAGCATATAACTTCAGCCCCTAAGTGTCTAATTGCTGCATTAACCATTAGCGTGCACTAATTCTCACATTAATTGCTTAACACACTTTTGTAAAAAGGGTCCTTAACCTTTCGATATCTTATTGTTGCATATGGCTTTCCTTTCTGCAAGGCATAGGTTTTGAGTTGGTTTAGAGAAAATTTAAGAGCGGGTAACTTTGAACAGCTTCTTAATGTTGGTCATACCTGCTAACTTTTAGGAACCAGAATTTTCTCTAGTTCATTATCGCTCAAGTGAAGCTTTCCAGCAACTTCAGTCAAAAATTTAATAAACCTCTCTGTAATGATTACACTGGTCAACAAATTTTTACAAAAGTCATGTTACTGAAATAAAAATAGTCATTTCTTATCAATTTTTATATGCTGAACATGAATATGACAGTGAAATTGCAAAGTTGGCTCTAGTTTTTTGTAGTCTACAAGAATTAATGTTTACATCACGAAATGCATGTCAATAGTAAATATAATAGGCCTTCGGTTAATACCTGTAAAAAACCAAGCCATAGACTACTATTTAGATTTTTTTCACCTGTCTCTTGTACAGCTGTTCTTGAGCTTCTCTGGGGAGTGTCCAGCAGTAGTCAGCCAGCATTGTAGTAGACCATTTTCCCTGGTATCTTTGCTCCATCATTGCGATATCCTGGTGAAAACGTTCGCCCTGTTCATCACTAACCATACCAGAGTTCTCAGGAAAGAAATCGAGATGGGAATCAAGGAAATGGATCTTTAGAGACATATTGCAGCCAAGTTTCTGATACTGCATCAGCATGTCTTCTACTAGTTCCTTGTAGTTTTCTGCCCTAACATTCCCGAGAAAGTTTGTTGACACTAGGCGAAAAGCATTCCATGCTTGTTTCACATCACCCTGCAGCAAGTTGTTGAACCGGTCATCTTTGAAGAGCTCTCGAATCTGAGGACCCACAAAAACTCCCTCTTTAATCTTTGCTTCGCTGAGTCAAGGAAATTTTTCATGCAGGTATCAGAAAGCTGGCGAAGTGCGGTCCATGGCTTTCACAAAGTTTTTCATCAAACCTAGTTTGATGTGAAGGGGTGGTAGCAGGATTTTGTGAGCCTCAATCAGAGCTGAGTGCTGGATATTCTTCTCTCCAACTGTTACATTTTGTCTGCGATTCCATTCCTTCCGCAAGTAGTTCCAATCCCTTGCTCGGCTATCCCACTCACATAAGAAACACATGTATTTCATGTATCCCTGCTGCAGTCCCATTAAAAGGACAACTACCTTCAAGTCATCACAGAGGTGCCAGCTGTACTTGTTATAGTTAATGGAAGTCAATAGATGCTTTAAGTTATCATATGTTTCTTTCATGTGGACAGCATGCGCTACTGGAATAGATGGAAGACTGTTTCCATTGTTCAAAAGCACAGCCTTCAGACTCAGTTTCGAAGAGTCTATAAATAGTCTCCAGTCTTGTGGGTCATGAGTGATTTTTAAGGCATTCATGAGGCTTTCAATATCGGAACAGAATACCAGATTATTTTTCTTTCTGAAGAAAGGCTCCAACTGCTGGTGGCGCTTTCGATATGAAGTAATGTTGACATCTTCTTCTATAAGATTCTATTGTTGGAGTCTTGATCCTAGCAATTCTGCTTTGTTCTTGGATGTCCAAATCACGAACCAGGTCATTTAGTTCTTCCTGTGTTATTCTGTGTGGAGTTGATAATGCATCCCAGTGAAAATCTGGGTCACTGCATGCTGACGGACCAGGAGAACAGGTCGGCTCACCCATGTCCTCATCAGATGAATCAAGAGAATATTCTGATGGAGGTTCTGGAATAGGAAGTTCCTCACCATGTGGAACTGGTCTCAATGCAGACGGAATGTTTGGGTACACTATGTTTGACGTCTTTTGCTTCGTTATTCCGCTGGAAAGAGGAGGAACCAAGCAGAAGTAACAGTCATTTATGTGGTTGCTTGGCTCTCTCCACACCATGGGGACTGCAAACGGCATTGATGGTCTTTTGCAATTCAGCCACTGTGAAAGCTGTGTTGTACATGTAGTACAGCATATATGCGGGGCCCAAGGCTTGTCTTGGTCACCAATCTTGCATCCAAAGTAAAGATGATATGCCTTCTTCAGTTGAGAAGTGATACTTTTCTTCTGGTTGGCAAATGTCACTTCCCCACAAATGTAGCAGAAATTGTCAATGGTATTAACGCACTTTCGCGGCATTACTGTTCTGTAATTGTACCTAAATGGCTAAAATTATATGATTAAGCTACTGTTACATGTAACTTTTATTAAACTGTCTCGCACACAGTCTGAAATATTTTAAATGCTCAACCTTTTCAACTGCGTATAGTACACTGCTGACATCAGATGGCTTCAGCAGCCCTCTGGCAGTAGTATTGCATTGCATCAGAAAATGATACAAGCAACTCTGGAAGAAGTGTGCATGCTGGTATTATGCAATGTGATGCTTCTTTCTCTACAACATCAGCAAAATCCGCCCCTTCCTCTCTGAACACACTACCAAAACGCTTATCTACTCCTTAATCGCCTCTCGCCTTGATTACTGCAACCTACTCCTCGCTGGTCTTCCCGCTAGCCACCTCCTTCCCCTCCACAATCTATACAAAATCATGCTGCTTGACTAATCTTCTGCCAACCTCGCCATGCCCACATTACTCCTCTTCTCAGGTCGCTTCACTGGCTCCCTGTCCAATCCCGCATCCAATTCAAGCTTCTCCTGCTAACCTATAAGTGCATCCATTCTATGGCCCCTAACTACCTCTTATCTCTTATCTCTCCCTACATCCCCTCTCGAAATCTGCGTTCTGCTAACAAATTAGTTCTATCAATGCCTTTCACATGCACTGTGACCTCCTGACTGCGCTCCTTTCACCTTGCTGCACCTTACGCCTGGAACAGCCTACCTGCGTCTGTGTGCCTGGCATCCTCCTTGGCCCTCTTCCAATCCAGATTGAAGACCCACCTCTTCACTGTTGCATTCAGATCCTGACTCCTTCCTCATGTTACCCTAACCCCCGTCGTCATTTATGACCAAACTATTGACCAAACCGTACCTTGCGCAGAACTGACTAATGCTGTACCTTGTGCAGAGCTGACTAATGCTATATACTGTTCTAACTTATGTTTTATTCTAACTAGATTGTAAGCTCCGATGAGCTTGACTCTGATGGGCAGGGACTGTCTCTTGTATGTTGGCTACCTCTTGTAGGTCAGCTGTGCAGCGCTGTGTGCGTGGCGCTTTACAAGTGCTGAATAGTAGTAGTAGTAGCAATATTACATCATTCAAGGCTTATTTGGGATGTTGTTGATGTCCTACTGGATAAATTTACACGGTGAAACATCAAAAATGAACTACATGAAATATCTTCAAAACGAGAACCAATAAAAATGTTTTAATGTTATATTCGTGTTCATCTCACCAAGATAACTACAGTAACGATTTCAGTGTTGACCAGTGTTACCAGTAACCATGTTCTGTGGAAAAGAATTAAGGTGTTCTTAACCCACCCCAAATGTGTCACTCACTCTTTACTTGTACTTTGCAAGATCTTAGAGTATTTCAAGGGCTGAAGATATCTTCAAACCCAATTATCTCTCAAATCATTTTTCTTAGCAATTCCTTGTTCATACCCTTAATGAAATCAAGAGCATGAAACAAGGTTAAAATCCCTTTGCATTTCTAGCCATGTGTTTCCCCTTTTCTCCCGTGTTTCTGTACAGAAAGTGGCCCTCTTCTTTGAATTTCCATATATGGCATGTGGACATAATATCACTCGATCAGCACGTCTCTGAGGAGAGTGACCTTTTAAATAAGCTGTGCTCTCAAAGATGATTGCATAGAGGGATTATATTATCTAGCTCTCTGCTGTGCTTGAAAACTTCATGCTAATAAGATGCTAGTCTATTACATAAACTCTATCCTGCTTCTGAAAGTGTACATTTGCATGTATGTATATACACAGGGTTAAACAGATAAAATATAGGTTTCATTTTTATTTTTATCTCTCTACTAGAGTCCTGATGAATTACAGAATATATTAAAAAAATAATGGTGGTATTATATATTTCTTATTAAAGCAAGGCGCTGTTATTTAGCCAATGGCATAGCTCAGTTCTGATTTTACTGCTATATTTAAGCCTGATTCAAAGCACCTGCTGCCAGTACTGTATTGAAATGCAGACACCCACACACCTAGAGCTTCGTTGGTTCACTTCTGCTTTGGAGGTACAGCCCTCATTAGCATTCCTAGGTTGTCAAATAGTTCTGATGGCACATCTCAGCCCTGATTTACTTCAGCAAACCAACTAGTGGCCTCCCAAACAACCAGGAATATAGTGCTGACCTCTCCAAAAATAAGCATGGCAACAGTTCCTAAAGCTGGACCCATAAATGAGAAAAAAGCATTATACAAGTACTTTTATAATAATCATAAAACATAATATATCTTAAATAAAACAGTCTCAATCACACGGGCACCCGTGCAGCAAAAAGAACTTTCCCGTCATCTGCTTTGGAGAAAACGCCCCCTGAGCCATTGTTGTACTTATCTCTGTAGTTTGATTTTAGGGTTTTTTAATCAGGAGGCATATAGGGAATGTCTGAGAGCAAGGGACAAGTTGTTTTTGGGGGCTTATAATTGTATCAGGATCAAGGAACATAGTCTTAAAATGAGCCTGCACCTTAATGTTAAGAAGACAAAGATCCTGACACCTGGCAAAATCAATAAGTTCAACATTGATGGAGAAGAAATTGAAATAGTTGACAACTTTAACCTATTTGGATCAATTAAAAAAAAAAAAGACAAGCAGTCAAAAAATCCAACAATGCATTGCTCTTGGCAGAATGACTATGAAGGACCTAGACAAGATTCTCAAGAGCAGAGATGTCTCTCTCCATACAAAGATTTGACTTGTCCAAGCCATGGTATTTTCAATAACATCATATGGATGCGAAAGTTGGACAGTGAAAAAGATAGACAGGAAGAACATTGATGCCTTTGAATTATGGTGCTGGTGACGAATATTGTGTATAACATGGACTGCCCAAAGAACAAACCAGTCGGTACTAGAGGAGATCAAACCTAAGCTTTCCTTAGAAGCTCAGATGACAAGATTTCAACTTTCATGCTTTGGACACATCATGCGAAGAGAGATCATTAAAGAAAGATGTAATGCCTGGCAAGGTCTAAGGTCAGCGCAAAAGAGGAAAGCTGGCAATGAGATGGAGTGATACAATAACAGCAGCTATCATATGACAGAATAAAATCACAATCAATACTCTGGGTGTGTCCATTCCATACTCTTCTCAATACATAAAGAATAAAACTAATCACTATTAAGTTACTTTCCTACAAACATCAGAGCAAGTAAGTAGTATAATTATGGCATGCAAAAGAAGAATGCTTGTCCAGCTGTTGTGCTGTCTGTCTTGACTATATGTAAGCTCTGATGAGCAGGGACCGTCTTTTACATGTGTCAATACAGCGCTGCATATGCCTTATAGCGCCATGCAAATGATAAATAGTAGTAATAAGATGGGGAGCTCAAACACTCTCACACATGTCTGAAAAGGCTCCCATATCTGTTCATATTGAGCTATCATCCCTCCATTTCTGACTTATATACCGCTTTTCACCGGGTCAAAGCAGTTTACAGTAAAACAGAACATCAGTTACACAGAACAAATATCATCTTAGATAACAATTAACAGAGTTAATTTACCTTCAAAAAACTAGTCCTACTTCATCGGGACTGTCGGATCCTTCCATTGGGCAACAAAGATTAATTTAGCCTCCATAACATCTTCCTCTGTTTGACTTTTTTGCATTGTTTTGCTATGCAGTTGGTACATTTATAGTTCTCCATATTTTGACTATTTAAGCTTGATTTTCTTTTGGAGGTAGGATGAATTTTCATGTTCTTCCATGAATATGCAAGCTAATTGTAGTTGTCTTAAAGCTTTATTCTGATGTTTCTTACACTGTTTTCACATATACCTCTAGTACTGGGATGGGATCCCATTAGTAATGACAAGACTCTCGAAGAGACACACTAGATAGGGGGTCCCCTTTGAGTCAAATAACTGGGGAAGTCTCTTCTAAACCTCATTGATCCCCTTAAATTAAACATCCCAATACACACACCCCTGAAGAAATCCACAGCACAGTGACTGAAATGTTGGTTCCACTTACTAAGACACAGTATGGCTCAGAAAATTGGTTACCAATTTTGAGCCATATTAAATATAAAATTTAAACTGCTGAGGGAAATAGCCCCATCCCTGATCCAGCAGTCCTCCTTACAAGAAGTCGCAACAATAATACCATGGCAGACCCCACTAACTATCACAACACAAACCATTCGACAAGTAACAGAGCATTCACCTATTTCTCACCTATACTCTGGAATTCCCTACCGGATAAGCTAAGAGCTATTATGGATCTTAAAGGCTTTAGAAAGGAAATTAAAACATACCTGTTCATAGAGCACTGATGATTTAACCGATGGAAACAAACTATACCCAACATGAGCCTTTTAGAAAATATCTCCCGATCCCTCCTACTCATGTTTATTTGTAAGTTTAATGTACTAGTATAATGTAATTGTTAATTGTAAACCGACCTTGATCTCTGGAAGGGACGGTAGAGAAAAACTTATAAATAAATAAATAAACTATGAATATGAACAAGACTAAATCATATTTAATTCTGTATTGGTTCCATGGTGTAAATAGAACACGAAGTGAAGAACTAATTCACAGCTGAATGCCAGAATAGCCAATCCAGGAGTAGAAACATGACTGCAGAAAAGACCATATGGCCTATCTAATCTGCCCTTCCATATCAACAGCTATAGTCCTTTTTTTTCCTTTAGAGACCATTTGTGTGGCCCCTTCACATGTGGGTTCTGTTACCAGTTGCCAGAATTGTTCTCCCTGCAGAGAATCTAGGATCACCTTTCTTCTAGAATATACCGTAGCAGGGATGTCCCAATCAACATCCAGCATATTGAAATCATCTTTCAGTAGCACTTCTCCTTTCATCGCAATATTGTGTATGTCTTCTATTAAATCTCTGTCCACTTCTTCTCCCTGTGAAGGAGATCTGTGTATCACACTAATACAAATGGTTTCCTTTTCCCTTTTTGTAGTTTAACCCACAGTGCCTTCCTGCTCCCTTTTAAGCCCTATAATTCTATAGCTTTAATATTATTTTTTTACATATAGTGCCATTCCTCCTCATCTTCTTCCTACCCTGTCCTTCCTGAATACACTATAGCCCAGTATAATTACATCCCAATCATAATTGTCTGTGAACCACCACTAAATCCAAGTCGACCGCTTCCATTAAAGCCTCAACATCTGGGATCATATTTCCCTTACTACAAGCATTTATGCACACTGCTTTACAGATGTTCCTTTACCCATTTTTGCAGAGGTATTTAATGTTTTATTTATCTGAGGGCTTTTACTGTACTTACCTGGGGGCTTTCTTCACCCATCCCCAACAAATCTAGTTTAAAGCCCTCTTCTTGGATAGATGAACACCATCTCTGCAGCCTTGGAAAACCATCCTATGGTCCAGGAAATCAAAATGTTCTCGATGACACCATCCACGCAGCCATGTGTTCATCTCCAGGATGCAAGTTTCTCTGCCTCGGCCTTTACTCTCAACAGGGAGGATTGAAAAGAATACCATTTGCGCACCTGTCTGCTTCACTCTGTCCCAGAGCCATGAAGTCACTCTCAATATGCTCAGAGGGATACTTGGCAGTATCATTTGTGCCTTCATGGATGAGCAATATTGGATAACAGTCAGTAGGCTTGACGAGTCTCGGCAAACTATTCCTTATTGATCGTGCATTGATAAGGATGCATTTCAGTGGGGTAGGTGAGTGCAAGGGGTATACCGTTTGATACGTATCAGTCTGGTGCGATGTTTATTATGCCTTGGGTGAGGGCCCATGCATATGTGCGGCAAGACTTGGTAGGGAGTAGATGTTATTCCTGGATGTGGTAAATATAATTGGGATGGGGCTATAGGAGGCGTCTTGGGGGAGAAAAAGGGTGCTTATTATCTGGTAAGATAAGAGGAGACTGTAAGTTAAACTATGAAATAATTTGTAGTAGTCCATTGTGGGGGCTTGTGCAATTTATGTCTTGTTTTAGGAGTGTAGTGTGTACATGTACTTTTCATGTGAGGAGTTGGTCTGAGGAATTTCCTATGTGCTAGGTGGTGAGGCTCAGTGATGTTTACCAGCAGGGAGAAGGTGTGAGTAGTTTAGTTTGAGCAGTTAGGAGCAAATTTACAAGATACAAAGGTTAGTTGACAACATAGCATGGTAGGAAGCAATGTTACAAATTGTTTTTAGGGGCTTTGCAGCTAGAAGTAATTGCCCAGCTGGGTCTGTGTGCTCATGCATGCAGTGTGTTACAGTATTTAGCTTGCTAGGTGCTAGTACGCTAGTACAGGATTAGTTACAGGTTGAGATAATCAAGCATATAGCTAGATAAGCTGCTGTATGTTATCTTAGTAAAGTACAGTGGTTTTTTCAACTTAGTCTTCAGACGGTAGAAGATTCATCCCCCCCACTGTCGTTCCCCGCCTAAGGGCCACGCGAAAGGGCCCTCTGGTGAGGCCCCGCCTACAGTACGCTGGCTTCTAAAGGAAGACTGTGCCGCCCTGTGACGATGCTCTTTGGGCGGAGATCAGCATGCACATGTGGCTGAGGGATTTTCCTTTTGGCAGAGAGCTTCAGGAGGAGCAAGGTAGCACAGCAGGCACAAGGTGTAAAAGTCAGTCTCATCTCCTTGTTGCAGTCGGTAGTTGGATTCTTTCCTGTGCAGACAAGGAACTAGCTGAGGATGGGAGTGGGTGTGCGCTGCTTCTCTCCCTCGGGAGGTTCTACTGGAGAGCACGTCCCCCGGTATGGCCAAAGAGTATTATTAATCAAGTTGGTAAAACTTGCCTATCTCAGTCCTAGGAGTCTGATGCTGAATGAGACTGTCCAGGTCAGTGACCCCACTCTCCCATTCACCATGTCATGTCTGAGTAGATGCATCCTGAGACTGTGCACTTTCAGCAGTTGCCTGGCCTTCTGTCAGGAAACAGAGCTTGAAGCCCATCTCGTCTGCCTGGTATTCTTCATACTGTAGTGCCATAGACCCCCAGCTGATCTCTGCTTTTCCTTTTGCTGATTCATATGGGGGGGTGGACTGGAATGTTTTATAAGCCTCATTACAATATGCTTTGTCTTATTTTGTAATCTGTTTAGAGTGGGTTATAAAAGTTTTAAATTAAATTAAATCTCATCAGCTTGTTTGTGGGTAGTAAAAGGAAATTATGCTGAAGGAGAGGACCAGACAGGGCTTTGAGAAGCTGCATATACACAGAGGCCCTGCCTTTACTGCCTTTTTTTATGTGGGCTTCTTCGGCCGCAGCACAGGTACAGTCTTACATACATATAGTAATACATCTGCGACGTCTGCCTCTGCTGTGCACAGTCTTCCAATTCCCAGCTGCAGCCTTGCTCCCAGATGTGCTAGAAGAGGGCGCGCCTGTATGTGACTGCCTGCAGTTGGGTGTATTTCAGGCCTAATGTATGAGACTTGGTATCTCCAGAGTTACTCAGGGCTCAGCAGGGCTGCGGCAGAGATGAGGTAGAGGCACTACTACTTAGCATATGTGTAGCGCTACAAGGTGTACGCAGCACTCCTCTTATTCTCTTCCTTTCTTATCTTAGTTTTCTCTTTCCTGCATTTACTTCTTACTTTATATTGTTTTGCCTAAGAGCTGAAGGTAGTAACTGATATCGCTCCAAAAGGAACAGTATAAAGACATCAGAAGACAGTTTTTTTCAAAAGTTTTTATCTGGATAAAATCAGCAGTTCAAAACTGCCTTTTATGAAATTTTACCCAGAGGCCTATAAGCAAGATGAGGATTTAAAAATTGCCCCATAATGTGTAGATATTTTCTGACCAGGGTACTGGAGACATAAGAATCTTACAGTTACCAAAAAACAGTCTAGAATCTGGCAAGTGGCCCTCACATTGAGCTTTGGGCTGATTTTTCTCCTGCCCGGTTATAAATTTAACCCCTTCATGACTCAGACTTATGTGCATAGGCTGTCACAGTTCAACGTAGGGATCCTCTGTGCCTATCCCAGGCTTCCTTCCTCTTTTCTTTTTGTTTTTCTTTACTTTCTTCCCTGATCTTTTCTGTCCCTTTTCAGCTGTTTATTTATTTATTTGAACTTCATTTTTATACTGCTCCTTCCAATGATCAGCAGCGGTTTACAATTTAACATTTGAATTCTGCCTGTATAGCAGTTACATAGCAGTTACATATAACAATAAGATAAACAAAAATCACAACTTTGAACTATTTACATAGATAAAAGAGTATTTTTAGCTAACTACATACATTATATTTACAATGACGTACAGGGGTAATGTTGCATGTCTAATAGGTTACCTTTTAGTTTTCTTTGTTTTCATTGGGATATCTTATGTGGATAGAGTTGTTGGGAGACCATCATGATATGATTTATATTTAATATATTTGGTTTATGTTATTTCTGAAAGGTTATAGTATTCTTGGAATAGGTGAGTTTTTAGGTTTTTTCGAAATGATTGAAGGTCTTTGTTGGCTCTTAGGGTGTCAGGGAAGAAGCTGTTGTCTTCTCCCTCTACTGATCTCACTCCTCCCATGCCCATGTATTTTATCTCTTCCACTTCCAGAATGGGTTGCCTGCAAAATATAGTAACATAGTATATGACGGCAGATAAAGACCAGTATGGTCCATCTAATCTGCCCAGGAAGGTAGCAAGAGTAGGTGCACCTGCTGCTCCATGCAGGTCACCCCTCCCCATGCTTTTGTTTAGGGGTGTACCCACCGCTCTGTGTAGGTCACCCCTATTTGTTGAGACTAAGCTCAAAACTAAGCTAGGGAGAGAGGAAGAAACACAGATTAGACTTGACAACCCTGCTGCTGCTGCTGCAATTACTGTAAATTGATTCTATTATCATCATTTTTCTCATATGCTTCCCTGGTTCCACAGTCCACACTAGCCTGAAATTACTTTCATTAATCCATACAACTACCTGCATGGTGCTGTCACATAATGGGACTTCAAGCTGACACCAGTTCAATTTTCAGAGTGCCTTTCTTAAAATGGTTCTATCCTAAAAGCCTGCTACACATTAAGTTATACAAATTATCCTTGGTCTTGTACCACTGAAAAGAATACCTCAAGATCCAAACAAGAAATTGTTGGAAATGTTTATTTGAAACAATCTGTCCTCTACATTGACTTGTGTGATGGGATCTTTTGCTCACAACTACATGCAGAAATGTATAAAGGTCAAAACTGTCCTGGTTGAGGGGCTGGCTCAGTTTTTTTTAAGTGAGTTTGATTCCAGTGAGACATAATCATTTTTCTTTACTGGATGCCAGTAGAACCTCAAGCAATTGCACATATATCCAAAACTGCATTATATTCAGAATGTGTTCTGACTCTTGGTTCAATATCCCTCTTAGGCACCCTAATGAATGCCTTTGCTTTACGGATCTATTTCACTGTATCCCATACATAATTACACACGTCAGCATTGCAGTAGTTTGAATTGTGTTATTCAGGTAATATATAGTCCAGTCTGAAGAGCTGAGATCGTCTCTGTCATGTATGTAATGCAATCTATAGCATTTAAACTTCCACTTTCAGACAGTACATTTCATGGGCCATAATTTTTTTTTTATTACGGTGAATATTTGGCAGCCATGGATGTGATACTCTGCATGTAGAGGTTTGATGAGCAGTGGTAGCTGATATGCTCACCCCACTGAAATACCTGCCCTTACAGGAAGCAGTAATTTTCTGCAAGCAACTCCAGTTCTTTCTGTTTCACCATCTCTTATCAGAGAAGATAGTTGAGCATACCCTGCTTCATGGTTGAGGCAATTTTCAAATAGCCTGGATAGCAGCAAGGACACAGATGCACTTTGCTTGAATTTTCAAAGGGAAAGCATGTGGGTACTTGAATATGTGAGTTCAAACCACTAGTGTCGTGTACACCTGCTTTTAAATTCTTTTTTTGCCAACACCCAAGAGGGAAAATAGCACACCTAGCGCCTAGTTTGAAAATGTCATGTAAGTGTGTTGTTTGACTCTCATGAACTGAGCACATCCAAAAGCGCGCCTCTCCTAATGTGAAAAGTACAGATATCCTGACCCAGTGTGTTCTAAGGAGGGCTATTTTCAAGCAGCCCTATTTACTAAAGCACTGTTTACTTCCATGAATGGCTTTGACAGTTGTCCTGCCTGTGTATTGCTGGCAATGGAAACTACCTTGATATGCTTTTGTAGGTGGGTGTCAAATTTCAGTAAACTAAATTTGCAGTAGCCACGATGCAACTAACTGTCAATCTGTGCTCAAACATTTCTTGTGTAGGTAAAGCATAGTGTAGGAGAGATTGGAGCCAAAAAATGCAGCTGCCAGAGTCTTTTAGCTAAGAGGGACAGAGCCTAATCTGCTGCTACTGGCTTGAGGCCCAGAAAAGAAGCAGTAGGACTGAGCCTATTTATTTATTTAGCTGTATTTGTATCCCGCTTTTCACCGGGTCAAAGCGGTGCCACATAGAAAGGGGGGGGGGAATTTACGTATAAGGGTGGGGCCATCACCGGGGAGGCTACATTGATGATTTTAACATAAGATATAGGACAGACTTTGGGTTTAGACAGATATAGGACAGACTTTAGACTTAAACAGAATTTGGACATGGTCAGGTTAGTTGAGTTAATTGGTCATGGTTGGTGAGATCAGCTGTTATTTCGCTTTCTGGTGGGTGTCATGTTGAGGTATTCCTGAAACAGGATGGTTTTCAGCTGCTTTCGAAAGGATGGTAGATCGGTGTTGTTTCTGAGACAGGTTGGTAGAGAGTTCCATAGGGATGGTGCATACAGTTCAAAGGCTCGATTGCAGGTCCGTTGAGAGCATTTGGTTCTTTTGTGAGGGATGGTGAGGGAGTTGCTGGAGGCTTGTCTGGTGGATCTGCCATGAGCTGGATGGGACAGTAGGGTGTGAAGTTGGGAGTTTGGTGTTTGATGTATGGCTTTGTGGGTGAGCAGGATGGCTTTGTATTTAGTCCTTGCCTCAAGGGGTAGTATGTGTAAGTCTTTCAAAATCGGGGTGATGTGGTCGGTCTTCTTTGCTCCCTGAATGATTCTCGCTGTGGTGTTCAATGCTGTTTTGAGGGGGTTCGTCTGTGTGGCTGGAAGGCCATGGTATACTATATTACAATAATCCAGATGTGGGAGCGTCATGGCTTGCATTACAGTTCGGAAGTCTTGATGTTCGAGAAGGGGTCTGAGGCGTTGGACTGTCCTTGCTTTGTGGAATATAGTTCCGGCGGTTTTTGTGATTTGTTGCTGTAGGGTAAGGGCTTGGTCGATAATGCCCAGGTACCTTATTTGCGGTTGTATCTGAATTTTTGTGGTACCTGTGTGTAGGTGGCGTAAAGTCTGGGTCCTTTGTGACTATGAGGGCTTCTGTCTTCTTTATGTTGATGGATAGGTTGTTTGCTTGCAACCAGTTGGACACCTGGACACCTATCTCTAGGAACAAGCAGGAATGTAGTCTTCACATATGGGTATCGTCGGTACCGACGGAGCTCTCGTGGGAACGCTCCCCAGCGTCCAATAGGAAAGCCTTTGGGAGCATCCCACAACGCATGTGTGCTGCCTTCCTGCCTCTGTACCTCTCTCACTTCAGTTCTTCGTTTTCCACAGAGCCGACAGGACACAGTACCCTGTCACCGCAGAAAATCTACCTTTATTTCTTAATTTTTGTGGTCGCATCTGCCTTCATTCAACGCCTACCGGTACCGCCGGTTCTCTTCTTCTTTCTTTAAAAAAAAAAAAAGTATATTTTTCTTCAGGGATCTTTCCCTGTTTCTGGGGCTAGGCGCCATTTTGGGCACTAGGCCCATTTTTCTTCAAGCATGGAGAAACCATTTTTCTTCAAGCATGGAGAAACCATTTTTCTTCAAGCATGGAGAAATGCTTAAAATGTGGCGATACCTTCTCCGTCACCGACACCCATGATTGGTGTCTAAAATGTTTGGGTCCTGAACATTGTCCAACGGAGAGTGTCTCCTGCAGGAGGATAACCAAGAGGGGCCGGCAGAATAGAGCTGCAAAACTCGGTACCCTTATTGCCTCCGACACGATGTCAGTTGCATCGACGTCTTCCAGTGCTTCATCTTCCTCCCATGGATCTCGGGTAACCAAAAGTAAAACTAGCCGATCCTCGAAGGGAAAATCTTCTTCAAAGTATTGAGATGCCTCGGGTGTTTCCATCGAGGACACTTCACCGGCAAAACAGCCCCGGTGGGAATCTTCGTGCTCCAAAGCATTAACGGGGCTCCAGGATGTTCCAGAGGCCTCTACCTCAGCGGAACTACTGGTGCCATGCTCTGGGGTCGTGGCCGCATCCACAGGTACCAGCACCCAGGCATCGGCAGGAGCGATGGATCACAGAATCCTCGCTATCAAACGCAGTCTAGCGGCCCTCTTAGCAGCCTCGGTACCACTAAGACCGGAACAGACGGTTCCACAGGTATCAGTACCGACAACACCTGCTTCGACAGGACTGCTTCCCCCCATGCCGATGTCTGGTATCAGGGATCAGGAACCGAGACACTTCGGTACTGACTTCGAGCGGTACTGATACCATGTGTCACAGGAGCACCCGGTGCTTGAGTCTTCCGATTCCGATGACTCTGATGATTCTACCGGTACCAGAATGAATCTATTAGAAGATTCGACTCCCTCTCCTCAACGCAGGATGTCTCCTCCAGAAGATATGTTCTTCCAGGACTTCATACGTGATTTAGCAAAAGGCCTTGCAATCACTGTGATTCCAGAAAAAGAATCTAGGGCAGAGGAATTAAGAATTCTGCAATATCCTATGGCTCCCAAGGAGGCAGCTATGCTTCCCATTCACAAGATCTTACATGATCTGATGTTGAGAATGTGGGAGACTCCTTTAACAATATATTCACATTCCCGATGCCTGGACACTATGTACCGAGTGCCAAGTTGTCCTGGTTTTCAAAAAACTCAGTTACCACACCATTCAATGGTAGTGGAATCAGCCATGCGAAGAATCAAGAGTGCAAAAACACACTCTTCTAATCCTCCAGGCCGTGAATTCAGAACACTCGATGCCTTTGGCCGTCGATGTTTTCAATCCTCCATGCTGAGAGCCAGGATCAGTTCCTACATTCTGTATATGTGAATGTTCCTGGAAGAAGTCACAAAAGACTTGGAGCTCATTAGTCCTTCTGTCTCAGAGGAGAAAAGAGCAGACTACCTTATTCTGGTCAAACATGCCCAGAATGTCTCTAAATTTATGAACTGTGCTACCTTTGACTGTTTTGAATGTCTTAGCAGAACCTCTGCTATATCCATAGGAGCACGTCGTATTGCTTGGCTTCAAGCATCAGACTTGGAACAATGGGTGCAAGAAAAACTGGGAAACATTCCCACAGGAGAAAATCTCTTTGGTAAGGACTGGCAAGACAAGGCTAATCAGCTTGAATCTGACAATACTACTTTGAGCAGATTGTCAAAGGCTACAGCCAACCCAGCAAAAAAGAAAACATTCAAGAAACCTTTTTTCAGTAAGAAAAAGAAGTCTTACCAATCTTACACCCATCAAACTCACTGTCCTCTTCATGTTTCCCAAAAAGGACAACAACAGAACAGACAGCAGAGAAAGCCACAAGCTCAAAAAGCTCAACCAGCTCAACGGACGCAGCCCCCTCAGGGTCTTTGACTTCCACCTAGAGAACTTAGTCAGTCTGCCCCTAAAAGGTCCAGGACCCTTGACCATTCCAGGCAGACTATGCCATTTTGTCAAAAGATGGCAACAAATAACATCAGAAAATTGGACTCTGTCCACTGTAAGATTGGGATACAAGCTTCATTTCCTCAACTTGCCTCCACCTACAATTCTGAGACAGTTCAATTCTCAGGGCCCTGCCACCGACCTCTTGTAGCAGGAGGTCACATCATTTCTGGCTCAAGGAGCAATAGAAGAAGTGCCCATATCCCAACAGGGGACAGGCTTCTACTCCCCCTATTTTCTTATTCCAAAGAAGACAGGGGGACACAGGCCTATACTAGACCTCAGAGAATAGTATTTGTTCTGAGAAAAGTTCAAGATGATCTCCCTCGGAACACTTCTACCATACCTTCAAAGAAGATTGGCTATGTTCTCTAGATCTAAGAGATGCGTACACGCATATTCTCATCCACTCAGATCACAGGAAGTTCCTACGATTCTTGATCCAAGAAAGACACTTCCAGTACAAAGTTCTTCCTTTCGGACTTGCCTCTGCTCCAAGAGTCTTCACAAAATGCATAGCAATGGTAGCAGCATTAACAATTTGTGGGCCTAAGGCACACCGAGGCACACCAAACTCAACTGATAAGATATACACCTCCTCTAAGGAATAGCCTAAATCCCCCTTTTTTACTGTCTACCCCTTGCCCCCCTAGACTTATCTATCCTATCAGATCAACCCCGCAGGCATATATTGTTTCCTATTAACAGTGCTTGGCCTAATAGGAACCAGGCAAAAAGGGGGAGGGGAGAAATCCCTACAAAATGGAGGATTGTATGTGCTTCCGATGCTTCGGGCAGCGGAGGCAACGCTGGCTCAATGGCAAGGATTTCCTCTTTCACTTTGGGGATGAATTCATCTTATTAAGATAGATATTCTGTCATGATGGTTATATTTATTGCAGTGCCTGCTGGTGGTGTTGCTCCAGAGGGATGTCTGTGCTGGGAAAGCGCTTTGCAACTGTTTATTTAAAAGGGTTGTAGGCCTAGGATGAAATTGAAACTGTTGCAAAGAGTGGTAATAAATGAGAGGTTAGGATAGCCAGATCTGCATTTGTATAATGTTTCTGCTGTATTTAGGTATGTGAGAGTTTGGCTAGGAATCTCGCAGGGTGTGGTGGATGTAAATTTGGAGAGACAGTTAGTGACGCTGTATCCGTTGTCTTATGCCTTGTATAGAAGCAAAGAAGCACTCCACCTGCAGTCAGAAGATACGCAAACAAAAGCAGACAAACAAAGAACCCTTGGAAGGATCACAACTTTATTGAGGAGATCAGCCCTCGACCTGTTTCAGCCAATCAGGCCTTCATCAGGGGACTGTGACCACTAAAAACATAAAAATACAAAAACAACTAATAGTAATAAGCATAGCAGTTAAAGCACATAGTGGGCAATGGTGATCTCACAATAAATACAAATATAAAATGATATAAATATAAAACAATATGGCTTCATATTTTAAAATTATATAATGTAAAACCAAATAAATAACTCAATAATTATATATTGTGGAATGGAGGAGTGGCCTAGTGGTTGGGGCAAGGTACTTCAGGCCGGAAGGTCGGGGGTTCAAATCCCACTAGAGGACAGCAACCTTGGGCCGGAAGGACTGGGGTTTCTAGTCCCACAGGTGCTCCTTGTGGTCTTGGGCAAGCCACTTAACCCTCCATAGCCCATGTTCCCTGTAAAATAGTTATCTCCAAGTTATAATGCCCTGTTCAATGTAATTTCAGTTTGTTCAATGTAAACCGCACTGATGCAGAATAGCGCGGTATATAAGAGAATTGAATAAATAAATAATAAAATAAATAAATATCAATAATGAAATGAATAAAAAGAAACCATAAAGATTCATATGAAATTGTCACATATAATCTCCAGGAACAAGCAGGAATGAGTCTTCACATATGGGTACGTCGGTACCGATGGAGCCTGCGCGGGAACACTCCCCAGCGTCCAATCAGAAAGCCTTTGGGAGCAACCCATAGCTCCTGCATGCTGCCTTCCCGCCTTTCCAACTGTCTCTCCTCAGTTGTTCTTTTTCCGCGGAGCCAGCAGGTCGTGTTCCTGTCACCTTTTCTGTACGCGTCTGCCTTCCTCGACGCTATACCGGTACCGTCGGTTCTTATTCTTTTCTAAAAAAAAAAAAGAAGACTTTTTATTTCTTCAGGTGTACTTCAGTTTTGGGCCTTAGGCCCAAAACCTTTTCCTTAAATATGGAAAAACCTGCCTCAGGATTCAAGAAGTGCACAAAATGTGGCGGTACTATATCCGTCACCGACACCCATGACTGATGTCTCAAATGTTTAGGCCCTGACCATTCCATCAAAGATTGTGTGTCCTGTTCCATGATGTCTAAGAGAGGTCGACAGAACCGAGCTGCCAAGCTCAGTACCCTGTTTCCCTCTGATGCGGCTTCGGTGGCATCGACGTCTTCCAGGGCTGCTTCTTCCTCACATGGATCTCAGGTAACTAAACATAAAACCAGCCGGTCCTCGAAGGGCAAATCTCCTTCCAAGCATCGAGATGCCCCTGGCCTTGCCCTCGAGGATTCTGTACCGGCAAAATTACCCCGGCGGGAGGCTTCGGCTTCGGCTTCTAAAGCATCATCATCGGGGTTCCAGGATGATCTAGATGGCGTGGCCTCAACAGATCTCCTCGTGCCATGCTCTGGGGTACCGGTGGCCTCCACCGGTACCGACTTCCAGGCATTGGCAGCGTCGATGGATCAGAGGATTCTGTCCATAGAACGCAGTCTGGCGGCCTTCCTTGTGGCATCGACGCCCGTGGTACCGCATCAGACTACTCCGCAGGTACCGGCTACGGTATCGCCATCGGCACCGATTCCGGTACCGGTGGCATCGACATCGGCTTTGGTGTCAGCCATGCCGGTACCCTGCCCTCTGCAGCCCTCCAGTACCGATACCCCAGTACCAATGAATCTCCAGGAACAAGCAGGAATAAGTCATCACATATGGGTACGTCGGTACCGACGGAGCCCGCGCGGGAAAGCTCCCCAGCTTTTCAGATTAAAAGCTTTTGGGGCCTCCCACTGCACATGCACACTGCCTTCCCGCCTTCCTGGCCAGCTCTCGTCAGCCTCGTTTTGCTGCTAAACGTCAGCAACCTAAACAGGCAAGGTCAAAACCTGCGGCGTCTGCTACGCCTCAGCAGGCTCCACCCCCTCAGGGGTTTTGACTTGCCCCTAGAGAACTTAACTTTTCTGGCTCTAGAACAACCAGAGCCCCTCACCATACCCGGAAGGTTAGCTCACTTTGCTCCCAGATGGGAGCAAATTACATCAGAGCAATGGACCCTCTCTATCATCAGAGAGGGTTACAAACTCCATTTTTCCGACCTTCCTCCTTATACTATGGTGAGGCAGTTCAATTCTCCCCCATCTCTCCTGGCCCTCTTGGGTCAGGAAGTCTCCTCCCTCCTTGCCCAGGGGGCAATAGAGGAGGTCCCTCTTCTTCAACAGGGGACGGGATTCTACTCCCCTTATTTTCTAATACCAAAGAAGACAGAGGGCTTCAGACCAATTCTGGATCTGAGAGAATTGAACAAATTTCTTTTCAAGGAGAAATTCAAAATGCTTTCTCTGGGCATTCTCCTTCCATACCTTCAGAGTCAGGATTGGCTTTGTTCTCTAGACCTAAAGGATGCGTATACACACATACTCATCCACCCATCCCACAGAAAATACCTTCGATTTCTGTTTCAGGGAAAACATTTCCAGTACAGAGTACTCCCCTTCGGTCTAGCCTCTGCTCCAAGAGTGTTCACCAAATGCATGGCAGTCGTAGCTGCCTTTCTAAGAGGCCTGGGAATTTTCATATTCCCATACCTGGACGACTGGCTCATCCGAGCTCCCTCTCAGTCCCAGGCCCAAATTTCCCTGGACCGCACAAGGCGTCTTCTGCAGTATCTAGGACTGGTAGTAAACCTTCCCAAGTCTCAACTAATCCCTACTCAGTCTCTCGAGTTCATAGGGGCCCAGTTAGACACCATCACTGCAAGGGCCTACCTGCCTCAGGTCAGGGCCCAACGCCTGCTGAGTTTGGCCTCCCAAGCTCAGTCCAGCAGTCATTTGACAGCCCGGGAAATGCTGCGACTTCTGGGCCACATGGCCTCCACGGTACATGTGGTGCCCTACGCTCGTCTGCATATGAGAGCAGCTCAATGGACCTTGGCCACCCAGTGGACTCAAGCATCTGGAGCGCTCTCCGACCAAATACTCACCTCAAGCCGTCTATTTTGGTCCCTCCAATGGTGGACATCCACCAAGAATCTGTTGCTGGGGGCCCCCTTCCAACCTTTGTTGCCCCAAGCAACCCTCACAACAGATGCCTCCCAAACAGGGTGGGGAGCTCATCTTCAGAACCTCTCCACTCAGGGCACTTGGTCTCCACAGGAGGCCACCCTTCATATCAACCTCCTGGAACTGCGAGCGATTTACCTTGCCCTCATGGTCTTCTATACCCTCCTTGTCAACCTGACTGTCCTAGTTCAGACAGACAATCAGGTAGCCATGTTCTATATAAACAAACAAGGAGGGACAGGCTCTCTGTCGCTTTGCAATGAAGCTCTCAGAATATGGGCCTTCGCCAGAGAGCATCAAATTCACCTTCTTGCAGTGTATCTTCCAGGAGTTCAAAACTCTTGTGCAGACAGACTCAGTCGAGTTCTGCTTCCACACGAATGGTCCCTACATATGGACCAGATACGCAGAATCTTTCAGGAATGGGGGACCCCGGACATAGACCTCTTTGCAAGTCCGTGGAATGCCAAACTTCCCCGGTTCTGTTCCAGAACTCAGTGTCAGGGAGCTCAGGCCCACGATGCCTTCCTCCTGCATTGGGGTCAGGAATTCCTCTATGCCTTTCCACCCATTCCTCTAATATCCAAGACTCTGTTCAAGCTCCAGAGGGATCATGGGACTATGATCCTCATAGCTCCCCGCTGGCCACGCCAGGTGTGGTTCCCTCTACTTCTGCATCTCTCCCAGGGATCCTCCCTGGACCTGGGAGCTGCGCCAGACCTTCTGTCTCAGGAGGAGGGGACTTTGTGGCACCCAAACCCCAAATCCCTACATCTCAGAGCTTGGTTACTGAAGGCCTAAGTCTTCAAGACTTTAATCTTTCTCAACCTGTGACAGATATCCTTCATGCCTCTAGGAAACCTTCCACGAGGCGTTCTTATGCTTTCAAATGGAAACGTTTTTCCATTTGGTGTGCTCAGCAGGGTCTTGACCCTCTAGCACTTCCTTTGAATTCCCTCTTGGACTATCTCCTGCATCTTTCAAATGCAGGCCTTAAGACGAATTCAGTAAGGGTCCATTTGAGTGCTATTGCAGCATCCTTAAAACCTATAAATGGACAACCTGTCTCCTCTCATCCTCTTGTTGCACGTTTCATGAGAGGCCTGACTCTAACTAAACCTCCCATCCGACCTCCTCCGGTAGCATGGGATTTGAACCTAGTTCTAGGTCAGCTTATGAAGCCACCTTTTGAGCCTTTGGACTATACCTCCTTCAAATTTCTTTCCTGGAAGGTTGTTTTCCTTATTGCAGTCACTTCGGCTCGCCGCATCAGTGAACTGCAGGCTTTAGTGGCTCATCCACCTTATACTAGGTTTCATCATGATAAGGTGGTCCTTAGGACGAATCCCCACTTTATGCCCAAAGTGGTCTCGCCTTTTCATCTTAATCAAGAGGTATATCTACCTGTCTTTTTCCCGGCTCCTCATGCATCCAGTGCAGAGAGGAACCTTCATACTCTGGATTGTAAAAGAGCTCTTGCCTTTTACCTCAACAGGACTCAACCACATCGAAAGTCTTCCCAACTTTTCGTGGCTTTTGATCCTTCTCATTTGGGACTTCCAGTCACCAAGCGTACACTTTCCAATTGGATCGCTCAGTGTATTTCTTTTGCTTACCAGAGTAAGAACATTTCTCTGGAGGGCCATGTCACATTTCTCTGGAGAGCCATGGCCACTTCTATGGCTCATCTTCACTCTGTGTCCATAGATCAGATCTGTCGAGCAGCCACTTGGGCCTCGGTTCATACCTTCACAGCCCATTACTGCTTGGACAAGGACTCCCGCCGGGATGCCTTGTTTGGTCAGGCTGTCCTCAAACACCTGTTCCATACTTAAACAACTCCTGCCCACCTTCCCTGGATGGATGCCTGAGATCCATGCGAAGATGGTTTACCCTTGGAGGGGGATCTCCCAGGCATCTTAGCTAGGGAGTCCCCATATGTGATGACTTGTTCCTGCTTGTTCCTGGAGATAGCACAGTTACTTACCTGTAACAGGTGATCTCTGGGAACAGCAGGAATTAGTCATCACAACCCACCCACCTCCCCTAGGAGTTGTATCTCTATCTATCTATCTTCCTGTCCTCTCTCTCTATTGTCTCAGCTTTAAACTCGAACTGACGAGAGCTGGTCAGGAAGGCGGGAAGGCAGCGCGCATGTGCAGTGGGAGGCCCCGAAAGCTTTTAATCTGAAAAGCTGGGGAGCTTTCCCGCGCAGGCTCCGTCGGTACCGACGTACCCATATGTGATGACTAATTCCTGCTGTTCCCAGAGATCACCTGTTACAGGTAAGTAACTGTGCTTTCCCGATAGCGATCCCGGTCGGTACGGGTATCGGGCTTTGCAAGAACATCCCAACAGACGATACTTCGATTCCTCTGATGACTCTGAGGATTCTGAAGAGTCTGTCGATGCAGCGATGCTTCTTCCACAGGAGGAGTCCTCTCCTAAACGAAGGATGTCTCCTCCAGAGGACTTGTCTTTTCAAGACTTTATCAGAGAGGTGGCTCGTGGTCTCTCTATTACAGTAGCCCCAGAGTCAGAGCCTAGAGCTAAGGAGTTAGATATTCTACAATATCCTAAAACTCCTAAAGAGGCAGCTACCTTGCCTATTCATGAGATTCTGTATGATCTCATGTTAAGGATGTGGGAAGCACCTCTATCCATCTCTCCTCATTCCTGCAGGTTAGACACCATGTATCGTGTCCCTCCTTGTCCTGGTTTTCATAAAACTCAGCTTCCTCACCACTCTATTGTGGTTGAGTCTGCAATGAGAAAGATTAGAAGTGCCAAGAGACATGCCTCTAATCCTCCAGGACGTGAATGTAGAACCTTGGATGCTTTTGGTAGAAGAATCTTCCAAGCTTCCATGCTGGCTGCGAGAATAAATTCCTATAGTCTCTACATTGGAATTTATTTTTTATTTATTTATTTATTTATTTATTACAAGTTCTTATATACCGCACTATTCGGCATCAGCGCGGTTTACATTATAACATAAAGACCATAACAACAAGCTGTTTGGTTTACATCGAACAGGAGTACAAACTTGGAGAACCGGGGTAAACTATATACATGAGATAATTACATAGAAAATAATAGAGTCTTAAAAGAAGTCACTGACCATTTGCTGACTTTAAGTCCTTTTATGTCGGACAGTAAAAGGCCAGAATTTCTCTCTGGGCTCAAACATGCCCAGGATATCTCCAAATTCTCCAACCGTGCAGCTTTCAACTCCTTTGAATGCGTAAGCAGAGCCTCAGCTATAGCTATAGGTGCACATAGGATTGCTTGGCTTCAAGCATCTGATTTGGAGACCTGGGTCCAAGATGAATTGGGAAATATCCCTTGTACAGGGGAGAATCTGTTTGGTAAAGATTGGCAAGCAAAAGCCAATCAGATGGATGCTGAAAATTCTGCTTTGGATAGACTATCCAAATCTACTGCTGCTCCTGCTAAGAAAAGACTGTTCAAGAAAACACCTTTTTATAAAAAGGGAAGATCCTATCCTGCTTATAGTCAGAGAGCATCTTCTGCAGCTCAGTTTCCTTCCAAACGTCAGCAATCCTCCAAACAGACCAAGGCAAATGCTGCGAGGCCTGCTCCAGCCCAGCAATCTCAGCCCCCTCAGGGCCTTTGACTCTCTGCTAGAGAACTTAGCCTTCCTGGCTCTAGAAGGACCAGAGCCCTCCACCATCCCAGGAAGGTTATATTACTTTGCTCCCAGATGGGGGCAAATCACAGCAGAGCATTGGACACACTCCATCATAAGAGAGGGGTACAAACTTCATTTTTCCAGCTTGCCCCCTCTCACAAGAGTGCACCAGTTCAATTCTCCAACCTCCCTCCTCAGCCTGTTAGAGCAGGAGTTTGCCACTCTTCTAGCCCAAGGGGCAATAGAAGAAGTGCCTTCTCAACAACAGGGGAAGGGGTTCTACTCCCCCTATTTTCTTATCCCAAAGAAAACAGGGGGCTTCAGGCCCATTTTAGACCTCAGAGAATCGAAGAGATTCCTAGTCAAAGAGAAATTCAAGATGGTTTCTCTAGGAACTCTGCTGCCATACCTTCACAGTCAGGATTGGCTTTGTTCTCTAGATCTCAAGGATGCGTTGTCACGAAGCAGAGCCCATGGAAATAAGTAGAAATACAGATAGTGGATCTGACACTGACACTTCAGACAAGCACATGACAGGGAGTTGCTATAGGCAACATAAACAAACCAGGTCTCGAGCTCTGAGAACACGCCCAAGCTGCAGGAAAGCTCAGGAATCATTAGGGAATGAGGAGCAGCTGAAAGGAGGCGGGGTTGAGACACACGCGGATAAACCTCACTCATCTGGAGTTAGAGGTGAGGGCGAGTGCAAGTTCAGGTTCAGGTTAGACGGAGCTGAGAGAGCAGAAGCAACAGAAATCCTGGAAGCCAGAGAAGTCCCAGGAGTTACAAGAATTAGCAGAGGAGCTGAGAGAGCAGCAACTGCAGAAACTCCTGAGAAGTCAAGGAACTCTGAAAGGGCAGAGAACCCCAGGAGCCCAGGACATTCTGCTGGAAGTCTGGGTTGGAGCGGAGCCACTGAGGGGGCTGGGAGAACCGAAAGGTTTAGCTCCAAGGCTGAGAGAGCAAACCCAGGAGTCTGCCATAGAAGGCAGTGCACAGACACCCTTGAACACAGTAACGCTTATACAAAAGGTAACAGAGAAGGCAGTTTTAAAGCCAGGCTGAGACAGGCTGGAAAAGCCAATTACCCAGGCTACAGGGACAGAAAGGATAAAGTCTTCTATCCTGAAGACAGTTTTGTACCTGGGGAAAAGCCAAAAGGGAAAACTTGTAAGGATTTGCCGTCCTGTTCCACTCCGGTAGCTTCAGCTGTGCCGAGGAACTCTAAGCTGAGAGAGCCAGAAGGTAAGCTTATTACCTCTAATAGAAAGAGAATTGAATGCAGGAACTTCCCATATGATTGGCAGCATTTGAAGGGCTCTCAAGAAAGGAACTCTAGTGAATACGGTAATTGTTTTTCACAGACATTAACAGAGGAAGAAAAGAAGTCTCTTTGTAATAGGGAGAGACTGCTAAATAACACGTCTAGCTATTTGAAAGAGAGACTGTTTGCAACATAGAGTGAGGACATGCAATGTGAAGTGCAGGGGGACCAACCCACTATTGAATACATGGATTGTACGCTCACAATTGCAGACGAGATCTCCTCTCTATGTTAAAGGAGCTGTGAAACTTTCTAACTGTGGAAGTAACAGAGAAAGGGTTTATGTTTGTTGGGAAAAAGGACTGTTTAAAATACCTTTTCATTTGCTGTAAAGAAGCTGAAAAGAAGCAGTTTTTGTTCACATTTTGTCTCTTTATTTTTGTACCCGAAGTTGGTTTATCTGCCTTGTTTTTCATTACAAAATGAATCCTCCCGGAAGGGGAATAAAATCCTGTCTTTGAGCCTTACCACGCGTCCGCAACTCATTGCTTGGCTGGTCTATAAGAACTACAACTCCCAGAGAGCATAGCAAGGCTTTCTATATCATTTTTCTGGCCAGTTCAAGATAAGGCCTCAGTGTAGTACCCTGCCTTAACCTGTGGGGTCCCACGCTGGGTGACAGCGTACACTCATGTTCTCATCCATCCAACTCACAGAAGGTTCCTTCGGTTCCTTTTCTAGGAGAAGCACTATCAATACAAAGTGCTCCCCTTTGGCCTGGCCTCTGCACCAAGGGTGTTCACGAAATGCATGGCAGTGGTTGCTGCTTTTCTGCGCACCCTGGGAATATTTGTCTTCCCCTATCTGGATGACTGGCTCATTCGAGCTCCCACTCAATCAGAGGCCAAGACTGTTCTAACCTGCACCATGCGTATCCTCCAGTATTTAGGGCTGGTGATAAACATCCCAAAATCCAATTTGATCCCTACTCAGTCACTGGAGTTTATAGGGGCGCTGCTGGATACCACAAAGGCAAGGGCCTATCTTCCTCAGGCCCGCTGCCTTCGCTTGATTCAGTTAGCTTCTCAAGAAGAGTCAAAACCCCTACTAGCTGCTCGAGAAATGTTACAGTTACTAGGCCACATGGCATCCACCGTTCATGTGGTACCATATGCTCGCCTGCACATGAGAGCAGCTCAGTGGACTTTATCCACCCAATGGACCCAGGCATTAGGCTGCCTGTCAGACAAAATAGCCAACACAAGTCGCCTCATTTTGTCCCTCCAGTGGTGGAAGTCCCCTCAAAACCTGTTGCTGGGGTCCCCGTTCCAACAACCCTTACCCCAAGCAACTCTCACCCCAAGCAACTCTCACAACAGATGCTTCTTCAGTGGGTTGGGGAGCTCATCTACAAGACCTCTCCACCCATGGCACTTGGACTCCACAGGAGACTCATCTACATATCAATCTCTTAGAGCTCAGAGCAATCTTTTTGCTCTTCGAGTGTTCCATTCCCTGCTCAGCTGCAAGACAGTCCTTATTCACACGGACAGCCAGGTAGCCATGTTCTATGTGAACAAGCAGGGAGGAACAGGCTCTCTATCGCTTTGCAATGAAGCTCTGCGACTGTGGGCCCTCGCCAGAGAGCATCACATTCATCTTCTGGCAGTCTATCTTCCAGGTGTTCAAAACTCTTGGGCGGACAGACTCGGTCAAGTTCTGCTTCCACACGAGTGGTCCCTACATATGGACCAGGTATCCAAGATTTTTCAAATTTGGGGAACCCCGGACATAGACCTCTTTGCAAGTCTGTGGAATGCCAAACTTCCCCGGTTCTGTTCCAGAACTCCGGCTCAGGGGGCTCAGGCAAGGGATGCTTTCCTCCTCCACTGGGGTCAAGACTTCCTGTATGCCTTTCCACCCATTCTCCTGATCCCCAAAACCCTGTTCAAGCTTCAGAGAGACAGAGGCCACATGATTCTCATAGCTCCACATTGGCCATGGCAAGTGTGGTACCCTCTGCTTCTACATCTCTCTCAAGCTCCCTCCCTAGAGTTAGGGTCTGCTCCAGACCTCCTCTCTCAGGAGGACGGAAAGTTGTGGCATCCCAATCCCCAGTCTCTGCATCTCAGGGCTTGGTTGCTGAAGGCCTAGATCTGCAGGATCTTCCTCTTTCTCAACAAGTGAAAGATGTTTATGCTTCCAGAAAACCTTCCACTAGATGTTCTTACGCCTTCAAGTGGAAAAGGTTTACCATCTGGTGTTCTGGAAAGGGTCTTAACCCCCGGTCAATACCTCTGGAATCGTTGCTGGAGTATCTCCTGCATCTCTCTAATGCAGGCCTTAGACAAATTCAGTAAGAGTCCATCTGAGTGCTATTGCAGCTTCCCTTAGGCCTCTAAATGGACAACCTGTTTCCTCTCATCCCCTTGTAGCAAGGTTCATGAGAGGCCTCCTTTTAACAAAACCTCCTATTAGACCACCTCCGGTGGCATGGGACTTAAATTTGGTTCTTGGTCGGCTTATGAAGCCGCCTTTTGAACCTTGTGACGCAGTGGCAACAGCAGAAGCCATGGAAACTGATACTGACCCTCTGGTTAGTTCAGGTACTGCAAGAAAAGACAGAGTTTTCCACTCTCAGCATAACTTACAGGCAACCAATCAGCTCACCTCAGGGGAGGAGAGAAGCAGAGCTGTGGATTGGGCACGCCCTAGTAGGAGGCGGGCTTCCCAGAACAGGGACCCCTTGTTAAGTAGAGAGAGGGAAGACACAGAGAGATGGAGAATCGGAACAGGAAGAGGAAAGGGAATGAGAAGGAATGGAGAAGTGAGCACTACAAACGGATTGAGAAGGAAAGGTGGTTTGAATCCACAAGAGAGAAGGCAAAAGGCATTGGGAAGGCAAGAAGCTCTCTTGATTGCAGAACCCTTTGACCCTGCTACAGAAACACTGCCCAGCTGCAACGGAAGGGAAACTGATCCAGAACCAGGAACAAAGCCTACGTTGTGGGGAAACAGTTTTTACCCTTGGAGAGAAAGGCACGCTGGCAAGGCATTTTCTGACCAGTCTCATTCTAAGGTACCTGCTGCTCTTAATTCCTTTAATAAGTTTTACCAGCCAGAAAGAGAGAATCCTGATTTTAGAGTACAGGATAGTTTTAGGCAACGTGAGAGACGTTGGTTACAGCCTGAAAGCTCTCTAAATAAGCCAAGCTTTTCTCAGCCAGTAATTCCTGCTTTTAACAAGCAAGCTGACAAAAGAAACCCAGCCAAATTGTTTACAAAGAGATTAGGCTATATTGATACTGAAGGTCCTACCTTTGAAGCTTTTCTTAAAAGCAGAGCTTGTGCAAAGGAACCTGTGATTACACCACTCACTAACGGAGATAAGTGGGGGAGGGGTAACTCCACCACGGGCACAGAGTGTCTAAAGAGGGAGAGCAGTGTTTGCTTACCAGGAGCAGATAATTACCTGCCCAAGCCAGGAGAAGATTTACCCAATAGTCCTGCTAGGAGACAGGCAGAGCAACTCCTGAGTGAATTTAGACAATTCTTGAATAAAAGAGCTGTTTCAGAAGAAGCTAGCATTCAAGCAGGGAGTAATCCTGGAATAGGAATTCCCACATCAGCTCCACGGCCCATGCTTGAAATTAACCAGCCGATGGACTGCTCAATTGGGCTAATTGAGAAAACTGATAAATGCAAAGCTTGAATGTTTATACCTGACAGTTGATTCTGGTTATGCTAACCCAGAATATGTGAAAAGCATATGAAAAGAAATTCTGTTCTGAGCAATTGAAAGGGAAGCTTATTGAAGTTTGAAATAAGCTGGACTGTATCCTAATTGCAAGAGAAACAATATTATTCCTTACCAAAGCATTTTTGTGAAAACAGCACAGAGAAGATACATGAGGTAATGTGTTTTTCCTCAGAGAAGCATAAGTTGAAGCACAGCATTGAAAGCCTTTGTTTTGTATAATTCCTGATTGCTTAACCTTCTCACCTGTTCCTGACCACCAAGGAGCGGGGAAAATAAAATCCTTGTGAATATAAATTTTCTTGTTCCCGACTTTAATTGGCCCCCACAACTACACAAGGCCCATCCCTCCTTAACCCTCAAGGTTAGGGAGTGGGTGTAAGGGTGACAACCTTTAGCTACTACCTCCTTGAAATACCTTTCTTGGAAGGTTATCTTTCTCATTGCAATCACATCAGCACGCCGCATCAGTGAATTGCAAGCACTAGTAGCTAATCCATCTTATACAAGGTTCCATCATGACAAGGTGGTCCTTAGGACTAATCCACACTTTATGCCTAAAGTGGTCTCGCCTTTTCACCTCAACCAAGAGGTCTCCCTACCTGTCTTTTTTCCAGGGCCTCATTCATCAAGTGCAGAGAGGAATCTTCATACCCTGGACTGTAAAAGAGCTCTAGCTTTTTACTTACAGAGGAAACAGCAGCATAGAAAGTCTTCCCAACTCTTTGTTGCTTTTGATCCTTCTCATTTGGGACAACCAGTCTCCAAGAGAACCCTTTCCAACTGGATTGCCCAATGTATTTCTTTCGCCTATCAGAGCAAAAACATTACTCTGGAGGGCCATGTCACAGCTCACAATGTGAGAGCCATGGCAGCCTCAATGGCTCATCTGCACTCTGTCTATCGACGACATCTGTCGAGCAGCCACTTGGGCCTCGGTTCATACCTTCACAGCCCATTACTGCTTAGACAAGGACTCCCGCCGGGATGCCTTGTTTGGTCAGGCTGTTCTCAAACACCTGTTCTATACTTAATCAACTCCTACCCACCATCCCTCATGGGATGCCAGAGATCCAGGTGGGGAAGTGCAGCCCTGTCCCAGGGACACACAACCTCTGGGCTCTCTCCCTGGCATCAAAAGCTAGGGAGTCCCCATATGTGAAGACTCATTCCTGCTTGTTCCTGGAGATAGCACAGTTACTTACCTGTAACAGGTGATCTCTGGGAACAGCAGGAATAAGTCTTCACAACCCACCCACCTCCCCTAGGAGTTGTCTCTCTCTCTCTCTTCCTTTCCCTCTCTCTCCCTCTTGGTCTCAGCTATAAAACTCAACTGAGGAGAGACAGTTGGAAAGGCGGGAAGGCAGCACGCAGGCGCTGTGGGATGCTCCCAAAGGCTTTCTGATTGGACGCTGGGGAGCGTTCCCACGCAGGCTCTGTCGGTACCGACGTACCCATATGTGAAGACTTATTCCTGCTGTTCCCATAGATCACCTGTTACAGGTAAGTAACTGTGCTTTACAGATATAGAAGACTGCCAGTGTTAAAAATATATCTGAAAACCATATACATAGATGGAAATTAAAAAATGACAAACTTACCAATAGATGAAATTCAAATGTTATATACCCACAAGGGGAACTAAACAAAGTACTGGAACTAGGGACAGAACAACATATAAAATAATTTTCCAAAATAACATGAGAGCATCAATATAGCATGAAGCATATTAAAACTTATCAACAAATGGTTGAAAAGGAGGAGGGAACTTGGATAGTAGAGCAAGGTGTGTCCTAAAGCTAGCAATTGTATTGAAAAACATTGCAGCCTAACCAAAGGTATACAAATCAGAGACGGTTACTCGGTCAAGGCCCAAATGTATAAAACCCTTAACCACATTGTAAAGCGCAGATCGCTACAAACTGAAGCTTTTCTCTCAACATGTCTCATTACTGTACCTTCTAATCTGTGTGAAATGCAGAAGTTTACTGTACTTGACAATTTAAACTGCACCCAGCCCCATGTTTCTTTTTCTACCTTTTTGTATAACATTGGTGTTACTCGCCTCTCTTTGGGATATGACTAGGTCCCTTGCTCATTGTAAACTGTCTCTAGTTTTAATGCTACGGATTGTTTTATTGTTTCTGCTTTTAGCCTGCCTAATACTGCTCTATACTGTTCTTCAACTACAGGTAAGTTTCTCATGATTACTTTCTGATGTGTTTTTCTTTGGGGTGGTCTCAAAGGACTGCTTATTGCCCTATTGAGCGGTTTTATAATTCTTGTTCTTTTTTGTTGTATATTCATTTGTTCTTGACTGTTGTTGAAAGGCCTTACAAAGCTCTACCACGTTTATGTATTCCTATACTCCTGCTTTTATGGTGGCCGATGTACCTGAGCTGCCACATACAGATGTTCCATTAATAATGTCTGTTTAGTTATTTTGTAGTAGATTGTTAGGCTGTTCTTATAGTGGGCCTATGCAGGCCCAAAGGGGGGATTGTTAGGGAAATCAGAATCCTATATATGTGCCCTTTGTAATAATAATGCTTAGTTTAAGTGCATATACAGGAGGCCTGCACAAGAGAAATTAGAATCCTATAGAAATCAGAATCCTATGTGTGTGCCCTTTGTACATTCTGGTGTGGGTATGGAAAAAGGAATGTGCTGTGTAAGCTAAACTGATTGTTCTACTCAAGAATGACTTGTATTTGCATTAGTTACTGATAAACTATAGTGGGCCCCCAGAAGATGGGTGGATGACATATGAATATGTTTCTGATGATGTATAAAATACGGACAGTCCCTCCACCCTTTGGAATAAACTTGCATACTTTCCTACTGTGTGGTCTGTGAGTTTTATTCCCCTGGATTCCAGCCAGCCGGAGCAGCACACCGCAGATGAGGGTTCGGGATTTCCCTGGCCTGGAGTGACTAACAAGAAACAGAACCTTTACACACATAATCTAAATAAATAGAAGGGGCCTCTTAAAAGCATACGTATATCAAGAAGCTCTACAGTGAAGGTCATGGCGCTGGCATCGTGAATGAACTGGAACGGTTAAATTGTCCGTGAAAGTGGCATGAAACCCACTGTGCATATTAAAAATGATCAAAATAGAATCGAGTATTGCAGGCACAATACAAACCAAATTGTAGATGCATGGTTACATAAAAATATGAAATCAATGAGGTCACGTGATGCGTGAGTGAGGGTGGACGTCTCCTGCTCGCTCCGGTGCAGCCCCGACGATTAATCTGCTCACAAACCTGCAATTTTAAGCAACAGCTTCCCCCCTGACTATTGAAAGTGCCTCCGAGCTCGAGTGCAGTCTGCAGTGCCCTTTAGAGCTGTCCTCCGATGCCATTAGCTCAGAAGAAAGACCGGGAGCAGCCGGTTAGAGCGGGGCCTTCTTCCGTGGCCATGACGCAGCCGTCCTCGCCGGGTGGAGACAGTATAGACTCGGCCCCGGCCGAGTTGGCAAAAGAACTGGTCAAGCTGCTCGACCCTAAATTCGACCTCTTAATGAAAAAATTGGACGGCATGGAGGAATCGCTAACCGATTTTGGAAAACAGGTGGATGAGCTGGAACATCGTGTGGCGAGCGTGGAGGAGGGCGAGGGAAGCCGAGACAGAACGATTGCGGCCCAAACACAGCTGCTGCACGAGCTTCAACAAAAACTCGATGATCTGGAGAACAGATCAAGACGCAACAATCTACGCATTGTGGGCCTTGGAGAGGAGAAGCCTGAACGGGAACTATTATCTTTTCCGGAACGCTGGTTACCAGAGGCCCTAGGCCTAGCAGAGCTGGCTGGTCACTTTAAAATTGAGCGGGCGCACCGGCTGGGTGCCCGTCGAGATATAGAAGATCGACCCCGCGTTCTGATATTGAGGGTCCTGAACTTCCAGCACAAGGTACAAATTCTGCAGGCGTATAGGAAACAGGGTGAGCTCCTGCTAGACAATCGGAAGATCTTACTTTTTCAGGATTATTCGGCAACGGTGGCAACAAAAAGAAGAGAATTTGGGCCGATCTGTGCAGAACTGTTTCGGCACCGCGCCAGATTTACCCTAGCATTTCCCGCCACGCTGCGTGTTACCCATCAGGGAAAGACTCATATCTTTGACCACGTGGGTGCGGAGAAACAATTCTTAACGAAGTTGCAGGATTCGGCCTTGGATGTTTGATGTTCAGCTGGGCTTTGGTTGCTCTTCTTGGCTGCGTCCCGGGATGGCCCAATCATGGTACCCCGTGAGAGGCCCTCGACATCAGAAGTGATGATCTCTATTTCCGACTATGACCTATAATGTGGACTTTTATTATTATTTTCTGATGCCTATAATCTTTTGTTCTTTCTTTTCGCCTCTCTGCTGTGCACATCCTCTATTACCCTGCTGTTTGGGTCGGTAGTTCATTGTGTGTGAGGCAGATATGTAAGTCGCTTGAGAAGGGGGGGGGATGTTGGGGCTGCCCCGCGGCATCACCTAAGGCCCAGACCTCAGTGAAGTTAACTGAGGGCCATGGTGCGATTTGATTTAAGGGGTTTTAAGAGGGGGAGGGGGGGAAGGGGGGGATGGAGGAGGAAAGGGAACCTAAAGGAAGGGAAATTAACAATCTGCCAATATCGAAGGAGGCCCTGAGCAAGCCCTGGAGTTGTATGACCCCACTTTTCGAGCTCCTGTTGGCCGGATGCGGAGTGGAGGCTGGGCTGCTCCGCACCCATCGTAATGTTCAGTTAGGTCATTTCGCAGTACCGCCAGAGATTGCAATATGCCCCCTGACTTGAAGTTTATAACTTGGAATGTGGGGGGGGTTAGTACTCCGGTGAAGCGCACTAAAATCTTGCAAGCCCTTATGCGACGCAAGGCCCAGGTAACGCTACTGCAGGAGACCCACTTAATCTCCACAGAACATGCTAAATTGAAGCGAGACTGGGTGGGAGAGGTTTTTTCCGCCTCCTCAGACACGAGACGGAAAGGGGTGGCTATATTAATACATAAGAGCCTATCTTGTGAAGTTTTGGGGATGGAGGAGGACCCCATGGGTAGATACCTTTTTCTGCATGCTAAAATTCAGGGAGAAGAATTCTTCATTGGCAATGTCTATGCCCCCAACACTTATGATCATGTTTTTTTCCGGAAAATCTTGACTAAGGTCTTGGGGGCCCCGAAAATACCGATAGTCCTTGCGGGGGACTTCAATTGCCCCCATGATCCGTCCCTAGACAAGTCCCAACCATATATCGGGCGGGATTGGAGTACTAGAGGAGTAGGTTTCCTTTGTGATCTGGGAGACTTAGTGGATACGTGGCGAGTGCTGCACCAAGAAAGCAGAGACTACACACATCTGTCGCGAGCCCACCAAACGTGGTCGAGAATTGATTATATTCTGGTGTCGAGGCAGTGATTTGGGAAAGTGATTAAAGTTGAAATAGAGCCTATTATTGTGTCCGACCACGCTATGGTTGGCCTGGATTGGCGTGGGGAGCGGTCGGGGAGAAGCAAATGGACCTTCCCCAGCCATCTCTGGAAGAAACAGGAATTTTGTGAGTATCTGCGGCAGCACTGGTTGGAATATGTGCACTTTAACGAGGGGACGGTTAATTCGGTGCAGCTTTCTGGGAAGCCGGTAAGGCTGTCCTTCGGGGCCACATCATAGCTTATGTAGCAGCAGAGAATCGCAGGGTCAATGAAGATATACTTAGATTGACTCGAGACCTTCGCAAAGCTAAGCTCCAGGCACTTCGTCGGGCGAGAGGTGTCCCGCTTTATGTTGGCATTCAGAAGCAATTGAACGGCTTGTTGCAGGAGAGAGCCATCCAATCGCAACAGTATTATCGTCACCAATTTTTTCGGTATGGTGATCGGTCTGGTAAATTGCTGGCACGGCTAGTGAGAGATAAGGCGGGTCCCCGCGGGGTGACGGTAATCCGAGATGTGGAGGGCCGGCAGCATACGAGAGGAGATGAAGTGGCGCGAGTATTTCGCACCTTTTACGAAAAGCTCTATGCGCGGGAAGATGGAGATGCCGATCAGTTGGCAACCTTTTTGCAACGGGTATCCCTCCCTATGCTTTCGGAAGAGCAGCAGACCGTCTTGAACCAGCCTATAACGGGGGGGGGGAAATACAAAAAGCGATTCGAGCGGGAGCCTCGCACAAGGCCCCAGGTCCGGACGGGTTCACCTATGAGGAGTACAAGATGTTGGCCTCGTCGCTGGTGCCCACGCTGGCAGCGGTGTATGATGAGGCCATGGAGTTGGGCACCTTTCCCCGCGACATGCGTACTGCCAATATAATTTTGATTCCAAAACTGGGGAAGGATCTAGAAGATCCGGCCTCCTATAGACCTATCTCGTTGATCAATGTTGATTTGAAGTTATTTGCCTCGGTGCTGGCGAGCCGTCTTCAATTGTTTCTTCCAGCCTTGGTAGGTCGTCACCAGGCGGGCTTTGTTAAGGGGCGCGAGGCCTCTGTCAATATAGGCAAGGTGCTATTAGGTATTGAGAAGTGTATGCTGAATCGGGAGCCATTGATTCTTGCTACTTTAGACTCGGAGAAGGCTTTCGATAGGGTATCCTGGAATTACATGTTTGCGGCCCTGCAGAAGTTTGGTTTTCGGGGTCAGTTTCTACAATGGATCCAGGCACTCTACGCTGCCCACTTAGCGATAGTTGAAACTGGAAGGGGGAGCTCTCAACCTTTTTGCATTGCATAGGGGGATGAGACAGGGGTGCCCTCTTTCCCCACTGTTGTATGTCTTACAATTGGAACCGTTATTAGTCTCTTTGACTGAGTCCTCACTGGTACAGGGTATCGAATGGCGCGGTGGGGGCATCAAGGTGAGTGCTTTTGCAGATGATCTCTTGCTCTGTTTTACGTATCCCTCGAAGTCTTTGCCGGAGGCCCTTCGCCTTATTGAGCGCTTTGGGGAGTTTTCCGGGCTCCGCATTAATCGGTCGAAGTCGTTGGTGCTGGATGTGGCTAACCAATCTCGGAAGTCATGGAAGGGGGACTTTCCGCTCACCTGGGCGACTGGGCCAATCCGCTATCTGGGTATTCACATCCCCGCTCATCCACGGAGTCTTTATGAGGTCAATGTTCGGCCTCTTCTGACTTCGACGATAGCGAAACTGCAAAAATGGAGAGATCTCCCGCTTTCTCTAATGGGCCGGATAGCCCTAGTGAGAATGGTAGAATGGCCGCGCTGGATCTATCTCCTGCGACAATTACCCCTGTGGTTAACACGGAAGGACTTGATGGAGCTACATAAACAGCTGGGTCGGTTCTTATGGAAGTCTAAAAGGCCACGAATAGCGTTGGCAGCGCTTATGCGTCCGGTGAATGAGGGGGGTGTGGGTTGGTCCTCTTTGAGAATTTATAATCTCTGTTATCTAGCGCGGAGGGTGAGTGACCTAGTCGCGGGTAGCGAGGAGCGCCTTCCCGTACCCCTGCTTGATCAAGTCTCAGAGTCCTGGCATAGAACGTACTTGCTGCACTGTGGGGGAACAATGCTACCGCCGTTTTGGAGGGAGTCGTACTATTTGCGAACGTTGCGGATGATATGGAGAGTCTTGTGTCGGTCTCGGGGACAGCGCTGGGCGACCATGGACTGCCTGCCTTTGCTTGGCAATCGTGGTTTTGTGCCAGGTAGAGCAGGGGGGGAGTGGCTCGGATCTGGAAGCAGGCTGGCGTTGAATATCTTGGACATATGCGAATGGAAACTTCTGATCAGTTGGAATAGTTTCAGCAATTGATTTGTCGTTATCCTCTGCAGAGTACAACATTCTATTTTTATTTGCAGGTCCGTCACTATGTAGCTAGTCTAGCCAGAGAAACAACGCCTCTGTCGAGAATCAATAGTCTCTGGTTATTGATGGACAGACTTCAGGAGAGCGCATCTGCCGGTCAGCTCCCCGCCGAGCTAGTTCCCCCGGCCGCTCCGCAGTGTCTATCTCCTTTGGTGGTTCGCTGGCGGAAGGATGGTTTGGAAGGCCTCACAGAGGAGACCATGGGGCAGGCTTTTCTGAAAGTACGGGGGCTCGTGGAAGCAGTGCGGTATCGTGAACTGCAATTTAAATTACTGTGGAGAGCGTATGTTTGCACAGATTTTGGTCCTGCCCCATCATTCAAATGTTTTGGGAGGGTATTGGGACGAAATTGAGCCAGTGGACGCAAGTGCAGATATCACTTCACCCACTATGGTGTTTGTTTCATTTGTTTTATCCAGGGATCCGGGGAACAACAGCCCAGTGGCAGTTTTATGAAAAGAGTTTCTTAGTGGCCAAGCAATGTATTTTGCGACACTGGCTTTCTGAGACAGGACCAGTGTCGGTGGAATGGGAACACCAATTGCGTGATTTAATGCAGATGGAGCGTAGATCAGCTCGTCTTCTCGGGCGAAAACCCTGGGAACGCTTTCAAAATATATGGAAACCTTTGTTTGAACCTGTTAGCTAGTCTCAAGGGGGGGATTGAGCTTGATATCTCGGGGGCGGAGTTATGCTTGGCGGTTAGGTAGTGGGGGGGTGACTTGTGGGTCAAGGAGGCCGAGACGGGTATGGTTCCATTTGGGTTTCTCCTTAGTATAGGGGGAGGGAGGGGGGTGTAGGGGAAGGGGTAGGGAGGGAGCTGTCCATTGGGGGGCGGGGAGGGGGGGCGGGGGGGATGGGGTTTCTGGGAGTGGTTGGCCTCTTTACTGCTGTTGCTCCCGGTTGTACCCCTGTCAGGTTGAAAACGGGTCCGGGATCTGCTGGGGATCAATGGTACAGACTTAGATCTGTTACGGTTCGAAACTGTCTTGACTGCTTCTATTTTGTTGTTTTTTTCTCTTTGGGTTTTCTTCCAATGGTTAAGCATTGAAGTTATAGTACAGTTGTTTATATGTACGCTTTGCGTGGTTCCTTGTACTTACCTGAGTATTTTCCTTATCTGGTATTGTATCCCAGCAAGGCTGTCCCAGAATTTTCTGGGGGGCAGCTTGAGTGTTAACTTATATGTGGAAACAATAAAAATGATTTTACATAAAAATATGAAATCAAAAGGCTTTTAGTGTAATAATATAGTGGCCATAAAAATTAATTGATAAAACTGTAGAATAAGAAAAAATAGACTGCTAAGGTGCGAAACCACATCATACAAATATGGTCATTAGATGAGTGGAGAATCAGTACCAAGCTGCATTATATACTTGATACAAAAAAATAGTAGACAGGACCGATCTACTTGGGCACAGAATGCAAATTACAAACAGTGTCTAATGAGTAATATGTCTCAGAGATACATAGCATATTAAGATAAGCTTTAGTAGGAGTAATGACATCCTCTCAAAGAGACAAATCGGCAGCCGGCCTTGCACTCACCTACAGGAACCGCACTGGATTCAAACAGCAGCCAAAGCCCGCGCAAAGAGGTTATCTTGGTGTCATTCTTGATCCATCTCTCTCATTCCATCAGCACATTTCTGGTGTGGTGTGTAGTTCCCTTTTCCACATCCATAGGATCAGGGCTGTTCGCCCATGCTTTCAGTTATGTCCCTCACCACTCTTTTTCTCTCCTTAGTAATTACACGGCTTGATTACTGTAACTCTCTCTTCGCAGATCTTCCACAGTACCAACTCCAGAGATTACAACTCATCCAAAATACTGCCGCTCGTCGTCTCACTTTCTCCTGTCTTCTTTCTCTGCATTGGCTCCCTGTCAAGGCTCGTTACCTTTATAAACTTCTCATCCTTACCTTTAAAGTCCTTCATACCAGTACACCTCAATACTTAGCAGATCTTATTTACCTCCAACCTACTCCCCGCCTTCTCCGCTCTGCCCATGGCAACCGTCTCTTTCTACCATCCCCCTCTCATGCACACCTTGAATCAACACGCCATGCTGCCTTCTTTTTTGCTAGTCCTGCCCTATGGAATTCTCTACCGCACTCCCTTCTCACTGAATTGTCCTTCCCTCGGTTTAAGGCCCTTCTCAAGACCTATCTCTTCTGTTAGGCTTTCGATCTTCCCGCCCCTCCCTAGTCACTCACTAACCACTAATTATGCTCTCCGCTGTTCCCCATTGAACACCAGACCTTAGACCCCCTCACTCTCCATAACCTCCTATAGATTACTGGCGCTCCCTATGTCAAACACTCACCCTAAGTCCTAACCTACCCTTATCCCCCATTCCTCCCCCCATCCCATCTATTTGTGGGTTTTTTTATGTATCATACTCTTGATGTTTGTGCTGGAATCTGTCCTATTCTATCCTTCCTCCCTTTTCTTCAACCACTTTCCTATCTATTTATTGGCGTTCCTTTCTCCCTATGTTTTCTGGCATCCTCAATTTTTATTGTACACCGCCTTAACACCTCGGTAATGGGCGGTCTATCAAATGTCTCGAATAAAGATAAAGAATGACGCAATTATTGACGTCAGCTAGAGGTGAATGTAATTAGCCCTAAAAGTGTGATTGCATGTACCATAGTAACATAGAGGTGAACGATTAAAATTGAACACTATTATTGAAATAGCATCTAGGCTACTAGAATGAACAGTAACATATTAATACTCCAATGCATAGGTTCGGGTTGTCCTGAGGTATCCACTGTGGGCCCATTAAGCTAGGGTGCTATCAGGGGATGTAGACTAGCAGATGGCACTTACTTGCATTGTGTGCTGCAGAGCCCCCTGATTGCCTGTTTTTGGCAGTGTGCATCAGTTTTTATCTTCTATATTGAGGATGCAATGGGAGGTAGACGGTGGAGCATGTCTGTTGGATCTGCATGACTGCCTGCCCTTGGGGAGCACTGTGGAGATAATGTTTGTTTGCAAAAGCCTTTTTAACAGCAAAGAGGCTGTTGAAAGGGTGTGCGATGCTCCTACATTTGAGGTGTGGTGAGTGCAAATGCATGTATATGGAAGTTTTGTGGTAAAAGTAAGCATGAAGTAGTGCAAAAAGGGTGTGTGGTGCCTGTTATTGAAGACGTTGAACCCCACAGCGTTGAAGATTTTTCACTCTGAGGTTTCTTTTAGGCTGAAAGGGGGGAAGGTGGGGGAGGGATGGGTATTCTGATGGTAGTTGTAATGACTGGTTTGGGATAATGTTATTACTGATTTGTCTCTAAATGTGACATATATGTGGAAATGTTGAAAAAGGTTTAAACTAAAGATGCTGACCACCACTACTGAATATCGACCCCTCCTTAATAACTCACCTGGACTATCGCAATGCTATATGCCATGGTCTACCTCATTCCACACTCATGCCCCTCCAAACAGCACGTCTCCCATCAGCCAGGACCCTACAAGCTGCAGCGAGACACAACCACATTACACCTATACTCAAACAGCTCCACTGGCTTCTACTATAGAGTCGCATAAAATTCAAAACCATCATCCTAACACACAAAGCACTATACTCTGATCCCTCCACACACCTCCGCATGCTACTCCAGACCTCCCAATCCCTCAGATCCAGACGCACATCCACGATGAACATCCTCACAATTCCCCATGTCAAAATGAAATCCAACCAACAAGCATGCAAAAGAGCTTTTCAACTGTACGCTCCATCCACATGGAACAATCCACCAGACCAGCTCAGAAATACAGCAGACCTCAAGAACTTCAGGAAATATCTGAAAACCCACTTATTCTCAGAACATTTCAACCCTATCACCTAATCTGCCCCCTTCAATGGGAGCAAAACTGGACTGACTAATTTCCCACTGTCAATATACCTCCTAATTTGTATATAGTTACAGTTATGATACCTGTTATTGTTGCACGGTTGTAAATAGTTTTTGTGATGCTGTTTGTTGTATTACCACTTACATTCTATGTAAATCGTCTTGACCCTTTGAAAGGCTGTATATAAATACAGCTAAATAAATAAATAAAAGACCATATGGCCTATTCAGCCTGCTCATCAATAAGGACTATTCCTCTCCCGCAGAGATCCTCTATACTTAGTCTCATTGCTTTCTTGAATTCATTTCCACCACCTCCATTAGGAGACTGCATTTCACCTATCTACCACCCTTTGGTAAAGAAATATTTCCTCAATTTAATCCTGGGTCCATCAGCTTTCACCTTCATCTTATGACCCCCTTCTTTCAGAGCTTATTTTCAACTAGAAGAGGGCTACATCCTGTGCAGTTATACCACAGAGGTATTTACATGTCTCTCATATCTCCCTTCTCCTGCTATTCCTCCAAAGTATACATATTGAGATCTTTTAGTCTAGCCCCATATGCCTAATGACGAAGACTGCGTGGACCAATCCTTTTGAAGGTATAGTTTTCAGAATTGCAAACAGTAGGCCTCAGTAGAGAGTTGCGCAAAGGCACTATCACCTCCTTTTTCCTGCTGGCCTTTCTTCTCCCTGTGCACCCAAGCATCTTTCTGGCTTCTGCTGCCATCTTTTTCTACCTATTTAGCCACTTTTAAGATCACCCAATGTGATCATTCCCAGCTGTCACTAAACGTTTGTGCATTGAAGTACTTCACCCCCTATAATGTACTGCTCACTTGGATTTTTGCAGCCCAAATGCATTACCTTGCATTTTTTAGCATTAAATATTAGCTGTCAAATTTTCAACCATTCTTCAATCTTCGGTAGATACCTCCTCATGTTATCCACACCTTCCAGGGTGTCTACCTTGTTACAGATTTTGGTATCATCCACAAAGAAACATACGTTTCTCCATGGACAAGCAGAAATTAAGTCCTCATGCATATGTGATGTGTACAACAAAATGTGTAACAAAATGTGTAACAAAATGTGTACATAGTTAAAACTTGTTCCATGTAAGACATACGGAAGTATGCTAATCTTTGTTCAATGTAAACCGCCCCTGATCTCTGGAAGGGGCGGTATAGAAGAAACTGTTAAATAAAATAAATAAAATAAAAAATGTCCCCAATGGAGCCACATGCAGGAACGCTCTATTGGAAGCTCCACTGCATCTATGCATCTCCTTCCTGCCTGCTGCGACGGCGACATCTTCATCAGTCTTTCATTTTCTGTGGAGCACCCACGAGCATGTTCCAGTAAAGCTTTCCATCGGTAATTGCTATCTCCCCTTCAGGAGTGCTTAATTCCATTGAATTTTCTTGCCTGCTGTTGTGATTCTTTTTTTCAATTGCTGTTTTTTCTCTTTTTGTGTTTTTCGATACTGCTCCAGCAGCACCGATGGTGCCCCATTTGGGCTCTCCACCATCGAGCCGTTTGATTTTGCCACAGCTATTTTTCCAAACATGTCACAAAAACCAACCAGCAGGTTTAAAAAGTGCGCTGAGTGTGCCCAGACCATTTCTGTCATGGACAAGCACAATTGGTGCCTCCTAGGACCCAATCATCAGCCTTCTTCTTGTAATTTGTGCTTGCAGGTGACAAGGAGAGGCCTCAAGGGTTGTGAAAAACAGTGGGAAACACTTCAGTACTCCACAGCCTCATCCATAGTCTTCAGCACCATTGTCATCAGCCTCCATGCCTTTGAAGGTGGTTCAAGACGTCACATGGATGTCGATATCGAGGATATCTCGAGCTGAGTCAGAGCCGAGCACCCGCACTGCCCCGGACTCTCAATCATTGGTCGGCCTCCTGGCGAGGAGGGAACCCACATCGCCCCCATTGACAATGCAGTGTGCTCAGGCCGAGCACCACGAAAAGATCCGAGTGAATCAGAATTAGAGCCCTTCGTGATGCAGGGTTGAGAGCGATGGCAGACTGCGTGAGCGCCCCTCGAAAGGTGCCATGCAGGAAAGACTGCTCAACCTCCACAGGTTCGGAGGACATCTACAGCTTCCCAATAGCCGAGCCCAAGCCGCCAATACTCCCGCACAGGTGCAGGGAATATTGGTCAAAGTTACACAGGCCTCGGAGCCTTTGGAATCGGAAGCCATGGAGAAATGGCTCCTAAAGGCACTTGAGGATCACATGGCATCCATTGTACAGCCGATTCTGGAGAGCCTGCCCTGCCCCCATCAGAGGCATCGATGTCGGGTCATCAAAGGGATCAGACGGCGGTTTCATCTCAGCCAATTTCCCTCTCGAGCATCTTGGGGTCCGATGCACCCTGAAAAGCCCAGACAAGCTTCGGAGCATCAGCATTCTCAGAGAAACTCCCATTCCCCTCAATGTAGAAGGTACCTCCAGGCACAGGATCACAGCAAGGCATTACTCTTCAAATTAGAATAAGAAGATGATAGCATAGTATAAATGCCCAGTGGCATTCAGATGAGTCTGCTTCTTAAATGAGTTTAAGATGTTAGGCCTATGCTAAATTCCTAGTAATTTGCTTTAGCTTCTGAGCCACAGGAAAAACGATTGGGTGGGGGGGGGGGATATTCAGTGCTGGTGGCTATCATTGATAATGCAGCTAGCAACCAGTGCTGAAATTTAAACCTGGATATTTGATGCTAGCGTCATATCTAACTCCAGCACTAAATATATGTGTTTGCCACATTGTCGCAAGGCTAAATGTTCAGCAGCAATATTGAACCGCTGCCTAGCTAGCTAATACGATAAATGTTAGCCCAGGTTATCTGCGCCTGACTTTCGCCACATATCGCTAACCAGGCAGCAATTTGATATTGCCGCTGCCCAGTTAGCGATAGATGCTGCCTCCGCTTGGCCCTGGAATGCACCAGTGCTAACCACTTAGCATTGGGGCATATAGTGGCGGCACCTGGGGATATTCAGTGGCACTAACCGTGTTAATGCCACTGAATATCTGGCAGAGCAGCATTTACCGTGTAAATATGCTTCCCCCCTACCCCGCCCTCCCCGATGTAGCCACGTTTCAAGCCAACTTGTCTTTAGGGAAAAATATCTTCAGAACCCTTTCAAACAAAAACTATACAATGTTGAAATTGACTATCTGGTCAATATGTTAGATATCTATTTATTATTTGTCTGATAGGTTTAAGTGGGCTGGAGATTTATCGCACCGTGTATCGGCAGGAAGAGGCGAAAGACGAGGAGGCAGGAACTCTTATTGCACCTTTCCGAATTGTCCTTTCTTTCCTGTTATAGCACAGGTATCATGACTGTAGTTGGTTGCCTCAAGAGCCTGGCATAAGTGTGCCATCATTCTGTGACAGAATCTCCTTAGTATTTACTAGTATCCACTGTACTTTCTGCCATCCTACTCAGAGACTTTGAGGGATGCCCTCATGATAAGAGTCAAGCTTGAAACAAAACCCTGGATATTTTGTACAGTTATGCCTGACCTTTATATCAGAAGGTAAGTCTAAACAACATCTATTCAAAACTAATAACGTCTACTTTATCCAAATACCCCCCAGAGCATACCCTTGTTGGGATACATACATACACCAATCTCATAACCCTTCTTCCCTTCCAAGAGTAATCTAAAAAATCACCAAATATATTTATTTTATTTATTTATTTATTTTATTTAACAGTTCTTCTATACCGCTCTATTTTAGATCAGAGCGGTTTACATTTAACATCAACTATACAACACAGGCAATTTGAGTTGTATTTACAATAAACAGGGAGATCATCTTGGAAGTAACTGGGGGAAACTATTTACATTGTATTTACACTGGTACCTGTTTTCAGGCAGAACATATCTACATCTTATTTACACTGGGAGTCTGAATTCTGAATTCAGAGGGTTCTGAAGATGCAATACAAACACAGTTTCACTTAACATTGGACTGCTTCTTTAGGAAAGCTCAAAATACTGTAAATGCTTTTGTGAAAACCTGCTTCCCTGCCGAGCCCTTTTGCTCCTTTCATAGCTAAATATTTTGGCCCTCTTTCTACTGATCATGTTTACTGAAACATTTTTTCTAGGAATGTAATGAAGGGTAACAAAATTCATAATTTTTTCTAGGAATAATTATCTGTACAGTCAATCTATTCTTCAGCTCTTTTAATTAAAAATCCTTATCTGCTAACAAAAAAAACCAGAGAGCCAACAGAGCATCTGTGCTGATTAGGGCTGCATTACTGTATTACTAATGTGTTGATTCAGTGTTCACATTAAATGTTTCTAAACATAACAGGTTGAACCCTGCTGCCTACAAATCTCTGGGCTTGTATATGCAGTTCTATAAATGTATATGTTACATTTCTCTGCACACTTAAATTGCAAGGATGTTAGCCGGTTGCATTGGATTTATTGCCAGATTTTAGAAAACTTAGGCAGAATAGTCGCAATTGAAGGGGCCCAATATTGCCAAAGATTAGTTTAGTTTCTCTGTAGACATGTATGGATGTTGTCTTCGTTGGAGCCCCATGCAAGAACGCTCCCCAGCTTCTGTTGGAAACTTTTGGGAGGCTGCACCATGCCTGCGTATCTGCCTTTCCACCTGCCAGCATGGCACCATCTTCTCCAGTCTTCATTTTTCCGCAGAGCCCCATGGACATTGTTTCAGTCCTCCTCCAATAAATGCTGTTTTTCCCCCTTCGGGGCCTTCCTGTGCAAATGTCATATTAGTGCCTGCCATCAGTCGCATCATTCCTTCATCGGTTCCGTTGCTTTTCGGTAAAGTTTCATTTTTTGTTTGTTTTCCCGGTGGCCTGACCGGACCCATGGTCACCATCGAGTCATTTGATTTAGCCACAGCCATTTTCACGGACATGTTCCAGAAACCAGCCAGTGGGTTCAAGAAGTGCACTAAGTGTGCTAGGACATCTCTGTCACCGGCAGGCACAACTGGTGCCTCTAGTGCCTGGGTCCGATCACCAGCCCTCTTGCAATTTTTGCTTGCAGATGACCAGTAGAGGCCTGAGGGGTCAAGAGAAACCGAGAGAATCCCTTTTTGGCCAGAGGTCTAATTCAGTGTCTTTGGCACTGCCATCAGTCTTGATGGCTCCCAAGGAATCTGCCAATGGTGCATCGACATTGAGAAGTTCTTAGGCTCAATGGGAGCCAAGCACCCACAATGCCCTGGAGCATTGGCCATTGCTCGTTCTCCACCTGGAGTAGAGAAAGGACCTGCATGAATGCCAGAAACATTGGTCAAAGCTGCTCAGGCCCCGTAGCCTTTGGAATCGGCAGCCATGGAGGAATGCCTCCTTCAGGCACTCAAAGTCCACATCATGTTGATGCTGGAGAAACATCTGGCTGGTGCCTCTGTGTCCGCAGCTTCATTATCAAGTGTTGTGCAGCCAATCCTCGAGATGCGCACTCTGCCTAGGGAGGCATCAACAGGACATTGAAGAGATCAGATGCCAGTTCCTGGCAGGGCCATCTTCCTCTTGAATGTCTTGGGTTCCGATGCCCCGATGAAACCTCAGAAACGTTCTTTTCATTTTTCTTTAGCGTAGACTTATTTTTCTTTTGTAAACCGCTCTAATATCCTGACAATGGGCGGTATAGAAAGTTTTGAAATAAAGATAAAGGCAGGAGGAAGCTTCGGGCAGTGTCTCAGAGGTACTTTGACTTCCTTTTGAATTCTGACTCTGATGGCTGGGTGAACGATGTGGAATTGGAGAACCTGTTGGAGGTCTCCTGAGCTCCCATTTGACCCATCTCCTCTGCATGAAAGGCAAAGGTCTCCAGAGGACATGTCCTTCCAGGATTTCATGAGGGATATGGCCAAGGCCATCCCATTTTCACTGGAGATGGAGGCTGAGCCCAGGGCAGAGGAGTTGGATATCCTCCAATACTCCTCAGCCCCTAAGGAAGTAGTAATGGTGCCAATGCACCACATCTTACAGTGACTACAAATGAGGATGTGGGAAAACCCCTTCACTGTGCCACCAGTCAGTAGGAGGCTAGACTTGATGTACAGAGTTCAAAAAGCGGCTGGGTTTGAGAAACCTCAGCTTGCGCACCACTCCTTTTTGGTAGAGTCCGCCCTTAAAAGGATCAAGAGCACGAAGACTCATTCCTCAATGCTCTCAGGCACGGAGGCTTGGACATTGTATTCCTCCAGAAGGAGGTCCAGAGACCCATTCTCGCAGCTCGAGTACACTCTTACAAGCTCTGCATGAGTATATTCTTGAAGGACACCATGCATGATCTCTCCAACTTGTTCCAGTTCCTTCCCTGGAGAAATTAGAACACTATCATACCCTAGGGGACCATGGCAAGGACTGCTCAAAGTTCCTGGTTTGGGAAACCTACGACGTCTTTGAGATGGTGTCTAGAATGACAGCAGTAAGCATTGATGCCCACAGGCTCGCCTGGCTTCAGTCTTCTGACCTGGAAGTCAGTGCAAAATAAGCTTTCAGACATGCCCTACTGGGAAGAGAGTCTCTTCAGAGAGCAGGTGGAGGAGAAGGTGGGCATCATAGAGAAGCAGCACCTCATCCTCACCAGGCTTTCAAGATGCACATCTGAACCAACTGCCTATCGCAGAAGGTATCAAAAGGTACTTCCCTGTTCCTCAGACCTCCAGCAAAAAATGCAGGCTCCTCATCTGCAGTGTCGAGAAAAGCCTCAAAAGGCCCAGTCTGCCCTGCAACCAAAGCCGGGATAGGGTTTTGACTAGTTCCTCTGAAGAATAGCTAATCTGTCAGTGTCCATAGTGGTGGAAAAGCTCACTATTTTTGCCTACAGGTGGCCCCTTATAATTTCAGACTTGTGAGTTTCACAGATAGTCAAATGCAACTACATATTGCACTTCACTGAGCTGCCACCATATTACCCCCCTCCACCCCCCCCCCCCAAGGGCTTATCCTCTCGACCCTCTGCATCTAGACCTACTTCGGGGAGAAATCTCCACCCTTCTGGCCGCTTTCGCCATTGATCCCGTGCCAAAGGATAAGATCGGATGGGGATTTTACTCCAGGTATTTTCTGGTCCCCAAAAAGATACGGTGGTTCTGGCCCATCCTGGACCTCAGTAACCTCAAAAAGGTGATTGGCTGTGCTCCGTGGATCTAAAGGACATGTATACACACATACCGATCCATCCTGTGACCTGAGTCTTCACAAAGTGCCTCACAGTGGTAGTGGTCTATCTCAGAACACTAGGGGGTATGTTTACTAAACTGGGCTAATGGTTAACCCGGGCTATCTGCAACTAGGTCCTATTGAATAATATGGGACCTAGTGGCAGATAGCTCGGGTTAACCGTTAGCCCGGTTTAGTAAACATACCCTTAGGAGTCTTTGTCTTCCCTTATCTGGATGATTGGCTCATAAAAAGCACCACTTCAGACGGAGTCCAGCAATCAGCACGGTTGACCATTCAGGTGCTAGAGCTGTTGGGGTTTGTAGTCAATAACCCAAAGTCTCACCTTCAGTCCGACCAATAGTAAGTTCATCGGGGCTCTGCTAGACACGACTCAAGTGAAAGCCTGCCTTCCACTAGACTAATTCTAGAGGTTGATGGCCTTGGTCCGAGATGCCCAGTGGAGTCACCAGACAATGGCTCGAGGGATGCTGGCTGTGCTCAGCCACATGGCCTCTACTGTACACGTCACACCCATGGCTCATATTTCGATGAGACAGGCTCAATGGACACTGAGGACTTAGTGGAACCAAGCCACAGCCTCCTTCAGGATCGGGTGGCTGTCACTAGCCCTCTCATCCAGTCCCTGCACTGGAGATTGGATCATCAGAACCTTCTCAAGGGTCTCCCTTTTCAGAAGGCGTCATATCAGAAAACATTGACAGCAGACGCATCCAAGCTGGGTTGGGTAGCGCATCTGGATGGCCTTCACATTCAAGGCATCTGGTCCGAATAGGAGAGCCTGCATCAGATCTATTTCTTGGAATTGCGAGCCGTAGCGAATGCCCTCAAGACTTTTCGAGAACAACTAACCAACCAGATTGTCCTGATTCAGACTGACTGTCAGGTCACAATGTACTACATAAACAAGCAGGGGGGCACAGATTTGTATCTCCTTTGCAGGGAAACTATCTGGTTATGGAACTTTGCCATCATGTACGGGATGGAGTTAAAAGCCACATATCTGCCAGGGGAGCAGAATGCCCTGGTGGACTAGCTGAGTCGTGTCTTCCAGCCACACGAGTGAACACTGGACAGAGGCATTGTGGTCCACATCTTTCAGAGGTAGGGTACCCCCTCGATAGACCTGTTCGCCACCCAACAAAAGCCTAAGTGGATCACTTGTGCTCCAGGATCACCTCGCGCAGCAAGCTGGCACCGGATGCTTTCCTCCTGCACTGGGGGAAGGGCCTGCTATATACATATCCTCCAATACCTCTCATAGCAAAGACCCTGCTGAAACTCCAGACAGACAGGGGTACGATGATACTCATTGCACCGTACTGGCCCAGACAGACGTGGTTTTCCTTCTGCTTCAACTCTCCCAGTGGGAACCTGCCCCAAACCTTATATCACAGGAAGATGGAAAGATGCTACATCCCAACATCCAGTCCTTGGCCCTAACTGCATGGATGTTGAGACGTTAGTCCTGTCAGAACTCAACCTACCTGACAAAGTAACATTCTGTTGGCCTCTACAAGGACCGGCGAGAAGGCCTTATGCATTCAAATGGAAGAGATTTATGATCTGGTGCGCAGAACAGATGCTAGGTTCTTTTAGTTGCTCCACTGACAGACTACAGACTACTCGAGTACCTCTATTCAGAGTGGGGTCTCGTCCAACTTTGTCAGAGTTCACCTCAGCACAATTGGGGCATACCATTACAGAATAAAAGAAGGTCCATCTCAGCTCAACCATTAGTGGCTCACTTCATGCAGGGTTTGCTTCTCTCGAAGCCTTCCTTCAAGCCCTTGGCAATGGCTTGGGACCTCAGTGTGGTTCTGGCGCAGTTCACGTTAGCTCCCTTTGAGCCGCTTGATTCCTGCCCTATGAAGTTCCTGACCTGGAACGTCTTGTTTCTGGTGGCCGTTACATCAGCATGTGGGGTAAGTGAGCTCCAGGCTCTAGTGGCTCATCTGCCGTACACCAGGTTCCATCATAGTAGAGTGGTCCTGCACACTCGTCCTCTATTCCTTCCAAAGGTGGTATCCACTTTCCATCTTAATCAGTCATTCATTCTGTCAACTTTCTTTCCGAGGCTTCGTGCCCACAGTGGGGAAGCAGCGCTGCACATGCTGGACTGTAAACAAGCCTTAGCCTTCTTATAGCGGACAAAGGCCCACCGAAAGTCCATCCAGCTGTTTGTTTCTTTTGACCCAGCAAGCTAGAGGCTGCTGTTTCCAAACGCTTTTTCAATTTGACTGGCAGACTACCTCTCTTTTGCTTATGCCCAAGCTGGCCTATGTCTTGATGGTCATGTCACAGCTCACAACATCAGAGCCATGGCTGCGTCGGTGGCCAACTTGTGCTCGGTCTCCATGGAAGAGATCTGCAGGGCTGCAATGTGGTCTTCTGTCCACACATTCACATCTCACTACTGTCTGGATGGGGATTCCTGACATGACAGCAACTTCGGCCAATCAGTACTCCGGCATCTGTTTGGGGATTAGAATCCAACTCCATTGCCACAAGGCCCTAATGTCTGTCTAGGCTACCAAAAAAAATAAATAAATGGTGAAGAAGCTGAATCAGTTGAGTTCCCTTTTGTGAACTACCACTTCTGTGCATAGTTGATCCTCCAGTTCTCAGTTCAGTTTTTCCCCTGTTGGGCTTCTCTGCCTCCTTGGTTTTTGGTAGCATGTAGCTTGGGAGTCTCAAACGTGAAGACTTATTTCTTGCTTGTCCACAGAGAAAAGGTAGTTACTCAACTCTAGCAGGTGTTCTCCGTGAATAGCAGGAATAAGTCCTCACAACCCTCCCGCCTCCCCAAGGAATTATATTCTGCTACAGCTTTGTTATCAGTCTGGAGAAGATGGCGCCATGATAGCAGGTGGGAACAGACAGGCAGGCACAGCGCAACCTCCCAAAAGCTTCCAATAGAAGCTGGGGAACATTCCCACACGAAGCTTTGTCAGAGACATTATCCATACGTAAGGACTTATTCCTGCTGTCCATGGCAAACACCTGTTACAGGTGAGTAACTACTTTTTATTCTTGCATTTGATATACTGCCTTCTGACCTAAGTGATGTTTCTAAGCAGTTTACAATAGAAAATCAAAGAAAAGGAAATTAAATAAAAGTTCTAGTGAGATAAAAATAGAGAATCTAAGAACAAGCAGGAGAGTGAAGAGAGTTAGGGGCATGTTTACTAAGCTGCGCTATCTGTTAACATGGGCTTGAGCGTGTACCAGGGGCCATTGCTAACAGCATGCATGCTGAGCAGACCGTGCGGGGTTAAATCTGTGCTATCTGCATAGTGTGTAACAGGGACGGGGAGGGGTGGAGCATGGATGTGTCTGCAAAGCGTGGTTAACGTGAATGTTGATAGCGTGCGTTCGCTGTCAATGGCACAGGTAGTGCGGGTGCAGTTAACATCACGTCAATTGGTGGCACTACCTGCATCCGTGACGCTGCCAGTGCACGTTGGGGTCCAAATTAGTGAGCTATCTGCCGGAGCCATGCTGGACACGCCCCAACAGGTAGTGCACACGGTGTGCACATGCCGCACATACATATCCCCCATGAACTTGTGCTACCTGCAAACCATAGCGCAGCTTAGTAAACATGCCCCTTAGAGAAGGTGAGTGGGGGCTAACTCCATTTTCTTCACAAAGGAGTGTCTGACTCTTCACCAGAGGCCAAGAGGAAAAGGATGAGTCTTTAGTGCAGTTTTAAAGTGAGCATGGTTTTGCTTCTCAAAAATCCTAGTGGGCTCCAAACCAGTTAATAATGCCAGGTCATTGCTGGGTCCCAATAGAGCTGTCCTTGAAGCTATTGCAGGAGACTGTAATAGAATTTTCCTAGTTTGCAACTTGGTATGCCATACAGGTGTGCTAGGATTACTTCATGAGCTGCTAGACTCGGGCAAATCTATTATATAGTTATTGCGAATTCAGCAAAGATTTATTTGGGGACGTTAGCAAGCTGCTGCGTCCCAAACAAGGCAGTTCTAATGTTGTTCAGAAAGTTATGAGAGTTCTCCCTAATCTAAGGTGTGTGCTGAAGTTGTAACAGGAGCCCAGCAAGCCATAAATATGATCCTCCAGCTTTTTACAGCCTGATTTAAATATATTTATTTCTCTTATAGGTGAAAGGGCACCTGGATTATATGAAGCAAATGGACACTCTTCTAAAAGCTGTTGGTATCAAAACCAAGGAGTGCCATATGAGTCCTTTCCTTAGGGAAACAATGATACCTGCTGAAGGTGCAGCTAATGAAGAAGACACTTGCATAAGGATAGAAAATGCTACTGAGGACCACAGTCACTGGTGTTGGGAACCGGTACCAGGAAACCAAGATGGTCTGCCTTTCAGCACTAAGGTCTCAGGATCATCCATTCAGTCAGATAGCACCAGAGTCCAAAACACAGTTACACCAGAAGACTCTTCGGTAGACAGCTCTCCAGAGCACCTTGGTGGTTCATTCAATAATGAGGAAGCACTACCATCCTGCTGCTCAGATGTAATCACCAACAAACCAATTCTCTGTGTCGCTGACAGTGGAGATCCCGTACCTTGTAGTGAAGGTTGTCTTTAGCAGAGGCCTTTCCTTCTCAGGAAAATAAGCATTGGTCTTTCATGAACCATTAAAGTATTACATTGGTGCACCAGGCACACAGCCCAGTAACTGGAGGGGACGTGGGCGGATCATGGATGCCAAGTTTAAAACATTCTGCTGTGGATCTGCCATTGCATCAAGCTCGCTGGCAACAGAAGGGGGGGGAAGGAAAAATGGTTGAGGAGGCCATGACAATTAAGAACACAGATGTGACAATTAAGACTAGTACAGCCAAAAGAAGAGGTGGAACCTTGAGTTCTAAGAAGGCCTGATTTGAAGAATTCTTGTAATGTCATTAAAGGCACTCCTTGGAAATACAACTATACAATCGAGTGATTGAATTCTGAAGACAAAAGTATGTGGAAAGACAAACAGAAAAAGCGATGAACGTGCTCAGGGAGAAAGCTGCTTATTTATGTGAATTAACAAGTAGACACCCTTTCCGTTTGAATCTCTTCTGTACGATCATACTTTCTTTATGCACCCATGACATCATTTGGAGGCTTTTTGCTGGTATAAGAGCATTGCTACATTACCTTTTAACATGCATATTTATTTTGACCCAGCAGCTTGTTTCTAACTCAGTCAGAGCAAGTTTCTCATGAGCCTATGTAGTCATGAAACTTCATTTACCACTATATATGGTTTCCCCCTGTTTTTACTATTTCTTTCTCTCTAGCCCAGCCATCAGGCTAAGACTCAAGGACTACATTCTCTTTTTCCACTGGTGCACATGTACCCTGAATGTGACCAGTGGATGTCACTGTTGCACAATTGCTGGGACATCCTCCCCCAGATGCTTGGGTATGCAACATCTCCCAGCCCCAGCTGGCTGAAGGAGCAGGAGCCAGATCCACAAATTGAACTTTGGACTGGCGCCATTTCTTGCCACTGCACAGCTGCAGATGAGATATTAGTCTTGTCAACTTGAGTCACTTCCTTAAAGCTGTGCTGATCATATGCCAGAGTTACTTTAGAAAATTCAAAATTACAGAGGGATGGGGGGATAACTATGGGATCTACCTGTAATATCCGTGACTTCCCTGAATTGTTTTCAGATGAAGATTCGGGATGAACCTAATAAGAATCCAAAGATGTGAATTTGCACAGGATGATTAAACTCAATAGGCTACTTCTTCACATGGCTCATGTACTACATCATCCTTGGATAATCATTAGTTAATTCACTAATGCGCACAAGAAATCCCTTATTTGACAACCTGAGTCTTAATGGTACATTCCAATATATCGCTTGGGATCAGGTGCTGCCATTTTCCAGTATGCTGGTACTGGTCAAGTGTGAGGGGGGATCTTTTCTGCCCCCAAGGAAGGGGGGGTTCTGGGGCCAATAGCCATTGAGCCACTAGGGAATCAAAGCCCTCCTGGGGGGGGCCTGCCAAGTGGGGACCTAGGAGGCGCTCTCCATCTGGTCCTCTAGCCCTCCACTTTTGTTTCTTTACCAGTAGGAAAATTTTAACTCACCTTTTTACGTGCATTTTAATGTCCTTTTTTGCTAGTGATGCATTTGCATGTTTTTTAAAGCATGGGTAAACAAAAATCTATGCTAAAAATTGCTATGTTTGCCAAACTTAAAGGGGTTATTTTAGAAGCCCTATTCAGGTTTTAAGCATAGATTGACAGAAGAAAAACTTGCAAGCCGCACCCATGTGTAAAATGCGATTTTGGAAAGACTGCTATCAAAATATTTTTGCTCAGGACACGTTTATATAAACGTTTGACCAGGAAGTATTCTGAGAGCGTTTCAGGGTGTGGCCTGGGTGGGGTGAAAGCCTCTGTGTATCTGATTTCATATAGGGGAGGCCCATGTATGACCGGAATTGCCCACATCTGAAGTTACACCACCCACAGACACGAACAAGTTTTCCAAAAGTTCACCTTTAGGCTATCCCGTTACAAGAGGACTTAAGGGGGATATCTCCCTTAATTCCCACAGTGTTTATTTTCCTCTCCAAATCGAAACACTGTGAACAGAAAGTCCTCTGTGGTCCGTCAGCAGCATCTATACATCCAGATTTGCCAAAATGTTACTATACACGTTTAAGCTCCGACATTACACGTGTACGTTCTGAAATGCCAGAATTTACACGTGTAAGTTGTCAGGGTCCCTCCATCCATTTTTCCCATATGCAGATTTGCAAGCTCGCTCCTCTCACGGCACATGAATATATATTTTAGAAGGCTTCCCTATTAGGAGAGCCATTTCTAAAATACCATCGGAATTCTAAACATGGTGGCCTCTCTGTCTCAATTCCAACTTTGTTTTATCTAAAATGTGCCCTAAAATCAACTTTTGTAATGCTTGGGCCCACATGTTACTCTGTTGATGAATTATTTTACATGAAATTTGATAAAGGAAAAAAGATCTGCAGAGAAGTGCACATATTCCCATTGTTTTGAAAATTGCCCCCTTGACATCTTCAGAATGTGTTGAGCGCTGTAATTTTTGTCAGGCGTGCTTTTCTGTTCTTAATGTTAAAAAGATGTCCTGACCTGAGGAAGGAAATTTTAATCTCCAAAAGCTAGTTAAAAATACATGCTTTAACTTAATCTATGAAGAAGTTTCACCTTAATTTTGTTTTTATTGAATAACCATTGAAGTGGACTAACATGGCAGCCTATAAATGCTGTCATTAAATTAAATTAGAGGTCACTCAGTCTGGGAGCTCCAAGCCACGGTCTTTTCTTGATGGATTTAATATTAAAATCCTTTTCAGGGCTGGCCTGGCCACTAGGTGGGCTAGGCGGCCACCTAGGGTGGCAGATCTCAGTGGGCGGCATGGCACAATGCCTGTCGTAGGACATGTGCTTTGGCACACATGGCCTGCCACAAGCACCAAAACTGCTGCCGAGCCAAGCCACCCCCCACCCCGAAGACTGAATCGTGGCATTAGGGGGACAGCACGACCAGGGCTTCTGTCCTTGGGCTGGCCCTGATCCTTTTTGTCCATAGTGGTCTGTGCTCTTTCTATACGGTCATAGGCAGCTTTGAATCTGTTATTGTTTTTGTGTTACTCAGTTCTTAGTGCTTTTCGGTGGTACTGCTCTTTGTCTGCTGTTATCAGCTGTTGCGCTCTGCATGAGTTTTTCAGTCCCTGCTATCACTTCTCAGCATCTGCTGCTCGGTACTTCCTTGTACAGTTCAGTGTCTGTGTTGCTGAATGTTACTCAGTTTCCACTGAGTGCTACTGCTACCTGCATGTATCATACAAATCGCAGTGCGCATTATTTTGCTACTGCAAATGCATGTTCTTTTAATTGATGACTAGAGGAAAGGATTGCCCTAGGCAGACCCTACATTTTGCACTGGTCCTCCACCTCACATGCAAATCCTTGTATACGTCTACTTTCCTCCTCCCTCTCCTAACTCTCTATATAAGAGCCAACTTTCCAAAATGATTATGTTTAGTTTAGCACCCCCAAATTATACTTTCCTAGGCTCAGTGAAGGAATTGCTGAATATTGGGGGTACGCAAGCATCCGCAGAGCTGATTCAGAGGACTCCCCGTGTTTCCCCGTTCCCTCCTCTGCTCCTCCCCCACTCCCCCACCTCTGGCTAGAAACTGCAGTAGCCCTGTCTGTCTGTGATCCAGCATAGGCCCCGTTCTTCTTTCCCCCTTCTCTGGGGCAGCATCCTGTCCAGAGAGACAGCTCACAGGATGAGGAGGCTGCTACATGGATTGCGAGCACCGTGGTCTTACCTGTTCTGTCCATCTGCTGCCCCGAGGTTTCTGAAAGAAAACAATGCCACAGAGGGGAGAGGAAGAATCTGCACCTTATCTGAGAGAATTGCTTCATGGCCCAGGGTGAAGGCTGCAGTTATGGTGACTGGAGCCATTTCTCAGAGAAGCAGAGGGTAGAGATAATAACTGAGCTGCCAAGGTACCCAGTTCCCAGAGGGAGTCTTTCGGCCAGTCCTGATTTTGTTCTCCCTGATTCTACCCTTTGAAACAAGCCCTGCAGGTCCCATAATGCATCAGGGTGAGATCAGAAATGCAAGACTGGCCTCAAGTTTGTCTCCTGAAACTGGGTAACTTGGCAACTTTGATCATAACCTAGAATTTCAGGTGATATTTTTCTTTATAGCCAAAGGAGATAATACTGTATCAAATAGATGATCAATTGGGCCCTAGAACAAGAGAGATTAATGGCCAGGTAAAGAAAACAATCTCATATAGCTGATTAGCTCATGGGCTCACTGGATTTGGCTTTAAACAACTTAAGCTCAAGACCAGAACAATAAAGCCAAACAAGCAGGAGGAAAAGCACAAGAAAAAGTCTTGTCCTCTAATTGTAGCCTAAATCCGCGTCCTGGAACCACCCAAGGAAGTTCTGATACTTTCCTTTCACTCTTCCATGGGATTATGCTTAAAGATGTGTGAAACTAACTTTAAAGCAGGTGCTTTACTTCCCTTTTCCCTGTAGCCAGGGGCGGCCCAAGGGTGATGTGGCATCATGTGCGGGGCCTCATTGGCATACATTTATTTTATTTTAAAATGTACATGTTGCCATCTAACATTTTAGACAGATTTCAAAGGAGCCCTTCACAAGCCTCTTTTTTTCTCCTGACAGTGACTTAGGGGCATGTTTATTAAATATTCATGTGGTTCAGTGCCACTGCGCCAATAGAAATAAATGGGTGAACATGCACTTAATGCACATTAACATTTGTGAATGCGCATTAACTTTTAGCAAACATGCCTCTTCGTGAGTGTCAGAATACAATTTGCATGGGCAGCGAGTATAAGGAAAGGCTACCAGATTTCTACATTACTATACTCCAGTGCCAACCCTGCCCATTTAGAACCCATAGCAAACCCGCCATATCATAACAGCACTACCAGGACTCACAAAGAACCAAACCCTACCTATCAAAAGGCAACACTGCAAATATTAAACCAATATATCTCAGAGAATACCAATACCTCTACTGGGGAAAGAGAACAAGTGGCACTGTCAAATAGAAACTACATAAACAGAATATGTCAGCTCAGTTACACATGCAGAACATAGACCATCACCAAAGAACAAGGGATCGCAATTTAGACAATAATTAAACTGGGAACCCCAAAAGCCAAACTTGGAATGTAAAACACCACTGGAGAAATACAACTATAAATTAATTTCCTCTTGTACTAAACAAAACGCAAAGACATTAGCGATGCACATTTCCCAGAGCTGACATATTCCGCTTAATAAATTCAAAATAAAAAAGTATTTTTCTACCTTTTATTGTTTGGGTATTTTATTTTTCAGTTGCACTTGCTCCAGTCACTTTCTTCTGGTTTCTTCATGTCTTCAGCTAACTCTCCATTGTCTGTTGTCCATTTGTCCTTTCTTCTCTCTTCTAGTTTTTTCCCATTCTCTCTCTACATCTGCTTTAACATACTGATCTTTCCCCTTTTGCTCTTTCCTCCATTTCTTTCTTTATTCCTTTTTCATCCACTCAGATTTCACCCTTCCATCCTCAATCCCCACTTACTCTCCCAATACCCGGCCAATCGTAGATTTTTCTTCCCTCCCACACAAAAATCTTTTCCCCTCTCCATCCTCACTCCCCCAGCCCCATCCCCTTCTAATCCTCCCCCAACATCAGTTTCCTTCTAGTTCCAGCCTCACCCAGCATCTGCTCCCTTCTAGGCCTACTCTCATCCCCCCGCATCAGTCTTTTTCAAGTCCTAGCCCCGCCCCATCAGGCCATTTCCAATCCTAGCCCCCCCCCCCCCAAATCAGGCCATTTCCAGTCCTTTCCTAGCCCCCCATCAGCCCATTTCCAGTCTAAGCCCCACCCCAATCAGCCCATTTCCCATCCTAGCCCCCCCCCATCAGCCCATTTCCTGTGCTATCCAAGCCCCTCCCCCATCGGCCCATTTCCAGTCCAAGCCCCCCTCAATCAGTCCATTTCCAGTCCTAGCCCCCCATCACCCATTTCCAGTCCTAGCCCCCCATCAGTCCTTTCTAGTCCTATCTTAGTCCCCCCCCAATCAACCCATTTACAGTCCTAGCCCCCACCCCCCAAAGAGCCCTGCACCTGTCTGACTAGCTTCAGAGGGAGCCAGGGAGGCCTGAGGCCCCGGCTCACCTCTGCAGAGCTGCCGGAATGAAGAGCAGCATTTTCCTTCACTCCGGCAGCTGTGTTCTCGTGCAGCCCACCGGCACACTGATTACCAGGAAACAGGAAATGCCCTTTAACCTCTGGCCCACCAGCGGGCTGCACAAGAACACAGCTGCCGGAGGTAAGGAAAATGCTGCTCTTCACTCTGGCGGCTGTACAGAGGTGAGCCGGGGCCTCGGGCATCCCCGGCTCCCTCTGAAGCCAGCCTTGCAAATAGTCGGGAGATGAAGAGCATGTGCGGCATGAAGTTGGCATGGGGCCCTGTGCAAACAACATTCTCGTACATACGGCAGGCCAGCCTGCCTGTAGCCCTCTGAAAATGTGAAATGCCTGAAAGCAAATGTCACCTGAATGTTGTACCTAATTGAAGTAGTCCAACTATGTATGGGGCAACTAATCATTTGCTATCAAAGTTGCTGTACAGGCTGGGTTGGAAATGACATTACTTGCCTGAATAAATGTAAAACTGTTATCCACCCCCTAGTCTTGTGTCTGGTTATGTTCATTTATAATGGAAAATTTCCCAAGTGGTTCAAATACAGTGTGGCCGATATTCAAAGGTTTTATGCTTATAATTGAAAATTAGGCTTCTAATTGACTTCTTTGAAAACTTACTAGGGCTGCGTGCCTAAGGGGGTCATTTTAGAAGCTCTATTTGTGATTTGGACATCTGAAAACAGTCCTTCAGATATCCCAATTAGATCCATGTCTCAAGAAGCCAATTTAGAATGCCCCAAACTTACACATATCTAGCGCGATCATGTCCATGTCACATGAGGGCGTTGCGAAAATATATCTGTGGAAGATATATCCAACAGATGCCCAAGATACTGACTACTGTACTTAGTTTACCGTTCAGTGTATATCCAAATTTGTGTTTTGTGTAATCCACCTTGATAATCTGAAAGGCGGTTTAAAGAAATGTTAAATAAATAAATGAATACGATACACATGTGTGCCCAATTTCAGAACAGGGCCGCATATTTATACCTGCTCCTTGATAGGAATAGACATGTGAAAAGTGCTCGTTTCTACCAGCTATCAACAGTATAAAGAAGAAGAGAATGTCTCCTAACTCCCACAATATTTTTCACCAACTCAAAAAAATCTAGTAGGTACATAGCGAGATCTTATTGTCTGCTGCTGTGCCGCTGCATGTCTCCATGTTTAAAGTGGCAGGCCGGGACATGTATGTGGTAACATATACACATGCATATCCCACAGCTATGTGGCCGATACTGCAAACGTTTGTATCTCGCACATCCACATTTATGAAATCAGCTGGTTTTCTGCATGTATCTGCATATCCCTACACCTCTCTATATTGAGACAGATACGTTTATCTTTTGGGGCAGAGAGAGGGCCATGTTAGACGGCATTTACATGTTTTCACCTTCACTTCTGCCCCATCCCATAGTATTTCAGACGTTTTGACATGGACATCCCAGATTTCACCTCTAACCTTTCTAAATTGTGCCTTCACATCTGTGCTAATTTCACTAAGCTCCTAAATTTAAGAGCCTAAAACATGGGTGGCAACAGGATGGATTTAGGGTGGGAAAAAAAAGTTTCTAGCTTAGCACTGCTTTTCAGCACTAAGCTCCTAAATCTAGGCACATTCGTGGTTAACTTACAGGCACCTGTATTTCAGTGAATTTTCAGTTGAAAGCTTAAGCTCCTAAGTTTGGCTGAAGATAGAGGACAAATGTAGGAGCTCATCTTTTTTTTTTTTTTCTTTTTATATTGGACCCAGTGAATTCAGCCCTCAAAATATGCCATGGAACTCTGTCTAGCCATCTGGGGGGTAATTTGATAATGAGGCGCCTACTTTACGAGTAGGCTCTAACGCTGATATTTTAATCATTTATGCATGTAAATGCCCTCTTATAAAATAGCGCCCAGAGCAAAAGAACATGCGTTGATTTAATGGTGCATACTTTGCTGGTGGGTGTGGACATGGGTAGAATGCGTAAGTATGTGCGCAGATTATAAAATACTATAATTTACTTGCATACTTGCACGATTTCTGTCTCTTATGCTAGATTTTGCTTTATAAAATAGCACCTAAGTAGGTGCCTACTTTCACATTTAGCATGTCTCTGTTTAATGTACATTATTAAGTTTAAGTTACAGTGTAAACCGCTTTGACTGAAATGATAAAGTGATATTAAAAAAAAAAAAAAAAAAAAGTTAAATAAATAAATAAATAAACCTCAGTGAGTACTCATTTGACCTCAGCCTCGGATCACACTAACATCTGTAAAGTATGACCTTTGGTATAATTTGTAAATAGGTGGTAGTAACTTTGTCACCATTGAATTACATTTTGGTCTACTCTTGGCATCATACTACAGAATTTGAGGGACTAGTTACCAAGGTGCACTAGCATGCTTTAACTCATCGTTCATGTGTGTTATTAGTAAGTAGGTCTTATCAAATCAATCAAATGGGACCTGTGCTAAATAACATGTTATGGTGAATTAACACACATTTAACATTAGCACACCTTAGTAACTAGCCCCCTTGGACATTTCAGAGAGAGACACATTTCTTGAGAAATCCACATTGTTACTGGATTGCATGTCTGAGGGGATCAGGAATGAACTAAAAAGGCTGCTACCAGCAAGTCATACAGTAATTGCCAGCACGTTTTCCAATAGAACAGCTTTCTGGTGGAGATAGTGATCATAAAATAGTAACCACATTTTCCTTAGCGTCCCTCTAGTCCAGTCCCGGAACCATAGAGTTGTGAACCTCCACCAGCAGCTTTGGAGACTGAACATCTTCATCTCTTTGATCATCCAGCTATATGCAGCCCCAAGGACCGCCCACACATCAGTATCTCAGTCTCCAAGCAGCTTGGAAGTCAGAGCCCAGAACTGGGCTCCTTAGGAACAAATAAGCAGAGCTTTAGTGTTTTATTATTTTCTAGATTTAGGTGCTGGGCTGCTGCTGTGGAGGAAATCTTTGACTGTGTCCCTTCTGTCTTTCTCTAATCTGTTTTTTTTTTCTCTCTGTCTCTCTCTGTCAGTCTCCCCATAGGTCAAACAAGCAGGGGAGCTGCACAGGACACAGGTCTCCTTTCTACCGAACCCCCTTGGTGGGTGAGGAGAAGGTTGAAGACAATTACAGGCAGCAATTGAATACAGCAGTAAGCTCTGAGGGTCCCCTGACTGATTTAGGGGTTCCCCGAGCTGCCCTGAGCGGTTATTACTCTGTTATTGACTCTGATAACTGCTACTCAGAGCTTGTGACAGGCACGCTGGACAGCACTCTCAGTGTTTTGACCCCCCCCCCCCTCCACTCCTGTGTGTGGGTGAGTAGAGTTTGAAGCTTTTCTTTCTAAAGGCAGTGGTGGAGGCCTTGGGGTGGCCTGGAATCAGCTCTGGGGAGTGTTTTAGACCTTTTGGGTATTTTTTCTGGTCCTTTTTTTGACGGGATCGGGTCCGGCGGCCATTTTGGATTTTTTTTCAAAGTTGTTTTTCTTCGTGTTTTTTTTAGGGATAGGAGCTTCATTTTTGCATTTCTTGGTCAGATATCAGCTAATTGACTCCAGCTCTATCTAATCCTGCAATTTGGAGCGTTTTTGAGCACTTTTAAAATCACAATTTTTTTTCTGCTCTGTTTGCTTCAGCAAGGTGTTCCTGCTTTGCTGGCAAAGGGCTGTGTGCATAGCCATGCCTCCTAGTCCTCGGTGTCTGGTCTGTGGCATTCGTAGAAGTAGTAATTTGGAAGCCCGAGTCTGTGCCACTTGTTCTGCTGTGGGTGCTGGCATGGAGGATCCTCTGGAGGCTCCAGTACAGATCTCCCACCTGTATCTACAGAAGAGACATCAGTGCAGGCAGAGACGGTCCTTGGTCCAGGGATTTCTGCGGTGCCGGAGCGCCTGTTGGCGGGGGGCGTCCAGGAGGGATCCCTGGGAGTTCCACCCTCCTTTTTCTCTCTCATGCAGGAGGCTCTGGCTCTCTTGCAACCGGCGGGGGGAGGCTCGGTCCTGCCCCGCCATGGGCTAAAGCGTCCACTTTCAGTGGAGGGAGACACTGGTCCACAAAAGAAGAGCCGGCCCCCAAGTGTTGCGGATTCTGCGCCTCCTGGGGACGAGTTCCACGAGGGGCTGGGGGAGGCTCTCGAGCTGGAGTCTGTGGAGGATTTAGAAGACGGCGAGTTGTTGGACGACGAGCAGAGTAGTAGAATAGTGCGTGTATTTCGTAAAGAGGAACTTCCGGCACTGATTGCCGAAACCCTCAAGGTATTGAACATACCCGTGGAAGATGCCACTGCGGAGGACAAGTTGGAGGATCCCTTGATGCAGGCGGTGCGCACTTCCCACAGAGTCTTTCCGCTCCATAGGGTTTTTAAAGCTATGATCCAGGAGGAGTGGAACAGTCCAGAGTCCGCTTTGCGCGGGGCTAGACTGTTGCCTAAGTTGTATCCTCTGTCGGAGGCTGATAGAGAGCTCTTTCGTTCGCCGAAGGTGGACGCGGCAGTTTCCGCGGTTACTAAACGGACTACTATCCCGGTGGAAGGTGCTGCGGCGTTGAAGGACCCGCAGGATCGGAAAGTTGATAGCTTGTTGAGACAGGCGTTTGATGTTGCTGCCCTGTCAATGCAGGCGGCGGTGGCCGGGGCCTGGGTGGCACGCGGCTGCCTCCGCTGGTCTCAACAGTTCCAGGGGCCCCAGTCGGCGGAACAAGAGGCCGCGGCATCCAGATTGGAGTCGGGTACCGCTTATTTGGCGGATATCCACTATGACCTCATTAGGGGGTTAGCTAACGGCATGGCGTCGGTGGTAGCGGCGCGTCGTTCTCTTTGGTTACGCAATTGGGCGGCTGATGGCTCTTCTAAAGCTCGCCTTAGTAAGCTGCCGTTTAAGGGAAGGCAGTTATTTGGAGAGGACTTGGATAGGTTGGTAAAAGATCTCGGGGATTCTAAGGGGGGTCGGCTTCCGGAGGATAAGCCCAAGCAGGGGAAGCCGACCTTCACCTTCCGGGGGTCTCAGCAGTCCTTTCGGAGGTTTCGTGCCTCCCGCTTTGGTCAGTCCCAGCGTTCCAGATATCTGGGGCGCGGACAGAGTTTCCGCGGATTTCGGGGGGCAGGTAGAGGTTTTGGCTCCTTCCAGGCGCAGGTCCCCAAAAAGTCGCAATGAAGGCCGGCTCCGGTGGCGGTGATTCCCGTAGGGGGCAGACTGCGGGATTTCTACCCTGCCTGGGCCGCTATCACATCCGATCGGTGGGTGTTAGAAGTGATACGAGAGGGATATGCGCTCGAGCTACATCGACCGGTGCTTGATTCCTTCGTTATGTCCCCGTGCAGCGCTCCCTGGAAATGACGAGTCGTATCCGATACACTTTCCCGGCTGCTTCGGCTCCGGGCGGTCGCCCCCGTGCCGGAGGGGCAGTTAGGGTCCGGTCGATACTCCATCTACTTCGTCGTGCCGAAAAAGGAGGGCACCTTTCGACCAATCCTGGATTTAAAGAGAGTGAATCGGTGCCTCCGGGTGTCGCATTTTCGCATGGAAACGCTGCGCTCGGTCATAGCGGTGGTCCGCGAGGGGGAATTCCTAACGTCCCTAGACCTTACGGAGCCCTATTTGCACATTCCCATTCGCCGGGAACATCAAAGATTTCTGCGTTTTGCGCTGCCGATGGGCCATTTTCAGTTTCAAGCCATGCCCTTCGGCCTAGCGACGGCGCCACGGGTCTTCACGAAGATCATGGTGGTGGTAGCGGCGTTCCTGCGGAAGGAGGGTGTCCTCGTGCATCCCTATCTCGACGACTGGTTGATCCGGGCGAAGTCGAGGGAGGAGAGTCTCCGGGCGACGGCGCGGGTCGTACAGGTTTTGCAGTCGTTAGGTTGGGTGGTCAATCGGGCGAAGAGCAGCCTTCTTCCCTCGCAGACCTTGGAGTATTTTGGGGCGCGTTTCGAGACCGGCAACGGGAAGGTTTTCCTCCCAGTGCACAGAGCGCGGGCCCTGAGGCGGCTGGTGGAGCAGTTTCTAGCGAGACGGGCGTCCTCGGCTTGGCAATACCTTCAGCTTCTCGGCACGATGGCGTCGACCATCGAGGTAGTTCCGTGGGCAAGGGCGCACATGCAGCCTCTGCAGCGAGCGCTGCTGCGTCGATGGTGTCATCAGTCCGACTCGCTAGCTCGTCAGTTAGTTTGCCCCTTGGAGGTTCGGCGCAGCCTTCGCTGGTGGTTGCGTCGGCGCTCTCTGGCGAACGGTATGCCCTTGGAATCTCCCGTCTGGCGTCTGATGATGACGGATGCCAGTTTGAGCGGCTGGGGGGCTCATTGCGAGGGCCAGATTGCTCAGGGCCAGTGGTCCTCGCGGGAGAGCCGGTGGTCCATCAACCGACTGGAAATGAGAGCCGTGTGGTTGGCTCTGACAGCGTTTCAGCCTTGGCTGCAGGGAGCGGCGGTCAGGGTGCTATCCGACAATGCCTCCATGGTAGCCTACATAAATCGCCAGGGAGGCACAGGCAGCGCGGCGTTGGAAGCGGAGGCGGATCTGCTTCTGGATTGGGCAGAGCGGCATCTTCAGTGTCTGTCGGCCCAGCATATCGCGGGGGTTCACAATGTGGAGGCGGACTTTCTGAGTCGTTGCAGGGTAGACCCCGGAGAGTGGTCTCTACATCCCGAGGTATTTGCGTTGCTGGTCCGTCGTTGGGGTCTGCCGATAATGGACCTCATGGCGACCTTCGAGTCCACGCAGGTCGAAAGGTTCTTCAGCAGGCGTCGGGAACGCATGTCGGAAGGCCTCGATGCATTGGCACAAAGGTGGCCAAGGTACGGGCTGCTCTATGTCTTTCCTCCGTGGGCTCTGCTGGGTCGCCTGGTACAGCGGATCGAGCGGCATCCGGGTCCCGTGGTTCTGATTGCCCCGGACTGGCCTCGTCGGCCTTGGTATGCGGATCTGGTGCGGTTGAGTGTGGCCGATCCGTGGCTCCTTCCTCCTCGGCCAGATCTCCTTTGGCAGGGGCCGCTGCAGATGCCTCAGGTGGCTCGATTCTCGCTTACGGCATGGCTATTGAGAGGGCGCGAATGAGAGCCAAAGGTTATTCTCCGAAGGTCATTGCTACCTTGTTGCGGGCGCGGCGTCGGTCTACGTCGATAGCGTATGTCCGGGTCTGGCGTATTTTTGAGAGCTGGTGTGTGGCTCGCGAGTTGCGGCCTTTGCGGACCTCCGTTCCTCAGATCCTCTCCTTCTTGCAAGCAGGGGTGGACAAGGGCCTGGCGGCCAGTTAGTTGAGGGTACAACTTGCAACTCTTGCGTGTTTTCGAGGCAAGGTTCATGGCCAGTTATTGGGGTCCCATGCGGACGTGAAGCGCTTTTTGCGAGCGGTGTTGCTTATGCGTCCTCCGTGCAGGGCTTTAGTGCCCTCGTGGGACTTGAATTTGGTGTTGAGGTCTCTGGTGGCTTCGCCGTTTGAACCCTTGGCGCAAGCTTCGTTGAAGGACTTGACGTTGAAAACGGTGTTTCTGGTAGCGATCTCGTCAGCTCGCAGGATCTCGGAGTTGCAGGCTCTTTCATGTAGGGAACCCTATCTGTCTTTCTCTGCCGACAAGGTGGTATTGCGACCTGTTCCCGCGTTTTTGCCTAAGGTAGTTTCGGCGTTTCACATGAATCAGGTGGTGTCTCTCCCGGTGTTTGCCAAGGAACGGGGCAAGCACGCGTATAACTCCTTGCACGCGTAGGATGTCCGTCGCGCTCTTCGTCGGTATTTGAGGGAAACGGCGGCCTTCCGTAAGTCCGATCGCCTATTTGTCGCATTTGGCGGTCCGCGCAAGGGGGAAGCGGCGTCTAAGTCTTCCATTTCCCGCTGGTTGAAAGAGGCGATTTCGTCGGCATACCTTTTACACGGCAGGATGGTTCCTGCCGGGCTTCGGGCTCACTCGACTAGGGCGCAGGCGGCGTCTTGGGCAGAAGTTAGCTTGGTACCGGCGGTGGATATTTGTCGGGCGGCGACGTGGTCGTCCTTGCACACCTTTGCTAAGCACTATCATCTGGATGTGCAGGCAGCGTCGGATGCGCGGTTTGGGTCTCGGGTGCTTCAGGCTGGACTAGCGAGGCCCTCCCGTTGAGATTTACTGCTCTGTTACATCCTCTATGGTTCCGGGACTGGACTAGAGGGACACTAAGGAAGAGTAAATTAGACTTACCTGCTAATTGTTGTTCCTTGCGGAACTCTAGTCCAGTCCCGGATCCCTCCCTGTCTATCTGTTCTTGCTGCCAGCCAAGAAGGTACATTCATTATAGGAGTCTGCCAGGGTTTTTGTTCTCTATACTTTCGGTCAGAGCTCCTCTGCTTGCAGCACGCCTTAGTTTCCTTTCGGGGTCAAATCTTGGGGGTGAGCGGTGGCGTCTCTTGTTGCATGCGTTTTGCACAAGGGTCGCCACGGCCGTTCTGGTCCGCCTTCCCGTAGGCGGGAGGTTGTTCTTACGCAATTGGGAAAACAAAAATTTTTTTGCTAGTAGTGGGAACTTTAGGGTCAGGATCCTTTTTTTCCACTGTGTTGTTATATCTACTTATTTGTTGCTCTGCTTAGTATGCTTTGTCAATAGGTACTGATGTGTGGGCGGTCCTTGGGGCTGCATATAGGATGATCAAAGAGATGAAGATGTTCAGTCTCCAAAGCTGCTGGTGGAGGTTCACAACTCTATGGTTCCGGGACTGGACTAGAGTTCCGCAAGGAACAACAATTAGCAGGTAAGTCTAATTTACTCTTTAAAAGCCTGGTATAACCAGAGATGATCCTTATTTGTGAGGAATGTTAGAGATCAACTGTGATCTATGGCAGATTAGATGAGCTTTTTGCTTTTTATCTCCCATTATATTCTATTGGTGTAGCAACTGGGGCTGTACAGGTATTTCTGCTTGATCACTGGCTTCTTTAAAAAAACAAGTATTTTATTTTAAAGGGCCAGTAAATGCAATGTATCTGGCTTTTCAGAAGGCATTTGACAAAATCTCATGAGAAACTTCTCAGGAAATTATAAAAACAATAGGATAGGCAATAATGCTCTATTGTGGATTGGTAATTAGTTAATAGGTAGGAAACAGAGGGTAGGACCAAAGGGTAAATAATGGAGTCTCCAATGCATCTGTTCTGACACTGATACTTTTTAGCATATGTATTAGTGATTGGGAAAAGGGAGCAGGCGAGTGGATCAAATCTGTAAATGGTATAAAATTATTCCAAGCTGTTAGATCACAAGTGGATTGTGAGGAATTGCAGGAGGACTGAGCAAGACTGAGGGACTGGACATTTAAATAGCAAATTAAATTTAATGTGGATAAAGGCAAAGTGATTACATTTAGGGAAAGATAATTCTACTAGTTAAGTACACAATGCTGGGTTCCATATCAGAAGTCATCACTCAAGTCATTTTGGGAAATATGTTGAAATCCTGAGCTTAATGTGCAGTAGCCATCAAAAAAGCAATTAGAATATTAAGAATTTTTTGGAAAGGAATGGAGATTACAATGGAAAATATTATAATGCCTTTGTCAACCTATGTGTATAGTTCTGATCACCCATCTTGGAAAAGCTATAGCAGAACTAGAACAGGTGCAGAGAAGGGCAACAACGTGATAAAGGGGATAGAACGATTCTCCTGTGAAGAACGGCTAAAAAGGTTAGGGTTCTTCAACTTGAATGGATAGCTAAGAAGAGGTATAATAAGAGGTCATGAGTGGAATGGAATGAAAAGGGAATAGAGGTGTGCTCAAAGCAGTTAGCGTAGCATTTTCTGCAACCCTGGAATCCATGGACCTAAATCCATCCACTAGGTGTCGCCCTTAAACAATGGCCACATCTTCCTCCCACCCAGGGGTTTTGAATGCTGCTTCTGTAGTAACCCTGTTTTAGTTAATCCAAGTATAATTTTGGTCCTCTCAATCCAAGTTAATCCAAGGACAAAGAGAACCATCTTGGAAATCAAACTGAAAACCTTCCACATGGCAGGACACAGCCAGGGCTGACCCAACCACTAGGCAAACTAGGCAGTGGCCTATGGCAGCAAAAGCAGGGCATTCAATGCTAAATAATAGATTTTGACAGTGAGAGGGGGTGTAAAGCTTGAATTTTGCCTAGGGCACCAACACTTTGAGCCTACTCTAGGGCCAGCCCTGGACACAGCCCTGCCTCTGAGCCACCAGACCAGCCTGATGGGCAATATTCAAAAACTTGAGCCTCCTTGGCAATTTATCGTAAAAGATGAGTTCACAAACGGTCTTTTTCTATAAATTACCCACCTGATGCCACTTAACAACAACACATCTCAGAACTGCGTAAGACATTAACTGCGCAGAATTCTCCACTATCTGGTGGGCTTCAGAAGGTAGAATTAAAAATGGCTTAAGTTTCTGTATAAATGTTTAATGAAGCATAGCAATGTTGATTATATTTTCTGAGACTCTCCTCAATACTCTTTTTCTTACTAATAATATAGTTTAAGATTTCAGTTCTTTGTTTTCTCCTAATCGAAGCTTAGAATGCTTTGACCATATTAAGTACAGGACCTCTGTTCATGCTTCCCTTTTGCCTTCTTTCTCAGCATTTTCTACTTTCCAGCTGTGACTTCAGGCCTCCTTTATTTGTGGACTTGCGATACTGGTAAAATGTTTTGTGGTATACACTTTGGAGATCATTTCAGAAAGTGAATAAGGCTTTGTATGTGCACCAGGGACGTTTATCTCCCAAAAAGTCTACGAGCGTATACCAGTACATAGCACCCACGGACATATATCTTGCTAACACGGGGATCTCAGAACATGTCCAGGAAGGGCAGAGCGGGGACATGGTTTGCCACGGAGATGTATAAAGAGTATTCAGGAAAGGCCTGTGGATGTTTTTGGAGTCCCCGCAGACATGCCTGTTATATCTGCCAAAGACATAGAATAAGGCCAGTATTTGCAAAATATTCTGCTGTTTGTATACAGGTGGTGACTAGTCTGTACTGAAATAATGAAATGCAGTATGGAAAAACACCTCAAGATGCATTTATACAGAACAGAAATCAGAGGTGTGGTAATCTTATAAGCTAAAGAGGCATTATTATTAACTACTCTGAAAGAAATATTAAGAAGAGCAATAGTGATTTTTCTCTGGGAACAAGCAGGAAGTCAGTCCTCACATATGGGTGATGTTGGCACCAATGGAGTCCTCGCGGAAGCATTTCCCCAGCTTTCAAAGAGAGCCTTTGGGACGTGCCACCATGCATGAGTGGTACCCTTCCCACCCAAGGGTGCTATCTTGCTCAGTCTTCTTTTTTCCACGGAGCCCTTCAGACTTCTGTTTGTTTTCCCCCGGAAAAAGTTGTTTTTTCTCGACCTGAGTTTCAAACTCTCTCCAGTTGTGCACCAGTACTCTTCCTGCTACCTGAATCCACTGCCCCAGCATTGGGTCTTGGGTCCCTTCGTTTTTTCCATCCTTTTGGCGCCTTCGCACCATTTTTTCTCCAACTGGTAGCACTGCGGGTCTTCAATCTCACTGGGGTACTTTTTTCTCCCCATGGCTACCAGTTGCTTTAAGAAGTGTGATCAGTGTACCAAGATAATATCCCTCACTGACACACATGACTGCTGCCTACACTGGCTAGGGCCAGACCACGACCCGCGGCTTGCAATCTGTGCAAAAAGATGTCCACGAGCCATCAATAGCAGCATGACAAGTTCTTCCCGGAGTCCCCAGCTCCGAAAGCCAAGGCCCCCTCTGAAGCCATGTAATCCCGTGGCACCACTGTGGATCCTGGTCAGTGCTGTGGCTCTTCAGAAAGGGGGTCTACCTCGAAGGAACAGAAGAAGAAGAAGAAACCCTCAAAGGCAGTGGCTCTGATGGGTTGGATAAGCCCCGGGCCAGGTCCTGCAGTGCACGATGGCTGTCCGAGGAATCGGAGCGGGAGCAGCCTACCAAGATTGCCCAAAAGGAGTCGACCGCAGATCAGTCTCAGTCACCAGAGCCTATTCTCATAGAGGACTCCCCTTCTGGGAAACCGGCGCTGAGCCTGAGTTTCTCGGTGACCATGCAGACAGGTGTGGAGCCTTCTGGACCCGAATCCAGGATGGCAACCCTGGAGCGCAGTCTGGCTGCCTTCATGGACCAGCAGCAGGTGTTGCTGTCTGGTACTACCGGTTCCTCCACCCAGACCACTGGGCCCTCGAAATTGAGGACTTCCCCAGAGGCTGAGCCAATCCTCGAGACCATACAGCCCTGAGTCGATCCTTGGCCTAGGTCTCACTCCGGCTCCTGTTCGATGGGACCGAGGTCTTCCTGGGCTAGCGCTCACGGCACAAGCCGCAGAGCATCTTTGGGATACGGGCAGGGCTCCGGCCCCTTCCCTTGAGTCTTCCTCCGACTACTTGGAGTGGGAGACCGAGGTCAAAGAGTCTCCAGACACCCGTCACCATCGCGATGTCCCCTCAGACTCACCACACTCAGAGCCCCAGTGTCGGTCCCCGCCTGAGGATATGGCATTCCTCGACTTCATGCAGGATATGTCAAAAGCTCTCACATTCCCAACGGAATTGGAGGACCCTCAGACGGAGGAATTAGAAATCCTCCCATACAAGGCCCCGCCGAAGGAATCGCTCACAGTATCCATACCACCCATTCTGGAACGGCTAATGCTCCATATGTGGGAGACACCAGCATCGGTGCCGGTGGTGAGCAAGTGGCTTGACTCATTGTATTGGGTCTGCCAGAGCCTGGGCTTCCAGAAGTCACAGCTGCCACCACACAACTCCATGGTGGTGGAGTCAGCCATGCATTGGCTCAAGAGCCAGAAGATGCACTCCTCGGTGTCCCCGAGTAGGGAGGCCCACACCTTGGATGTCCTCAGCAGAAAGTGCTACCAGGGCTCAATGCTTATCGGCCAGATCCAGGCTTACCAGCTGTACATGGGCATGTATCTGAGAGACCTTGCGAAGAAACTCGTCGGGCTCTCTGCTGGGCTCTCCAAGGAACCCCTGCAGTGGTTCAAGAACTTGTCCAAGGCTGTTCATGAGTGCTCCAGATTCATAACTTGAGCAGCCTATGACGGCTTTGAGTCAGCGGCTAGAGTAGCCGCAGTGAACATCGATGCCCGACGTGGCTTCCGACCTTGAGCAATGAGTTCAGGACAAATTGGTTGAGGTCCCATGCCAAAGGGAAAACCTCTTTGGCAAACCCATGATGGAAAAGGCCACCGAGTTGGAATCCAAGTTCATGACTAGGACCAGGCTCTCTAAGAAGACTGCTGCCCCTCCCCCATGGAAGGGCTCCAGTAAAAAGCCCTTTTACCTGAGGAAAGGGGCTGCTTACAAAAGCTGCCTACATTTTCAGGCCTCCCCAGCAAGGTCAGCAGGTTAAGGAACATGGGCAAGGTCCTCATAAGCAGAAGGCTCCCAGGCCCCAGCTCCGGCCCAGCCAAGGGGGAGCTTTTGACTCCTTGAGCATAGCCTCTATATCCCAAAGAGGACAGCAGCACACAGGAGAATGTCTAGTCCAGTATGCCCACAGGTGGCCAGTATGCCCACAGGTGGCCAGCTATCGCCACCAATTCCTGGGCACTCCAGGTGGTCAGGGAGGGCTACCTCCTCCACCTGTCTCAGACACCTCCTCCTTTCTTTCCAGGAGAGCTCCCCAGGTCTCCCCTTCACTGGGACCTCCTACTGAAGGAACTCGCACACCTTCTCAAGGACAGATCAGTAGAACTAGTACCCCATCATCTCAGGGGCAAGGGGTTCTACTCCAGGTGTTTCCTTGTGCCAAAAAGGGGCTGCTTCCTAGTGAGGGAGAAGTTCAAGATGCTCTCCCTTGGAACATTGCTGACCATGCTCCTTGGATCTGAAGGATGCCTATACCCACAGCCTCATTCACCCCAGCCACAGGCAGTACCTTCAGCCTGGCCTCCGCCGGGGTCTTCACCAAATGCCTGGCAGTAGTAGTCGCCTTTCTCCCTCAACAATTGGCTCATAAAAGGAGGCACAGCCACAGAGGTGCAGCAGGCCACAGCACATACCATCCAGGTCCTGCAACATCTGCGGTTCGTGATAAACTGCCCCAAATCCCACCTCCTCCCGACGCAATGTCTAGAGTTCATAAGAGCAAGGCTGGGCACTCTTCAGGCAAAGGCCTTCCTTCCCCTGTACCGGGCAGACCATCTCAGGGCACTGGTCGGTGATGTGCAACACCGTCCCTGAGGGTCAACTCAGCTTCTACTGTGCCTGCTCAGACACTTGGCCTCAACAGTCCATATCACCCCAGATGCTGGTCTGCACATGAGGGCCACTCATTGGTGCCTTTGGGACACAGTCCATGGGCTGTCTCCAAGACAGAGTCTCAGTGACCTGCCAGCTGGCAGAATCTCTGACTTGGGTGGCAAAATCCCCGACACCTGCAGGCGGGGATGCCCTTCCAAACTCCAAGCCCTCTAAGAGTTCTCACTACGGATGCCTCCCTGCTGGGATGGGGAGTCCACTGTGAAGAACTCCGCACTCAGGGCAGCTGGTCTCAAGCCAAGGGCAACCAGCAGGTCAACCTCCTGTAGCTTCAGGCAATATATCTGGCCCTCTGAACATTCTGTCACTGCCTGAGACACCATCTGGTGCTGATCCAAACAATCAGGTGGCAATGTTCTATGTGAACAAGCAGGGGGGTACCAGGTCTCTACGCAGTTCAACAAGGAATACTCCTGCGGGCAGTATACCTACCAGGCCAGGACAACGCTCTGGCAGACAGACTGGACCCCAGAGTAGCCAACCAGCTCTTTCGACTCTGGGGGACCCCATTGGTGGACCTCTTTGCTAGCCCAGACAACTACTATTTGCCTCGCTTCTGTTCCCGGTACCCCCACCCATCCCGGGTAGCGACAGTTGCGTTCCTCATCCTGTGGTTGGACGGTCTCATGTATGTCTTCCCACCCACACCGCTGATTGCCAAAACACTCTTCAAGGCTCTTCATGACAAGGTCTCGCTGATTCTGGTGGTTCCACTGTGGCCCAGGCAGCAATGATTCCCGCTACTCCTCTAGTTGTTAGTGGAGACTCCTACCCCCCTGGGGAGCTCCCCGAGTCTTTTCTCAGGAGGAGGACTCTTGCCTGCATCCCAACCCTTGGGTCCCTATCACTGACGGTGCAGCTGCTGAAAGGGCGACCTTAACTCCTTTCAATCTCTCGGGAGAAGTGGAAGAGATCCTGCTGGCCTCCTGTAAGACCTCTACCAGGAGAGCTTACGCCTTCAAATTGCACATATTCTCAGTCTGGTGCGCGGAGCAGCAGGTGAACCCGTTCCCCTGCCCGGTGCAGCTGGTGCTGCAGTACCTTCTTCATCTCTCACAATTCGGGCTCAAATCAAACTCTATGACAGTGCACCTTAGTGCCCTGGCAGCCAACACCATCCTACTGAGGGCAAGTCCCTTTTGGTTCAGCCACTGGTGACCCGCTTCTTGAGAGGACTCCTAAGAACATAAGATATGCCATACTGGGTCAGACCAAGGTCCATCAAGCCCAGTATCCTGTTTCCAACAGTGGCCAATCTAGGTCATACGTACCTAGCAGTTTCCCCAAAAGACATAGGTTCTGCAATGCTTTTACTGGGTCAAGCATTGATATCCTGGGTCCCTTCTTAATAATGGTTTATGGACCTTTCCTCCAGGAACTTGTCCAAACCTTTTTTAAACCCAGCTACACTAACAGCCTTTACTACATCCTCCGGTAACAAATTCCAGAGTTTGATTACACGTTGAGTGAAAAAATATTTTCTTTTATTAGTCTTAAATAGTTTACCCTGTAGCTTCATTGTATGTCCCCTAGTCTTTCTATATTCTGATAACGTAAACAATCGATCTACGTTTACCCGTTCCACTCCGTTCATTAATTTATAGACTTCTATCATATCTCCCCTCAGCCGTCTCTTTTCCAGGTTAAAGAGCCCTAACCTTTTTAGCCTTTCTTCATAGGAGTATCCTTCCATCCCCTTTACCATTTTGGTGGCTCTTCTCTGAACCTTTTCTAATAACACTATATCCTTTTTAAGATACGGCGACCAGAATTGCACACAATATTCAAGGTGCGGTCTCACCATGGAATGGTATAGAGGCATTGTTGTCCAAACCCCCCTGTCTGCCCTCCAGCGATGGAATGAGTCCTCAGTGTAGTATTGGCGCAGCTCACTTGCCCACCATTTGAGCCTCTAGCTACTTGCCACCTGAGGTACTTCTCATGGAAGGTCGTGTTCCTGGTAGCGCTCACCTCTGCTCGCAGGATCAGCGAGCTCCAAGCCCTGGTGGCAGACACACCATATACTAGATTCTATAAGAACAGGGTCGTGCTAAGTTCCTTACGAAGGTGGTATCTCCTTTCCACCTCAACCATGAGGTGGTGTTACCTACCTTCTTCCCAAGGCCTCACTCCAGCAGGGCAGAGGCCATCCTTCACACCTTGGATTGTAAGAGGGCCCAGTCTTTCTACATTCAGCGGACCCAGGGCCACTGGAAAGCTTCTAAGCTTTTTGTTTCTTATGACCCCAGTCGACTGGGGGAAACGGTGACCAAACGGACACTGTCCACCTGCATGGCAGATTGCATCGCTCTAGCCTATGAACAGGCTGGGCTCACGCTGGATGGCCGGGTTCACGGCTCATAGCATCAGGGCCATGGCGTCCTTTGTGGCAAACCTGCGCTCCGTTCCATTACTGGACATCTGCTGGGCTGCCACTTAGTCTTCGGTCCATACCTTTGCAGCTCATTACTGCCTGGAAAGGCAGTCCCAATGGGACAGCGCCTTCATCCAGGCCATGCTCCGTAATCTCTTTGGGGTCTAGGCAACTTCTATCCTCCTACCCTTCTGTGTTCAGACTACTGGAGCATTGCTTCCCATCGGATACACAGGTCCTACTGTAGTCTGTATCTGCGGACACAATTGCTGCTGCTCACAGCTCCCCCTGAGGGTGACTGTGGCCTTTTCTATGGGCTTTTGATAGCATGTAGCTAGGGAGTCCCATATGTGAGGACTGACTTCCTACTTGTTCCCGAAGAAAGCGTAGTTACTCACCTGTAACAGGTGTTTTTGGGGACAGCAGGAATCAGTCCTCACAACCCTCCCTCCTCCCCTTGGAATTGCTCCTTACTACCTTTTGTTTTTACCATCTTTAGCAATGTCATCTGACTGAGCAAGATGGCACCCTTGGGCGAGAAGGGTACTACGCATGCGTGATGGCACCTCCCAAAGGCTTTCTTTGAAAGCTGGTGAGATGCTTCAGCAAGGGCTCCGTTGGTACCGATGTCACCCATATATGAGGACTGAACCCTGCTGTCCCCCGAGAACACCTGTTACAGGTGGGTGACTACGTTTTCTGGGCATGCTGACATTTGCTGTTTCCACTTAAAAAGCTAATCTAGGGGACCCTAACAATTCCTGTGTTCTGAAAAACTGAACCATTGATGTAGGAATAGTATGTGGGTGAGTATAGAAAGGATTCTTGTTTGGGTGAGAAACAGAGGTCATATCTTTAGTCCTGGGACTCCATGCTATTCTGTTACACAAGCTGATATTTATAGGCTTAGGGCATCTTTTTGGCAGATATGTTTTTTTGTGACTGAAAGTGAGTGTGTGTGTGTGTGTGTCTGTCTGGTTTGAGGTTTGCAGAAGAGGATCTGGTGTGCTCACCTGCAATTCAGAGGGGACATGAATGCCTGGCCAGTACCTGGACCATACGGATGACTACAGCGTCACCAGATGCCAGTGTGTTAGGGCAGAAAAAAAATCACAAAAGGTTCTCTATAGCTAAATGTCAAAACATCCCTTTCAATAATAACAGAGCCTTAGAATAAGAGCATTCAACTGTGCCGACAGCACTGAAACATGCCCAAAAGCACCGTACTGTGTATGGTTGGTAAGGGTCCATACTTAGAATTATGAAGACTGTTTTTAGAGATGCCCAATGAAACAATAACTACAGATTTCTTCTACTGGCATGTATCATTTTCTGCTTGCTGCTGTTATTCCTTGAGTGCACTAAGATCACCTTGCACTCTAGGCATGCAATAAGACTAGTTTATCTAGTCTAGTTTGCATCAACATTTATGTAGCCTCAGTGTTTACGTGTAGTTCGCATCAGCACAACACTGTCAGTGAGAGGAGCAGCTTAGGAAATGCATGTTTTAACAGAGGATACTTCTAAGACATCCATGGGTATATGGCAGAGGCGGGCAGGATCGGAAACATGCATCTTTTCAGAATATGATGAGCACAGGCACATCCAAATTGTTTGCTGCGTATACCCATGTCTTGTCATAACAGTGGGGCTCGTGTTTCTCCATAGTGGTTTGCTCAGGTCGTGCCGGAAATGTCCATGTTCCCGATTCCAGAACGATGGGTGCATCTGTACCTGCACCTGCATCTGCAGAACCAGGCTGAAATCAGGCCCATTTTGGATTTGGATGTGCCCATGGCCCAGAAGTGCATGTTATGGAATTGGCCTCTTTGTGACTATTTTATTACTTCTTTTCTGTCTTTCCATAATCATTGACTTGTTCTTCAAGATTTTCCCTGAAACTCTGTGTAAAGGTTGTATAATCAAAAAACTGAAAAAGGAAATTCCCCACCTGGATTGAGTTCTTGTTAACTATCTTATTTGTTAATGTTTTGCACCAGTTTTCTCCATAGCAAGTATCATTTGCACCTAAACAAAACTGGAGTAGAAATGCTAAAATTAATGGAATTTAGTTTCCACTCTTGACAGCGGGTGAATGTATAAGACACAGAGTAATCAAAATATGTGTCTTCCAACATGCTGCATTCTTTTGTTCTGAGATGATTTAATATATTCTGGGGAAGTATTTTTATACTGTTGCATGTGTACCTCTATCTCTTTCACCCTCTATCTGCCTCTGTATTAATCCCATGTTTGCTTTTCCACTTATCTCTGGGTTGTACATTATGTTATTGCATTTTTATATTACATTCAATAGAATCTTTTTTCACTGTTTTTATTGCTGGAATACAAGAAAGTATTATTACAATTCTTTCATGTCAGAGAAAACAAGATCTCGTCCCCTTCACAGATCTTTCAGCTTGGGTGCTGAAATGTAAAAATGCAATGAGATAGAACATGTCAAGCCCAGATTCTATCTCATTAGCAATGAGAGATATCTCCAGTTTGAGTCCCATGATCCTAGTTCTCCTTCCCTAGGAGTGGTTCAGTTCTACAATAATATTCAGCTCTTGGGTTGTCCAATTCTTCAACTGAAGATTCAGTCCATAGGGGTATTGAGCTGGTTGATTTGAAGCTCCTGATCTGTATGCTCCAAGTCAAATAGGTTGACTAAGTCAGCTCCTGTAGCAGGCAGTGTGTCCAAGTTATGATCTCTACAAACAGGAAGCAGTGCATGATCGTTCCCCTGCATGACTGAGTCCACAGAATCTGTCTCCCCACGCATGGTCAGCACATTGCGAAGGGATAATCCAAGCCTGGGTCCACTATTAGAGTTGCGCATAGACAGTGAGATGGCACTAGCCCTGCGTTCCCAGGAGCGCCGGCAACAAGGCAAGTACTTGGCCATGGCTCGTTTGAAGTCCCGCATGAAAAGTGGGTATATGATGGGGTTCATTGTGCTATTGCAATACCCCAACCAAGTCAAGACATCGAAGAGGCCAGCAGGAACGCAGTCACACACTGCCTGTAAGAAAAGGACCAGAAATTTAAAAGATCAGGAAAAGAATTGTATTTATATATATATATATATATATACATACACACATGATCATTAAACAAACTGTCTCAAAAGCCTAAGAAACGGTGGGAGGTCACTGAACTTTTCTGTTCAAGTATAGTTCACTCTTTTCTTGTTTATAGTTTTCAAAAATATACACAAGGATAATTTAACACTTTTTACAGAAAAAGAGGTATCACAGAAAACAGCATCATTATTTCCATCCATAAAGAAACATATTACAAGTATCCTCTATAAGCCATTGATAAATGGGAGAGCTAAGACATCAATCACTGGAAATTTATACTTAAGTAATGAATGTAGGAAGGGTCTTGACATCCAGTTCTATTTTGGAAGTACTACTCCCCAGATAGCATCTGTAAGGGAGCAACAGGCGTGCCACCACATTCTACAATGCAATGGACTTATTACTAAAATACATATGGGCATATTTACTAACGGATGCCATTAGCATATGGTTGGGCTTCAAAACCACTGCAACGGTCCATGCCAACTTCAGGGACATGTTTGATCTATCTCCCTGCCATTGGTGCATTGCTAATGCATGGCACCATGATACCCTGGCATGCGGGTGCACCTACCACCCATTGAGGTGGTGTCAACCCTTTCCACTTGACTGTCCCACCCCATAGGACATTTAAATTTTCCCATTCTGATTATCTCTCCCACCCTGTGGGACATATGAATAGCATGTTAGTTTATGGCCTGTAAGTCCCACCCCTTGGGCATAAACACTTCCCAATGGCAAGTAAGAAAAGACATTTTACAGCTGCCGAAGCAGCGAATATGTTGATATTCTGATCTGGCATAAGCGACACACAAACTTTATCTTAATAGAAAGGGATAAATGCACCCGCATTAACATCCACAAGCACGGTTAGTATGCAGCCAAAAAACACATGCTACCCATGAAGCACCATCAGTGCACATGTTACGTCCCCAACCTGCCCTGTCTTTGCATGCTTATCGTTTCGTATGGGATTTTTTACATAGAGCCCTGTGCTAAATTTTAGCATGGCACACTTGTGTGCTGAACACCACGCAGCAGTTAGTGCAGTTTAGTAAACAGGCCCCATAGTCAGCTGTTGTAGATCAAAGAATATATTTCACACCATGAAGCTTAATCAGACATTTACAGGGGAAGTGGAGAAAAAAAGAGACCTCAACTGCATAACCCAATATCTTCAAAATCCAATCCTGATCCAGTTCCAGCAAAACAGGGAGGAGTGGCCTAGTGGTTGGGGCCAATTACTGTGGGCCAGGGGTTAAAATCCCGTGAGAGAACAGCAACCTTAGGTCGGAAGGAGTGGGGTTTCTAGTTCCACAGTCGCTCCTTGTGGCCTTGGACAAGCCACTTAACCCTCCATTGCCTCAGGTACAAAAAACATAGATTGTGAGCACTTCAAAGACAAGGGAAAGATATATATACAGTACCTGAATGTACACCACTTTTGACTGGTAGAAAAGCGGTATATAAGCCTAGCTAAATAAAATACAGTTATAAGCAAAATATCGGTTCCAAAATGCTCCATATCTGACTTTTCCAAAAATCCTGTTACATCTAGACTATCCAAGGACAGCTGAGGAGAAGACTTGTTCTTGACCGTAGGACAGTAAAAAGCTTTAACAAGCAGTGGTACAGATTCAGAGGGTATCTTCAAAACTGAACTAGCATAATTAAAAGTTTCCTGAGCGAAAATTGAAGGTACTCAGGGGAAACGTCAACAGAATAAGATTCCTCTTCCTTAAAGAGTTTTCTAAGGCTTTCGGTTTCCAATGTATTAAGTCAGAATCTTTCATCGAAACCAAATCCTTAGTACAAGCATCTTTAATCTTATCCTTCAAAATATTAACTTGTTCTTTCAAAGCTCCCAAATCTTGATTATGAACTTCCACCCTCTAAACTATTGCATCAAATTTATCTGCACTAGAACTTAATTGGGCTGAAAAAGAATGTTCTAACGCTGATAATCCTTCCCACAACATCTCAAAATTAAACAACTTTGTTCTCACCAATGCTGTCTTGATACCTGTTGCACTCTGAACGTGCCCAAATGCCACCATGGAATCCTGAAAATTTACAGAACTCCTCAGGAATGCTGTACTTTGTTGTTTCAAGTTACCTGTTTCATCTCCTGGATTCCAGATTGCCACAGGAGGAAGAGGAGCCCCAGCACTGACATCGCCCTCAGCCAGTATTTAAATCTCTGACACGCCGGGGGACACAGTTGTGGGTGCATGATCAAAGGGGCATGTTCAGTCCCTTTGGAGCCCCTTCAGAGCATAGAGGAGCCGAGTGTCTGAGGGAAAGGTTTTATTTTTATGGGGAAGTGTAAGAAGAAGGCTTGGCCAGCTGCCTCAGCAAAGTCCATTAAGGTCTGTGGTCCGATGGCTAGACACTTGCAGCTGGCACTTCGGGATGTTCAGACCCCCTGAGTGGAGCTTTCCTCGGGAACTGTGAGTACTCAGACTTCTCTACCCCTATAATGCAGGGTTGTACCCCGCCCAGCCAGAAAGAAGTTAACTTAGAGACTAACAACCCTTTTACATCATTAGATGCGGAGGGAAGTTGGTCTTCTACTCCTCAGTCAGGACCTCTTGAACTGGGTCAAAATTTAGTTGCTACTACAGTGGTTAAGGTGCCGACACTGCTTGAGTTTTCTGGTTCAGCTGTGAAAGTGACTGCTCCTAAGGGCATATCCCTGCGTGACATCTGGGAGGTAGTGACACACACAGAGGTATCGTTGCAGTCATCCCTCTCCAAGGTTGCACAATTTTCCTTTGATGTAGTGGCTAAAATGTCTGAGCAGGATGGAAAAATGTCTTCTTGTAATTCTCCTGTTTCTAAATTAGAGGGGCAAATGGTTTATTTATTTAGCTGTATTTATATCCCGCTTTTCACCGGGTCAAAGCGGTCAATTGGGGGATACATTTAACACGAGGGGATATGAGACACATACACTAATACTTACAGGGAACATGGGCAATGGAGGGTTAAGTGGCTTGCCCAAGACCACAAGGAGTGCCTACAGGACTAGAAATCCCAGTCCCTCCGGCCTGGGTTTTAGCTCAAGTTGCTCTTTCGTCTTCGGTGTTTGACAGTTTGATGATTCATCATCAACTGGAGTCCCTGGAGAATGCGGCTTAGGCTAAAACCCTTCATTTAATTAATTTTCCTTGTACTTCCTATTTGTCCCCTCTTATTCTCTTTCAAAAATATCTAAAGGAAGTTTTGATGATTAATGATGTTGATGCAATTAAGCTGTCCAGCTTATATTATATTTCTCAAGGTGCTAAGGCAGAATCTCAGACTGAGAGTGGGTGATTACAATCCTCCCCACCTCAGTCTTTGGATGTTTCTGCATTTTTGGAATCCTCTACAGAAACTGTAACTATGAGGGCCACACTTATTGTTATTTTTGTTTTGTTGAGTGATAAAAATTTGATTATGTAAGCTTTATAAAATGCTCTTACAAAAGGGGAGAGAAAAAATGAAATGGCAACAGAGGTGGGAAGAGGATATTTCGGGAGTTTGGAATGATGAGCGTTGGGTGCACATATGTGCGAACACACCAGTTGGCCAGAGGTACCCCTATGCTTGAAAATAGTTTAAAGGTGAGGTTTAGGATGTATGGGACACTAACGAAAATACAGGCAATATTTCCTGAAAGTCCGAGCGAATGCTGGAAGAAGTGTGGTGGGAGAGGGGATCTGATGCATATGATGTGGCAATGTCCAAAAGTGAAGGATTATTGGGGGAAGATAGGATGTTTATGTGAAGAAATTATGGTAATATTAATAGAATTAACGCTAGCAATGGTATTGCTCAATGAGGGGGAGGTAGAAGGGGAAGGAGATCAAGGGAGGTTTATGGGGTATGTTATTCTGGCAGCACATATGAGTCTCTTACGAAGGTGGAAAAATGTTGATGTGCCTGCACTAAAGGAAGTGGTGTGTAAGTTGGAACAGCTGTGGGGGTTTTGTGTGATTGAAGAACATCAAAGGCATAGAATTAGTAAATATAAAAAAGTGTGGCAGTGGTATGAAAAGTGGAGAAGGAAGAGAGTGGAACAAATATGTGGATAAGTAGATGAGTTAAAGGGGTAGGGAGCTGAAGGGGGGTAAGGGTGAGGGAGGGGGAGGGGGAGATGGGAGATGGGAGGGTTAACTAATTGTAATTATAAAGTAAGGTAGAAGTCAAGGTTTAGGTTGATGTTATTTATTATAATAGTGGAGTGGAGGTGGAAATGGATATATATATTTGTTAAAAGAAAAGTAATGGCCTGTAACACGTGTAAATGTTTGAAAAATAATAATAAAAATTATAAATTTAAAAAAAATTGATTATGTGGCTGTATTTTGTGAATAAGAAGGCGGATTGGGGGGTCACGTGATGCGTGAGTGAGTGCGGACGCTTCCCGCTCGCTCCGGAGCAGCCTCGGCAATTAATCTGCAATTAAATCTGCTTTTTTCTTCAAAGATTTCCCCCTAGGCTCTAAGAGTGCCTACGTGCTCGAGGGCAACTTACAGCGGGCTGCAGCGCTGTCCTCCGATGCCGTTAGCGACGAAGAGAGACTGGGAGAAGCTGCCTAAAGCTGGGCCCTCTACATCAGCCATGCCACAACCATCCTCACCGGGGGGGGAGGGGAGAGCACAGATTCGGCCCCAGCGGAGCTGGCAAATGAGGTGGTCAAACTTTTGGACCCAAAGTTTGATCTCCTAATGAAAAAGCTAGACGGCGTGGAGGAATCGCTTGCCGACTTCGGCAAGCGGGTTGACGAGCTGGAACATCGTGTTGCGAGCATCGAAGAAGGCGAGGGAAGCCGAGATAGAGAAGTAGCAGGACAAAAACAGCTACTGCGGGAGATCCAGCAGAAACTCGACGATTTGGAAAATCGTTCGAGGCGAAACAATCTGAGGATTGTGGGTCTCGGGGAGGAGAAATCAGAACAAGAGCTGCTTTCTTTTCTGGAAAACTGGCTGCCAGAGGCCCTGGGCCTTGAAGAGCTGCGTGGTCAGTTTAAAATAGAAAGGGCGCATCGGCTGGGAGCCCGACGAGATGCTGGAGATCGGCCCCGCGTTGTGATCCTGAGGGTCCTCAACTTCCAACAAAAGGCTCAGATACTGCAAGCTTATAGGAAAAAAACTCAACTAATGCTGGATAATCAAAAGATTTTATTGTTCCAGGACTATTCGGCGGCGGTAGCAGCCAAACGGAGAGAGTTCGCGCCAATATGTGCAGAATTGTTTCGTCGACGCGCCCGGTTCACCCTGGCTTTTCCAGCCACGCTGAGAGTCTCCGTCCAGGGGCAGACCAACACCTTCGATCAGGCGGGAGCGGCGAAACAGTTCTTGATGCAATTAAAAGATGCGACAGTGGAGGACTAACTGTTGACTGGGCTCCCACTGATACCCATAGCGGAGGCCGGGACTGCGCGGCTGGATGACTGGGCGATACATAAGCCTATCTGAATAATGGACATGATGGACCTGCCTCTGAGAGAGGCCTTCACCCCCAGAAGTGTAGGTCCCCGATTATAGAAACAGCCTCCCATGATTGCTCACAGTTTTGGTTTTTGTTTTGTTTTTTGTCTATTATTTCTTCCTTTTCCTATGCTAACTGTTATAATATCCTACTGGTTATTTTGTTATTACTGTGTTGTACAATGTTCGTCTCCTCGGGCACGGGGCGAAATTGCTACCGTGCTGAGAGAGGGGGGGGAAGTTGAGGCGGCCCTGCAGCATCACTTTAGGCCCAGACCTCAGTGAAGGTAACTGAGGGCCATGGCTGGTTTTGTTTTAAGGGGGTTTTGGGTAGGGGTAGGAGGAGGAGGGGGGGATGGGAAGAGGGGGGGAAGGAGGGGGACAGGGAATTCCAGGGATGGGGAAGTAACAGTTCACAGGAACCTTCGGAGAGGACGGGGAAGCTCCTGCGACGTAGAAGCCCCTGTTTCGGTGGTGATTCTCTTGGGTGCGGGGTGGAGGCTGGGCTACCCCGCGCCCTGGTAAAGATATTTTATGTCACTGATTCATACACCAAGAGAGTACAACATGCCCCCTGATTTGAAAATTATAACCTGGAATGTAGGGGGGATTAGTACTCCTGTGAAACGCACCAAAATCCTACAGGCCCTTAAGAGAAGGAAGGCTCAGGTAGCTTTGTTGCAGGAGACGCATTTAAATTCAAGAGAGCACACCAAACTGCAACGCGATTGGGTGGGGATGGTCTTGTCAGCCTCCTCGGGCACGAGGCGGAAGGGGGTAGCAATACTGGTACATAAGAGTCTGTCCTGCGAAGTTTTGGCAATGGAGGGGGACCCCATGGGTAGATATTTATTTATCCATGTTAAGATCCAGGGAGAAGAATTGTTTATTGGAAACCTGTATGCCCCTAACACCTATGATCATGGTTTTTTCAGGCATATCCTGGATAAGGTTTTGGGTGCCCCAAAAATACCGATAATTCTTGCGGGAGACTTTAACTGCCCCCATGATCCGTCTTTGGACAGGTCACATGCACAAACTGGTCGGGGTTGGAGCACTAGGGGAGTGGTCTACCTATGCGATTTGGGAAAGTTGGTTGACTCTTGGAGAGTGCTTCATCAGGAGAGCAGAGATTACACACATCTGTCGCGGGCCCATCAAACGTGGTTGAGAATTGATTATATTCTGGTGTCGAGGCAGTGGTTCGGAAAAGTGCTCAAAGCGGAGATAGAACCTATCATTGTGTCAGATCATGCTATGGTTAGCCTGGACTGGCGATGTGAGCGGACAGTGGGCAGTAAATGGACCTTTCCCGGCTACTTATGGAAGAAGCAGGAGTTCTGTGCTTATGTGAGTCGGCACTGGTCAGAATATGTGCAGTTTAACGAGGGGACGGCCAGTTCGGTGGCAGCGTTCTGGGAGGCTGGAAAGGCAGTCCTCCGGGGTCATATCATAGCCTATGTAGCAGCAGAGAGGCAGAGAGTGAATGAGGATGTACTTAGATTGACCCGGGAACTCCGCAGAGCTAAGATCCTGGCAATGCAGCACTCGGGAGGAGTCCTAGAGTATGTCGAGATTCAGAAACAATTGAATGGTTTGTTGCAGGAGAGAGCCCTCCAGTCTCAGCAGTACTACCGACACCAGTTTTTCCGCTATGGTGATCGGTCGGGGAAGCTACTGGCGCGCCTAGTGAGGGACAAAGCTGGCCCCCGCGGGGTAACGGTGATCCGTGACACTGAGGGGAGGCAGCACACGAGAGCGGACAAGGTGGCACATGTATTTCAAACCTTTTACGAAGAGCTGTATGCGCCTGAAGAAGGCGATGGGGTCCAGATGGACAAATTTTTAGATCGTGTCTCGCTCCCCATGCTCTCGGAAGAGCAGAGGGAGGTGTTGAATCAGCCCATAGCGGAAGAGGAAATACAAAAGGCGATCCGAGCGGGGGCATCGCATAAGGCTCTGGGTCCAGACAGGTTCACCTATGAAGCTTATAAGATGTTAGAGTCGTCGCTGGTGCCCACGTTGGCGGCGGTGTATGGGGAGGTCGTGGAGCTGGGTAACTTTCCGAGAGACAGAGCTTAAAGATCCCAAATTACTCATGTCTAACAGACAAATTAATATGGATAAAATACATTCTCTAAAATGCTTGTATGCAAATGCTAGAAGTCTAAAAAATAAGATGGGAGAGTTAGAATATATAGCACTAAATGAAAGGTTAGATATGATTGGAATATCAGAGACATGGTGGAAGGACGACAACCAGTGGGACACTGTGATACCTGGGTACAAACTATATCGTAATGATAGAGCTGATCAAATTGGTGGAGGGGTTGCTCTCTATGTTAGAGAGGGCATTAAGTCAGAAAGGATTAAAGTTTTGCAGGAAACAAAATCTGCTGTAGAATCTATATGGATTGAAATTCCATGTAAAAGGGGGAAGGCAATGGCAGTGGGGGTGTACTATCGAGCGCCTGGCCAGAATGACCAAATGGATGATGAAATGCTCAAAGAAATCAAGGAAGCTAACAAAAGTTACAGCACAGTAATAATAATGGGTGATTTCAACTACCCCGGTATCAACTTGGGTCAGTGTCACGTCAGGACATGCTAGGGAGATAAAGTTCCTAGATGAAATAAATGACTGCTTCTTGGAGCAGCTGGTTCATGAACCGACCAGAGGGGAAGCCATATTAGACCTAATCCTTAGTGGAACACCAGATCTAGTGCAAGAGATAAGGTTGTTGGGGCCCCTTGGCAATAGTGATCATAGCATGATCGCCTTTGATTTAATTAGTGGAGGAGGAATAGTAAGGAAATCCACAGTACTACCTTTTAACTTTCGAAAGGGAGACTGTGATAAAATGAGGAAAACAGTCAAGAAAAACTAAAAGGAGTAGTTGCAAAGGTTAAAGACGTACATCAGGCTTGGCTGTTGTTGAAAAATACTATCTTGGAAGCCCAGACCAGCTGTATTCCATGCTTTAAGACAAGTGGAAAGAAGTCCAAAAAACTACCAGCATGGTTTAAAGTTGAGGTCAAAGAGGCTGTTGCCAAAAAAGCATCTTTCAGGAAATGGAATAAAGAGCCAAACGACGAAACCTGGAAACAGCACAAGCACTGGCAAGTCAAATGCAAGGCATTGATAAGGCAGGCAAAGGGAGAATTTGAGAAGAAGCTTGCTGCAGAAGCAAAAACGCGAAGTAAAGACCTTTTCAAGTACATTCGTAGCAAAAAACCTGTGAGAGAGTCAGTTGTCCATTAGATGATAAAGGGGTTAAAGGAGCACTAAGAGGTGACAAGGCGATAGCGGAGAGACTGAACGAATTCTTTGCTTCAGTCTTTACTGAGGAAGATGTAGGGATGTTACCCATGACTGAAGTGGTATTTAAAGGTGCAGAAGAATTGAAGGAAATATCGATACATCGAGAAGATGTATTACAACTATTAGATAAGCTGAAGAGTAGCAAATCACCTGGGCCGGATGGTATACATCCAAGGGTATTGAAAGAACTGAAATATGAGATTGCAGACCTGCTATTAGTAATCTGTGAACTATCATTAAAATCATCTCTAATACCTGAAGATTGGAGGATCGCCAATGTAACACCAATTTTTAAAAAGGGTTCCAGGGGTGATCCTGGAAACTACAGACCAGTGAGCCTGACGTCAATACCGGGAAAAATGATAGAAACCATCATAAAGAATAAAATTACTCAGCATGTAGATAGTCATGAACTAATGAGAGACAGCCAACATGGCTTTAGACAAGGAAGATCTTGTCTTACTAATCTGTTATGTTTTTTTGAAGGAGTGAATAATCAGGTGGACAAAGGTGAGTCGGTTGATATTGTGTATCTGGACTTTCAGAAAGCCTTTGACAAGGTCCCTCATGAGAGACTTTTGGCAAAACTAAAGAGTCATGGGATAGGAGGCAGTGTACTATTGTGGATCAGGAACTGGTTAAAAGATAGAAAGCAGAGGGTAGGGCTAAATGGCCAAATTTCCCAATGGAGAAAGGTGAATAGTGGTGTACCTCAGGGATCTGTGCTGGGTCCGCTGCTTTTTGACATATTCATAAATGACCTGGAAAGTGGAATAACGAGTGAGGTTATCAAATTTGCAGATGACACAAAACTATTTAAAGTTGTTAAAACCCAAGAGGATTGTGGAAAATTGCAAGAGGATCTTGATAAATTGGAAGACTGGGCATCAAAATGGCAGATGAAATTTAATGTGGACAAGTGCAAGGTTATGCACCTAGGGAAGAACAACCCAAACTATGGTTACACGATGCAAGGTTCCACATTAGGAACCACCACCCAGGAAAAAGATTTAGGCGTCATTGTGGATACCATGTTTAAAACCCTCGGCCCAGTGTGCAGCGGCGGCCAAGAGAGCAAATAGAATGCTAGGTATGATAAGGAAAGGAATGGAAAATAAAACAAAGGATATTATAATGCCTCTATATCGTTCTATGGTGAGACCGCACCTTGAATATTGTGTGCAATTCTGGTCGCCGTATCTTAAAAAGGATATAGAGTTATTAGAAAAGGTTAAGAGAAGAGCCACCAAAATGGTAAAGGGGATGGAAGGATACTCCTATGAAGAAAGGCTAAAAAGGTTAGGGCTCTTTAACCTGGAAAAGAGACGGCTGAGGGGAGATATGATAGGAGTGGAGGAGTGGCCTAGTGGTTGGGGCAAGGTACTTCGGGCCGGAAGGTCGGGGGTTCAAATCCCACTAGAGGACAGCAACCTTGGGCCGGAAGGACTGGGGTTTCTAGTCCCACAGGTGCTCCTTGTGGTCTTGGGCAAGCCACTTAACCCTCCATAGCCCATGTTCCCTGTAAAATAGTTCTCTGTGTGCTGTGCTTTCCTGTCTAATCAATGTGTTTATACCTCAAAAATTTCCTGTCATGATTTGACAATTTCCAATCTGTAATCAAACCGCTGCTGATCGCTGGAAGTAGCGGTATACAAATGTATACTAAATAAATAAATAAATAAATAGAAGTCTACAAATTAATGAGCGGAGTGGAACGGGTAAACGTAGATCGATTGTTTACCTTATCAGAATATAGAAAGACTAGGGGACATGCAATGAAGCTACAGGGTAAACTATTTAAGACTAATAAAAGAAAATATTTTTTTCACTCAACGTGTAATCAAACTCTGGAATTTGTTACCCGAGGATGTAGTAAAGGCTGTTAGTGTAGCTGGGTTTAAAAAAGGTTTGGACAAGTTCCTGGAGGAAAGGTCCATAAGCCATTATTAAGAAGGGACCCAGGATATCAATGCTTGAACCAATACAAGCATTGTGGAACCTGTGTCCCTTGGGGAAACTGCTAGGTACATATGACCTAGATTGGCCACTGTTGGAAACAGAATACTGGGCTTGATGGACCTTGGTCTGACCCAGTATGGCATATCTTATGTTCTTAGATGGAGGAGTAGCCTAGTGGTTAGAACACTGGCTTGGCAACCAAGCAACCAGGGTTTGATTCCCACTACCACTCCTTGTGGCCTTGGGCAAGTCACTTAACCCTCCATTGCCTCGGAAGAAAGGCCTAGCAATCTACTTCCGGTGACACTGCCAAGAAAACCCAGGAGCTTCTGGGTCGCCAGGAGTCAGGACTGACTCGAAGGCACACATTGCATTTGCATGTTCTTAGATATGCGAACTGCTAGTGTAATTTTGATCCCAAAACAGGGAAAGGAGCCAGAGGATCCGGCTTCTTATAGACCGATCTCGCTGATAAATGTTGATCTGAAGCTGTTTGCCTCGGTGTTGGCGAACCGACTTCAACTGATCCTTCCAGCCTTAGTGGGCCCTCACCAAGCGGGTTTTGTCAAAGGTAGAGAGGCCTGTGTGAACATCAGTAAGGTGCTACTGGGTATTGAGAAGAGCTTGTTGGCTCGGGAGCCACTGATTCTCGTGAGTTTGGACTCTGAGAAGGCTTTCAATCCTAGAGATACATGTTTGCGGCCCTACGGAAGTTTGGCTTTCAGGGCCAGTTCCTGCAATGCATCCAGGCGTTATATGTAGCCCCTTTGGCGGTGGTCGAGAATGGGGGTGTGCGCTCCCAGCCTTTTTCGCTACATAGGGGCACCAGACAGGGGTGCCCTCTCTCCCCACTGCTGTATGTGTTACAATTAGAACTGTTATTGGTCTCATTGACTGAGTCTTCCCTGATAGCGGGAATTGAATGGCGGGGAGGGGGCATTAAGGTAAGCGTGTTTGCGGAAGATCTCTTGCTCTGCCTTACGCGTCCAGCGCGGTCTTTGCCGGCGGCCCTTCGAGACATTGAACAATTTGGGGGGTTCTCAGGGCTCCGAATTAATTGGTCGAAATCGATGGTGTTGGATGTGGATAATCAGTCTCGAAAGACTTGGCAGGGGGTATTTCCGCTTCGTTGGGCGGCCGGGCAAATCCGGTACTTGGGCATCCAAATCCTCGAACACCGAAGAGCCTCTATGAGGTTAATGTGCGACCCCTACTTACTTCGACGATAGCGAAATTGCAGAGTTGGAGAGACCTCCCGATCTCTCTAATGGGACGCATAGCGTTAGTAAGAATGGTAGAGTGGCCATGCTGGTTGTACCTACTGAGGCACTTACCGCTATGGTTAAATAGAAGGGATCTGTTGGAGCTACACAAGCAGATTGGTCGGTTTCTCTGGAAGTCCAGGAAAGCGCGCATAGCGTTGGCGGCGCTCATGCGTCCGGTAGCGAAGGAGGTGTGGGCTTGACCTCTTTGAGGAATTATAATCTATGTTACTTAGCGAGGAGATTGAGTGATCTAGTTGTGGGTAATGAAGAGCGCGTCCCTGTAACCCTGATTGACCAATTTTCTGAGACATAGCATAGGGCATACTTGCTGCACTGCGTGGGAGCAATGCTACCGCCGTTCTGGAGGGCGTCGTACTATCTACGAACGCTACGGATGGTATGGAGAGTCCTGTGTCGGTCCAGAGGAAGGCATTGGGCGGCCACGGACTGCCTGCCTCTGCTGGGCAACAGAGGCTTTGGGCCGGGTAGAGATGGCGGGGTGGCCAAGAATTGGCTTCAAGCGGGTATTGAATATGTCGGGCATTTGAGAATGGAGAATTCGGACCAGCTTGAATCGTTTCAACAGTTGGCTAGACGGAATAACCTGCACAGTAAGACGTTTTACTTTTATTTACAGGTGCGCCATTACGTGGCCAGTATGCCCAGTGGGGCAGCGCTTCTGTCGCGAAGCAGTAGTCTCTGGTTATTGATGGAGAAACTTCAGGAGAGCGCTTCCGCCAGTAAGCTGAGAGCGGAATTAACTCCCATTGAAAACTTGGAGTGTTTAACTCCTTTGGTAGGTCAATGGCGAAAGGAAGGGTTGGAGGACCTCACAGAGGAGACATTGGGGCAGGCTTTTGGAAGAGTACGGGAGCTCTCGGAAGCTGTGCGGTATCGAGAACTACAATTTAAGTTGTTGTGGAGAACCTAATATCTCTGAGGTCGGAGCGTTGAAGATGGGTATCCTAACGGCGGATGTGTGTGGTCTCTGCAAGAGGGAGGCGGGTACACTACTACACCGGTTCTGGTCCTGTTCCATCACTCAACTTTTCTGGGAGGCAATAGGGACGAAATTGGTCCTGTGGATGAAAGCGAGGATAGAGCATCGCCCATTGTGGTGTTTGTTTCATCTGGTTTACCCAGGGATCAGGGGGACCAAAGCCCAGCGGCAGTTCTATGAAAAGAGTTTCTTAGTGGCCAAACAATGCATCTTACGACACTGGTTATCAGAGGGGGGTCCATCGCCTGTGGAATGGGAGCATCAGTTGTGGGATATTATGCAGATGGAGCATAGAACGGCCCATCTCATCGGGGGGAAAACTTGGACACGTTTTCAAACTATTTGGGAGCCCTTGTTAGAATCCTCTGGCCATTTGCAAGAGGGGGAGAAGGGTTAGTGCTTATCGGGAGTGGCTCTAGCTTGCGGTTTGGATGCAGTGGGATGAAGCGATAGGGAGGTCAGGTCAGGTCCGGTTGCACTTAAGGGCATCCCTAGAATGGGGGGGGGGGGCGGAGGGTTTAGGGGAGGGAGGGAGGGGGGGCGTTGCTCTCAAGGGAGGGAGGGTGGGGGATTGGGGACCAGGGGGTGGTGGGGTTCTTGGTGAAGTCGTGTCTTAAAAAAAAGCTGCTGTTTGATAAGTGTGTGAACTCTGCCACTATGCCACTTGTGATGGGTTTCTGGGAACCAATTTATAAATACTTTGAGATGTCATAGTTGGCAGAATGTACTGGGTGTCTCAGATCACCCTCAACCTCTGTGTAATTTGGACATAGAAGTACCGTCTTTCTCTGTAATAGCTTCCCAGCAAGCTTGTAGGTGGGTTATATGGTGGGATGACCGACTGTATGCTTTTATATGGAAAACAATAAAAAATGATTTTACATAAGAAGGTGGATTTCTGTGGAAGTCCAATTCAAATTTTTCCTGATGTCTCTAGAGCCACCCAAAAGCACAGGAAAGGTTTTTTTTTTTTTACTTTAAAGCCTCATGTCTTGGCCATGGGAGCATCATTGTTCTTAAAATTCCCTTGTAAATGTCTTTTAGTTTACCAGGGTGAGAAATATGTTTTTCTAGACACAATTTATGCTTGGAATGCCCTCCTGATGGAAGTGGTGGGGGCAAATACAGTGACAGAATTCAAAATGGCATGGGACAGACACAGTGGATCCCTTTATAGCAACAGGATAAAATCAAAATAAACTTAGCTATCTAATTTCTCAACAAACAGGGGTGCCCTACACGGAGCAGTGGGTTCATCCCTAAACAAAGACATGGGGAGGGGTGACCTGCACGGAGCGGCAGGTGCATCTACTCTTGCCACCTTGCTGGGCAGACTAGATGGACCATACTGGTCTTTATCTGCCGTCATTTACTATGTTACTATGTAATTCAATTGGAGGGGTTCCTTTCAGGGAGGAAAATGGATTTTTTTTGTTGTTGTTTTATCTTCTGACTTAGTAAATGTGGGTTCTCCAGGACCAAGCAGGAAGTCAGTCCTCACTTATGGGTGACGTCGGCGCCGACGGAGCCCTCGCGGAGCAATTTTCCCCAGCTTTCAAAGAAAGCCTTTGGGAATTGCAGCGCGCATGCGCGGTCGTCTTCCCGCCCGAAGGTGCCATCTTAGCCAGTCTTCTTCTTTTTTCCGCGGAGCCCTGCAGACGTCCCCGTCTTGTCCCCGCGAAAAAGTTGATTTTCCTCTTTCTTTTATACTTTTTTCTTTTGGTTCGACGCCGATCGTTTTCCCGCCCGGACTCGCGACGCCGGTCTCGAGTCCTCTAGCATTTTTTCGGTTTTTCTGACTTAGTCAGCTTTCATTTTCGTTTTCCCTGGCAGCCCGGTCCTTTGACCTCGCAGGGGCCCTTTTTCCCCCGATGGCTGCCAGTGGCTTTAAGCGGTGTGGTCGGTGTGACCGAAATATGTCACTAACCGACACACACGACTTTTGCCTCCGCTGCTTGGGCCCGGATCATGAGGAACTGATCTGTGGGCCCTGCAGCAAACTGTCCTCGAAGGCGTTGAGAAGTCGGCGGCATCAGCGCGAGAGAATCTTCGCTGACCCCAGCCGTACCCGGACCTCGTCGGAGGCCTCCGTGTCAAAGGGCTCCAGCTCGGACCGTCGCCGGAGCTCCTCCGACCGGGGTTCTCCCTCCGGGGACCATCGTCGGAAGGAAAAACCCGCGAGGGCGGCGTCGGTGGACGCTCCTGGCTCCGCGAGGGCCAGGTCGCATAGCCCCGACAGCCGCCCCGGGTCCTTGGAGAAGGAACATCTCCCGAAGCGACCTCGCCTGGAGTCGGAGATGCCTGCCCGGGTAAGTCCTGTAGTCCTTCTGGACTCGCCTCCGCGACAGCCGACGTCGGGCCCGACGCCGTCGGGGCCCGAGTCGGGGGCTGCTGGGTCACCTGAGCTCGGACTCAGGTTGACGGCCTTGGAGAGCAGACTGTCTGCCTTCATGGACCAGCAGCGGGCACTGCTCGCTGGCCTCGCTGGCGCCGCTGCCCCGACCGCCGGGACGTCGACGTCCAAGTCGACCCCGGAGACCGAGCCGATCCTCGAGTCAATGAGAACTCGAGTCGATCCTCGGTCGAGGTCACCCTCGGCCTCCCGTTCGGGACCGAGGTCGCCGACGCCGACTCCCTCGACGTCGGGGCGGCTGGCGCCGCACCCTGCCCGGGCCGACCCCACCGAGTCCTCGTCGGAGTCGGTCTGGGAGTCTGAGGAGGAAGAGTCACCTGATTCTTTCCGGACTCGGTGTGTCCCATCGGACTCACCGGGGTCCGAGCCTCGGAAGCAGTCCCCCCCGGAGGATGCCCGGTTCTCGGACTTCGTTAGGGATATGGCCAAGGCTTTGGCCTTCCCTGCGGATCCCGAGGAGGAGCCTCGAGCCGAAGAGCTCGACGCCCTCCAGTATGACTCTCCCGCGAGGGAGCACTTTACTGTGCCGGTTCCTCCTATGCTGGAACGACTACTCTTCCGCATGTGGGAGAGTCCGGCCTCCTCGCCGGTCCTGAGCAAGCGGGTCGATTCTATCTATCGGGTCCGCAAGAGCCCTGGCTTTCAGAAGGCACAGCTGCCACACCATTCCATGGTAGTGGAATCGGCCATGCATCGTCTTAAGAGCCAGAAGATGCACTCCTCGGTGCCTCCTGGAAGGGAGGCCCGTAACCTGGATGGCCTTGGCAAGAAGTGCTTCCAGGGCTCTATGCTCGCATGTCGTGTCCAGACTTACCAGCTCTACATGGGCATGTATCTCCGGGATCTGGCTAAAGAGCTAGCCGGATTTTCCGCTGGTCTCTCCGAGGAGCCCTTGCGGAGGTTCCTAGCCTTGTCCACGGGCATTCGGGAATGCTCAAAGTTCATGTCCCGAGCAGCCTATGATGGCTTTGAGGCCTCGGCTAGAGTGGCCGCAGCCGGCATCGGTGCCCGCCGACAGGCTTGGCTTCAGTCGTCGGACCTTGAGCCCTGGGTACAGGACAAGTTGGTCGATGTCCCCTGCCGAGGCGAAAACCTCTTTGGCAAGCCCATGGCGGAAAAGGCTGCACAAATTGAGACTGAGACTCTCACCAGGACCAGGCTTTCTAGGAAGACCTCCGCCCCTTCCCAGAAAAAGAAGGGCTCGGGAAAAAAGTCCTTTTACCCGAGGAAGGCGGCTGCCTACAAACAGTACCCCCATTATCAGGCCCCTGCAGCTCCCCAACAGGGCCAGCAGGCCAAGGGACGGGGTAACGGGTCCCGTAGGCAGCAAGCCCCCAAGCCTGCACCACCAGCCCCTGCTCAGCAGGGAGGGGGTTTTTGCCTCGCTCAGCATAGCCTCTCCCCCCCCGCTGGTCCCTCCCAGCACCGGAGGCCGGCTGGTTCACTTCGCCCACAGGTGGTCCAGCATCACCGCAGATGCCTGGGTGCTTCAGGTCGTGCGAGAGGGCTACCTTCTCCACTTCCATCAGGTCCCTCCCTCCTATTTTCCGGGAGAACCTTCGCGCCCCCCTCTGCACAGGGAGTTGCTCCTTCAGGAGTTAGCAAGTCTTCTGCAGGAACAGGCGGTGGAACCGGTGCCCCACCACCTGAGAGGTCAAGGTTTTTATTCAAGGTATTTTCTGATACCAAAGAGAACAGGGGGCCTCAGACCCATCCTGGACTTGCGCAACCTCAACAAGTTCCTGATGCGGGAGAAGTTCAAAATGCTTACCCTTGGAATCCTTCTGCCCTACCTCCAGCAGGGAGATTGGCTATGCTCCTTGGATCTAAAGGATGCCTACACGCACATCCTCATCCACCCAAGCCACCGCCAATACCTAAGGTTTGTGGTGGCAGGAAATCATTACCAGTACAGGGTACTGCCCTTTGGCCTGTCCTCCGCACCGCGAGTCTTCACAAAATGTCTCGCGGTCGTGGCGGCCCATCTCCGGCTTCACGGCCTCTATGTCTTTCCGTACCTCGACGACTGGCTCATCAGAGCAGCGTCCGCTCAGGAGGTCACCAACGCCACGTGCCGCACGGTGACTCTGCTGCAGCACTTGGGCTTTGTCATAAACTTCGCAAAGTCCACTTTGCTCCCCTCACAGGATCTCGAGTTCATCGGCGCAAGGCTGCACACTCCTCGGGCACGAGCGTACCTACCGCTCGACAGGGCTCAACGGCTCATGGACCTAGCCGACCGCTTTCGCAGCCAGCCCCTGGTCTCCGCCAGGCGCTTCCTGAGACTGCTTGGCCATATGGCTTCCACCGTCCATGTGACCCCCAATGCCCGCCTGAACATGCGGTCTGCTCAATGGTGTCTCCGCCAGCAGTGGCGACAAGCCACAGGCGGCCTGGCAGACCTAGTGCGCGTCTCCGAGCCGCTGCTCTCGTCTCTCCGGTGGTGGCTCCGGCAGCCGAACCTGATATTCGGAATGCCTTTCCAGTCACCTCAGCCGACCCGGGTGCTGACCACCGATGCATCCCTCCTGGGCTGGGGAGCACATTGCCAAGAGGCACGTACTCAGGGCCTCTGGACCACGTGGGAGTCTGCTCAGCAGATCAACTTCCTGGAGCTCAGGGCGATCCGCCTCGCTCTCAAGGCCTTCTCCCACCTGACTTCCCAACAGTCCGTCCTTGTCCAGACGGACAATCAAGTTGCCATGTTCTACGTGAACAAGCAGGGGGGCACGGGCTCCTTCCTCCTCTGCCGGGAGGCACAGAAGCTCTGCTCTTGGGCCGTCAGTCACGGCATTCTCCTCAGGGCAGTTTATCTCCCGGGCCAAGAAAATTGCCTTGCAGACAAACTCAGCAGGGTCCTCCAGCCGCACGAGTGGCGTCTGGATCCCTTGGTAGTTCAGAAGCTCTTCCTCAAGTGGGGTCTCCCCACGGTGGATCTCTTTGCCAGTCCTCACAACCGGCAGCTTCCTCGCTTCTGCTCTCGTCAGCCACACCCCCTTCGGGTTGCGGCGGACGCCTTTCTGATCTCGTGGTCGGGGAGCCTTCTGTACGCTTTCCCTCCCATCCCGCTGGTCTCTCGGACTCTTTTCAAGGTTCTCCGAGAGAAAGCCTTCATGATCCTGGTGGCCCCTCGCTGGCCCAGGCAGCCGTGGTTTCCTCTCCTGCTGCAACTGGCGGTGGAGGGCCCAATCCCTCTGGGGATACAACCGGATCTCCTCACTCAGGATCAGGGGTCCCTTCTGCACCCCAACCTCAGGTCTCTCAACCTTATGGCCTGGCTGCTGAGAGGGTAGTCCTTGCTCCCCTTCTCCTGCCGGCGGAGGTGGAGGAGGTCGTCTTAGCTTCGCGACGGCCTTCTACCCGCAAATGCTACGCCCTTAAATGGCGTCGCTTTGCAGTCTGGTGTACCCAACAGTCTCAGGATCCCTTCTCCTGCCCGGTGTCGGTGATCTTGCAGTACTTGCTGCACCTCTCTAATCTGGGACTTAAGTCCAACTCCGTCAAAGTTCACCTCAGTGCTCTTTCAGCACATCATGTGCCAGTGGACGGCAGACCTCTCTCCAATGACCCTCTCGTAGCGAGGTTTCTCCGAGGTCTCCTTCTACTTAAACCACCTCTGCGCCCGCCAGCACCTGACTGGGACCTGAATGTGGTTTTGCAGCGGATCACCTGTCCGCCTTTTGAACCTATGGCTACCTGTTCTCTACGTTTTCTGTCTTGGAAAACACTGTTCTTGATAGCCCTCACTTCCGCTAGGCGCGTAAGTGAATTGCAGGCCCTCGTGTCTGATCCCCCCTACACTCGATTCTACAAGAATAGGGTAGTCCTACGGACTCACCCAAAGTTTTTGCCTAAAGTGGTCTCCCCTTTTCACATGAATCAGGAGGTGGTACTTCCAACCTTCTTTCCCAGACCACACTCCAGCCGAGCTGAGACGGTCCTCCATACCCTGGACTGTAGAAGGGCATTGAACTTCTACCTTGACCGTACGCGGGAGCACCGTAAAGCTGCTCAGCTTTTTGTGTCTTTTGACCCCAATAAATTGGGGCTCCCGGTCTCCAAGCGTACTCTGTCCATCTGGGTGGCGGACTGTATCTCTTGGGCTTATGGGGCAGCCGGACTCGCCTTAGAAAGTCGAGTCACGGCTCATTGCGTTCGGGCAAAGGCCACGTCAGTGGCTTACCTCCGCTCTGTTCCGCTGGCAGACATCTGCCGGGCCGCTACTTGGTCTTCGAGCCAGACTTTTGCGGTCCATTACTGTCTCGAGAGGGAGTCCCGTAGGGACAGTGCTTTCGGACAGGCAGTCCTCCGTAATCTCTTTGAGGTCTGAGCAACTCCTACCCTCCATCCCGGATGTGGGCTACCGGTGGGTGATAATTCAGCGAAGATTCTATCCTTCTGTGCTGCTGAGCTAGAGGGAGCTCATTTTTGTGCTTAGGGTCTCCGGTAGCCTTGAGCTTGGGAGTCCCATAAGTGAGGACTGACTTCCTGCTTGGTCCTGGAGAAAGCGTAGTTACTCACCTGTAACAGGTGTTCTCCAGGAGCAGCAGGAATCAGTCCTCACTACCCTCCCTCCTCCCCTTGGAGTTGCAATCGTCTGCTTATGTTCTTTTTGCAAATTTTTATGCTGTCTTTTTTAGCTATGTCATCTGACTGGCTAAGATGGCACCTTCGGGCGGGAAGACGACCGCGCATGCGCGCTGCAATTCCCAAAGGCTTTCTTTGAAAGCTGGGGAAAATTGCTCCGCGAGGGCTCCGTCGGCGCCGACGTCACCCATAAGTGAGGACTGATTCCTGCTGCTCCTGGAGAACACCTGTTACAGGTGAGTAACTACGCTTTAATGATTTTTTTTATCAGAGATCCTGTGATTTTGTGTTGGTTTGTTATCTTTGGTAATGAGAATGTTGCAGCTTTGTACTGACTTTTCTTTTGACGTGGACTTTTGTTGTATTTTCCTTCTTTATTATTTAACAAAGATCATTAAAATTTTTAAAAAAGCTCCCATGTGAGCTATCTGCTGCAGCCACCGTAGCAGAGACAACCACGGCCACCTATACCCCAGCTTCAGCTTCATGGTTCTTCACCTCCACAATAGCTGCACCACTTCCAGAGTAAACAATAAGCATGGAACATCTGTCTCCATCATCTGTTCTTTCTGCCTCCCACCTAGGCAATCTCTGGGGGGGTTTCAAAGCTCCAGGCTAAGGATCACCTCCATCTCCGGTAACACCAGGAGGCCTCATTCCACCTCTAGTGTATTCAATGAACACATTGGATTAACAGCCAAACCACCTAGCCAATGAGGGTATCCATCAGCCTGCACACCCCAGATGGAGACTGAACTGCCGGTTGCTGCCTTGCCTTGCATTTCCAGCCCAAAGGAACAAAGGTTTAAATGAAAAATAGGGAACATTGGCAGGAGTACCGCTCAAATGCAAACTACATCTGTCAGCTAAATGCCCCCTTGGCTCACTCTTTAACATGAGCCTGGCTCCGTTTTTCTTCTGAAGTTGTAGTTTTTGCACATTTAGGTACTGAGATGTGTGATTAATGTATTAATTTTGATTATGTAGGTTTTTTCTGTAAACCATATAGGAATGTCTTTGATAGGTGGGTCACAAGTGCAATAAATAAAATAAATAATGAACTCTGCAGAACTACATGCCATAGTGTATCCAGACTTGTTATTGCATTAATCAGAAAATTACGATTATTCAGATGCCATGTATCACCTTTATCAGCCTTGAACCTTTGGGAGGCAAAGTAGGGATTTTTAAAAATTTTTATGCTGTTTTGTACCACTGTGTGCTTTATCAGCTCTGTTTTTCCTGATTTTATTGTACACCGCTTTGATTAATTGGCTGGAATGGAAAAACTGTAAAAAAATTATTTATTTAGAAATTTTTCAAATATCAATCCAAGAAAATCTTGTACAGAAAAAGGCATATATGTCAGACATGCATAAAGAAACAGACAAAAAAACAGCTCAAAACATAAGTGCCTATAGTCCCCAGTGGGAGCATGAAATATGAAATCAACAGAACAGGGACCAGACACCCCAATCCATTCTTCATCCACAATTAAACAGGAAGAAAACAGGACCGTGGAGGGACCGATGCACAATTTACACAACGCAGTTTCAATCCCCTAATCTACCCCCACAGCGGGAGATGGAGTTATAGGTAATCTAGCATTGATAAATGAAGAAAGATCAGACGGAGAAAAAATTAAATCTGAGAATTATATGACACTAAACATTTGCATGGAAACCGGAGATGGAAAATAGCCCCCAAACTCAAAACACCACGCTTCAACAGCAAAAACTGTTTCTGCCATTTCTGAGTTTCCTTAGCAATGTTTGGAAATACTGATTTTTTTTCCATAGAACAGTTGGGACCGCTTATTATAAAACAAACATAATAACCAACCTCTATCAGATGCAAGAGCTAACATAACTAACAAAGTGGATGCTTTGATATAAGATGGCTCAGGAGACTCCAATAAGTCTGAAACATTCAAAACATCCATTTTTGGAATCTCATCAGATGGCTCCTCAGTTCTTCTACCAGTTGGTAAATAATAAGCCTTCACAATAGGTGGCAGTAATTCCGCCAATGCGGCCAAATTTTGACCCAAGTATTGCTTGAATAACTCTATAGGAGCAATTCCTTATATCATTGGGAAGTTCAGTACACGGAAGATGGTAGCTCGAGCAGAGTTTTCCAAAGCTTCCACCTTAGCTCGAAGCAATACATTATCTTTAATCAACGCCGCACTAGTATCAAAAGCAGAGTTCAAAATCCGCTCATTTTCTTCAACTTTACGCTGAACAGTATCAGTTATAGTCATATAACTATCCAATTTCATATCCAACGCACCAACTTAAGCAGAGATTCCAATAGCCTGTCGTGCAGCCGTATCCGAAAGAGCAGAGATAGGCTCCCAAATGTTCTCCAAAGTTATTTTCTTCAGGCATAAGGAAAATGACTCAATTGCAGCCAGAGGGGCAGCCACCAATACACCATACTCTCCATTTCCCCCTATGGATAGAGATGGAGGTCATCTCCAACACCCCTTTCACCAAGGAAACTATAGGAACCAAGACGTCTGCTCCAATACTCTCCTCCAGCATTCCCTTCCACAGGCATAACCTGGGTGCCGCCTTCTGACCCCGAAGGAACGCCAGCCGGCGGCACAGGAACAGCAGTAGTCAAGGTTGAAGGCGGGGACCGCACATCAGACAGTCACTTCCAGGTCAGGCAGGAGAGCAGAATCCTCTGGTAGTTCTTCTGCAACGCCCCAACGAATCTCCCATCTTTCAGCGTCGGATAATAGAACAAACAGACCCATAGGACCAGACACAGGTGGCAAGGGCTCCACGGGGTAAGCCCTTGTCTTCCCTTTCCTCTTGGGCATAGCAAGTACCGAAGCAAACACCTCACACAGCCATCTTAGGATAAACCACACCCCCAAGCTCCTAAAATACTTATTAATATTTTGATTTTTGTTTGTTGTGAACTCACCTGATTGGAGGAGCAGCCTAGAGGTTAGAGCAATGGTCTGGTGACCAAAGAGACCAGAGTTCATATCCAACTGGCACTCCTTGTGGCCTTTGGCAAGTCACTTAACCCTCCATTGGGGCGATGCATAAACATTAGTGCATAGCTAGCGTGACATCTGTGTATACTTGCCACAATGCAGAGAGGGGATTACCAATGCACAAATATCTATGCAAATAGTAGTGCAGTGCTGATTAAACTTATATTATAATGAGATGGGTGTATTCAAATGTACAAAAGGCTGAGTGCAGAGTTCAATAGTGCCATTATTCGAACACCTGATTGGAGATGACGTAAAACTTTGGTTCATGAAAGTGGCAGGAATAGGAAAAATAAGATCGGCATGTAGGAGAACAGAAATGTTTTCTGGTGTGATTTACTCACTAGTGGTTTTGCAGTGAGGTCCATTTCCTTACTCTGCTAGCAAAACATATGAGTGCCCTCCATAAACCACTGTTTCAGGCACTAGAGCTAAGTGCACAATTTCCCCCACCAACATGCAGATAAACAGTTATCAATCTATGCTGAAATGTATTGTTTTAAATATACTAAATTGTTCTTTTAAATTTTATAAGAGCTATGTTGCCACTAGCATGTACGTTTTCTGCGCATTCATCTGTCGCCCACTGCACATTTAGCGCAGAGGTTTGCCACAAACTCATTTGCATCTGTTTTGCTTACACAGTATACAAGTGCACAACTTTTGCGGAGCTTTCACCCTAGAAACTGTACAAATGGCTTTCAGTGCACAGCTCTAATGCAGCCCCTAGATTGTAAACTTTCTGAAGACAGCAAAATACTTATTGTACCCGATTGTAACTCGCCTTGAACTACTGCTGGAAAGGTGTGAGCAAAATACTCAAATAAATAAATACCTGCACGACATTGGATATGAAGAAAGGAAGCCATGCAACGAAGAACATCCCCAGCAGGATTCCCAGGGTTAGACTTGCCTTCAGAGCTTTTTTACTGTGCTTATTCACAAGTCTCCGGTTCTCATTCGCTCCTGCCGTCTGAGCTCTGGGGACCTAAGAAAAGACAATAAAGTGTGTAACAGGAAGTTCATTGCCCACATCTCAAGAGAGGGAAGGATTTATCAGGTTACATAGGTGTCCGTTTTCAAACGGAGTTATATGGCCACTGGCAGCTGTTGAGCATACCGATCCTGAAAATACGTCTAATTGCTCTGTCATTATTCATATAGTAGTGGAGGGGCCAGGGCAGGCTTTTTTTGAGGGCACACCAATGGTACGGAGTACCAGCGCCTTTTTCATTGCCTGCTGAAATTGACACATGGTCCTCATGTATTAATGAAAGAGCCCTGCATATAAGTACTGGCGCCTTTTTTTCTAGGAAAAATTCACTGGGTGGAGGAAAGGTGGAGTGAGGGTGGCACCAAAACATTATCCATAAGGCGGCGATTCTCAGCCATTATATGGAGAAGTTTATTAATTTAGTTTAGGCCTGCTGACCATATTATATCACACTGTAGACTACAGGCCTGATTCCACTGCGGACATAGAAGCCCCCTGTGCACCCGGCCGGAATCTGACACACAGAGGGAGTTGCGATTCTGATCCCATGGGGCACGTCTAGCCCCGTGGGATCAGAATCGCGAATAGGCCTGTACATGCAGACTGGAACCGCGATTCAGCCCAGCCTGCATATACAGGCCTTGCCCGACTAACTCAGTCAGGGCTTTTTAATGGAGCGGAGGAGCCATGGCATCTGGTTGCCATGCACCATGGCTCCATTTAAAAACCATGATCCCTGGCCGCCGGCCTCCGAATTGCTTTCCCCACAGCCTGACCCCTGATCTGGCCTCCCAGGTTCAGGGTCGGGCTGCGGGGAATGCCCTCTGCTCCCTGCCGCTACTTCCCAGGCCCGCTAATTCTGCCACATCAGGGAAGTTATTCCACCTTAGAGGTGGAATAATTTCCCTGTTCAAGTCACTGGCCCCGGACATATTGGGCCAACATTAGAATCAGCTCTGTACATCTGGGGCCGGTGACCGCCCACTGCCCACTCTGACACCACCTCTGATCTGCCCCTTTCCCTCCCCGTCTACCTTCCCCGTACAACACGTGGTGAAGGTACTCGGGCCTGGGAAAGGGCACGAATAGAGGAGATGGACGTCCCAAAGGGACATCCATCCTCACTATTCTTTGCTCAGAATGACCCCCTATGTGTATAGCAGTACCAAATAATCACCTCAAGAAATTTGCAGCATAGCGTTAGAAATAAGACCAATAGTACATCCCAAAGTTCTAATTGCCGAACAGCTTCCTCAAAGCCAAAAAGAGAGGCCATTTAATTGGTGGACCAAGTATTGCAGGAGCGAGGAGAATCTGAAAACAGTGAACCCCACCTAGAGGGAATCACGCCACTACATAACAGCAGCACCTGCTGGCCAGGCCCAGGATTCATTACATTGACAGAACGGGATAAGGCCAATAAGACGTTTTCCAGTTGTTTGTTAGTGTCAAATTCTTGTGCTGCATGGGCTCTCTGGAATGAATACCAGAGTCAGTACAAATGGACAAGGAGGTGATTTGGATAGGTAATGAAGTGTGGCACATACATATAGAACAGGATGAAAAGCTGCTGATAAAACCTCAGCTAAAGTAGTTAAGTAAGATGGCATTTTCTAAGTTGAGGTTGTGGCAGAGTTGCGGCAATATATTGCTGTGGCAGATTTCCACAGGATGTTACATCGTCTTGTTCTTTCACCCACTGGTTATTGCAATTCTTTACTTTTGGGACATCCTACTACCACAACTAAGGTACTTCAAGCGATTCAAAATGTGAATGCTTGCCTTGTTACAAGGACCTGGGTGACTGATCACATTACTCTGGTTCTGATTAATTTGCATTGGCTCCCAATAGTGGCTTCAGTCAAATACAAGATATTGGTCATGTTATTTACTACAATTAGACTTGAGCAACCATTACTACTAGCAATTCCTTTACTGAATATAAGAACGGCTGTACTCCTGTCAGGATGCTGTCTTTGGCCAAGCTGTATCCATCACCTCTTTGGGACTTAAACTCAACTCCTACCCTCCGTCCCAGACTTCTACAAGATACCAGACTATCATTGGGGGAGTATCGCCTCCTGAAATTGAGTCCAATGACCTACAACTATTCCAGACTCTTCAGCTACAGTTTTTTTCCCTCAGGGATCACACTATTCTCCCCTCTCCATACCAGTCTGGTACCTGGGAGCTAGTGAGTCCCTTATGTGAAGATTGCTTTCCTGCTCGTTCCTGGAAATAGCATACAGTGGTGTGCAAAAGTCTGGAATCACTTGTGAGTTTTGCGTTTTTTGTACTTTCTAACTGGGTTTTTTTTTAAATTTTGCATTAGTCCAGCATATTCATCTTTCTACCACGTTAAAAGGGATACATTTTGCTATTAGAGTTGACTTTTTTTACATTCTTTGCTTCCAATTTAAATACTTTACAGACACTGGAAGATAGCTACTGCGATTTTTGTGGATCCTGCGTCAAAACTGGATTGAGATTATCCAATATGCACACGTTATTTCTGACCTATCAGGAGGCTGGTTTCACTAACCAATCACAATGCAGATATCTAGCAAACAGTGCAGCTATAAAAACGCGCAGAACTTTTGAATTTCATACACTTTCTGGATCGACCATGAAGATGGACTCGGACCCTGACGTTGGAGGAGCGTGTTCGTGTGTCCTTTATGAGCGAGGAAGGATTTTCAAGCCGTCAGATAGCCAAGAAAGATGGCTGCAGTCAGAGCGCTATTGTTAAGATTGTACAGAAGAAGAAAAACGGGTTCAGTGGTGGACAAGCCTCGTTCAGGTCGTCCATGTGCATCAACATCATGCCAGGACCGCGCACTATGACGCATTTCACTGACTAATCACAAGTTGACCTCTCCTCAGCTACTTCGAGAGTGGTCAGACAAGAGTGAGATCAGTGTCAGCTCATCAACAGTTCGTCGCCGGTGCCTGCAGTTTGGTCTCCAGTGCTGCAAAGCACGGAATAAGCCACTGATGACTGACATACAAAGGCGCAACCGGATCATGTGGGCGAGAAAGCACTCAACCTGGTTGACTGAAATGTGGGAAAAGGTGCTATTCAGCGATGAAAGCACCTTCTGCCTGTTTGGTAATCAGGCCCACACCTATGTAAGGAGATTTCCTGGAGAGGAATTCAAGCCTGAGTGTGTCAACCTCACTGTGAAGCATCCTTTGAAGGTCATGGTCTGGGGCTGCATGGCTGCCAGTGGCATTGGACATCTTTACATCGTCGATGGAATGGTCAATGGGGCCAGTACATCACCATACTGCAAAAGTGCATGGGGCCATCAGCAAACCAGCTGTTTCCTGGCCAGTTCCTGTTCCAAGATGAAAGTGCACCCTGCCATCGCTCCAGACAGGTGATCAGCTGGAAGCAGCGGAACATCAAGTCAATGGACTGGCCTGCCCAGTCTCCAGATCTGAATCCAATCGAGAACCTGTGGCACAAGGTGGCCTTGGAAATATCCAAGAGGCATCCGACATCAAAGCGTGAGCTGATTGAGTCACTCATTGCAGCTTGGAACCGCGTTGTCACCAACGATCACCTTGTCAGACTGGTTCATTCTTTATTCTTTATTTGTAAAACTTGATATACCACCCTTACCAGAGGCGTCAGGGTGGTGTACAATACAATAATTCAATGCCGACAAGGTGCAGTCAGGTGATCAAGAACAAAGGGTGGCCCATTAAATACTGAGCCATCACTGACACATAAAAATTACCTTTTTCAAGGCCACATACATTGATTTGAAGGAAACCTGGTGTGCGTCCATAATATTTTAAAGCATACTTACAATAATATATCATTGGCCAACGATGTGCATTACGCGATTTTCACAGAAAATCTATCAACAGGACAACTATGGGGAACAAACTCAGAAAATAAGGGCCAAACCAATACTAAAAGTTGGCCCTAATAACCAAATCTATCACTTATCATGAGATACACAGAAAAAGCCACTGGGAGGAAAAAGAAATTAAGATATAAGGTCACAAAGAGCGGGACCTAGGCGTGGTTGTGTCTGATGATCTTAAAGTAGCTAAACAGGTGGAAAAGGCGACAGCAAAAGCTAGAAGGATGCTTGGGTGCATACGGAGAGGAATGGCTAGCAGAAAAAAGGAGGTGATAATGCCTCTGTATAAGTCTTTGGTGCGACCTCATTTGGAGTATGGTGTGCAATTCTGGAGACCGCACCTTCAAAAGGATGTGAACAGGATGGAGTCGGTGCAGAGGGTTGCTACCAAAATGATTAATGGGCTTCATTATAAAGCATATGAGGACAGACTTAAGGATCTTAATATGTACACCTTAGAGGAAAGGCGGGCTAGAGGTGATATGATTGAGATGTTTAAATACCTCCGTGGCATAAATGTTCAGGGAGAGAGCCTCTTTCAATTGAAAGCAAGTTCTGCTACGAGGGGACATGGGATGAGGGTGAAGGGAGATAGATTCAGGAGTGATATGCGGAAATATTTCTTTACGGAAAGAGTAGTGGATCCGTGGAATAGTCTCCCAGTGGAGGTGGTAGAGATGAGGACAGTAACTGAATTCAAGAAAGCATGGGACCAACACAGAGGATCTCTAAAGGCAAAAAGTGGACTGTTGTAGTTGTTATGGAAGGACAGACTAGATAGGCCATGTGGTCTTTTTCTGTCGTCATATTTCTATGTTTCTATGTTTCAAAGTTGAAAAAACGTCAGATTTACAAGTGATTCCAGACTTTTGCACACCACTGTAATTGCTCACCTGTAACAGGTGATCTCCGGGAACAGCAGGAATCAATCTTCACAACCCACTCTCCTCTCCTAGGAGTTGTAGGGTTCTATTATTTTTCTTCTTCCTCTCAGCTACAAACTCAACTGAGGAAAGGAGTTGGGAAGGCAGGCACTCTGGAGTGCTCCCAAAGGCTTTCCTGTTGGATGCTGGGGAACATTCCTATGCGGGTTCCGTCAGTGACATTTACCTATATGTAAAGACTGATTCTTGCTGTTCCCAGGTGGGTTTTATCCGCAAAGAGTCATACCTTTCCCGACACACCTTCCGTAATATCACATAAAAAAATCTTAAAAACGACAGGACCAATCCTTGAAGCACGCCTCCAATAACAGCCTTATCTTCATACTGAATTCCATTTACCACTATCCTCTATTGCCTCCTACTCAACCAGTTCCTTAAGGGAAGGAATGGAGAATAAAATAATATCATAATGCCTTTGTATTGCTTCATGGTGTGATTGCACCTTGAGTATTGTGTGCAGTTCTGGTCACCACATCTAAAAAAAGATATAGCAGAATTGGAAAAGATACAGAGAAGGGTAACCAAAATGATGAAGAAGATGGAAGGATACCTCTATGAGGAAATGCTTAAAATATTAGGGCTCTTCATTTTGGAGAAGAAACAGCTGTGGGGAGATACGATAGAGATCTATAAAATAATGAGTGAAATAGAATAAGTAAATATGAATTGGTTGTTTACTCCTTCAAAAGTATAAAGACTAGGGGACTTGCAATGAGGCTATATTGAAGACTAATCAGAGAAAATATTTTTCACTCAACATGTAACTAAGCTCTGGAATTTGTTGTTGGAGGATGTAGTAAAAGCTGTTAATATAGCTGAATTTAAAGAGGTTTGGATAGGTTCCTGGAGGAAAAGTCCATAAACTATTATTAAAGTGGACTGGGGGAAAATCCACTCCTTATCCCTGAGATAGGCAGCATGTAAACCTTTGGGAATCCTGCCGGGTACTTGTGACCTGGATTGGCCACTGTCAGAAACAGGATACTGGGCTTGATGGACCATTGGTCTGACCCAGTATGGCATATCTTATGTTCTTATGACACATTTTACTTACTCTGTAAACAATGAAATTTGGGGAAATGGTGATTAGTGTGGATTTTCCATGTCAAATCCTTGCATTTTACAGTTAATTGCATTTAGAAAAGGGAACAAAGATAAACTTATTTGCCAATTATTCACTTGAAAATCTTTCCAACATAATTGTAGTTTTGAATTCTTCTTCTTTTCCTGCTCTTGTTAAAATCTTCTATCTACCTTTTCAAACTAAGAATGTAGAGCCCGATTTTCATCTAGGCAGGTTATGCGCCACGTCGGCGCATAGCCTGCCCGCTGACCCCCTTAACCCAGATTTTCACCGGTGACGGAAGTGAAAATCCAGGTTTGACTGGACACGCCTGGAGTCACTGAGGCTAAACAGGTAGCAGCGATTTTTGATGCTACCCGCTTAGCCCCTGCACCTTAAAGATAGGCGAGGAAAAACCTTGCTTATCTTTAAGAAACAGAGGGCTAAGCGGGTAACATTGAAAATCGCTGCTACTTGTTTAGCCCTTTCCTCAGCCCCTCTCCACCCTGGAACGCTCCCAACATGCCCCAATGCTAACCGCATAGTATCTGGGTGCATTAGGGACTCATCCGGGATTTTCCAAAGGCACTACCCATGTAGGTGCCTTTGGAAAATCCCAGATAAGGCATTTACACGGGTAACTAGGACAGTTACCCATGTAAATGCCTTCAAAAATGCCACCCGTAATTAATGTGCATAAAGAAAGTAATAAATGAATAGCACTGTAGTCAGATACACTTTGCTTAGGTAATTCTATTTTTATTTATTTTTTATTTAACAGTATTTCTAAACCGCCTTATCATAATAATCAAGGTGGTATCACAGCAAACAATCTGGTAGTGTGAGTGTGTTATACATGCAGTGAGGGTGAAAATTTAGTTGGGTGCGTGTTGTGTTGTGTGCTAGATTAGTTTGAGTTATGTACAATGTGGGCTATATACAGTGGTGCTAAAAACATCTTATATACATACAGTGTTAGGCGGTGACGTGTGCTGATATACAGCTATTTAGACTATGTGATGTGTCCATAGTGTTCTATGAACAGCATGGTTTTCAGCTGTTTCCTAAAGTCCTTGAGGTCTGTAGTTGCCCTCAAATCGTCCGGTAGTTTGTTCCATATTGTTGGAGCAGCCATGGAGAGTGCTCGGTCTGTTGTGTCCTTGCGTGTGTGTTTGTATTCACTTGGGGTGCTGACTCGGTTGTGAGTTTGTTTTCTTCTTGGACGTGTACTGGTGTCTGGTTGTATGAGGGTGTGCAGGCTGTTGGCTGATGTGTGCTGTTTTATCTTGTATAGGTTTATGATAGTTTTGTATCTGATGCGTGCACTGATTGGAAGCCAGTGTAAGTCCTTTAAGGTGGGTGTGATGTGCTCCTGTCTTGCAGTTCCGGATATGATTCGTGCTGCGGTGTTTTGTGCCAGTTGGAGTGGTTTGATGGCTTGTTTCTGTAGACCAAGGTATATCGGATTGCAGAAGTCCAGTAGTGGGGTTATCAGAGCTTGACATACGGTACGGAAGTGTTCTGGGGCGAGGAGTGGTTTCAGTCTCCTGATGATTCGCATCTTGTAGTAGGCTTTTTGTATTGTTTTGCCTATGTGTGGCTTGAGATTGAGTTTATTGTCCAGCGTAACCCCGAGGTATCTCACTTCTGACCTTATTGGTATAGTAGTGTTTTGTATCTTTATATTTGGTGGGTGTATGAAGCTTTGGTTCCGAGTGATGATTAAAGCTTCAGTCTTGTTGTAGTTTATTGCGAGGTTGTTGTCCTGACACCAATTGGTCATTTGTGTAAGGCAGTCTGTTATCTTAGAGAAGTCCGGGTTGTCGATTGATATCGGGGTGTATATCATGATGTCGTCCGCATAGATTGTGTATTGAATGTTGTTCTCTTTCATGATGTTGCATATTGGTTGGATGTAGATGTTAAATAGGAGTGCTGAGAGCGCAGATCCTTGAGGTACTCCTTGATGGATTTTGATGGGTCGGGAGGTGATGTGTCCCACCTTGACCTGTAGCTGTCTTTCGGTTAGGTACGAGTGGAACCATTTCAGTGTGATGCCGTGTATACCAGTGTTTTTTAGTCTTTCCAGGAGCATGTTGTGGTCCACTGTGTCGAATGCTGAGGAGATGTCGATGAAGATCATTATGATTCCATTCCTGGTATTGTCAATTATTCTTAGGATGCTGTCGAAGAGGTAGATCAGTAGCGTTTCGACACCGTGGTTGGGACGAAATCCGTAATGGGTAATGAGGTAATGAGGTCAGGGCATTTATGAGAAGAAGCAAACGTTGCCTTTGAGAGCCTACATCAGCCATGTTGTGATAGCTTTCAATAAGATGGCACAGATGAGATCAGTTGTTAAAATGATTGATTCCTCTCAGGAAACTTTTCATTTTTCTTTCTTGGTTAACTTGTTTTCAAAATAATAAAACTTGCCTATAATAACAATACTTCTGTGTTCATTTTTCTGTCTTATTGGGGTGAGTCCAGAGTTGCCTTCAAGCCCACTGTCATAAGGGACAACTGAATCGGCCCTAGTTTTACCTTGGTACACCTATGGCAGGACTTCTTAAACCTGTGCTGGGGACCCCATAGCACCATAGCCTATTCGCAATGAATATACATGAGATAAATTTGTATATGCTGGGTTTGCAATGCATGTAGACTTATCTTGTGCGTGTTAATGGTGAATATCCTGAAATTTTGACTGGCTGCAAGGTTCCCAGGACAGGTTTGGGACAATCTGACTTATGGACTTATGAGCTGTCTCTTTGTTTGTTTGGGGGGGGGGGAGTAGAGGGAGAGCACTTCCCTCCTGCTCCTCTGAGCACCCCAATTAGGTCTGGGATCTAGTACCCATGAGCATTCATTCACAACTACTCAATTTTACATCCAGCCTTCACAGTGACAATCCTCATTCGGAAAGCGTACACCGGGGCTCCGTCTCAAACCTTGCAATCTTTGTCCTTAATCTAGCCATTGGCTGCTGTAGTTACATAATGGCTCTCTCTCAGCAGGGGCTGTGACACTGGCATAGCAGGTCCAAGGACAAAGACCTGAGCTAGGAATTAAACAGGTCCCTCCACTTGGCAGCACATAGCATTGTAACTGAGTCATTAGACTTGTCACAGCTTTCTCAGAGAAGGATAGAAATTTCTTTTTCTCTGAATACTTTTCCCCAAAGCTTTGCTATAATCTCCCACTGGGCCTTTTCAGGCTTCCCAGAGCAGCTGTGTATGATAACTCAGCAGGAGGTCAGAGAAACCTGCAGGATGCCTGCAAAAAGAGCCCCTCAAATCTCAGAGATGAAATAACTTTCTTCTGTGTTTTTTCCCCTAAAAGTAAATTGACTTGTACAATCAATAGAGAGCACATCAGCATAAATGATTATGGATCTGACTGTGTTGAAACGTTTTGTTGGTTTAAGATTGAACAAAGGATAATAAAGTATATTCTAAAAAGTTTATTATGTTCCTAGATTGATCCAAATAGAAACTAATTGCCAGTAACTTGTCCCTTGCCTCTTTGAATACAGTGCCTTATAAAAGTCTTCAGACCCTTGTACATTTTTCACGTTCTGCCATCTAAAAACTACAATTCATAAAGCTAAAAATACGAGTTTATTTCACTGATTTTTTACAGTGAAAGGAGTGTTATAGAAATATTTGTAAAAGTCTGGATTGCATAATTCTTCACAGTCCTCGACTCGTGGAAGCTCCTTTTGCTGCAGTAACATTGAGTCATTTAGGAAAGGCGTCTATCAGTTTTGCACAGCAGAATGATACAGGTTTTGCTCATTCTTCTCGACAGAAGAGTTCAAACTTGGCTGTGGATTTTTTGCAGATTGCAGTCTAAGGTTTCCCACAGATTTTTTATTGGATTCAGACCTGGGATTTGACTGGGTCAATCAAAGCTTTTCACTTTATTCTTGCTGAGCCCCTCCATTGTTGCTTTTGCTTTCTGCTTAGGATAATTGTCCTGCTAAATGGTGAATCTTCTCCCCAGTCCCAGGTCTACTTCAGACTGGAACAAGGTTTCATCCAAGATCGGCCTGTACTTTGCAGTAGCCATCTTTTTCTCAATCTTCATAAGCCTCCCTGTCCCTGCTGCTGCAAAGCATTCCCAAAACAGAGAGCTCACATTCCAATGCCTCTATGTGAGGATGGTGTTAGTAAGGTGATGTACTTCACAGGGTCTTTCCATTTCAAAGCAAGGTACCAAAGCTCCACCAACTGAACAATGGCTGGGAAAAATTGTATTGCCAAAGCTGTTGCCCCTGATACAGCTTCTACCTCTGTCCAGACAGATATTCTTATGCCAGTTGAAGGATCGGTTCCATGTGCAGAATACCTACATGCTGAGGCTCTCAGGAAACAGGTGGAGCAGCTCAGAGAAGAGGTGGCAAGGCTGAGGAACATTCAAGACAATGAGAGGTACATTGATGAGATGCTTCTTGAAACATCCAAGCTCTCCAGCAGGGATGAGGATGGGAGCCCACAGAAAGACCAAGGTTGGACACGAGTCACCAGGGCCTGCAGAATCCACAATCCAAATCCTCAAGCCCTTGAATTGAAGAACCATTATGTAGCTCTGGAAGTGGAGAAGGTGGAGGCATCCCAGAAAAGGGAAGAACCAGAGCTTGAGCACCCCAAAGTTGCTGAATTAGTGACCACTAGGAAGAGAAGGGTAGTGGTGGTTGGTGACTCTCTTCTGAGGGGTACTGAGGTATCCTTCTGCTGACCAGGTTTGATGTCCAGAGAGGTATGCTTTCTGCCAGGTGCCAAAATCCAAGATGTTACGGAGAGTTTACTGAGACTCATGAAGCCTACTATTATTCCAATGTTGCATGTCGGCACAAATGATAATGCTAGGTATCTTTCTGAGCGTATCAAGAGTGACTTCATGACTCTGGGACAGAGGGAGAAGCAGATAAGGGTGCAGGTGATGTTCTCTTCAATCCTCCCTGTTGAGGGTAAAGGTCATGGCAGAGAAGCTTGCATCCTGGAGATAAATGCATGGTTGCGTAGATGATGTCATCGAGAGCATTTTGGTTTCCTGGACCATGATATAATGTTCCAAGAGCTGCAGAGTAGAGATGGCATCCATCTGTCCAAGAAGGGTCGACATGTCTTCAGTAGCAGACTAGTCAACCTATTGAAGAGAGCTTTAAACTAGATTCATTGGGGATGGGCGAAGAAAGTCCCCAGGTAAGTGAAACATTAAATACCTTTATAGAAATAGATAAAAGGGGTAACATCTGGAAAGCAGTATCTATAAATGCCCGTAGCATGGGAAATAAGATCCTAGATGTTGAGGCTTTAATGGGAGAAGCTGACTTGGATTTTGTGGCAGTTACAGAAACATGGTTCACGGACAGCCATGACTGGGATATAACTATAACAGGCTATACGTTATTCAGAAAGGACAGGGTAGAAAGAAGGGGAGGAGGAGTGGCACTATATGTAAAAAGTAATAGCAAAGCTATGGAAATACATGGCTTAAAAGGGAGAGAGGAGGCAGTGTGGGTTAAACTAGAAAGAGGGAAAGAGAAATCCATTTGCGTTGGCGTGATATACAGACCTCCATCATAGGGAGAAGATGTAGATGGAGATTTAATAGAAGACATATGCAACAATGCCGGGAAAGGGGAAGCGCTACTGATAGGGAATTTCAATATGCCGGATGTTGATTGGCGCACCCCTTCTGCAGTGTCATCTAGAACCAAGGAGATCCTGGATTCTTTACAGGAAGAAGTATTCGGGCAACTGGTAACAGAACCTACATGTGAAGGGGCTATACTGGACTCGGTACTTACCAATGGGGAAAGTGTTTCTAATGTTATATAGTGGGAGATCATCTCACATCCAGTGATCACCAGATGGTGTGGTTCAGTATTAGGATTAGGGCTGATAAAATCCATTCAAAAGCGAGGGTCTTAGACTTTAGGAAAACTAACTATGCCAAGATGGGCCAATTCTTCAAGGAGTCGTTAGCGGGATGGGAAGAACTGGGGAATGTAGAAAAACAAGGGGCAAAACTGAAAGGGGATATTTTAAGGGCAACCAACCTTTTTGTTAGAATGGTAAATATAAGGAAAAGGAGGCCATTATGGTTCTCAAAAGAGGTAGCTGAAAAGATGAAGAAAAAGAGGGAGGCCTTCATGAAATACAAGAGATCACAGAGAGAGGAAGACAGGCATCTATATTTGAAAAAAAAGGTTGGCAAAGTAGTCAGGAAAGCAAAGGTACAAAAAGAAGAAGAAATAGCCAATGAAATAAAATGGAGGGATAAAACATTTTTTCAGATATGTTAGTGAGATGAGGAAGGGCAAAAGTGGTATTGTCAGACTGAAGGGTGAAAGGGAGGAATATTTAGAAGCTGATGAGGATAAAGCGGAATTGCTTAAGAAATATTTCTGTTCTTTGTTCACAGATGAAGAGGCGGGAGCAGGACCTCAGACAACACCCACAAACAGGAACAAAAACAAGGGGCATCTCAAATGATTTTCAGAGGATTGTGTTCATGAGGAACTAGCTAAACTAAAAGTGGACAAAGCGATGGGACCAGATGGGATATATCCAAGAATACTGAAGAAACTTGGGGACGTTCTAGCAGCTCCACTGACTGACCTTTTCAATGCCTCTTTGGAGTCGGGGGTGGTGCCAGAGGACTGGAGAGAGGCACATGTGGTCCCTTTACACAAAAGCGGAAGTAAGGATGTGGTTGAAAACTATAGGCTGGTTAGTTTAACCTGGGTGGTGAGTAAATTATTGGAGACACTGCTGAAAGAGAAAATAGTGAGGTTTTTGGAGTCCAGCGGATTGCAGGATCAGAGACAGCATGGATTCACCAGGGGCAGGTATTGTCAGGCAAATCTGATAGATTTCTTTGAGTGGGTGACCAGGGAGTTGGACCGAGAGAGAGCCCTAGATGTAGTGTATTTAGATTTCAGTAAAGCATTTGACACTGTTCAGCACAGGCAACTTATAAACAAACTTAGCACCCTTGGGATGGACCCTAAAGTTACTACTTGGGTTAGAAATTGGTTGAGTAGGAGCGACAAAGGTTACAGGTAAATGGAGTTCACTCTGAGGAGAAGGAGATTACTGGTGGAATGCTGCAGGCAGCGATCTTTCCTTGGTCCGATTCTTTTTAATATCTTTGTTAGTAATATTGTGGAAGGGCTATCAAGTAAGGTTTGCCTCTTTGTGGATGATAACAAAATCTGCAACAGAGTAGACACCCAGGAAAGTGTAGATAACATGAGAAGGGATCTAGCTAAGCTTGAAGAATGGTCTAGTATTTGGTAGCTGAGATTTAATGCAAAAAATGTAGAGTCATGCATTTGGGCTGCAACAATCCAAGGGAGCAGTACAGTATAGGGGGTGACGTACTTCTGTCCATGAAAGAAGAATGGGACCTAGACATGATTGTGTCTGATGATTTCAAAGTAGCTAGACAGGTGGAAAAGGCGACGGCGAAAGCTAGGAGGATGCTTGGGTGCATAGGGAAAAGTATGGCCAGCAGAAGAAAGGAGGTGATAGTGCCTCTGTATACATCTTTGGTGCAACCTCATTTGGAGTATTGTGTGCAATTCTGGAGACCGCACCTTCAAAAGGATATAAACAGGTTGGAATTGGTTGTGAGGGTGGCTACTAAAATGGTTAATGGTCTTTATTATAAAGCATATGAGGACAGACCTAAGGACGTTAATATTTATATTTTAGAGGAAAGGCAGGATAGAGATGATATGATTGAGACATTTAAATATCTCCATGGCATAAATGCAGAGGAGGAGAGCCTCTTTTGATTGAAACCAAGCTCTGCTGTGAGGGGACATAAGATAAGGGTGAAAGAGGATAGACTCAGGAGTAATATGTGGAAATATTTCTTTATGGAAAGAGTGGTAGTTGCGTGGAATATTCTCCCAGTGGAGGTGGTAGATATGAGGACAGTATCTAAATTCAAAAAAGCATGGGACAAACACAGAGGCTCTCTAAAGGAAAAAAGGAGACTCTTGTAGTGGGTTATATGGAAGACAGACTAGATAGGTCATGTGATCTTTTTCTGCAGTCATATTTTTATGTTTCTAGGTACTGTGATTGTTGATGCCATATGCATCATTTAACACTGAGACAAAAAGTTTACTTCAGTCTCATGAGACCACAAAACCTCTCACGTGCAGGCAGTGTGCCTATAGTGTTCCTTTGCAAATGCTGTACAGGGCTGGTTCAAGGATACTGGGTACTGCAGGCGAACCTTCAGCCTTACACACACCTGTCTTTCAAGATTTGGATAATTATATTCAGCATGATCATTGTAACACTACTCCTCCCACAGCAATTCTGTAAAAATACATAATTGGTAGTGACTTAGTATGCATTTGTGTTCCCAGTCTCTGTGCAGGTAAAAAAATGTACTGATGAGACTTCCTGTTAAGATGGCGGTCTAACAGAACATGAGACATTGAGCTCCCTTCAAACTCCTGAACAGCTAAGACCATTCTTTGTATATTTCTAACATCAATACAATAATTCACCTTAAGAAAATGTCAAAAGCCCTAAAGCCGAAAACAGCTAAAACTATTTTATTTATTTAAGCTTTTCTTCTATACCGCTTTTTCCCAAGATCAAAGGCGGTTTACAATTAACATAATGAACATGGTTTTACATGGAACATCGTATTTTTTTCAAACTATGTACAATTAACTTTTTATGAACAATAACATGGAACATATAATTATACAAATGCTGTAACTATTTACATTAGTCAAATATTTACATTAGTCAATTATTAATCGTGGTTTTTAAGGGTTGCTTTTTCCTAAGTGTGTTGAGGTTTGTGGCTTTTTGATCTGTGGTTTAAGGAGGATTTTTATGGAGGTGTGGTGAGGGGGATGGGGGGGGGTTCATTAAGATTTATAAAGTGTTCTTTAAACAGATATGTTTTTAGTTCTTTCCGGAATGTCTGGAGATCCTTTATTTTGCGGAGGCTTAGTGGGAGTTTATTCCATAGGGTGGGGGCTGCATATGAGAATGCTCTTGAGCTTGTGGGGTTTTTTTGTTTTTCGAATGGATTTTTTTATGTCTAGTGAGTGGGTTGCGTTTTGTCTGCGGTTTCTATGTTCTTTTGGAGCATGTAGTAGAGTGGTTAGATGTGAGGGTGATATGCCGTTGATAAGTTTAAATGTGGTCAAGAGTATTTTGTATGATATTCTACTATTTATGGGAAGCCAGTGTAGTTCGGCGAGTATGGGAGTTATGTGGTCAGTGAGGCGGGCTTTTGCTGTTACTCGAGCACAGATGTTTTGAGCTCGTTGGAGTAAGTTGGTATTTGTGAGAGGGAGGCCGATAAGTAGACTATTACAATAGTCGAAGTGTGGAGTGATGAGTGTGCTGATAACAGATCTGAAGTCACGTGTGTCTAGTATTGGTCGTAGGTGTTGAATGGTCTTAAGTTTATAGAATATGGTTTTCACGGTTTGTTTTATGTGAGGGAGCATACTAAGTGCGTGATCTATTATGATGCCTAGGTATTTTACTTCCTTTTTGATTGGGATTATTGTGTCGTTAATTGTTATTGTTTCAGGGAGAGTAGTATCCGGTTTTCTTGTTACGAACATTGCTTCAGTTTTTTTTAGGTTGATGCTGAGGTTATTATTTTCTAGCCAGGTATTTGCTTCGCTGATGCAGTCTAGTAAGTTCTGGTAGGTGGGATTATTTGTGTTTATTGGTTGAGTGAGCATGATATCATCTGCGTAAATGTAGTGGTTGACTTTATGTTTTTTAAATATATTTGTGATGGGTTGAAGATATAAGTTGAAAAGGAGGGCCGATAGGGCCGAGCCCTGTGGAATACCTTGTCCTTGTATGAATGGCTCAGAGGTGTCTTGGCCTAATTTAACGCGTATCGATCGGTTTGTGATGTATGATATAAACCATTGTAGAATTGTTCCTCCTATTCCTAGGTTTAGGAGTCTGTTAATGAGTGTGTTGTGGTGGACATTGTCAAAGGCACCAGCTATATCAATGAATATGAGGATGTAACCTTGGTTGCATGTGTCAGTGCCTTTTATGAGGTCATCCATGAGTGTTATTAGCAAAGTTTCAACTCCGTGTGATGGGCGGAAGCCGAATTGGTGTGAGTCAAGTGGTGCATGTGTGTCGATAAATTCTTGTAGTTGGAGCTGTATGATTTTTTCTATTACTTTGGCAATGAACGGTATGCTGGCTATGGGCCTGTAAGAGTTTGGGTCTGTAGGATTGAGTTTATTATTTTTTATTATAGGGCGTAAGGATGTGAGTTTTAGGGCATCTGGCATGATGCCCTGGGATAGTGATTGGTTTACTATATTTTGTATATGGATAGCTAATTCAGTTTTGGTGTTTTTTATCCATGATACTGGACATGGATCTAGGGGGGAGGTGGTGGTGTTGATCATTGATATGATATTGAGGAGGTGTTTTTGCTCAATGTCTTGAAAGGTTATCCATTTATTGGTTGGTTTTAAGTCCGTGGGTATAGTTATGATTGTGCTAGATGATTTGTTTTTTAATTTGTTAGCAAAATGAGTTGCAAGAGTTTGTGCGCTTATCGTTGATTGTTCAGGTTCTGGAGTTTGGGTTTTTGTTAGTGTTTTTATGATTGCAAATAATTCTCTCGGTCGATTGAGTGCCATATTTATGACTTTTGTGTGGTATTCTCTTTTCGATCTGTTAATAGTGTCTTTGTATTTGTTGAGAAGACTCAGGTATTGCGCTTTATTATCGCTTGTTTTAGATTTCCTCCACTGTTTTTCTTGTTTTCTTAGTTGCTTTTTTATATTAGAGAGATCTCTATTGAACCATTTTTCTGACTTTCTTTTTGTGAATTGTTTTTGGGGACTTTGGGTGGGAGTTGCTGCTTCTTTTATTGTTGAGTTCCATTGGTCTATTATGGTGTTGACTTCTGTTGTGTTATTTATAAGGTTAGGTAATACGGTGTCTAGGAAGGTGTCTTTATTGAAGTGTGTAAAGCGGGATTTATAAGGTGTTGGAGTAGTTTCTGTGTTGGTGTGTGATAGTGAGAGTAAATTGAAGGTTATTAGGTGGTGATCTGACCATGGTACTTCCGTAATAAGAGGTGAGGATTGTAGTTGGTGTTTATTAAATGGGGTGGGGATGAATACAAGGTCTAGAGCGTTACCTTTTGTATGTGTAGATGCCTGTATGATTTGGTTGTAACCCATTTCTTTCATGGAGTCCATAAAGTTGATTGTGTGTTGTGGGTTGAGTGATGGAAGGTTCAGATCACCTAATATAATAAGTGGTTTTCTCTGTGTAGCTGTACATGCAAGTTCTAGGATGGGTGTGAGATTTTTGTGGTCAGCTGAGGGGGGCCTGTAGATGAGGGACAGTGCAAGGGTTTTGTTTTCAATATTTATGATGTCCATACCGTCTATGTTATTCACATTTTTTAGTGAGTATTTGAGCTCTTTTTTGGTGATAATAAGGGCTCCGCCTCCCCTTTTTGCTTCTCGGTGGCAGTTGAAAAGGTCGTATTGATGTGTGTTAAGTTGGTTTAGGAGGATTGTGTCTGTGGGTGAGAGCCAAGTCTCTGTGATGAGAAGGATATCAGGTTTTTCATCAGTGATTATGTCATTAATTATTGGTATTTTATTTCGTATGGATCTTGCATTTATGAGGATGAATTTTCTGATGGTGTTTGTTTCAGGAGATCTGTTTATAGGTTTGACTTGTACGAGATTTATTTGTATTAGTCTTGAGTGTCTGGGAGTGTTGGGACGGTGTGTCTGGTTAAGTGTGTGTGGGTATGGTTGTGGTGTGGTTCTGTATGGATTGTGAATGATGGGGATGATGTTATATGCTGTAGGATTTGGTTTGTGAGCGTAGATGTTTTGAGTTAGGTGAATGGTTAGTATGGTGATAATAAGGTAGGATTGGTACCTTGTGAGATCCATATTTGTTTGAAATGTGTTGTATTAAATGATAATAGTAAAGGATCATACAATGACTATGGATGAAATTACTGTCAGCAGCGAGATAGATGTAAGGTTACTAACAACAGTAATTATAGTGCAATAGTTGCTAGATACTGAAAACAGTTGCTAATGATGTAGAGATTGCTAGAGACTGGCTACAGTAATAAGTTGAGAGGTAACTAGAACAGTAGTATTTGGGAGAATTGGTACTAGGCACAGAATAGAACGTGTTAAAACCGCTGATAATAACAACTAAATATGTATCGCAGCAGTGGGGCAGTTCAAGGGCAATGCAAAGATGCCTATATGAATGAAATTACTGACAACAGTATAATAATGGCGTTCCTTTCCTGTTTTCTGCAGCCATGTAATTTTAATTGTAAACCACCCAGACACCTTTTTTGGTATGGGTGGTATATCAAATTTTAAATAAACATAAACATAAACATCAGACAGTGAATGAAATTACAGTATATCAGACAGGTGAATGAAATTACTGACAACAGTATATCAGACAGTATCGGTATATCAGACAGTAGCTGTAAATGAAATGAAATCAACAGTCATTAAGGTTGGATGAAATTACTGACAACAGTATATCAGACAGGAGCTGTAAATGAGATCAACAGTCATTAAGGTTGGATGAAATTACTGGCAACAGTAAATCAGACATTAGCTAGTTGTAGAGGGTGTGTGGGGGGTGCTGGCTACAGTAGATTTCATGTAGTGGTTATGAATGGTTGCAAATACTGGCTACAGTAAAATAGGCAATAGTCAACAGTGTTAGTCAGATAGAAAATACTTGCTGTGATCTGGTAGCTGTAAGATCGCTTGAAGGTATGCAAGCTCAACCCTAGGGGAGCTCGAGCGATATTGGCGGGTGAGGGTTGTAGTTGGATTTTCAGATTGATGTATTCCGTGTCGTCGGTACAGAGTTGGCAACGATCCTGACGCCTTAGCCTAAGGGCCGTGCCAAAGGGCCCTCTTGCGCGGGCCCGCAAGGCGCGGGCGCGCTGGGCGCGCTCTCCTTTTAAATCAGCGAGTGGAGCCCGGATTGGCTGGTTGAGCTGTGGGATGCCGTGTGGAGGGGTGGAGCCAGCGATCAGCACTCCGATTCTCTTCGGTGCTCTTTTTGTGAGGCAGCAAGACTGGTTTCCTTTGCCGCTGGTCACAGGCAGGCTGCAGGCTCGATTCCCCGGTGCAGGCTTCCGACGAGGTGGGTTTCAGCTCCTCCTGGAGCACGATGGCAAGGGGTCTCTCTCATGGCGCGCTCTCCTTTTAAATCAGCGAGTGGAGCCCGGATTGGCTGGTTGAGCTGTGGGATGCCGTGTGGAGGGGTGGAGCCAGCGATCAGCACTCCGATTCTCTTCGGTGCTCTTTTTGTGAGGCAGCAAGACTGGTTTCCTTTGCCGCTGGTCACAGGCAGGCTGCAGGCTCGATTCCCCGGTGCAGGCTTCCGACGAGGTGGGTTTCAGCTCCTCCTGGAGCACGATGGCAAGGGGTCTCTCTCGTGGCGCGCTCTCCTTTTAAATCAGCGAGTGGAGCCCGGATTGGCTGGTTGAGCTGTGGGATGCCGTGTGGAGGGGTGGAGCCAGCGATCAGCACTCCGATTCTCTTCGGTGCTCTTTTTGTGAGGCAGCAAGACTGGTTTCCTTTGCCGCTGGTCACAGGCAGGCTGCAGGCTCGATTCCCCGGTGCAGGCTTCCGACGAGGTGGGTTTCAGCTCCTCCTGGAGCACGATGGCAAGGGGTCTCTCTGATGAGAGAACTATCAGGGAACTGTACGCGGCAAAAGCCAAGACAACCAGGAAAAGCTCAGATGTGGTGTCCAATCCACCCTCACCATGCTCGTCAGCGGCAAGAGAGGTCATAGAGGCCTCAGTGGGCAATACAGACATGTTACTGACGTGGTGCATGAAATCAGGGCCTCAAAAGTGGAAATCGTTGACAAAGTGCTGGCAAAAATAGAACAAAATATTTGTCTAAGTTGGAGCCTGCCTTGATCAAGCGGAGGCCAGAATTGGAACAGTGGAAGACACACAACAGAAGCTGACAGCGGAAATGGGCTTTCTTAAATTGCAGATACAATGCACACAAGACCGACTGGAAGATTACAAGAACTGAGACCGGCGCTCCAACATTCGTATATTCGGAATTCCCGAAGGGGCAGAGGAGCAGAATTTGGTAGAATTTGTGCAAACTATGTTGAAGAAGTGCTTTCCTGGCTCTCCTGCATCTCCGGAATATGAAATTGAGCAAGCTTATTGAGAACCATGGCCAAGGCCGAACTCCTGAGGCACGGCCTAGAGCCTTCATTGTTAAGCTCCATTTTCAAAAGCGGGAATTTGTAATCTGCAACGCAAAGAAAACTAGGTTCTTGCAATATAATAACTGGAAAGTGATGATTTTCTCGGACCTCGCAGCCGAAACTGTCCGCAAAAGGTGCAAATTACTCACATGCAGGGATATGCTAGCAGCAAAAGGCTTTAAAACTGGTATCTTGCCAAACTCACTCTCATGGATAACAGAGTCATAACATTTTTACCGCTAAGGAGGCAGTACATACGTTTTTGGCAACGATCTCTCCAAAAGAGACTGGTGAGCTCAACAAGGACAAACCACTACAACACAGTGGAGCCTGGTCTGGGCAACAGGAGACTCGGAGAGGGGCCCTTTTGAGTTCTAATGTCCAGTCCCCGGAACAAGAGAAGGTACTGCCTGCATCAGTTAACTACAAGGAAACAGACAGCACACCGGATTAAGAGCAAGAAGTTGAAAAAGCTGCACGGGTAGGCTGACGACTCCCAGAGACCTGAGAACTGTCAATTCAGCTATGATGGCACACAGTTATGAAGTAATTTATGACCTATTTGGAATAGATGCTAAACAGAACAGGAAAGAACAGGGCTGCTGAATAAAAAGAAAAGTGCTTAAATATATGGTTTGTTGTATTACATTGTTTATCTGTCATATGTCTCAGCGGCCTACTAACTGTGAAGAGGCAAGGTAACAAGGTTAAAACTAGGGAATGCATATGCGGGACGGCGAGAATGGTGAAGAATGCAGGAGAGTATGGATAGCGGGGAGTTTACTGTGAGGGAGGGTGGGAGGGTATATGGGAATTGGTTTTTTTCTTATTGAAGTTTCTGTCTTTTGCACTATAAAGGGATGTCAAGTAAAAGAAAAAAAAGAAAAGGTTATTGGAGGAAAATAGGTAGAGAGAGTAATCTGCAGAATGATAACATTTTTAGGTTTAAATTTGATGTTATTTGTGCTCAGTGGAGAGACTGAACGGACCTGGGAAGGGAGAGGGTTGTGTGCTGGAATGATGACCAGTTGGAGATGGGAATGCACTAGGAATGTTTATGGGGGAATTAAGATTTCCTTACTTAATATAAGCGGGATTCACCACACGAGCAGGCGATGTAAAGTATTAGATATGCTGCTTAGGAAGAAAGTAGACATTGCACTACTTCAAGAAACTCATTTAACGGAAGGGGAACATAAAAAGCTAATGGTGTGGGGCTATGAACAAATGTTTTGGTCTGCTTACAACTCCATATCATACATAAAAAATGCCATTTGTACATTGAGCCACATGGGGGATACACAGGGAAGAATAGTATTGGTCACAGGAAGGGTAGAACAACATGAGCAGACCATCCTAAATTTATATGCTTCCAATGGGCCCAAGGGCAATTTTTTTTTCAAACAAGTATACAAAAGTTTGTGGAAGTAGCGAAAGGGGACTGGGTGATTGGAGGAGACCTAAATTGTGCCTTTGATGTAATGAACAGATCCAACTACTTGACAAAGCTACATAGACACGAAGGTCAGGAGTTAAGGAAAAGTATGAAACAGTGCGGCCTAGTAGACCTCTGGAGAGTAAGAAATGGGAATAATAGAGAATTCTCCTGTTATGCACCCAGGATGGACTCCTACTCTCAGATAGATTATATTTTAACTTCCTCAGCATGTCTTATCCCATGCTTTTTTGAATTCAGATACTGTCCTCATTTCTACCACCTCCACTGGGAGACTATTCCATGGATCCACCACTCTTTCCGTAAAGAAATATTTCCGCATATCACTCCTGAATCTATCCCCCTTCACCCTCATCCCATGTCCCCTCATAGCAGACAAGACCTGCCTCTGGTGAATCCATGCTGTTTTGGATCCTGTAAGCCACTGGACTCCAGAAACCTCACTATTTTCTCTTTGAGCAGCGTTTCAAATAATTTACTCACCACCAAAGCTAAACTAACTGGCCTGTAGTTTTCAACCACATCCTTAATTCCGCTTTTGTGTAAAGGCACCACATGAGCCTCTCTCCAGTCCTTTGGCACCACTCCCGACTCCAACGAGGCATTGAAAAGGTCAGTCAGTGGAGCTGCTAGAACGTCCCCAAGTGCCCTCAGTATTCTAGGGTGTATCCCATCCGGTCCCATCACTTTGTCTACTTTAAGTTGAGCTAGTTTCTCACGAACACAGTCTTCTGAAAATTGTTCAAGATTTCCCTCGCTTCTGTTCCTGTTTATGGGTGTTTTCTGAGGTCCTGCTCCTGGATGAAGAACCATCTGTGAACACAGAACAGAAATATTTATTTATTTACTTAGACAGTTTTGTATACCGCCTTATCCTTCAATCAAAGTGGTCACAACACAATTGGGGGATACATTTAACATGAAGGGATATGAGACACATACACTAATACTTACAGGGAACATGGGCAATGGAGGGTTAAGTGGCTTGCCCAAGACCACAAGGAGCATCTGTGGGACTAGAAACCCCAGTCCTGCCGGCCCAAGGTTGCTGTCCTCTAGTGGGATTTGAACCCCCGACCTTCCGGCCTGAAGTACCTTGCCCCAACCACTAGGCTACTCCTCCCTCTATAATATTTGTTAAGCAATTCCATTTTATCCTCATCAGCTTCTACATATTCCTCCCCTTCACCGTTGAGTCTGACAGTACCACTTTTGGCCTTTCCTATTCTCTCTAACATATCTGAAAAATGTCTTATCCCGTGTAGAGATGAGGACAGTATCTGAATTCAAAAAAGCATGGGACAAACACAGAGGATCTCTAAAGGAAAAAAGGGGACTGTTGTAGTTGTTGATATGGAAGGACAGATTAGATAGGCCATGTGGTTTTTTTCTGTCATATTTCTATGTTTCTATGTATAGAAAGATTTGACCTGATACAAATACATCCGGTAGAGGTGTCCGACCATGGTTTGGTGGAGTGCAGGTGAAACCCCTTTAGTCCTGGGGCCAAAGCTGAGTGGAAGAGTTGGAGAGCTAATACCCTAATGTTGGAGAACAAGATGATGTTGGCAAGTTACAAAGGGAATGGCAACAATATTTAGATTTAAATGATAATGGAGCGGTTCCAGATGGAGTCCTATGGGATGGGGGAAAGCATTAATAAAAGGTATTTTAATACAATGGGTGTCTCAAAGGAAAAGGAGAAAAATAATCAATCACTGTTGAGGCAACTTCAGGAACTTCAGCAAGAGCATAGCTGAAGTGGGAGGCGAGATATCCAACGCCAGTTGGCAGAGGTCAGACATAAGTTGGCAGTGTTAGAAAGTGAACGTATTGCCCAACTCCTGAAACTCACAAAGTGTTCCTATATGGAGCAAGACACTGACTGGCCTGGCAATTGAAAAAACGGACAGCTTCAAGATCAATCGCCGAGCTTAAGGGGAAAGATGGAGAGTGAATATGTTCCATAGAAAGAATCTGTATAGAGTTTCGCACATTTTATGAACACCTATACTGATTAGACAGCGAGTTGGAAGTCGATGCCATAAGAGACTATTTAACCTTGATGGCTCTTCCGTGGTTGGGGGACAATGAGGCAGCTAAACTGGGAGGCCCCGTAAGGGAAAGTGAAATTCAAGCAGCAATTAAATCCCTGCCTAGGGGGGGAGCAACCAGAGAGGATGGATTCCCTGGTGACTTTTATCAGGGGCTCTGTGAAGAAATCTCCCCATTACTGGCGAGGATCTTTACAAGGGTGTTGCAAGGGGGTCCCCTACCAGTTTCAATGGCCCAAGCCAATACCACCAGAGCTGTGTGAGAGTTACAGACCGATAGCCCTAATTGATTGTGATGCCAAACTATTTGCTAAAGTCTTGTCAAAATGCATAAAAAATATCCTCCCAAGACTTATCCATCCTGATTAATCGGGTTTCATAAAAGGGTAACTGATCTTGGATAACGTCTGAAGAGCAGTAAATTTACTACAGATTATAAAGAACAGAGGTAGACCTGCACTATGTGTAGCACTTGATGCTGAAAAAGCATTTGACTGTGTTGAGTGAAGGTTTCTATTTGAGATGCTAAAAACCCTAATCTAGGCTGTATATACTAACCCATCAGCTAGAATACTGGGAAATGGAGATTAGTGGGAGACATTTCTATTGTGGCAAGGCTGCCCCCTGTCTCCAATGCTCTTTGCTATAGTAATCGAGGCTTTTGCAGCACGGGTAACGAGGGAATCCGGGAATTCAGCCTATTGTGGTGGGGAAGCAAGAGCATAAGACACTCTTTTATGCAGATGATACTTTACTATTTTTATCTAAACCACAGGACTCCCTACCATACCTTTTGAAAGAAATACATGAATTTTCAAGAAAGTCTGGATTTAAAGTGAATATTAATAAAACTGAAGCCCTGAATCTTGAGAGGTAGTCAAAGGATACATTCCCGGACTTCCCCTTCTAATGGGCCGAGCAGAAGATCTGGTATTTAGGAGTACAGATAGGATGTGACCCCCAAGACCTTTTTAAGTTCAATTATACTGCGATGGGGCCGCAGGTAGAACAAAATTTTAGTCAATGTATAGATCTTCACTTGAATTGAATGGGGAGATTAGCCACTTTAAAGAAGATCGTTCTTCCCAAGTTTAATTTTTTGTTCTCTCAAATACCCATTATACTCCCAAGAGAATTTCTTCCGAAATTGGAGAAGAGACTCCTCAAATTTCTTTGGGGGGCGTAAGAGTGCATGAATAGGATTCAACCAGCTCGTTTGAATAAGAGAGCAAGAGGGGGGGTTAAATTACAGAGCGGCTATATTCTCCAGGACCAAGCAGGAAGTCAGTCCTCACATATGGGTGACATCGATGTCGATGGAGCCCTTGCGGAGCATTTCCCCAGCTTTCCATGAAAGCCTTTAGGAATGCAGGCACGCATGCGTAGTTCTCTTCCCGCCTAAAGGTGCCATCTTGCTCAGTCTCTCTTTTTCCGTGACGCCCACTGGACGTGTGTCCTAGTCCTCCCGGAAAATAGTCCGATTTTTTGGCGATCCTTCACTATTTTTTTCTCCGGTTCGACGCCGGTTCCCCTCCTGCCAGGTTCGGTACACCGGTATCGAACCCGATCTTCTTTTTTCGGTTTTTGCCTTTCGTGGATGGTGTTCGCACCCTTTTTTTCTTTTTCCCTGGAAGGCCGGTCCTTTGAGCTCGCGGGGACTCTTTTTTCCCCGATGGCTTCCAGTGGGTTTAAAAAGTGTGATCGGTGCAAGAAGCTGATGTCTCTCACCTACACACACGACTGCTGCCTTCGGTGCCTCGGTCCTGACCACGATCCTAAAACATGTGGACCATGTGGAAAGATGTCTTCCAAGGCACTCTGAAGTCGTCAGCACTAAAAGGAAAGGCTTTTTTCTGACTCGGCCTCCGGCCAGGCCCGGACCTCATCTGAGACCTCGACATCTCGGGAATCGGATCCTGAGCACCGTCGGGGCTCCTCAGACATGGGAACGAAAGAGGAAGAAGCGGCTCGCGAAGGCATCGTCGGAAGAGGTCCCTGGCTCCTTGAGAGCTAGGTCTCAGACCCCCGACTGTCGCCCCGGGTCCGTGGAACAGGAGAAGCCTTCCAAAGTACCTCGAGTGGAGCCGGAGTCTGCTGGACATGTAAGCCCTGTAGTCCTCATGGACTCTCCTCCCAGAGAGCCGACATCGGGCCCGGCGCCACCGGGGCCCGAGTCGGGGGCTGCTGAGTCTCCTGAGCTGGGTCTCAGGCTGACAGCCTTGGAGAGCAGACTGTCTGCCTTCATGGAACAGCAGCGGACACTGATGGCCAGCCTGTCTGGCGCATCTGCCCCGACCACCGGGACATCGACATCGAAGTCGACCCTGGAGACCGAGCCGATACTCGAGACCATAAAGGCTTGAGGTCGACCTCGGTCGCAGTCTCCCTCGACCTCCCGTTCGGGACCGAGGGCGTCGACGCCGGTGCCTTAGGCGTCGGGGCGGGTGCTCACAGGCCCCGCGTGGTCGGACCCCGATTCCTCATCGGACGAGTCCGCCTGGGAGACGGAGGACGAGGAGTCCCCCGACACCTTCCGGACTCGGTGCGTCCCGTCGGACTCACCGCAGTCTGAGCCCCGGAGTAGATCCCCCCCAGAGGATACCCGGTTCTCGGAGTTCGTCCGGGATATGGCCACCGCATTGGCTATCCCTGCGGACCCCGAGGAGGAGCCTCAAGCCGAGGAGCTCGAGGCCCTACAGTACGACTCTCCTCCGAAGGAGGCCTTTACTGTTCCAGTTCCTCCGATGCTGGAACGGCTCCTCTTCCGGATGTGGGAGGCACCGGCCTCGGCGCCGGTTCTAAGCAAGCGGGTCGATTCGACCTATCGACTCCGGAAGAGTTCTGGCTTTCAAAAGGTGCAGCTACCATACCATTCCATGGTGGTGGAATCAACCATGCATCGCCTGAAAAGTCAGAAGATGCACTCCGCGGTTCCCCCTGGCAGGGAGGCCCGGAACCTCGATGGTTTTGGTAGAAAGTGCTTCCAGGGCTCGATGCTTGCTTGCCGTGTCCAGTCTTACCAGCTGTACATGGGCATGTACTTGCGAGCAATGTTCCCTCTAATTTTCTGTAGGCTGTGTGCGCATAAAATATCAGCTGTGCAGCTTTTGAAGGAAGGTTACATTTTTGTGCACCACATAACGACACTTGGAGTTATATACTTTAAAATTTGACTACACGTCAGAATGCAGTATGTACACCACATTGATTGCACTAGAAAATATTGTAGAACTTGTGAAAACCATAAATGCACAACAACTTTTAAATTTTAAGATGTCTGTGTTGTTTTCTATCAGAATCAGAACCGTAATTTTTGTGCACTCTGTTGTAAAGTATGTGCGCTCGCTTGGCGAGGTGTGTGCGCGCGCACACGCGCACAGTTTAGAGGGAACAGTGCTTGCGAGACCTGGCCAAGGAGCTGGCTGGGTTCTCTGCTGGTCTCTCCGGGGAACCCTTGCAGAAGTTCAAGTCCTTGTCCTCGGGGATCCGGGAATGCTCCAAGTTTATGTCCCGCGCTGCCTACGATGGCTTCGAGGCTTCGGCCCGTGTTGCAGCAGCCGGCATCGTGGCTCGACCCATGGCTGCAGTCATCGGACCTCGAGCCATGGGTTCAGGACAAGTTGGTCGATGTCCCTTGCCGAGGTGAGAACCTTTTTGGCAAGCCCATGACCGAGAAGGCCGCACAGCTCGAGACCGAGCACCTCACAAGGACAAGGCTGTCTAGAAAGACTTCTGCCCCTTCTCACAAAAAGAAGGGCTCGGGTAAAAAGCCCTTTTACCTGAGGAAGGGCACTGCCTACAAACTGTACCCACAGTACCAGGCTGCCCAAGCTGCCCCTCAGGGTCAGCAACCAAAGGGGCAGGGTAATGGGCCCCGTAGGCAGAGGACCCCCAAGCCTCCGGCCCCTGCTTCCACTCAGCAGGGTGTGAGTTTTTGACTCCTTAGGCATAGCCTCTCCGTCCCTGCTCTCCCAACCCTGCCTTGCCCTGTTTGCCCACCAGTGGCCACTCATCACTGGAGACAGTTGGGTGTTAAGCATAGTCCACAAGGGATATCTACTACACTTCCAACAACTGCCTCCTCCATATTTTCCAGGGGAGCCTCCAAGGCCTCCCCTACACACAGATCTTCTCCTTCAGGAGCTCCAAGGTCTGTTGGTGGACAGGGCGGTGGAGTGTGTGCCTCCCCACTTGCAAGGTCAGGGGTTCTACTCCAGGTATTTCCTGGTACCCAAAAGGACCGGTGGCCTTCAACCTATTCTAGACCTCAGAAACCTCAACAAGTTCTTGGAGAAGGAAAAGTTCAAGATGCTTACTCTTGGAACCCTTCTGCCCTACCTCCAGCAGGGAGATTGGCTATGCTCATTAGATCTAAAGGATGCGTATACTCACATCCTCATTCATCCAGACCACAGAAAGTACCTCAGGTTCATTGTGGGAGGAAACCATTATCAGTACAGAGTACTGCCTTTTGGCCTCACCTCCGCTTCTAGGGTCTTTACCAAATGCCTGGCAGTGGTAGCGGCCTACCTGAGAAATCAGGGAGTCTTTGTCTTCCCCTATCTGGACGACTGGCTCATAAGAGGTCAGACGTGCCAGGAGGCCCGACAGGCCACCGTCAGAACTATTGCTCTTCTTCAAAGATTGGGGTTTGTAATAAACTTCACAAAGTCCACTTTGCTCCCCTCCCAGAACTTGGAGTTCATAGGGGCGAGGTTGGACTGTCTGCAGGCAAAGGCATTCTTACCAGAAGACAGAGCCCAAAGACTGATAAACTTAGCAAACCAGTTTCTCAGCAGGTCACTTGTCTCCGCCAGACTCTGCCTGAGGCTTCTAGGCCACATGGCTTCGACAGTACATGTGACCCCCAATGCCAGGCTCCATATGAGGCCTGCACAGTGGTGCCTTCGGACTCAGTGGTCACAAGCCACAGGCAGCCTCCGAGACAGGATAAGGGTGTCCAGACAATTCCTGAACTTCCTCAACTGGTGGCGGCACCCACCCAATCTGCTGCAAGGGGTACCCTTTCAGTTGCCTGGGTTCACAGTGGTGTTGACCACGGATGCCTCCCTGGAGAGCTGGGGAGCTCATTGTCTAGGCAAGTGCACCCAGGGCCTGTTGTCTCCCTGGGAAGCCGCACAGCAGATCAATCTACTGGAACTCAGGGTTATTCGGTTAGCCCTCAAGACTTTCTCTCCAACCCTGGCTCATCAGTCTGTCCTAGTTCAGACAGACAAACAGGTAGCCATGTTTTATGTGAACAAGCAGGGCAGGAAGCACAGGACCTTTGCTTGTTCGCTCTCAGGCACAACATGCTCCTCAAGGCTGTGTATCTACCTGGCCAGGAAAACTACCTAGCCAACAAGTTGAGCAGGATTCTGCAGCCCCACGAGTGGCAGCTCCATCCTTTGGTGGTTCAGAAGATTTTCCTGAAATGGGGACTTCCATCCATAGATCTGTTTGCTAGTCCTCTGAACAAACAGCTGTCGAGGTTCTGTTCCAGGCAACCGCATCCTCTGCGGATAGCAGCAGATGCTTTTCTGATTCCCTGGTCTCAGGGCCTCCTGTATGCGTTTCCTCCCATGCCCTTGGTGGCCCGAACCCTGTTCAAGGTTCTCTAGGACAAGGCCTCGGTCCTGCTGGTGGCTCCCAGGTGGCCGAGACAGTCTTGGTTCTACTTCTGCTTCAGCTAGCAGTGGATCCCCCACTGCCTCTGGGGTTGCAACCTGACCTTCTCTCTCAGGATCAGGGTTCCCTTCTGCACCCCAATCTCAAAGCTCTCAATTTGATGGCCTGGAGGCTGCAAGGGTAGTTTTGGCTCCCTGGGGCCTACCTCCTGAAGTTGAGGAGGTTGTCCTAGCCTCTAGGAAACAGTCCACTAGGAAAACCTATGCTCTCAAATGGAAAAGGTTTTCTGTGTGGTGTCAGCTATGTACAGAGGATCCTTTCTCCTGTACTGTACCAGTAGTGCTTCAGTACTTACTGTACTTATCAAATCAGGGACTTAAGTCCAATTCTGTTCGGGTCCACCTCTGAGCTCTAGCAGTTCACCACTCACTGGTGGAAGGACATTCTATGTCGGTTCACCCCTTGGTGTCCGGTTTCTCAGAGGCTTGCTTTTGCTCAAGCCTCCAATCCGTCCTCCTGCTCCTGAGTGGGAGTTGAATGTGGTCTTGCAGCAACTGACTCGCCCACCTTTTGAGCCGATGGCTACTTGCCCTCTATGCTTCCTATCCTGGAAGACACTCTTCTTGATAGCCCTCACCTCGGCCAGGCGAGTGAGTGAGCTTCAGGCCCTGGTCTGTGACAGGTCTTATACCCGCTTCTATGGGAACAGGGTAGTCCTTAGGACTCATCCAAAGTTCCTCCCAAAGGTTGTCTCCTCCTTCCACCTTAACCAAGAGGTGGTTCTTCCAACATTCTTCCCTAGGCCGCATGCAAGCCAGGCTGAAGCGGTTCTGCATACCCTGGATTGTAGGAGGGCCTTATCCTTCTACCTTGACTGTACGCAGGGACATAGAAGGGCTACTCAGCTCTTCATATCTTTTGACCCTAATAATTTGGGGTTGGCTGTGTCCAAGCGTACCTTGTCCATATGGGTGGCTGACTGTATCACCTGGGCTTACAGGGCGGCTGACCTTCCTTTGCAGGGTCGGGTCACGGCCCATCGTGTCAGGGCAATGGCTGCCTCAGTGGCTCACCTCCGCTCTGTACCATTGGTGGACATCTGCAGGGCTGCAACTTGGTCCTCAAGCCAGACCTTTGCGGCCCATTACTGTCTGGAGAGGGAGTCCCGTAGGGACAGTGCTTTTGGCCAGGCAGTACTCCGGAATCTCTTTGAGGTTTAGGCAACTCCTACCCTCCTGCCCTCTGTTGGGCTACCGGTGGAGGTTCTGTCAGTGAAAAGCCTTTCTTTGATGCTGGGACTAGAGGGAGTTCTCTTGTTCAGCCTGGGTTCCTTGGTAGCCCAGAGCTAGGGAGTCACCCATATGTGAGGACTGACTTCCTGCTTGGTCCTGGAGAAAGAGTAGTTACTCACCTGTAACAGGTGTTCTCCAGGAGCAGCAGGAATCAGTCCTCACAACCCTCCCTCCTCCCCTGAAAGTTGCAGTTGTACATAGTTTATTTTTACATTTTTGTGTGCTGTTTTTAGCTATGTCATTTGACTGAGCAAGATGGCACCTTTAGGCAGGAAGGGAACCGCGCATGCGTGCCTGCATTCCCAAAGGCTTTCATGGAAAGCTGGGGAAATGTTCCGCAAGGGCTCCATTGATGTCGATGTCACCCATACGTGAGGACTGATTCCTGCTGCTCCTGGAGAACACCTGTTACAGCTGAGTAACTACTCTTTATGTGCCTTAAAAGCTCTTCAAGAACAGCCAGGAAAGGCTCTGTGGGTTGATGTGGAGAGATATGTTCTCTCTCCCTTCTCCATTCTTGAATGGATAGAAAAAGGAGCACCTGTCCAGAAGGAGGGACCAGAGGGAAGGACAGTCAACTCCCACCTATTTGTTGGGCCCCTGATAAAGGAGGGATGTAGAAGTCACAAACAGGGACTTTTCCCAACACCTATGTCAAAATGGTCCTTGATTAGGGATTACGCTCCATCTCCTGATTATGCTGCCTTAATAGTTTGCTTCCATGAGAAGGGCATTTATAGATTTTATGAGATAATGAGGGATGGGAAAAGATTAGCACAAAATGAATTAGAGGTAAAACTGGGCAGAGAATCCTCTTATCAATTTTTCCAGTTGCGCATTATTGTCCAATGTGAATGGGGTGTACACTTCCAGCTCACAAGACGACCTATTGGTTGGAGGATCTACTATATAAGGGGGAACCTAGAGCCCCGCCTACTATACAAATTATATTAAAGGCTCCTGGAGATGGAGGTCACTACAAGACCCAACTGGTTGAGAGGAGAAAGGATAGAAGCGGAGTGAGAACAGGTACAAATGGGACTGTACAAATGGACCTCGGTCACTACATGGTGGCAGACCCAGCTTCAGATTTTGCATTGGACCTATTTGACCCCTGTGCAGTTGTGTAGGGGAGGTCAGTGAGGTGATGAGATCTGTTGGAGAGGGTATGACAATCAGGGCACCTTTTTTAATATGTGGTGGGAATGCCCCGTTATTAGTGATTGCTGGGCTCAACTGGCCAGGGAGGTAGGTAAAATGATGTGGGTAGATCTAGCTCGACCCCAGTGAATTTTTGCTGGGCTTCGGTGACCAAACTGCTGACATTGGTCTGGATATGACTTTAAAAGCTAAATTGTTATTGATGGGCCGGGTGGTAGTAGCATGGAGATGGAAACCCCTACGAGGCCCCCAGATGACTGATTGGCAAAGCAAATTAAATGAGGTGCACTCCTATGATAAAATAACCTATATCTTGCAAGGGAAGAAAGAGTGGGGGGGAAGCAATCGATCATCCAGCACACAAGAGGGGATTGGGTGAACTCCACTGAGCAATAATACTATATCGTTTTGTTAGTTATCATTGGTTGTATTACTGTTAATTAGTGAGAAATGGTACAAATTGATCAACATTTGAAATAGTTTAATTCTTAGTGCAAGATAATGAGCTTGGAGAAAGGTCTGCCGCTGTCATGTAATGCTTTACTTTGCCTTGATCATATATGGAGGAATTGTGTATAGTAAGTGGTTATGAAATTAAACTATGTACAGGCCTATCCTACAGTTCCCTGTTATGTAAAGCCGGATCTTGAATGTAGATGTTTCATTTCACCCGAGTTGTACCTCTTTGACTCTTTGAACAATAATTTAAAAAAAAAATGTGCTGATGAATCTTTGAGTGTGCCTGACTGTCAGGATATATTATTTTGCTTTTGACTACTGCTGCTCTTTGCCACCCCTCAAAATCTTCCACCCTAGGCAAACACCTAGTCTTGCCAAATGGTGAGCCGGCCCTGAACACATCATATGGCTTACTTCTTGCCACCCTCCCATAAAGGCCATGCTTTTGGAATATGCTTGAAATTGTTGAACAGTGTCAGCCAGAGACCTCTTAGTTCTTTTAAAATAATCTTAGACCTCACAATGACCTTCTTCAGCAGTTCCTTAACCCACAGCTACTGACTCTGAAGGGACAGCCTGATCACAAAAGTGTCTTGGTTGTACCAAAGTGTTTCCACTTTACAATGTTCGACCTGATAGTGCCCCATAGGATATTCAAGCACATTAAAATTTTCTTATAGCCTTCTCCCAAATTTCTCATTTTAGCACAGCTTAATTTACTACAGGAGTCGCTAACCTGTGGTAACTCAGTACCACAGGTTAGTAATGCCCGCGGTAAATGAATAACGTAGCTTGTGATCAGTCTCATACACTGTGATATTCTGCCCCCCAGGACCATCGGGTTGTTAATAAATGGCCCGATGTTCCCTGGGAGTCATATTAAAAAAGCTGATAGCTTGCAAAATCAGGGCTGACTCCTCCTCCCCCCAGTCAAGACAGGAAGATGCATCTGGTTTCCAAAAGTCTTCGGCATTCTCACACTCTTTCACGTGATGCATGCCGCTGCAGGGGCTATTCTTGCTTTCGACAGTGTTGCACCTAATGATGTTCAGATACAGTCTAAGAAGAAGGCCTGCAAGGCGCTGTAGGGTAGACATGGCATGCTAGAATCATGCATAGAGAAACCAAAATATCGCACCTGTCTCCCAAGTGCTGCACCTCACAGATCTTGAACCCACAGCACCGGAGACACAATTCCGAACAAGGCTGTTGCTCCCCCAACACCCAGGCTCCTTGGTTATCTATTACTGACATGAAATTGTTTTTATAAACTTTATAGTCAGACTATCAGTTCACCGCAGGTCTACCAAATAGGTTGATTCTATGGCAAACACAATTTCTTGTTCAGATTGTCCCACTGGCATCATTTACATAATCTGAACCATAGTTCCAGTCATGCAATGAAGTAAAACCATGGATCAGTCTGTTTGGTAACCTCAGGGGAGCTGATAACCCATTTTTTTACTATCATTGCTCACAATCCCTGGGACAGACCACACCACTAACTCTGAAATGAATTATGAAGACAGAAGGGACACATCTAGACAAGGAACTCTCTGTGAGTAGTATAAACTGCCTGACTTGTTGAGTAGCCTAATGGTTAAATCAGCAGGTTGGAAACTAGAACAGCCAAGGTTCAAAGTCTACTTCTCTCACTGATACCTGAGCAAGCTGCTTCACTCTCCATTGCATCTTTACTTAGGTTGAAAGCCCTTTTGGGCAGGAATGTGACTTGCAGTTCAGGTTTCAACAGGTAAATAACTAAAAGCTAAATCCAGTGCACAGAAACATGCAAAACCTAGGACTTAGTGAAAAGTAAGACACACAGAAACTGTAGGCATGCACTAAACACTTTTTTTCTCAAAACATTCTTAAGCAATTGCATGAGATATATTAATAAGTTCCATTGCTAGTTGTATTTCTTGACCTATCAGGCGCATTTGATATAGTTGATCGTCATATTTTGTTGCGCCATCTAGCAGAGTGATCTCTGTAATACCATTCTATCATGGTTTACATCTTTTCTCACAAACCGTTCTTTCTCAGTTGCTAATGACTCTCTTACATCCGCTCCTCACCCGCTTACCTGTGGGATCTGCAGGGATCGGTCCTATGTCCTCTACTATTCAACATTTTTTGTAAGTTCCATAACAAATCTGATTCATGATACAAATCTGATTCGTCCTGTCACTCTTCTTACAACTTTTAAGTATCTAGGTGTGACACTTGATAGTGAACTTTCTTTCGAACAACAAATTAAAGCAGTAGTTAGATGCTCCTTTCTGACACATTGACAGCTTCGAGCAATACGTCCCCTATTCGATAATGCAGCACTAAGAATGTTTATTCTGAGTGCAATTATGCCATGCTTGGACTATTGCTACACAATTTACACAGGTATTTTTGCTTCTAAGTTGAAAAGATTGCAAACAGTCCAGAATTCAACTATTTGCATTTTATGTTGGGCTTGTAAATATGACCATCAAGAACATTGGCTCCTAGTGAGGTTTTGTATTCATTATAAGGTTTTAATCATCACTCTCAGAGCTATACAGTTGTGGTCAATATTATTGGCACCCTTGCAATTTAGATACACAATATCTTGAGAAATAATTGGAAATATTCTAACTGTATGTCATCATAATATTTTAATTATATATTCAAAGGTATACAACAAAAAAAGATATCTGTGCAACTTAGATGTAATTTCTGAGAAAAACAACCCAAAATACGACCTGGACAGGATTAATGGCACCGTTCACTAATATTTGGTTGCACAACTTTTGACAGTGATGACAGCCTCAAAACATTTCTCGTAGTCATCTATAAGTTTTGTACATCTGTCTGCTGGTAGTTTTTGCCACTCTTCAACTGTGATTTGTTCCAGCTCATGAATGTTTCCAGGATTCCTTTTACCAATGGCAGATTTCAGCTCTTTCCAAAGGTTTTCGATTGGATTGAGATCAGGACTCATTGCTGGCCAGTTTAAAACAGTCTATTTGTTTCTTTTTAACCATTCTTTTGTATTTTCGGATGTATGTTGTGGGTCATTGTCCTCCTGGAGGATCCATGACCTTTGACTCAAACCTAGCTTTCTGATACTAGGTAGTACATATCACTCCAAAATACCTTGGTAGCCCTCTGACTTCATGATTCCTTTAATACATTCCAGACCTCCAGTTCCTGAGGCAGAAAAACAGCCCCATGATATTATGAAATCTCCACCATATTTAACTATAGGAAGGGTGTTTTTTTCCTTATTTATTTATTTATTTAACTGTGTGTATATACCACTGATCTACGAGTCTAAGCGGTTTACACATAACAACTTGGTCAAGTTGGCTTACATGGAATATAAATAACTAAGTAAGGTACTCTGGGATTTTGGTGGACTAAGGCTGCAGTTGTACCCCAAAGATATAAGAATGACCTTGCTTTGCTCCAAACAGATTCAGACACTTAGAAGGAAATAAGATCTTTATTATACCCAATCAGTTACAATCTTAGCCAAAAAGCAAAAAACAGCATTATTTTTCTTAAACAACACAGTTTGCCTGAGCCAGAAAGTGGAAGACAAAGACAACAGAAGCTGAATTACCAATCAGACTCTCTGTATGAATACTGTTTGTCTCTTCCTCCCACGAATGATATCTAGTGCTGTCCTTATATACATTATTTAGTTGCGGTTGGGGACTTTTTAATGTACTATATTCTTATTGGTTGATCTAGCTCTGTTTCCTGTGCAAGCAGTTTCAGACTTTTAGACTTCCGCAAATGCTAGCAACTATGTTATCAATTCTCTACCAGCTTGTCTCTAGCTTGTCTTTACCTTGTTTCTACCTCCCTCTTCCATCCTCCTGTCTAGTCTGTGGTGGGCATATTTCCTGTTTCTATATGTCCTGTACTTGACCTACTGCCAAGAGTTCTTCTCTGTTCTCTGAAATCTGCCCAGCAACAAAACAATAGCCCCATTTAGTTAGACTCTTGTTTCAGGTATGCTTCTGGTCATTCTGTTAGGCCACAGGATTGCTTTTAGGATATGGTATGAAGTAGGCTTCAACCTGCTTCATCCCAACAGTACATAGAACTAGCTTATATGTAATAGTGAGAACTTAGTAGAAACATAGAACTATATACATTAAACAGTAGTTGGCATAATAAAGACAAGTACATCCAATGGGTGTGAGATTGCTGTTATATGGGGGTGAGGGTGTGGATTGGCTGGGGAGGGAGTGGGGGAGGGTTGGGGGAAGAGGGGGTTGGGATGGGATGACTAGGCTAGTGATACATTGGTTGTGTATTATCATTGGTGAAGTGTTCAAGTAACAAATGAGTTCTCCTAGGACAAGCAGGATGCGTCAGCCACACCTGGTGACGTCATCTGACGGCGCCATGATGGAAGTGCTCTCTAGCTCAGAAGCTTCTGAGCATGTGTGAGGTGTCCCCACCTCCCCGGCCCGCCCCTAGCCGGCCAGTTTTTTTCCTTCCGCCTTCGCCTCAAGACGGATTTCTAAGCTCTCCATACAATCTACCAGTTTAACATGCCCAAACCGGGTTTTAAAAAGTGTCCTATCTGCAGCAGAAAAATGAACATCACTGACACTCACCAACGCTGCATCAGATGCCTGGGAACTGCACATGACGTCGAAAACTGTGCGAGCTGCGCTCGGATGTCCCCCAGGGCAAGGAAGCATCGGGAGCACTCACTGAAGGATCTGCTGTCCTCATCTGCGGCCTCGCGTCTCCTTCATCCCGGCACCCTGAGCCTCCCAGAGCCGATGGACTGACCAAAGCCACAGAATGTGCCAGGACTGATACAGGGAACGCGCCGTCAAATCCGGCCAGCTCCGCTTCCCGAGGACGTAGCGCTTCTTTCCCTTCCGGGCAGGCTGCTCCCGCAGAGACCTCCACCTCCTGGGTAAGCCCCTCGGCGAATTTCAGCACCCCGGGCTGCTCTTTCTGGCCATGCAGTCTTCCTGCAGCTGTCCAAGATGGCGCCGCCCTCATGGCCCTGCCTGGCTCCTCCCCCGGTCACGCCCACCAACTTCCTATTGGCCGGAGCGCATCCTGCACCTCCCCGGACGGCGATCGGCACCGGCTGCCCTCCCCCCTGCCCAGCACGCCTGCCAGCCGTGCGGTTCGGAGCAGCGCCGAGGAGAGAGACCGCGCCGGGACGGATCATCGGCACGGAGCAGTCACTGCTCGGGCAGCAAAGATGACAGCGCCAACAAGGATGACAGCGCTACAGCGCGGCACTGACGGGGGAGGCGCGAACACCGCTCCTCCAGCCGGGACTCAGGCAAACAGCGCCAGAAGGGAAAAAAGAGTGCAGGCAAGCACCGGAGATGCAGGGACAGCCGGTCTCCCTCAGGACACCTTCCAGAGCACGGTCTCCTTCCCCGGCGCCTTCTAGAGTTCAGACCCCTTCCCCAGCGCTGCTGGAATCTGGGGGGAGCGACATGGAGGAGTTGAGTCCAGGTTCTGACACCTCTAAGAACAAAGCAGATGAGCCAGAGGACCCACCAGCACCGATGCCTGAAGACCTGACGTACCCCAAATTCCTCAGGAAGGTGGTTTCCAAGCTCGGGCTGGCAACGGAGGAGACGTCAGACGAAAAGGAACCGGAGGTCATGAAATACCTCAGCGGCCCGAGGCCAGCCATTGCCCTCCCCCTCCACCGCAAATTGAAGGACAAACAGCTTACTCTCTGGCAGTTCCCAGCGTCCGGACAAGCCTGCTCCAGGCGCCTGGACAGCAAGTACATCCTTCACATGGCACCCGGCTTCAACAAACCTCAGCTCCCTCACCATTCAATCGTGGTGTCGTCAGCTCTTAAAAGATCTAAGTCTACACGTGCCCAAGCCACCCACCCGCCTGGACGGGACCCCAAGCGTCTGGATGACGTGGGGAGAAAGGCGTTTCAAGGGGCCATGCTCAGTGCCAAAATAGCAGTTCATCAATTTCAGCATGTCCTGTTCCAGGACGCCCTTTTGGCTGACTTAAAAAGCCAGCTGCAGAATCTTCCCAAGGACGCACGTACGTCTACCTCAACCATCATGCAGGAACTGGCCGAATGCAGCAAGCAACACAGAGCTGTAGCACAATGGTTACTACACGAACTGATGGAACAGGGGTCATGGGTTTGATTCCCCAGTGTGCCCAATGCCTGATGAGTACAGCTTTCGATGCCTTTGATACGGCCGTCCGGACAGCGGGCACAGCCATCTCGGCCCGTCGCTGGGCATGGCTTTGTGCTTCGGGACTCTCGGACAGTACCCACGACCGAATTGCGGATGCGCCCTGCTCGGGTGACTCCCTGTTCGGAGACAAAGTTGCGGATACCGTGAAAGGGCTAAAAGAGGACTGCACCACTCTCAAGACACTGGCAGCCGACGGACTCGAACGCCCCTCCTGGTCACAGAAAGGGAGCTACTTCCGCAAGCCCTTTTCCTCTTCAAAGCAATATTATGGCTCCAACCGGCAGTGGCAGACACCAAAATTCAAGCAAAACTATCATAAGCCGTCCTTTCAGAGGCAGCAGCCGAGGCAACGCAAACAGAAACAGTCAAACCCTCCACATTCCGGTAAAGACACCTCTTCCTTCTGACTGCCCGACCTGGCTGGGTCCGACGCTGGACTCAGTAGCGGCCCCCCCCATGGGGGGGTCGTCTGTCCCATTTCCTCTCGGCCTGGCGGGAGATTACCACGGACAAGTGGGTCATTCAGATAGTCCAGTCGGGCTATCGTTTGCACTTCTCCTCCCCCCCAGGGCAGCACAAGCAGCCGACCAGCCAGCCTCCACTGCATCTACAAGAACCACTTTCAGAACTCCTGCAGCAACTTCTCCAGTCCCGGACGATAGAGCGGGTGCCCCCGGGCGAAATCAACACTGGCTTCTACTCCCGGTACTTCCTTATTCCCAAGAAGTCAGGGGGCCTCCGTCCCATCCTGGACCTCCGAAAACTGAACAACTACATCGCAAAGGAGAAGTTCAGGATGTATGCACTCAACTCCATCCTTCCCCTCATCAGAGCGGGGGACTGGATGGCTACACTGGACTTGCAGGAGGCCTACTCCCACATCCCAGTCCACGCTTCCCACAGGAAATTCCTGAGGTTCATAGCCCTGGGGTGCCACTACCAGTATCGAGTCCTGCCCTTTGGCCTATCCCCAGCGCCCAGAGTCTTTACGAAGTGTGTGGCAGTGGCCGCTGCACACCTCCGCAAGCAAGGCGTCGCCATCTTTCCCTACCTGGACGACTGGCTTTTGTCGGCGAACTCTGCCCCCGAACTCCGGAGAGCGGTACGCCATACTACATCCCTACTAGTCAAGCTGGGCTTCCTCCTCAACAAAGACAAGTCCCGATTGGAGCCGGTACAGCGTACAGAATTCATCGGGGTGATAATCGACACCAATGCCTGCAAGGCCTTCCTGCCCGAGGTCCGGATCAGAGCAATCATTCAACTGGCCAAGCAAGTGTCGGCGACACAGCTGTCCCCGGCCCACGAGATCCTACGCCTGCTAGGCCACATGGCTGCAACAACATCAGTCCTCCCATTGGCGAGACTTCATATGCGCACTCTTCAGTGGCACCTGTGGACTCATTGGAAGCAACTCTCCCAACCACTCAGCACCCGCATACCGATCACTGCCAGGATTGTTCAGAGCCTGCGTTGGTGGTCGAACCCAGCCAACCTCTCAGTGGGCAAATATCTGCAACCCCGCATTCCTCAACTGATCCTCACCACGGATGCCTCCTCCAAGGGATGGGGGGCTCATCTACTAAATCTCAACACGCAAGGAGCCTGGACCAAAGCGGAGCAATCACTACACATCAATGTCCTCGAACTCCGGGCTGTCAGGTATGCCCTCCAGACCTTCATGCCTCACCTGGCGGGGAAAGCGGTCTTGGTGCAGACAGACAACCAGGTGACCATGTTCTATATAAACAAACAAGGGGGCACGGGATCCCGTTCACTATGCAAGGAAGCCCTCAAGACATGGGCCCTAGCGATGGACAACAACTGCGTCCTGCAGGCGACCTACCTCCCCGGGGATCAGAACGCCTTGGCGGACAGACTCAGCAGACAACTACAACCACACGAGTGGATGCTTCACAAAGAGGTGGCGGACAACCTATTCCAACGCTGGGGAGCTCCCCTGATCGACCTCTTCGCGACTGAAGTAAACGCCAGGTGCCCCTTGTTCTGCTCCAAGCACCCGTCACAGCGGAGAGTGGCCGCGGATGCCTTCACCATCCCGTGGGGGACCTGGGAGTTGGCATACACCTTTCCCCCAACACCTCTCATGACAGCCACAATACAATGCATCATCAAAGAGAAAGCGCACGTGATTCTGATCGCTCCCTACTGGCCACGACAAATGTGGTTCTCCCTGCTGTTGCAACTCGCTCAAGAACCCCCAGTTCGACTGCCACCGAGACCAGACCTGCTAACCCAGAACGGCGGCACTACCTGGCATCCCAACCTCCAGACGCTAGCCTTGACAGCCTGGAGGCTGAAAGGATAACCTTCAACGACTCACAACTACCCTCTGAGGTACAGCAGATTGTCCTGGCTTCACGGAGACCGTCAACCAGAAAGGCATATGGCCTCAAGTGGAAGCGTTTCAGTATTTGGTGCAATGTCCACGGAGTCCGGCCAGCCTCTTGCCCGGTACCCACTATCCTACAGTACCTCGCCTACCTCTTCAGCTCAGGCTTGAAACCGCAATCCATCAAGGTGCACCTTGCGGCCATTGCCTCTCTGCACGAACGCTCAGGGGACCCAACTCCGGTCTCCATAGCCACTCTTCCCATTGTACTGCGCTTCATGAGAGGACTCAGGAATTTGCAACCACCGGTAGAAAAACCGGTACCCTCGTGGGACCTCAACGTCGTCCTGCAACAGCTCATGCAGGAGCCGTTCGAGCCGCTCTCCACAGCTGCTGGAAAATATCTGTCCTGGAAGACTCTGTTTCTTGTCGCCATTACCTCAGCTTGCAGGATTAGTGAATTGCAGGCCCTAGTGGCGCACCCGCCATACACAAAACTCCACCACAACCGGGCGTCCCTCCGGACCCACCCCAAGTTTGTGCCAAAGGTCTCCTCTGCCTTTCACATCAACCAGTCAGTGGAGCTGCCATCCTTCTTTCTGGCACCGCACTCGTCCCCGGAGGAGCAACGACTCCACTCCCTAGATTGCGTGCGTGCCCTGTGCATCTACATTGACAGAACTTCCGCTATTCAGCTGGGGACCCAGCTCTTTGTCTCCTTTGACCCGAACAAACCAGGGAGACCCGTCACCAAACGCACGCTCTCCCACTGGATTTCGGACTGCGTCGCTTATTGCCTACAGAAGGCGGGCGCACTCCCTACGAACAGGGTGACCGCACACCAGCTCCGCGCCCTAGCCGCTTCTCTGGCCTGCGCACAGGAGATTCCAGTGAGCGAGATTTGCAAAGCCGCCACCTGGTCCTCTCAGCTGACCTTCCAAAAACACTACTGCCTTGATGTCCACGCCGAGACCGACAGCTCTTTTGGTCGAGCGGTCCTATCGGCGGCTACGACACCCTTGAGTGGGGACCCAAGGGAAACAGCCTAATACTGAGCTGGGGACTAAGTACCGGACTCTTGCTGCTATTTACCAGTCGCCGCCAGGCTCTGGCTGTATTTGCACATGTTTGTTCTTGCACTGTTGTTGCACTGTGTTGTTGAATTACACTGTCAATGTTGATTGCACACCTAATATTCTACCTCGCAATTTTTGCACAATTGATATTTATTTATTTAACAGTATTTCTAAACCGCCTTATCTTATTAATCAAGGTGGTATCACAGCAAACAATCGGGTAAAGTGAGAGTGTTAAACATGCAGTGAGGGTGATATTTAGTTGAGTGTGTGTTGTATTGTGTGCTAGATTGGTTTGAGCTATGTACAATGTGTGTTGTAATGTGTGCTAGAGTGGTTTGAGCTATGTACAAAATGGGCTATATACAGTGATGCAAAAAACATTTTCTATACATACAGTGTTTTAGGCGGTATCATGTGTTGTTATACATTCTCTGAGGTTATGTGATGTGTCCATAGTGTTCTATGAACAGCATGGTTTTTAGCTGTTTTCTAAAGTCTTTGAGGTCTGTAGTTGCCCTCAACTCGTCCGGTAGTTTGTTCCATATTGTTGGAGCAGCCATGGAGAGTGCTGTCTGTTGTGTCCTTGCGTGTGTGTTTGATATACCCTGTCTCCTGGCACGCTGCCTAGGAGCTTGCACCTTGTTTTGTATGCTTGTTGTGTTCTTAATAAACACTATTGCTCTTCTACCGCATGCCTCCCTCATTCTCCACAGCGTGGACTCCTAGCTTGGGAGACACCAGGTGTGGCTGACGCATCCTGCTTGTCCTAGGAGAAAACAACGTTACTTACCTGTAACAGGGTTCTCCGTGGACAGCAGGATAAGTCAGCCACACGATCCCTCCCACCTCCCCTGCATGAGGGGGGCCTGCGTGTCCCGCACCTAGCCGCAGGGGCACAGCTAGTCACTCACTGGCCGGCTAGGGGCAGGCCGGGGAGGTGGGGACACCTCACACATGCTCAGAAGCTTCTGAGCTAGAGAGCACTTCCGTCATGGCGCCGTCGGATGACATCACCAGGTGTGGCTGACTTATCCTGCTGTCCACAGAGAACCCTGTTACAGGTAAGTAACGTTGTTTTTTTAGATTTTTCTTGAAATCTATGTGGTTATTCATGGTGCAAAGATGGTCTGGTAATGCATTCCACAATGCCAGAGTGACATGAGAAGGCTCTGTTGGATGTTGTGGAATTGGTTTTCATGTTTAAAGATGGTATGTGGAGTGTGTTGATAGAGTTTGTTCTTCTGGATCTGTTATTAGGGATTTTCGGTATTAATGCTTGTAGGTGGAAGACAGTCCGTGGAATAGCTTGAAGATTGTGTGGATGGCCTTGTGTTTGATTCTTTGATTGATGGGCAGCCAGTGCAGTTGTTTGAGTAAGCGTAGTTACTCACCTGTAACAGGTGTTCTCCAGGAGCAGCAGGAATCAGTCCTCACTTATGGGTGACGTCGGCGCCGACGGAGCCCTCGCGGAGCAATTTTCCCCAGCTTTCAAAGAAAGCCTTTGGGAATTGCAGCGCGCATGCGCGGTCCTCTTCCCGCCCAAGGGTGCCATCTTAGCCAGTCAGATGACATAGCTAAAAAGACAGCATAAAAATTTGCAAAAAAACTAAAGCAGACGATTGCAACTCCAAGGGGAGGAGGGAGGGTTGTGAGGACTGATTCCTGCTGCTCCTGGAGAACACCTGTTACAGGTGAGTAACTACGCTTTCTCCAGGACCAAGCAGGAAGTCAGTCCTCACTTATGGGACTCCCAAGCTTAAGGCTACCGGAGACCCTAAGCACAAAAATGAGCTCCCTCTAGCTCAGCAGCACAGAAGGAAAAGAATCTTCGCTGAATTATTACCCACCGGTAGCCCACATCCAGGATGGAGGGTAGGAGTTGCTCAGACCTCAAAGAGATTACGGAGGACTGCCTGTCCGAAAGCACTGTCCCTGCGGGACTCCCTCTCGAGACAGTAATGGACCGCAAAAGTCTGGCTCGAAGACCAAGTAGCGGCCCGGCAGATGTCTGCCAGCGGAACAGAGCGGAGGTAAGCCACTGACGTAGCCTTTGCCCGAACGCAATGAGCCGTGACTCGACCTTCCAAGGAGAGTCCGGCTGCCCCATAAGCCCAAGAGATACAGTCCGCAACCCAGATGGACAGAGTACGCTTGGAGACCGGGAGCCCCAATTTATTGGGGTCAAAAGACACAAAAAGCTGAGCAGCTTTACGGTGCTCCCGCGTACGGTCAAGGTAGAAGTTCAAAGCCCTTCTACAGTCCAGGGTATGGAGGACCGTTTCAGCTCGGCTGGAGTGTGGTCTGGGAAAGAAGGTTGGAAGTACCACCTCCTGATTGATGTGAAAAGGGGAGACCACTTTTGGAAGAAATTTTGGGTGAGTCCGTAGGACTACCCTATTTTTGTAGAACCGAGTGTAGGGGGGATCAGACACGAGGGCCTGCAATTCACTTACGCGTCTAGCGGAAGTGAGGGCTATCAAGAACAGTGTTTTCCAAGACAGAAAACGGAGAGAACAGGTAGCCATAGGTTCAAAAGGCGGACAGGTGATCCGCTGCAAAACCACATTCAGGTCCCAGTCAGGCGCTGGCGGGCGCAGAGGTGGTTTAAGTAGAAGGAGACCTCGGAGAAACCTCGCTACGAGAGGGTCGTTGGAGAGAGGTCTGCCCTCCACCGGCACATGATGTGCCGAAAGAGCACTGAGGTGAACTTTGACGGAGTTGGACTTAAGTCCCAGAAAAGAGAGGTGTAGCAAGTACTGCAAGATCACCGACACCGGGCAGGAGAAGGGATCCTGAGACTGTTGGGTACACCAAACGGAAAAACGACGCCATTTAAGGGCGTAGCATTTGCGGGTAGAAGGTCGTCGCGAAGCCAAGACGACCTCCTCCACCTCTGCCGGCAGGAGAAGGGGAGCAAGGACTACCCTCTCAGCAGCCAGGCCATTAGGTTGAGAGACCTGAGGTTGGGGTGTAGCAGAGACCCCTGATCCTGAGTGAGGAGATCCGGTTGTAACCCCAGAGGGAATGGATCCTCTACCGCTAATTGCAGCAGGAGTGGAAACCACGGCTGTCTGGGCCAGCGAGGGGCCACCAGGATCATGAAGGCTTTGTCTCGGAGAACCTTGAAAAGAGTCCGAGAGACTAGCGGGATGGGAGGGAAAGCATACAAGAGGCTCCCCGACCATGAGATTAGAAAAGCGTCCGCCGCAACTCGAAGGGGGTGTGGCAGACGAGAGCAGAAGCGAGGAAGTTGCCGGTTGTGAGGACTGGCAAAGAGATCCACCGTGGGGAGGCCCCACTTTAGAAAGAGCTTCTGAACTACCAAGGGATCCAGGCGCCACTCGTGCGGCTGGAGGATCCTGCTGAGTTTGTCCGCCAGGCAATTCTCTTGGCCTGGGAGATAAACTGCCTTGAGGAGAACGCCGTGACTGACGGCCCAAGAGCAGAGCTTCTGTGCTTCCCGGCAGACAAGGAAGGAGCCCGTGCCCCCCTGCTTGTTCACGTAGAACATGGCAACTTGATTGTCCGTCTGGACAAGGACGGACTGGTGGGAGGTCAGGTGGGAGAAGGCCTTGAGAGCCAGGCGGATCGCTCTGAGCTCCAGGAAGTTGATCTGCTGAGCAGACTCCCACGTGGTCCAAAGGCCCTGAGTACGCGCCCCTTGGCAATGTGCTCCCCAGCCCAGGAGGGATGCATCTGTCGTCAGCACCCGGGCCGGCGGAGGTGGCTGAAAGGGCATTCCGAGCACCAGATTCGGCCGATGTAGCCACCACTGAAGAGACGAGGCCAGCGGCTCGGAGACGCGCACTAGGTCCGCTAGGCCACCTGTGGCCTGCTGCCACTGCTTGCGGAGACACCATTGAGCGGGTCGCATATTCAGGCGGGCATTGGGGGTCACATGGACGGTGGAAGCCATATGGCCGAGTAGTCTCAGGAAGCGCCTGGCGGAGACCAGGGGTTGGCTGCGAAAACGGCCGGCTAGGTCCATGAGCCGTTGAGCCCTGTCGAGCGGTAGGAACGCTCGTGCCTGAGGAGTGTGCAGCCTTGCGCCGATGAACTCGAGATCCTGTGAGGGGAGCAAAGTGGACTTTGCGAAGTTTATAACAAAGCCCAAGTACTGCAGAAGAGTCACCGTGCGGCGCGTGGCGTTGGTGACCTCCAGAGCGGACGCTGCTCTGATGAGCCAGTCGTCGAGGTACGGAAAGACATAGAGGCCGTGAAGCCGGAGGTGGGCCGCCACCACCGCGAGACATTTTGTGAAGACTCGCGGTGCGGAGGACAGGCCAAAGGGTAGTACTCTGTACTGGTAATGATTTCCTGCCACCACAAACCTTAGGTATTGGCGGTGGCTTGGGTGGATGAGGATGTGCGTGTAGGCATCCTTTAGATCCAAGGAGCATAGCCAATCTCCCTGCTGGAGGTAGGGCAGAAGGATTCCAAGGGTAAGCATCTTGAACTTCTCCCGCACGAGGAACTTGTTGAGGTTGCGCAAGTCCAGGATGGGTCTGAGGCCTCCTGTCCTTTTTGGTATTAGAAAATACCTGGAATAAAAGCCTTGACCTTTCAGGTGGTGGGGCACCGGTTCCACCGCCTGTTCCTGTAGAAGACCTGCTAACTCCTGAAGGAGTAATTCCCTGTGCAGAGGGGGTCGTGGAGGTTCTCCCGGAAAATAGGAGGGAGGGACCTGGTGGAAGTGGAGAAGATAGCCTTTTCGCACGACTTGAAGCACCCAGGCATCTGAGGTGACGCTGGACCACCTGTGGGCGAAGTGAACCAGCCGGCCTCCGGTGCTGGGAGGAACCAGCGGGGGGGGAGAGGCTATGCTTGAGGAGTCAAAAACCCCCACCCTGCTGAGCAGGGGCTGGTGGTGCAGACTTGGGGGCTTGCTGCCTACGGGACCCGTTACCCCGTCCCTTGGCCTGCTGGCCCTGTTGGGGAGCTGCAGGGGCCTGATATTGGGGGTATTGTTTGTAGGCAGCCGCCTTCCTCGGGTTAAAAGGACTTCTTTCCCGAGCCCTTCTTTTTCTGGGAAGGGGCGGAGGTCTTCCTAGAAAGCCTAGTCCGGGTGAGAGTCTCCGTCTCAATTTGTGCAGCCTTTTCAGCCATGGGCTTGCCAAAGAGGTTTTCGCCTCGGCAGGGGACATCGACCAACTTGTCCTGCACCCAGGGCTCAAGGTCAGACGACTGAAGCCAAGCCTGTCGGCGGGCACCGATGCCGGCTGCGGCCACTCGAGCCGATGCTTCAAAGCCATCATAGGCTGCTCGGGATATGAATTTTGAGCATTCCCGAATGCCAGTGGACAAGGCCAGGAACCTTCGCAAGGGTTCCTCGGACAAACCAGCAGAGAATCCGGCTAGCTCTTTAGCCAGGTCTCGGAGATACATGCCCATGTATAGCTGGTAGGTCTGGACACGACACGCAAGCATAGAGCCCTGGAAACACTTCTTACCAAGGCCATCCAGGTTACGGGCCTCCCTGCCAGGAGGCACCGAGGAGTGCATCTTCTGGCTCTTAAGACGATGCATGGCCGATTCCACTACCATGGAATGGTGTGGCAGCTGTGCTTTTTGGAAGCCAGGGCTCTTGCGGACTCGATAGATAGAATCGACCCGCTTGCTCAGGACCGGCGAGGTGGCCGGACTCTCCCACATGCGGAAGAGTAGTCGTTCCAGCATGGGAGGAACCGGTACAGTAAAGTGTTCCCTGGCGGGAGAGTCATACTGGAGGGCGTCGAGCTCTTCGGCTCGAGGCTCCTCCTCGGGGTCCGCAGGGAAGGCCAAAGCCTTGGCCATATCCCTGACGAAGTCCGAGAACCGGGCATCCTCCGGGGGGGACTGCTTCCGAGGTTCGGACTCAGGTGAGTCCGAGGGGACACACCGAGTCCGAAAAGAATCAGGCGACTCTTCCTCTTCAGACTCCCAGACCGACTCCGACGAGGACTCGGTGGGGTCGGCCTGGGCAGGGCGTGGCGCCTGCCGCCCCGACGCCGAGGGAGTCGGCGTCGGCGACCTCGGTCCCGAACGGGAGGCCGAGGGTGACCTCGACCGAGGATCGACTCGAGTTCGCATCGACTCGAGGATCGGCTCGGTCTCCGGGGTCGACTTAGTCGTCGACGTCCCGGCGGTCGGGGCAGCGGCACCAGCGAAGCCAGCGAGCAGTGCCCGCTGCTGGTCCATGAAGGCAGACAGTCTGCTCTCCAAGGCCGTCAACCTGAGTCCGAGCTCAAGTGACCCAGCAGCCCCCGACTCGGGCCCCGACGGCGTCGGGCCCGACGTCGGCTGTCGCGGAGGTGAGTCCAGGAGGACTATGGGACTTACCCGAGCAGGCAGCTCCGACTCCAGGCGAGGTCGCTTCGTGAGGTGCTCCTTCTCCAAGGACCCGGGACGGCTATCGGGGCTATGCGACCTGGCCCTCGCGGAGCCAGGAGCGTCCACCGACGCCACCTTCGCGGGTTTCACCTTATGTCGATGGTCCCCGGAGGGAGAACCCCTGTCGGAGGAACTCCAGCGACTGTCCGAGCTGGAACCCCTGGACGCGGAGGCCTCCGACGAGGTCCGGGTACGGCTGGGGTCAGCGAAGATCCTATCCCGCTGATGCCGCCGACTTCTCAACGCTTTGGAGGAGAGTTTGCCGCGGGGCCCACAGATCATTTCTTCATGATCCGGACCCAGGCAGCGGAGGCAATGGTCGTGTGTGTCAGTCAGTGACATATTTCGGTCACACTGACCACACCGCTTGAAACCACTGGCAGCCATCGGGGGAAAAAGGGCCCCGGCGAGGTCAAAGGACCGGGCTGCCAGGGAAAAAACCGAAAACGAAAACTGACTAAGTCAGAAAAACCGAAAAAGAAGAAGAGGACTCGTGACCGGCATCGCGAGTCCGGGCGGGAAAAAGACCGGCGTCGAACCGAAGGAAAAAAGAGTAAATTATGAAGAAATATCAACTTTTTCGCGGGGACACGACGGGTACGTCTGTAGGGCTCCGCGGAAAAAAGAAGACTGGCTAAGATGGCACCCTTGGGCGGGAAGAGGACCGCGCATGCGCGCTGCAATTCCCAAAGGCTTTCTTTGAAAGCTGGGGAAAATTGCTCCGCGAGGGCTCCGTCGGCGCCGACGTCACCCATAAGTGAGGACTGACTTCCTGCTTGGTCCTGGAGAAATGGAGTTATATGTTCAGTCCTTTGGGCATTGCAGAGGATACATGCAGCAGTATTCATGGCTAGTTGGCGTGGTTGAAGAGTGGATTTAGGTAAACCTTGAAGAATGATGTCACATTAGTCAAAATGAAGGAATATGAGTGCTTAAAGAACTGTGCGAAAATCGTTTGGTTCCAGAAGTGGTCTTAAGTGTTACACTGTCTACTGAACTACCTTCACTGTTGACCTCATTTCTGCTATCTGTATATAGTTAAATGTACATAGTTCTCCAAAGTTAAAAGTTTAAAGTTTTAATTGTTAATGTATATAGTTCACGCTATGTTCAATGTAAAAACAGAAATGTCTTTCTGTTCCCCTAACTGTTATATGTAAACCGCACCTGATCACTGGAAGGTCGCGGTATATAAAAGTTTGTTAAATAAAATAAAATAAATAAATTGAGTTTGTGGTAGATGGTTCTTGTGATGTTGGTTATATGAGGGGAAGTGTGAGATGTTGATCAAGGATGATCCCCCAGATAGCATACTTGTGGTTTGACTTGAAGTTGGGTTTCAGCAACCATTATGTGATTAGGTGGTGTGAAGCTGGTGTCTTTGAAGAAATATAAGATTTCAGTTTTCTTGAAATTTATATTCAGGTTGTGTTTAGTGAGCCATATTGATATGGAGGTGAAGCGTTTCTTACATGGGTGATGGCTGGATTGGTGGTGTTAACAGGAGTGTAAAACATATCATCTGCATATATGTGGTAAAGTAAGTTGTGTGCTTGTAGTATGACACAGATTGGTTGGAGGAAGAGGTTGAATAATAATGAGGATAAGACTGAGTCTTGGAGAACTCTCTGTTGTTGTAAATAGGGCTTTAAGGTTTTATTGTCCAATTTTACTCAAAGATGGTGCTCTGTGAAGTATGAGATGAACCATTTATTACGTGTGGTGCCTTTCAGGCTGATTGCTTGCAAGTGTTGGATGATCAGATTGTGTGGGAAGGAGTCAAAGGTGGCTTTGATGTCCAGGAATATGAGGGTGAGATTATCGGTAAGAGCGGTGAGTAAAAATTCTACTCCACGTTGAGGCCTAAAGCCATATTGCTGGGGGTCAAGTGGGTAGTTTGCGTCCATGTATTCTTGCAGTTGTGAAAATATTATTTTCTCTATTACTTTTGCCAGGAATGGCAGGCTGGTGATTGGTCAGTATGAAACTGGTTGTGTAGGGTCGGATGAGGCTTTTAGTGTTGGATGAATGGAAGCTGTATCCTTGTTGCAATGATAATTGTGTGATTTTAAGTATTATATGTTTCTATGGGACTGTTGTAGTTTTTGATATGGAAGGGCATACTAGATAGGCCATGTGGTATTTTTCTGCCATCACGCTTCTATGTTTCTATGTTTAGGTAGTAGTTCCTTCTGTTCATGCAGCCTTGATCCAGCTGACTGGACATGGGTCTAGTGGGGATGTTGCAGTATTGATGTTTGTGATGATTTTTTCCAGATGTTCAGGGAGGATGGTCGAGGAGTCCCAGGTGATATCAGAAGTTGTGTGGTTGTGGGCTGGTTGATTTGTTGTGCAGATCTGTTTGCCCGGTTGACATGACATGGCTTGTGAGGTGAGGTCTGTAACCAGTTGTTTTGGTGCAAGTTCTTTTACAAGGTTTTTAACCAAGTCAAATAGCTCTCAGGGACGGTTTAAGGATTTTTGAATCATATTGGTATGGTACTCCTTTGCCCTGTTTATGGCTATTTGGTGTTCTTGTAATTTAGTAAGGTAGTTGTTGAGGTTAATAGTTGAACTGTTGCATCTCCACTTCCTTTCCAGTGCTCTTAGGTGACATTTCATGCTTTTGAGTTGTGTGGAGTACCAAGCGGCTGACGTTTGGTTGCATTTGTTAGCTGGAGGTGCTGGTTTATTGCTATACTGTTTATAGTTTTGTTCCAGTTGCTGATGAGTGAGTCTAAGTTGTCAGATGAGTCTTGAATGTGTGGTAGTATCTTTGTTAGGAATTGTTGCATTTCTAGATGGCGGAATCTGTGAACAGTAGATTGCATGTTTGGCTCCTCTTGAGGGCGTGTTCTATGTGGGAGGAAGAAGGTGAGTGCCTTGTGGTCTGACCAGGGGATGGTGGTTAAGGTTGGGGGTGGGAGATTATAGTCTCTGAGTAAGGGTGGTGGAAGGAATATCAGGTTTAGCGTGTTACCCTTGTTGTGAGTAGGTTGCTTGATGATTTGTGTTTGTCCAAGCGTGTCCATTGTGATGAGAAAGGTTTCTGCTGTTTTAGGGGCAGTGGAAGTAAGATTAAAATCACCTAGGATCAGTAGGAGGTTGGAGCTGGATTTATGTTTGCAGGTTTTTTCTAGAATGATGTCCAGGTTGTCTGGGCTGGTATTTGCAGATCTGTACACCAGGAGGAGGGTTGTGGCGGTTTGTGATAGTTAAGGTATCTAGGCCTCTGTTTGTGCTGTTACTGAGGAAGCAGAAGTTGAGGCATTTCTTTGTTATAATGATAACCCCCCGCCTCTGCGTTTAGTTCTTATACAAGTGAATAAATCATAAGAGGGTAATGTGAGTTGATTCATTAGGACATTGGAATCTGAAAACCAGGTTTCAGTGATGCATAAGATGTCTAACTGGTTGTCTGTGAGGTCAGAGATTATTTGTGTTTTGTTACATGCTGAGCAGGCATTAATGAGAGAGCAGTTTAGGTGTGAGAGAGTAGTTAGGGGGTGTGTTCTAGTAGCTGTATGTGGGTGGGATGTGATTCGTATGAGGCGTAGGTATGTGTTGGGGTGATGGTGTGTGGATGTATAATGGGTTTGTAATTGGTTCAGTGAGATGGTGTGTATTAGGAAATGGGCCAGGTAGAGAAGTATGAGTAGGGTGGCAACAGTAGCCATGGTGTATTTGTGTTGGGAGACTTGGAGGGTAGTTTGGGCAGAATGTAAAGTAGATGTGGTTGATTCTATGGTGTGTGTGATGCAACTGTATCTGGAGGGAGTACTAGAGGGTGGCTGATATAGTTATCTTTAACAGTGGTTGAGGCGTGCAATGAGGTTTGGTGAAAGAGCCTGGTTGTGGTGTTTCACATGCAGGAAGAGTTACCAATGTCAGCAGTCTTTTGCATGACTTGTGGGAGGCTTTGGTTACTGCGTTGAATGCTTCAGCATTCAGAAGAGATCTCTGACGGTATGTGGGTCCGAGGATTGGTTTCAATGATGGTCGGATGGTGCCTGGATGTTGTGTCACTAGGTCCATGCCAAAGAGCCCTCAGGCGATGCCCTCCAGCACAGGTCTACCAGCACAGGTCCACCAGGCTTGGGCGCACCTTCAGCAAGAGGTTTTTTTAAAAAAGTACTCTTCGGCCCAATTGGCCTTAGTGTCAGGGAAAGGGAGGAGCTTACCAGACCCGCTCCCTCACATTGATACCAATCGGGAGGGCTAGGAAGCCTGCTGCCTTTAGCGCAGTGGTTTTTAAAGCTTTATAAGCTTCATTTATTCAACTGTGAATGTATCATTGGCCTACATTGCCAAAGAGTTCAAGTTTGGTTTCCTTTGTCCACAGAACATTTTCCCAGAAGTATTGTGGTTTCTCAAGGTGGGTTTGGGCAAAGATCAGGTGTGCCTTTTCATGTCTGTCTGTGGGCAGTGGGGTCTTACCTGGCCTTCGCTTTTGAAGTCCTTCTTTGATTAGTGCATAGCGTATGATGTGGGTTGATACCAACACTCCAGATTGCTCCAGGTCAGCCTTAAGTTCTTTGGATGTTGTACGTAATGTTTTTCCAACAGTTTCTACTAACCTTTGAAAATTTCTTGTGTTAATTTTCCTCTTCCCATCATATCCTGGGAGGTTCTTGACAGTTCCATGAGCAGAAACTTCTTTATAACATTATGAACTGTAGACAAAGGAATCCCAAGGTCTTTGGAAATGACCTTGTACCCCTTTGAAGTTTGATTTTTGGTGATAATGTATTTTCTGACTGTCTCAGGCAGTTCTCTTGTCTTCACCATTGTGAAAATCGAACAGGGAGTGAATGTGGCCATTTTAAACATTATAGCCATCATTCATTGGTTGATTCAAGTCATGTGAGTACTGACAATTGATCACAGGTGCATCTAATTTTACTGCAGTGGGAATGTGGTTCTTCTGTTCAAACCAATTTGAATTGTTTATAAGGGTACCAATCATGTCCTGGCAGTGTCTCTGTTTTTATACTATTTCCTACTATTTTCTTTATTTGATTCTTTTATGTGTCAAATATGTGCCATTTCACTGGCCACTTTTTTCTAGGAGATATTGAACATTAAGGGGGTCATTCTGAGCAACAAATAATGGAGATGGACATCCCATTGGGACATCCATCCCTGCTATTCATGCCCTTTCCCGGCCCCATCCTCCTTCTCCGCGCGTTGTATGAGGAAGTTAGACAGGGGCAGGAAAGGGGAGGATTGGGGGCGGTGTTAGGGTGGGCAGTGGGTGGTCGCCAGCCCCGGACATACAGGGCCGATTCTAATGTCGGCCCTGTACGTCCAGGGCCAGTGACTTGAACAGGGAAGTTATTCCACCTCTAAGGTGGGCTCGTGGCTGGGAAGGGGTGGCAGGGGGTACAGGGCATTCCATGAAGCCTGACCCTGCCCCTGGGAGGCCAGAACAGGGGTCAGGCTGCGGGGAAAGCAATTTGAAGGCCGGGGATCGTGGCTTTTAAATGGAGCCATGATGCCATAGCAATCGGATGCCATGGCACCGCAGCTCCATTTAAAAGCCCTGACTGAGTTAGTTGAGCAAGGCCTGTACATGCAGGGTGGGCTGTATCGCAGACCTGACCTGCACGTACAGGCCTGTTCGCAATTCTGATCCCATGGGGCTAGAAATGCCCCGCGGGATCAGAATCGCGACTCCTTCTGTGTGTCCGGTTCCGGTCAGGTGCACAGAAGGCTTCTACGTCTGGGATGGAATTGGGCCTTAAGAGGTTGAACTGCAAGGGTGCCAGTAATGTTGACCACAACTGTGTATACAAATATCTTGAGTTATTTGGCTTCTTTGGTCTTTCCACATGTCCCAGCTCATTCCTTATGCTCTGTTTATGCAAATCGACTAAATATCACCTCGTTATTATTAACAAAGCTAGAGAGCCCTTGACGTTGGCGTTTTTCTCAAAAGCTCCTAATCTATGGAATGATTTACCACCTCGCCTTCATTTGGTAGTGTTTTACAAAGTGTTCTAAGCAGGGTTAAAGAAACATCTTTCTCAAGAGGCTTCCAGCTTGGGTTGACACTGGATGTCACAGTGTTTCTGGTTTGGTTTTTGTTGTCTCTTTTTTTCTTTCCCTTTCTATAATTTGATGGGAGTTCTTTTCATTGGTTATGTTATTGTTGCTGCTTTGACAACTTGTTCTAAAAGTGTCACAGTAAGAATAATGAACCATAAAGATATGCGTTCATTGAATGAGTATAAGATGAAATAGTTCAACCTACAGAGCTTGCTTGTGGATCTTCCATTTTTAAAGGGTTTTCCATAGGAACAGAGTAGATGCTATGGGGAGGCATTTGTCCTCTTCATCTGCTCGAGAGGGATAGACTTCGAAATTTATGGGAGTCAGTCTTGTCCTGGATTGGGCCAAATCTCTTGTGAACACACATTCTTTCACCATTGTTTACAGTTTTCATTAAGACCCTAAAAGAAATCAACTGTTACACATTCATTAGAATTCATCATTTTGATTCCACTAAGAGTAAAAACTGTTGAAAAGGTCAGGCAGTCCCACAGCTTGAAACAGAACGTGTGGCTACTTCCCTGTAATGAATATTTTAAGTGTTTTTATTTGTGGGAATAAACCAATTCTGTATATTTGGTTTATTGCTAATTTTTGTGGCCTGTTCACCTCTACATTACTTGCTTGTACCTCTTCTGCTTTCTTTTTTCATGTCAGCATAATCCATAAACACTCCACACATTCATGCTTTGAGAGAATAGGGATGGCTTCCTAGGCTAGGTGTTGGTATGTTATGAGAGAACTTTTTTTTCCTGCATCAGGGAAGCTCACAGACCAAACAGGAGCTCCAGGAGGAGATAAGTACATTGTAAATTTGGGATAGGTGGTCCTTGGGAGTCCTGTACCGACAGGGAACTAGCAGTTCTCGAGATTCCAAATTGGCAAGGAATGGGCTTGTATCAGCAGTGGGCAGTCTGGATGATGTAGCAAGAAAGGTGCTAAGAGAATAGAGTACTGGTAATTGAACACCTGGAGCCCATTGAGAATGAGAGAGGTACCAGGATGGATCAGGAAGGAACAGCTCTGAAGGTGAAATGAGATATTGCCGAGTCCCTAAAGTATGTGAGAACAGCCAAAGTAGGGGTAGCTTTGGAGGTAATAGACATAATAGCCTGCAGCTGTACAGTTACTCTCCATTTAGTAATGGAAAAAATATATAAGTACTTTATTTTAATTATCTGTTTTGAGATGTGCGACCTATAGCTACAGCAGTCATTTCAAGAGATGCACCACCTGAAATCGCAATCTTCTCCATTCCTTGAAGTATAAAGTACATGTCTGTCCCCCGAGAAGGCTGCTTTCCCAGGTTCTAGGGGCTCCAGAAAAGGCAACTTTTGGAGTGCTGATAGCAACTGTTGGATCCAATCTAAGAAAACGTGATTCTGATACGTTGATGCTATACTGAGCATATGGAGTTCTGGGAGACTTTGTTGATGCTGGGGCAGTCCCATGCTTGGAGTTTAAATGGAAACATATTCGGTCATTCAAAGCTTTCTCCTGGATGTGGTTTAGATGGGTGGATGAAAAAGTTAAACCTTGTGATGGCCAAGAGGATGGGGATGGCCACTGCTTCTCTGGAAGTTTTGATTAATATATGAACTTTAATCCATCAGGTTAAGGTTTCAAACTCAGAGAGAAGGGAGGGGTGCCCTTCCTTTCTATGAGCCTGTGTGGTGAGGCCTTTCAGCAGGGAGAGCTAAGAAGGCAGCAGAAAACAGGGGCAGTAGGAACATAAGACATGCCATACTGGGTCAGACTAAGGTCCATCAAACCCTGTATCCTATTTCCAACAGTGGCCAATCCAGTTCACAAGTACCTGGCAAGTTCCCAAAAGGTACACAGCTTCCACAATGCATGTCCCGGGGTAAGAAGTGGATTTCCCAGGTCCTTTTTAATAATGGTTTATGGACCTTTCCTCCAGGAACTTGTGCAAACCTTTTTTAAACCCAGCTACACTAACAATTTTTACTACATTCTCCAGTAACGAATTCCAGAGTTTGATTATGCGTTGAGTAAAAAAAAAATGTATTACTCTTAAATGGGCTACATTGTAATTTCATTGCATGTCCCCTAGTCTTTCTTTTTTTTTTGATGGCGTAAACAACTGATCTATGTTTACCCGTTCCACTCCATTTGTTAATTTATAGACCTCTATCATATCTCCCCTCAGCCGTCTCTTTTCCAAGTTGAAGATCCCTAACCTTTTAAGCTTTTCCTTATGGGGGTATCCTTCCATCCCCTTTACCATTTTGGTGGCTCTTCTCTGTACCTTTTTTAATTCCGCTATTTCCTTTTTAAGATATGGCGACCAGAATTGTACACAATATTCAAGGTGCAGTCACCTGGAACAGGTTCCACTGGGTAGATAGAGAATTCATGTCTCTGAGGAGGGTCCTTGTCTAGCCGGTAGTGTCCCCAGTGTACAGTTTATGCCATGGCCCTTCTCCATCTTAATTTTAGCCAGATGGCTTTACATTTCCACATTAACCAGAAGACGTCATAAGCCCAAGAAGATACAGCTGTAAGACAAATCTATCCAGGGTGATATGGAATCAGTAGGAGCCCTCCTGAAAACCTTATGCAATAATTCTTGGTGCTGAAGGCTTTGCCAGCATATAGTGCTTCAGGGCATCCACTGAGGGAACCAGATCTGGTAGATCTAAGAAGAAAATGGCAGTAGATAGGGCCCTGTGCAGGGACAGGTGTCCTTGGAGTAACCAATAACCTTTAGACAGAGGAGCTATACTAGTCGGGATGGTGTCTGGCTAGCTGTTGCCAGAAAGGTAGCCGTCACACAAAAGGGGCTCAGCAGAGGTTACAGTGCAGAAGATTCAAACTAAAAAAAACAGGAGGTGCCGCTGATGTTTGGGGTAGAAGCACACAAAAGTTGCTTTAGTAACGCCATATTTTCTGATGAGGCCAGGATCCAGGTCATATCAGATTAGTTGATCTTAATCCACAGCTCTAGTGTTATAAGCTCAACACCCAATTGCAGGGCAACTGAAGTGCAGATAGGAAAGGGTCGGTAGCTTTGTGGGGCAGTAGTGATGAAGACAGGGCTTAACTTAGTGATGATTGGCACCTGCAAGGGTGGAACAGTCCTGGAATGTTCTTAACTGATTGGTGCCAGAAGAGATGCTGGCACAGTACAGCTGCTCTCAGGACCGTTGCTCTCATCGGCGTGGCATTGGAAGCCACTCAGAAAGCATTGTGAGCCTTGCTTTGCAGTTCTTCCCAGAGTCTGCAATGAGAGCACAGCACCATAGAGAGTCAGAAACATGCGCTGTAGGTGGCACCAATAAGCAATTTCTGGTGCAGCTCATCCATGCCAAATTTGTCTATGACCACCCCATGAACCCTGCAGGTAATGTGGGAGGGTGCTGAGAACTTTGCCATGCCATCAAGTATGTGAGTCAATAGTCATGCGCCAAAACGAGTCAACAATATTCACTTTTATAACTGCAGAAGGTGGGGTGTTGGGTCACTGGTGTGAGAGAAGCTGCATGCAATCAGCGCAATTGAGGCAATCTAAAAGGCATCAACAGCAGCAGTGCTTATTCTGAGCTGAGAATCACCTGGGCATTTCACCTCAGCAACAGGCTTGCAGCATGTTGTGCCCACCATGGAGACTCAGGGCAGAAATCTTGCCACTGAGAGGAGCCAGCAAGGAAACAAAATACAGCCTCTGCACTCAGGGCCGGCACAACCATTAGGCAAAGTAGGTAGTTGCCTAACGTAAGAACTTCTTGGGAGTGGCAAAGACCAGGGAATTCAAAGCTAAACAATGGATTCTGACAGTCGGGAGGGCATAAGGCTTAAGGTCTGCCTAGAGCGCCAACGCCTTGAAACAATTCTGGGGCCAGCCCTGTCTGCACCAGAGCCTAGTTGTATCGGTCTGTGATATTCAAATAGGCTATCGGGTCAGCGCAATGTGGAATTTGCTGCACCTGGAGAAAGTGCATAGGGAGCCAAGGCAGCGGCATGGTAGGAAGATATGCCTGTGTCAAGGATCCAGCATCTGTGATCCATTGGTGCGGGCTCACAGGAGTAGAAAAGAACCAGATTCACCTGGGGATGGGATCTCTCTGCTAGAGTCGGGCCCCATGTGCCAGGTGAAAGTCGGGTGTGCACATCAGCAGCTGACATGTAAGTACTTCACTTTATCCGAAGATCCCAAAGCTCAAGGTGGCATCTGATGCTGGGTAGTACTGGTGTCATGAAAGCTGGGAGGTGTAAGAGCTTAGCTATGTGCATTCACTGCTGGAAGATGGGATCCTGGCCCAGGGCCCAAAGTCCTACTCCTCTGTCTCACCTAGGTGGGCACAAAGATAGGAGGCATAAATCACAAGAGTGGAGGAAATTTGAAGTAGAGAAAACAAAATCAAATAGTGGGAAAAGGAAGACAAAGGAAGAAATTAAAGGAGAACAGGAATATCTGTCCATCTGGCTGGGCAGAAAGGGTGGGCAGTGTGAGAAAGGTCTTTTGAGACTTTTCGGAGCTCTAGGAGAGCTAATCCGTCCGTGGCATGGTCAAAGTCACCAGTGTGTGACCGACTTATCCTGCTTGTCCATGGAGAAAATTCAGTCTCTGACTGCTCTCTAGTGCTCCTGAGGCTCTTTCAGACCAGCCTCAGTCTCTCCTCTGCGCCTCTACTGCCTTCAGCTGAGCAAGCACAGTTTCTTTCCATTGTGTCTTTTTTTGATTTGTGGAGGTTCCTTGTATGTTACTGACAAATGGGCTAGTATGAGAGATGGAGGGATGGGATATTGGTGAGGGTCAGGGCTGCCCTCTTTTAAGGGCCTTGATGATTTTGTACTTATGGTGGTTTTATGTTATATGATCTTTTGATTGAGCATCTTGTTCAGAAAGGTGGCTAAAACTCATGTAAATAAATAAAGCCTCATTCAGGCCAGCTTTAGTCTGTCCTGTCCTTTACCTTTCTAGAGTCCTTCTGAGACCTCATCTTCTACCAGACATTGTTAGTTTCCCACCATCCTTCATCTACGTGGACCAAGGTGCTGAAAACATTTCATCTGTATTCCTCAGAGCATGCCATGCTCAGGGACAGGAGACAGAGTCAATACTAGTATTGATCTTACTGAAATATATACTTAAAATGCAATTTGCCACAGCTATTGATGTCCAAGCCTGCGTAAAGAAGGATCCCCCCAATAGCATTTGTCTGTAACCTGGCTACGTTTTATTTTCAAAAAATGAAAAAATGATGAGGCATAATAAATATTGTGGGAGCTTATCCAAAAAACGCGGTGTCCGATATTCAAGGCATTTACATGGTTTGCAGTCTTGCAAACCGTGTAAACGCTGCTCTGGGGCATATTCGGTGGCACTAACATGGTTATGCACAGGTGCAGCCACTACACACCCCAATGCTAACCGGTTAGCACTGGAGCGTGCTGGGGGTATTCCAGGGTGGCACCCATCGCTTGCCAGGCAGCAGCTCAATATCACTACTGCCTGGTTAGCTCCATGGCAATCCGAGCAGGCTGGATATTCAATGCCAGAGTCCAGATATGGCCCCGGCACTGAATAACCAGGTTTTGAGTTCAGCGCCGGCAGCTAACCAATTTAGTAGCGCAAGCCGCCAATGCTGAATATCAGGCCCATGATTTTTTCTATCGTTTACAGATATTATAAAGTATCAGCGCTTCTAAGCGCCTGACCTCTCAGGGCAGAAGTGAAAACAGATATTCAGCACCATATGCCAGATATCCACTGTTACTATCCAATCAGTAAAGCCGCATAAAATTGGGACAGCTATTGACCTGTTCCATCTTTATGCAGTTACCTATCCAGGTAGCAGGCTCAAAGTCACCGCTGATTGGATAGGTACAGGGACCACCCCAGCACTATCTAGATTGTGCCAAAGCGGTGTGTGGGAATATTCAGAGGCACTGGGTCGGGCCTGCTAACCGCAAGTGACTCAGCAGGTTCTTGCTGACTGCATAAACCCTTTTGACTATTGGGCTCTAAATGAGCTATCATATATCTTTGCTAATGTCAAGGGCGACGACATCCAGCAGCGTTCACAGATATTTTATAATCATTTACCTAGTTTCAAATTTCTCAAAAAGACTCTGCTGTAGCCCAGTGTGAACAAATACTGTAAAAGAGGTCATTATTCACTTTATAGCCCCCAGACTGACAACTTAAGCATTAAAAATGTAAATTTGTCTGGGGGCATTATAGAAATTATAAAAATCAACAATAGAAAAAATCATTGAGCCCGATATTCAATGGTGGCGGCTAGCACTGCTAAAGCGATTAGCTGCCACGAACTTTAGACCTGGATATTCAATGCCGGAGCCATATCCGGGCTCCAGCATTGAACATACGGGTTGTCCGGATTGCGATGAAGCTAACCTCAAAACATTTTTATTCATAGAAGCATATGAGCATCCAGGCAACATCCCATACCCAAACTGATATACTACTTCCACCGCCAACTAAGCACGCACCCATCCTATCCACACACACAAGTTTATCATAACGATTATTAAATACCCTCATGTTAAATGTTACCTTCATTTGTACTGTCTAAATGCTATTAAGTAACTGTACTGTCTAAATGTTTACACGTACCCTAATGTTAAATGTAACCCTCCAGTTGTGATGTGACGTGACCACCTTGATTGAAGGATAAGGTGGCACACAAATCTGTCTAAATAAATAAACCATACAGTGGCAATATTCAGCCTCTGTGGCAAAGGTTAGGTCAGCCTTTACTGCACCTGACTTTTGCCGTGTTCTGATAACCGGGCAACAGCTCAATATCACTGAGTGCCGCCCCTGGAATGCCCTGAAGCTAGCCGGTTAGCATCAGGGCGCAACGGCAGCACCCGCAGTTTTCCATGGACAAGCAGGACGAGTCATTCAGACCTGGTGACATCATCCGACGGTGCCATGGGACAGAGTGCTCTCCTATAACTCAGGAAGGCTAAGCCTTTCTGAGCATGTGCCTTGGTGCCCCCACCCCTGGGCTCACTCCTACCTGGCTCAGTATCTTTTCATCTGCCCAGTCAGCAGGAAGGAACTACCAGCTCTCCAGAGTTTCATTCAAACCTGAAGAATCCAAAATGGACAAAGAGAACACAAATGAAAAGAAAGCAAAAGAAAAACGAGCAAACCTCAGTTCAAGAAATGTCCCCGATGTGCCAGGACTCCCTCGACTGCTGTGTTCGCTGCTTGGGGGAAGCCCACCAGGTGGAGGACTGCCCCCACTGTGCCCGCATGTCCCCCAGGGCATGCAGGTCACACAGTCACACACTCCTGGAGTTCCTGTCTGCCTCCAAGAACAAAAGCCACTCCACAGACTCCTCCACATGACGAGCCGGCAAGGGCAAGGAGAAAAAAAGGGAGGAGAAGGACAGAAAAGGTGAGAAGAGCAGCATGGTCACAGGCAATATGATCGCTGCCAAGGGCTCCAGCCCTCATAACTCCCCCCTCAAGACATTCCCCCTCCAGGGCCCCCAAGGCACAGCAGAGCATCCCACAGCCAGCCCAAGCAGCATGCACCATTGAACTGCGCAATTGGTCCATACAGTTATGATGCGGGCTGTTGCCACGTCGATGGAGGAATCTCTGCTCAGCCTTCTGACATTGGTACCGAGATCCCTGCCTCCAACAGACTGCGCCGAGAGTACAGCCTGCAGCCCCTACAGAAGGGGGGGGAACACCGCAGAAGCTGGCACAGAATCCGTGTCCCATCTGTGCCAGGGCACTTGTTCAATGGCTCCAGCTGTTAGAAGAGACTGGATTTCCTCCACTATTTATATTTAGTTATTTATTTATTTACATTCTCTATGGTGGGAGGAAGTGCTCCGGTGTGTGGATGGTAGGATGAGAGCGTTGGTGCAGGGTCATCGAGAAGCACATTTGGTAACCTGCATTGATGAACTGTAGGACCCACTTGTCGGTGGTGATGCTCCTCCAGGCCTTCTTGAAGGAGGAGAGGCGGTCCCCCACCGGCAAGGTCCTGTTGGCTGTAGCGTCAAAAGGAGGGTGTGCTTTTTTCCCGATGGCATTACTGACTGTTTCTGCTGTCAGCAGTCCTTCTGTCAGGGCTTCTGATGTTAGGATTCATATTGTTGGTGCTTGGGTTGTTGCAGCTGCTACTTATAATATCTAAATAATCCCTGAAAAAATCCCCACCATGTGAATTAAGAATTTTTTTGTCGGACCACAATGAGGGAGGTTTAGATAGTCTTCAAAACCACACCCGCCAATTGGGGTCCATTTTAATCGAACAAACACTGTTCTGTAGCAAATTTTCTTAATATGATAATAAACTTATCTTAAAAACTCCAAGAGAAGAATGCTGTCGTTGCGTGGAATGTCCAAACTCAGAGAACACGACGTGCACGTTTCGGGAACCAACCGTCCCTGTATCAAGTGCTCTTTATGCCGGTCACATCAATATGATTCTTCCCCAGTTTTTAGTCAAAAACAGACGTTACTCATCGACGTTAAAAAACGCCGGTTTCCACCGGATGGCCAATCACTGCCGAGGATTAAAAGAATCTCCATTGGTCAGCTAACTCGTCAATCATCAAGGGAACCTGATGTGGAGAGGGGAACCCCTGTTCAACCCCTCATCCTATTGGATGACGTCCAGTTAATGAGTGAAAAACACCTAAAGCCCTATGACGCAAATGCTAGAGAACAGTCCAAAAGAGAGGGAATTCCCACCATCACAGAGAATCCCTCAATAAAGGGGCTCAACTTAGAGGACACTTAGCCACTCTATTTCCCTATTTAAGCCTCCTGGTTGTACACATTATAGGTCATAGATCCAGCGTTGTTCACAGTGCTGTAATCGGGCGATCCTGTCGCCCCCCCTGGGATCCTCCGGGATGTGATCAATGACTGTCCAGCGTAGTTTATCAAACGTATGGCCCTGCTCAATACAATGTTCTACTATAGGAGCAGATCGGATGTTTAATTGCAAACGAGACGCATGTTCACCTATCCTTGTCTTGACAGGTCTTATAGTGCGGCCCACATAAAGTAGAGAACAATCACATTGAATTAAATAGAGCACAAACGTCGAAGAACATGTGGTAAACCATCGTCGTTTGTAAGTGCGCCCGGTCCGGGGATGATCCCACGAAATTCCGGACATTGTATTGAAGCAAAATTTACATTTGTGACATGGAAAGTGGCCAATTGATGTACTTGGACCAGGTGGCCTATCTGTTGTGGTAGTAGAGTGCACCAAGATGTCCCTAAAGCATGAAGCCTTTGTGAACGCCGGCATAAACGAATGGGCTAAACAAGGGTGTACCGATAAAACAGACCAATGCTTTCGGAGAATGCCCACCACTGCATTGCTGCAAACCATATAGGGAAAAACACCCACTACTTTTTTGTCCAAATCAGGCACCTGAGGAGAAGGATGAAATAACCAGTCGCGATGAGTGAAACGCGCGCGTTTGTACGCCCGTTCTATCACGGAAGAGGGGTATCCCCGTAAAAATAACCGTTTTTTCAACTCCTGGGCATGAAGATGAAATTCACCCATGGAAGAACATAACCTGCGTAGACGTAGAAATTGGCCATATGGAAGACCCTTTTTCAGCGAGACAGGATGAAAACTGTTATAATTCAGTAGACTGTTCCTTTGAACAGATTTATGAAACAAAGTGGTTTGCAGGGAAGAATCCACACGATAAATCAGCATGTCTAGAAATTCTATCTGCTGTGGGTCATTGTGTGCTGTAAATTGAATATTCGGTTTAAGACCATTTAGCCAAATAAGAAATTCTGACAACTTTTCCATATCAGCCGTCCATATGAAAAACATATCATCTAAAAACCTCCTCCATAATAGAACGTAAACAAAAAATGTTGAATTATAAATTAATCTCTCTTCCATCTGGGCCAAATATAAAGTAGCAATTGAGGGGGCCACGGTAGCCCCCATGGCTATGCCATAAATCTGTTGAAAAAATGCCCCTTCAAAAATGAAATAGTTCTTGGTCAGAACAAGTGAAATTAAATCCAACAAAAAATGTTTAGGCAATCGCGATGGAGCCGTGGTAAATGAAGTATGGAGTAAAGCAAGGGCCTCCCCCTGATGGATGTTGGTATACAATGCTGCCACATCGAGAGTCACCAAAAGAATCTGAGACTCAGGTAAAACTATGTCAGATAATTGAGTCATAAAATGTGTGGAATCCCGAATATAGGAACGAACCGATGAAGCTTCAACTTTCAGAAAAACATCGCAAAATTTGGACAATGGCTCTAAAAGAGATCCCCTGCAGGACACGATGGGCATCCCTGGGGGCGAAACCAGTGACTTATGAATTTTCGGCACTGTATATATAGTGGGGATTCTAGGATAAGAAACCTTAAGAAAGGCGCCCTCCTTTTTGGTCAACCAACCCCGATCTAGCCCTAAAGATATCAAAGCCGAAATAGTTTCCTGTAGTGCAGGAGTGGGGTCTTTCAACAACCTTTGATAAACGGTGGAATCAGATAATTGAACCTGAAGATCTCTCAAATATTGTTCCGTCCCCTGTAGTACAATGGCTCCACCCTTATCGGCGTTGCGGATCGTCACAGAGGTGTCAGAGGCCAATTGTCGAAGACAAGTGCGATCATCACGAGTCACATTAGACACCCACCTCGGTTTTTTGACCTCTAATAATGCCAGATCCCGTAGAACCAAAGCTTGAAATGTGGCTATGATGGGGTCAAGAGGTCCCGGAGGAATCCATTTTGAGGGGAGTGAAATCACTGAAGTATCCGGAATATCAGGACGGGATCCAAAGAATTGAATGACTTGTAATTTGCGAAAAAATTTGTATAAATGGACCCTCATTAAAAATCCATCATAATAAGCTGTAGGGGCAAACGAAAGGCCCAAATTCAACAATTTTTCTTGTCTAAAATCCAGAGGTCTTCCCGTTAAATTGACAACTATCGAGGTTGAAGTTGTTTGGTCCGTTGTCGAGTGGTTGGAGGATCCCATCGCTCATTTTGATGGAAGCCTCTCCCTCTGCGGTTTCGACTTTGGCCCCTTGAAAAATCCTGCTGATTGCAACTACCAGTTTTCTTAGAGCTAGAGGCCGTGCCGGAACTATCATCGGTGTCTTCTGATGAAGTATTAAAAGTTACCTGTTTCTGTTGTATCTCCCCTTCTTCCTCATACATCCATCGATATACTTTACCTAAGTCATAATCGGTTTTGTCCCGATGAAATTTGTCCAATTTGAATGACCGAAGATGATCAAAGAAACCCTTTAGTTGTCTCTCAATGTCCTCTGATTTGGTTTGAAATTCATCTGCCGTCATAGTTTTAAGTATGGTTTTTTTGGATTCAGCAATTGAAGTGGTTAAGATTTCCTCCTCTTTTATAGTGCGTTCTACAATGAGGGAGAGGCTTCCATCAAAACGAGCGATGGTATCCTCCAACCACTCGACAACGGACCAAACAACTTCAACCTCGATAGTTGTCAATTTAACGGGAAGACCTCTGGATTCTAGACAAGAAAAATTGTTGAATTTGGGCCTTTCGTTTGCCCCTACAGCTTATTATGATGGATTTTTAATGAGGGTCCATCTATACAAATTTTTTCGCAAATTACAAGTCATTCAATTCTTTGGATCCCGTCCTGATATTCCAGATACTTCAGTGATTTCACTCCCCTCAAAATGGATTCCTCCGGGACCTCTTGACCCCATCATAGCCACATTTCAAGCTTTGGTTCTACGGGATCTGGCATTATTAGAGGCCAAAAAACCAAGGTGGGTGTCTAATGTGACTCGTGATGATCACACTTGTCTTCGACAATTGGCCTCTGACACCTCTGTGACGATCCGCAATGCCGATAAGGGTGGAGCCATTGTACTACAGGGGACGGAACTATATTTGAGAGATCTTCGGGTTCAATTATCTGATTCCACCGTTTATCAAAGGTTGTTGAAAGACCCCACTCCTGCACTACAGGAAACTATTTCGGCTTTGATATCTTTAGGGCTAGAACGGGGTTGGTTGACCAAAAAGGAGGGCGCCTTTCTTAAGGTTCCTTATCCTAGAATCCCCACTATATATACAGTGCCGAAAATTCATAAGTCACTGGTTTCGCCCCCAGGGAGGCCCATCATGTCCTGCAGGGGATCTATTTTAGAGCCATTGTCCAAATTTTGCGATGTTTTTCTGAAAGTTGAAGCTTCATCGGTTCGTTCCTATATTCGGGATTCCACACATTTTATGACCCAATTATCTGACATAGTTTTACCTGAGTCTCAGATTCTTTTGGTGACTCTCGATGTGGCAGCATTGTATACCAACATCCATCAGGGGGAGGCCCTTGCTTTACTCCATACTTCATTTACCACGGCTCCGTCGCAATTGCCTAAACATTTTTTGTTGGATTTAATTTCACTTGTTCTGACCAAGAACTATTTCATTTTTGAAGGGGCATTTTTTCAACAGATTTATGGCATAGCCATGGGGGCTACCGTGGCCCCCTCAATTGCTACTTTATATTTGGCCCAGATGGAAGAGAGATTAATTTATAATTCAACATTTTTTGTTTACGTTCTATTATGGAGGAGGTTTTTAGACGATATTTTTTTCATATGGACGGCTGATATGGAAAAGTTGTCAGAATTTCTTATTTGGCTAAATGGTCTTAAACCGAATATTCAATTTACAGCACACAATGACCCACAGCAGATAGAATTTCTAGACATGCTGATTTATCGTGTGGATTCTTCCCTGCAAGCCACTTTGTTTCGTAAATCTGTTCAAAGGAACAGTCTACTGAATTATAACAGTTTTCATCCTGTCTCGCTGAAAAAGGGTCTTCCATATGGCCAATTTCTACGTCTACGCAGGTTATGTTCTTCCATGGGTGAATTTCATCTTCATGCCCAGGAGTTGAAAAATGGTTATTTTTACGGGGATACCCCTCTTCCGTGATAGAACGGGCGTACAAACGTGCGCGTTTCACTCATCGCGACTGGTTATTTCATCCTTCTCCTCAGGTGCCTGATTTGGACAAAAAAGTAGTGGGTGTTTTTCCCTATATGGTTTGCAGCAATGCAGTGGTGGGCATTCTCCGAAAGCATTGGTCTGTTTTATCGGTACACCCTTGTTTAGCCCATTCGTTTATGCCGGCGTTCACAAAAGCTTCATGCTTTAGGGACATCTTGGTGCACTCTACTACCACAACAGATAGGCCACCTGGTCCAAGTACATCAATTGGCCACTTTCCATGTCCCAAATGTAAATTTTGCTTCAATACAATGTCCGGAATTTCGTGGGATCATCCCTGGACCGGGCGCACTTACAAACGACGATAGTTTACCACATGTTCTTCGACGTTTGTGGTCTATTTAATTCAATGTGATTGTTCTCTACTTTATGTGGGCCGCACTATAAGACCTGTCAAGACAAGGATAGGTGAACATGCGTCTCGTTTGCAATTAAACATCCGATCTGCTCCTATAGTAGAACATTGTATGGAGCAGGGCCATACGTTTGATAAACTACGCTGGACAGTCATTGATCACATCCCGGAGGATCCCAGGGGGGGCGACAGGATCGCCCGATTACAGCGCTGTGAACAACGCTGGATCTATGACCTACAATGTGTACAACCAGGAGGCTTAAATAGGGAAATAGAGTGGCTAAGTGTCCTCTAAGTTGAGCCCCTTTATTGAGGGATTCTCTGTGATGGTGGGAATTCCCTCTCTTTTGGACTGTTCTCTAGCATTTGCGTCATAGGGCTTTAGGTGTTTTTCACTCATTAACTGGACGTCATCCAATAGGATGAGGGGTTGAACAGGGGTTCCCCTCTCCACATCAGGTTCCCTTGATGATTGACGAGTTAGCTGACCAATGGAGATTCTTTTAATCCTCGGCAGTGATTGGCCATCCGGTGGAAACCGGCGTTTTTTAACGTCGATGAGTAACGTCTGTTTTTGACTAAAAACTGGGGAAGAATCATATTGATGTGACCGGCATAAAGAGCACTTGATACAGGGACGGTTGGTTCCCGAAACGTGCACGTCGTGTTCTCTGAGTTTGGACATTCCATGCAACGACAGCATTCTTCTCTTGGAGTTTTTAAGATAAGTTTATTATCATATTAAGAAAATTTGCTACAGAACAGTGTTTGTTCGATTAAAATGGACCCCAATTGGCGGGTGTGGTTTTGAAGACTATCTAAACCTCCCTCATTGTGGTCCGACAAAAAAATTCTTAATTCACATGGTGGGGATTTTTTCAGGGATTATTTAGATATTATAAGTAGCAGCTGCAACAACCCAAGCACCAACAATATGAATCCTAACATCAGAAGCCCTGACAGAAGGACTGCTGACAGCAGAAACAGTCAGTAATGCCATCGGGAAAAAGCACACCCTCCTTTTGACGCTACAGCCAACAGGACCTTGCCGGTGGGGGACCGCCTCTCCTCCTTCAAGAAGGCCTGGAGGAGCATCACCACCGACAAGTGGGTCCTACAGTTCATCAATGCAGGTTACCAAATGTGCTTCTCGATGACCCTGCACCAACGCTCTCATCCTACCATCCACACACCGGAGCACTTTCTCCCACCATAGAGAATGTAAATAAATAAATAACTAAATATAAATAGTGGAGGAAATCCAGTCTCTTCTAACAGCTGGAGCCATTGAACAAGTGCCCTGGCACAGATGGGACATGGATTCTACTTCAGGTATTTTCTCATTCCCAAGAAGTCTGTGGGCCTGCACCCCATCCTTGATCTGAGGGGCCTCACCAAATTCATCCATAAAGAATGCTTCTGGATGTACTCCCTGGGGTCCATCCTGCCCCTTCTGCAATCTCATCACTGGCTAGCATCCCTAGACCTTCAGGACGCATATGCCCACATCTCCATCCACTCTACACACAGATAGTTCTTATGCTTCTGTTTCGGGAACCAACACTACCAATACCAGGTGCTCCCCTTCAGCCTCTCACCAGCCCCGAGGGTTTTCACAAAATATGTAACTCTGGTGGTGGCCCATCTCCAGAAAGCCAGGGTCTGTGTCTTCTCATACCTGGGCGACTGGTTCATCTCTGTACCTTCTAGCGACGGGGCACAGAAGGCAATACACTCCTAAACAAAGGCATGGAGGGGGGTGACCTGCACGGAGCGGCAGGTGCACCTGCTCTTGCCGCGTTGCTGTGCAGACTAGATGGACCATATTGGTTTTTATCTGCCGTCATATACTATGTTACAAGACACAGTCTTCCTGCTGTCCACCCTGGGATTCCTCATCAATTTCAAAAAGTCCCATCTCCAACCGACGCAGACTCTAGAATTCATCAGGGCCTCCCTCCACATGTCACAAGTCAAAGCCTTCCTCCCAGAACCAAGAGCAGACAACATCATCTCCCTCACCCACTTTATGACCAGCACCAGCAACATCTTGGCCTGGACTCTTTTGAGGCTCCTAGGCCACATGGCAGCAATGACCCAAGTGCTCCTACACACTAGGTTCCACATGAGGGCCATACAATGGCACCTGAGGAAAAGCTGGAACCGGAGATCACAGCCTAGGTCCTCCAGGATCAACATGAACCAGAAGACACGGACCGTGCTCCACTGGTGGCTGCACAAGGAGCATCTCAACCAGGGGAAGCCCTTCCAAGCCCCACAGAACAACCTAGTCCTCACTACAGATGCTTCCAGGATGGGGTGGGGCGCACCTCCTCCATCTATGAACACAGGGAACCTGGACCTCTACGCTTACTCCCTCTCCACTCCTCTAATCTCCAGGGATACAGAAGACCATCTGTGACATGGCCACAGTAGTCCTCATCGCTCCCTTCTGGCCAAGGCTGATATGGTTCCCCGCTCCTCCAACAACTGATGGATGGTCCACCAGTCTGACTACCTCAGAGACCAGACCTCATCACCCAAGACAAGGGGGAGACCCCTCCACCCCAACCTGGCCGCACTCGTGCTGACTGCCTGAAGATTCAGAGGTCCAGACTGTCTCCCATGACCCTCACAGTAGAGGTCCAGCAATTCATCCTTGCTGCCAAGCAGGACTCCACCTGCCAGTCCTACTCAATGAAGTGGAAATGGTTTGACGTCTGGTGCACCACTGACCTGTCCCCTCCCGCAGATCCTCTAATACTTCGCCGCCCTCACTCAAACAGGGTTCCAGACTCCTCCATCAAAGTCCACCTCACCACCATTGCTGCTTTCCATGACCACATTGAGGTTCTTTCCATCTCCAAGCACCTGCTGACCTCTAGATTCATGAAGGGCCTAGCCAACCTATGGCTGCCAGTTTGGAAGCCAGTGCCACAGTGGGACTCATCCATCGTTCTACAACATCTCATGAGGGACCCTTTCAAACCACTGGATGACCCCCCCCCCCAAGTACCTCATGTGAAAGATCCTTTTCCTGGTCACCATCACCTCAGCCAGATGGGTCAGTGAGCTACAGGCCTTAATCGCACACCAGCCATACACCATCCTCTATCAGGACCATGCCACATTACGGACACACCCCAAATTCCTGCCCAAGGTGGTGTCCCCATTTCACATCAACCAAAACATCGAGCTCCCTACCTTTCACCTGTAGCCCCACACCACCCCGGAGGAATGAGATGTGCACTACCTCAAACGAACCAAATGCCCCCAGCTCTTTGTCTCTTTTGACCTGGGCAAACCAGGCTACCTGGTCACAAAGAGGACCCTCTCCCACTTGATCTCAGCATGCATCACCTTCTGCTACTCCCGTGCTATGACCATCACCCTGGTCAACCTCCTTGCCGTCCCTATACAGCATATCTGCAGGGCTGCAACGTGGTCATCTGTGCACACTTTCCTGAGGCACTACTGCCTTGACCACTTTCACTGGCTGACATCTCCTTTAGTTGTGCTGTTCTGAGCACGAGCACGTCTGCAGTGCAGGGGCCGCAGATAGACTGACATGAGCACGAACTGTCATGGACGCTGTATTGTGCTTCGGGCTGTTGTTGCCATCCTTGCTGTCATTGTTGCACTAATGATGTTACCTCAAGGGTTCCTTCGTCCTGTTATACTGCTCCTCGAACGTCAGGGTTACACTGTTGTATCACTCTTACAAGAAAAGTACTTCATCTTGTTATGCTGTTATGCTGCTACTTAGACTGCTGTTCCTATGGTATCCCATGTTATAAGTTTACGTTATCTCATGTTTACATGTTTACGGTGATTCTCCAGGACCAAGCAGGAAGTCAGTCCTCACTTATGGGTGTCATCGACGCCGATGAAGCCCCAGCGGAGCATTTCCCCAGCTTTCCATGAAAGCCTTTGGGAATGCTGGCACGCATGCGCGGTTCCCTTCCCACCTAAAGGTGCCATCTTACCTCAGTCTCTTTTTTTCCGTGAAGCCCATCGGACGTGTGTCCTTTTATTCCCGGATAAGAGAAGTTTTTTCTTGGCGTTATTTCGCTTTTTTCCTTCGGATTCGACGTCGGTTCCCCTCCCGCCGGGTTCGGTACACCGGTATCGAATCCCTTTCTTACTTTGTTCGGATTTTGCCCTTAGTGGCTAGGTGCTCGCGCCAAAATTTTGTCTTTTTCCCTGGAAGGCCGGTCCTTTGACCTCACGGGGACCCTTTTCTCCCCGATGGCTTCCAGCGGTTTCAAAAAGTGTGATCGGTGTAAGAAGATTATGTCTCTCACCGACACACATGACTGCTGCCTTCGGTGCCTTGGCCCGGACCACGATTCTAAAACGTGCGGGCCATGTGGAAAAATGTCTTCCAAGGCCCTCCGAAGTCGTCAGCAACAAAGTGAAAGGCTTTTCTCGGACTCGGCCTCTGCCCGGCCCGGACCTCGTCTGAGGCCTCGACACCTCGGGATTCCGATCCCGAGAGGCATCGGAGCTCCTCGGAAAGGGGGTCCCCCAACCGGGAACGCAAGAGGAAGAAGCGGCTCGCGAGGGCGGCGTCGGAGGAGGTCCCTGAGCCCTCGAGGGCCAGGTCTCAGACCCCCAACCGTTGTCCCAGGCCTGTGGACCAGGAGAAGCCAACTAAAGTTCCTTGCATGGAGCCGGAGTCTGCTGGACACGTAAGTCCTGTTGTCCTCATGGACTCGCCTCCCCGAGCACCGACGTCGGGCCCGGCGCTGCCGGGGCCCGAATCGGGGGCTGCTGCGTCACCCGAGCTGAGTCTCAGGTTGACAGCCTTGGAGAGCAGAATGTCTGCCTTCATGGATCAGCAGCGGGCGCTGATGGCAGGCCTGTCTGGCGCATCTGCCCCGACCACCGGGACATCGACTTCGAAGTCGACCCCGGAGACCGAGCCGATACTCGAGTCCTTTGCGGCTCGAGGTTGTCCTCGGTCGAGGTCTCCCTCGACCTCCCATTCGGGACCGAGGGTCTCGACGCCGGTGCCACTGGCGTCAGGGTGGGTGCCCAGAGGCCCCGCGGGGTCGGACCTCGACTCGACATCGGACAAGTCTGCTTGGGAGACCGAGGACGAGGAGTCTCCTGACACCTTCAAGACTCGGTGTGTCCTTTCGGACTCACCTGAGTCTGTGCCCCAGAGTAGATCCCCTCCAGAGGATACTAGGTTCTCGGAGTTTATCCGGGATATGGCCGCTGCCCTGGCTATCCCGGCTGACCCCGAGGAAGAGCCTCGAGCCAAGGAGCTCGATGCTCTGCAGTATGACTCTCCTCCGAAGGAGGCCTTTACTGTCCCGGTTCCTCCGATGCTGGAACGGCTCCTCTTCCGGATGTGTGAGGCGCCGGCCTCAGCGCCGGTTTTGAGCAAGCGAGTCGATTCCATCTATCGGCTCCAGAAGAGTCCTGGCTTCCAGAAAGCACAGCTACCACACCATTCCATGGTTGTGGAATCGGCCATGCATCGTCTGAAGAGTCAGAAGATGCACTCCGCGGTGCCTCCTGGTAGGGAAGCCCGAAGCCTTGATGGCGTCGGTAGAAAGTGCTTTCAGGGCTCGATGCTTGCTTGCTGTGTCCAGACTTACCAGCTGTACATGGGCATGTATTTACGAGATCAGGCCAAGGAGTTGGCCGGATTCTCTGCTGGTCTCTCCGGGGAACCCTTGCAGAGTTTTAAGTCCTTGTCTTCGAGGATCCGGGAATGCTCTAAGTTCATGTCCCGTGCCGCCTACGATGGCTTCGAGGCTTCGGCCCGAGTAGCGGCATCCGGCATCGCAGCCCGACCCCAGGCATGGCTGCAGTCATCGGACCTCAAGCCATGGGTTCAGGACAAGTTGGTCGATGTCCCTTGCCGAGGTGAAAACCTTTTTGGCAATCCTGTGGCCGAGAAGGCCGCTCAGCTCGAGACAGAGCACCTCACGAGGACAAGGCTGTCGAGGAAGACCTCTGCCCCTTCTCATAAGAAGAAGGGCTCGGGTAAAAAGTCCTTTTACCCGAGGAAGGGCACTGCCTACAAACAGTACCCACAATATCCGGCTGCCCAAGCTGCCCCCCAGGGTCAGCAAGCCAAGGGCCAGGGTAATGGGCCCTGTAGGCAGAGGACCCCCAAGCCTGCAGCCCCTGCTTCCACTCAGCAGGGTGGGGGGTTTTGACTCCTTGAGTATAGCCATACCTCCCTTGCAGCCCAGCCCTGCACAGGAGGCCGCCTAGCCTTGTTTGCCCACAAGTGGCCCTTGATAACCCAGGACAGTTGGGTGCTGGACATAGTCCATCGAGGCTATGCCCTGCACTTTCACCAACTGCCTCCGCCACACTTCCCAGGGGAACGTTTCCGGCCTCCCCTGCATACAGCCCTTCTCCTCCAGGAGCTAAAGGGTCTGTTGCTGGACAAGGCGGTGGAGCCTGTGCCTCCCCACTTCCAAGGTCACGGGTTTTACTCCAGGTATTTCCTGGTGCCAAAAAGAACCGGTGGTCTTCGACCCATTTTGGATCTCAGAAACCTAAACAAGTTTCTAGTGAAAGAGAAGTTCAAGATGCTTACTCTTGGAACACTTCTGCCCTACCTCCAGCAGGGAGATTGGCTTTGCTCTTTAGATCTAAAGGATGCTTACACTCACATCCTTATTCATCCAGACCACAGAAAGTACCTCAGGTTCATTGTGGGAGGAAACCATTATCAGTACAGAGTACTGCCTTTTGGACTGACCTCCGCTCCCAGGGTGTTTACCAAGTGCCTGGCAGTGGTGGCAGCCTACCTGAGAAATCAGGGCATCTTTGTGTTTCCTTACCTAGACGACTGGCTCATCAGAGGCCAGACTTCCCTGGAAGTTCAACAGGCCACCAACAGGACCATAGAACTGCTCCAAAAGGTGGGCTTTGTCATCAACTTCGCAAAGTCCACTTTGCTCCCCTCCCAGGACTTGGAGTTCATAGGAGCAAGGTTGGATTCTCAGCTGGCAAGAGCATTCTTACCAGTGGACCGAGCACAAAGGCTCATGGACCTCGCCAGCAAGTTTCTGCACAGGTCCCTGGTCTCCGCCAGACTCTGTCTCAGGCTTCTGGGCAACATGGCGTCGACAGTACAGGTGACCCCCAATGCCAGGCTCAATATGAGACCTGCCCAGTGGTGCCTTCGGACTCAGTGGTCACAAGCCTCAGGCAGTCTCAGAGACAGGATCAGAGTGTCCCACCGTTTCCTGGCCTCCCTCAACTGGTGGTTACACCCCCCCAATCTGCTGGTAGGGGTACCCTTTCAGATCCCACCTCATACAGTGGTCCTAACCACTGATGCCTCTCTACAGGGTTGGGGAGCACATTGCCTAGACAAGTGCACCCAGGGCCTGTGGTCTCCTTGGGAGGCGTCCCAGCAGATCAATCTACTGGAACTCAGAGCTATCCACTTGGCCCTCAAGGTCTTTACTGCTTCCCTGGCACAACAGTCTGTCTTGATCCAGACAGACAACCAGGTAGCCATGTTCTATGTCAACAAACAGGGCGGAACTGGTTCCCAGCCCCTTTGCCAGGAGGCCCAGGACCTCTGTTCCTTTGCCCTGAAACACAACATGCTCCTCAAAGCAGTCTATCTTCCAGGCCAGGAGAATTCCCTGGCAGACAGATTGAGCAGGATTCTGCAACCACACGAGTGGCAGCTACATCCTTTAGTGGTTCAAAAGATTTCTTGAGATGGGGGCTTCCCTCCATAGACCTGTTTGCCAGTCCACTGAACAACCAGCTGCCAAGGTTCTGCTCCAGGCAACCGCATCCTCTGAGAGTAGCAGCAGATGCTTTTCTGATTCCCTGGACTCAGGGCCTACTCTATGCGTTTCCTCCCACCCCTCTGGTGGCCCGAACACTGTTCAAGATTGTCCGAGACAGGGCCTCAGTCCTCCTGGTAGCTCCCAGGTGGCCAAGGCAGCCTTGGTTCCTCCTACTTCAGCTGGCAGTGAATCTGCCTCTGCCTCTGGGATTGCAACCCGACCTTCTCTCTCAGAATCAGGGCTCCTTGCTGCATCCCAATCTCAAAGCTCTCAATCTGATGGCATGGAGGCTGCAAGGGTAGTGTTGGCTCCCTGGGGCCTGCCTCCCGAGGTTGAGGACGTTCTCCTAGCCTCCAGGAAACAATCCACTAGGAAGACCTATGCTCTCAAGTGGAAAAGGTTCTCTGTGTGGTGTCAGCTACGTGCTGAGGATCCTTTCTCCTGTAGTGTGTCAGTAGTGCTTCAGTACCTGCTGCACTTGTCCAATCAGGGTCTCAAGTCCAACTCTGTTCGGGTCCACCTCTCTGCTTTGGCAGCTCACCACTCCCTAGTTGAGGGCCATTCCTTGTCCATGCACCCTTTGGTGTCTAGGTTTCTCAGGGGCTTGCTTCTGCTCAAACCTCCCATGCGTCCTCCTGCTCCTGAGTGGGAGCTTAATGTGGTCTTGCAGCAACTGACTCGCCCACCTTTTGAGCCTATGGCTACTTGCCCTCTACGCTTCCTTTCCTGGAAGACTCTCTTTCTGATAGCCCTTACTGCGGCTAGGAGAGTGAGTGAGCTTCAGGCCTTGGTCTGTGATAGACCTTACACCAGGTTCTATAAAAACAGGGTGGTCCTCAGGACTCACCCTAAGTTCCTTCCTAAGGTTGTCTCCTCTTTCCACCTCAACCAGGAGGTGGTTCTTCCTACTTTCTTCCCTAGGCCTCATGCGAGTCAGGCTGAAACAGTTCTCCATACCTTGGATTGTAGGAGGGCCTTATCCTTCTACCTTGAATGTACGCAAGGTCACAGGAAGGCTTCTCAGCTCTTCCTTTCTTTTGACCCCAATAACTTGGGGAGGCCTGTGTCCAAGCGTACCATGTCCATCTGGGTGGCTGACTGTATCACCTGGGCTTACAAGGCGGCTGACCTTCCTTTGCAGGGTAGGGTCACGGCCCACCGTGTGAGGGCAATGGCTGCATCAGTGGCTCACCTCTGCTCTGTTCCATTGCAAGACATCTGCAGGGCTGCTACTTGGTCTTCAAGCCAGACTTTTGCAGCCCACTACTGTCTGGAGAGGGAGTCCCGTAGGGACAGTGCTTTTGGCCAAGCAGTACTCCGGAATCTCTTTAAGGTCTAGGCAACTCCTGCCCTCTGGTTGGGCTACCTGTGGAGGGTGTGTCCTTGCAAAGCCTTTACTGTGTTGCTGAGACTAGAGGGAGTTCTCTTGTTCAGCCTGGGTTCCTGGTAGCCCAGAGCTGGGGAGTCACCCATAAGTGAGGAATGACTTCCTGCTTGGTCCTGGAGAAAGAGTAGTTACTCACCTGTAACAGGTGTTCTCCAGGAGCAGCAGGAATCAGTCCTCACTACCGTCCCTCCTCCCCTTGGAGTTGCAGTTGTACATAGTTTAATTTTTACATTTTTGTGTGCTGTTCTTAGCTATGTCATTTGACTGAGGTAAGATGGCACCTTTAGGCAGGAAGGGAAGCGCGCATGCGTGCCAGCATTCCCAAAGGCTTTCATGGAAAGCTGGGGAAATGCTCCGCTGGGGCTTCATCGGCGTCGATGACACCCATAAGTGAGGACTGATTCCTGCTGCTCCTGGAGAACACCTGTTACAGGTGAGTAACTACTCTTTTTCACTACTGGTTACTGCAATAAAAACCCCTTTTGTCAGTCCTACAGTGTCTCAGTTTATGGACGAACTACCTGCCGGGTGCAGTCCATAGGCTCCATCTGCCCATAGCCACAGCAGACCTCGCAGCCACAGCTAGGGAGTCACCAGGTGTGGCCTACGCATCCTGCTTGTCCATGGAGAAAGTGGGGTTACTTACTTGTAGTGAGGGTTCTCCGTGGACAGCAGGATAAGTCAGCCACACATTCCTGCCCTCCTCCCCTGCAGATGTAGCTGTGGCCAGACCACACAAGGCCCGCTCCCTACCAGCAAGGGAAGCCTAAGCTAGGAACAAACTGAGCCATGTAGGGGTAGGCCCAGGGGTGGGAGCATCAAGGCACATACTCAGAAAAGCTTCGCTTTTTTGAGCTCTAGGAGAGAATTCCGTTTCATGGCACTGTCGGATGATATCACTGGGTGTGGCTGACTTATCCTGCTGTCCACGGAGAACCCTGATTACAAGTAAGTGACCTGTCGCTAAATATCCCAGTCAGGAGGATTAGCACAGTTAGAATGTCTGCTAACCATATTAATCCTTTTCAATATCGGGCCCATTATGCTTTCTGGATGAGTTTACACAAAATGTGTTATTTATACAAGAAGGAAAGATAGTGAAGCCTAACAGTGTACTCTGCCACTTTGTGGGTTCTTAGAAATCTTTGTAACCCTTGAAAACTGGATATGAGTGATTTGGAAGGATCTCAGTGTCCCACAACCATCTCCTCCAAGGAATGGGGAAAAGTAAGAAAAGCGAGTAATAGCAATTTAATTAAACTGTGATTTTCCAGAAGGCGATTGGTTCAATGCAGGGCACTGCTAAGGGTAATTACTCCTGCTGGATTAATGACAAGTGCCCTTTAAATGAGAGCTATGAATCATAAATACACGAAAAGTGCTTTATCAGAGCAGAACGGATCAGTGAAAATGATTACAGGTTTTCTGGAGATGCAGGTGACATGAGAGGAAAAGAGACTGGGAGCGAGAGAAAAAGCAAATTAAAGGGGCGCTAGCAATTCAGGAGCTCCAATGTTTGGCAACCTTCACACCGAAACATGCTGTGTGCATTTCACAGGCTCACAAAACACCACTGACAGGCATTATTCTATGCAATGGATGGAGAAAAGATCTTCAAGTATAAAAATGTGCAATCAGAGAGACTAAGAATATGGGACAGAAAGACACAGAAAATGTCCCAACTGTATTCAGTTCTGGAGACTGCACCTTCAAAAGGATATAAACAGGATGGAGCCAGTGCAGAGGGTGGCTACCAAAATGGTCTATGGTCTTTGTTATAAACCATATGGGGACAGACTTGAAGATCTCAATATGTATACTTTAGAGGAAAGGCAGGATAGAGGAGATATGATAGAGACGTCTAAATACCTCCATGGCACAAATGCACAAGAAGAGAGACTCTTTTGACTGAAAGTAAGCTCTGCAATGAGGGGATATAGGATGAGGGCAAAAGGGGATAGACTCAGAAGTAATATGTGGAATTTTTTTTTTTTGTAAAGCATGGTAGATGTGTGGAATAGTCTCCCAGTAGAAATAGTAGAGACCAGGACAGTATCTGAATTCAAGAAAGCATGGGACAAACACAGAAGCTCTCTATAAGAAAAAAAGGGACTATTGTTGTTGATATGGAAGGGCAGACTAGATAAGCCATGTGGTCTTTCTCTGCCATCATGTTTCTGTTAGGAGCCACTGGTCCGATTAAAGAGAAATCCAAGCACATTTTGTTTCTTTGTAACATAGTAAATGACGGCAGATAAAGACCAGCATGGTCCATCTAGTCTGCCCAGCAAGGCAGCAAGAGTAGGTGCACCTGCCGCTCCATGTAGGTCACCCCTCCCCATGCCTTTGTTTAGGGGTGTACCTGCCACTCTGTGTAGGTCACCTCTATATGTTGAGATATAAGAGATAGTTATGTTGTCTCTACATATTCTACCTTATAAACTCCAGCAGTAAATTTAAGAGAATGAGTTCATACCCAACATTCCCTGGTATAGGAGTGAGGTTCAATCCTGTCGTGGTGTGTGCAGAGTATCTCCACTGGGAGGCATTATCCTCCCCATCTGCAGTAGAAGTAACACAATTAGATACAATACAAGCAAGATATTTATTGCCTGTTGGAGCAAACTTCAAAGATCTTCTCTGGGTGCAAATGTGCCTGCCAACTTCGACCAGACTTTCAGAGAAGCACAATTGCCCCTGGATTCAAAGAGCCTGTGGACTTTGCACTAGTTTTTTCTGCAGGCAGATCATTGCTGGAACACTGTGCCCATTGATTTTAAATTGCAATCTATACCTCTTGCTTTCCAACCCCTCCCTAAACATGCCTCCAGGAATACCTTCTCTCACTGCATCTAGCAGCATGTGCAGCATGGCTTCAGTTAGGTTACATTTCAGACAGCCAGTTTACCCAGGAAAATGGTTCTAACATTTAGGACATACTGACACATCAAGCCAGACATTCTAAGAACAGTTTTCAAGCCTTTCACTTGGTGAATAGTGATTTATGCACCTGAATTATCCATCTGAATATTGCCTTCCCTCAGTACGGATAGCAGGGTTCCACAGTGTATGTGCTAAAATAGTGCACCTAGGTTTCGTTTTCAAGTCTACACACATTATTTTGCATAGCAAATCTATTTGCAGGTGGAAATGCTGACAGGCACTTTCTATCCGTGGACCTCCCAAGCCTCAGGACAGTCCAAGAAACTCTTCTCAGTCCTGTGTATAATAGAAGCCAGAGGCTGCCACTCCATGCTCTGCAGAATCAGTCTCGCTATTCTTTTTCTCACTGGGTGGCCTTCTTTCTCTATTTCTGCCTGCACAGATGACTCATACAAGATAGTTAGCCGGTGCCCAGAAAAGGTCACTATTTTGGCCAGTGAGCGTCAGATTTGTTCTGCATTATTAAATTATGTTCTGCATCTTAATATATTCCATGTCTTGATCTTTTGAGGAAACTTCCAGAGTCATAAATGCTTCTCATCAAGTGAATCTATCAAAGAGAAACTGTTCTCAGTTCAGTCTGTCCTAGGAATCTACAAGTGGGATCTCTCAGCCAGCCCAGTTTTTAACTTTATATTTAACTTAACAGAAGTCAAGCATACTTATATATTCCGACTTGCATAGCATAATCTACAGCTGTTGGTACAGTTTGTATTCATCCAATATTTTTCCAGATTTTATCATGCTCATCTATCTTCCCATTGAGAATATGTTATTTTTCGATTAACACAATTTTGCTATTATTCTCACCAATTTGCTATTCTAAGGTCTCTTTCCAAGACAGGGCTATAATATGCCCAGTGGCAATCATGTAGTAGTTTGCAAGCATTTTGTTCATGGAGGAGATGCTAACATCTTTCTGATTGCCCAATAAACACAGAGGAAGAGTCACTGAGATATCACTTTGGATAACATGTTGGTTTCTGTTTCAATCTGTCCCCAGAGTCTGTGCAACTTGGCATAGGTCTGCCGCATAGAACTATGGGATCCAATGACTCCATGTCCTCACCAACATGGGGGTGACCCTAACCTCAAGAACTTTGTGATGAATACTGGGCATCCACATATATGCACCAATAACTCCACTCTTCAGCAACAGATGTTCATGGAATGTGCTGATTTCCAAAACATATCCCAATCTATCTCATTAAGGGATATAGGCAATTCAGTCTTCCATTCAGTCAGACTGAAAGCTGAATCCTGCTTTTGTCTAGTTTAGTTTAATTTATTTGAAGATTTGATGTACCACTTTTTAGCCGAACAGTTTAGGACAACTATCCAGAGGCTTGCCATGAGTCGACATCGACTCACTGGCCCTTAACAATAGCAACAATGGCCAAATAGATATTTCAAAGCTGTTTACAATACAATATACCAATAGAGAAAAGGAAAAGAATTACAAAACTTGAAAAGAAAAAGAAAAACATCGAGGTACCAAAGAAGGGCAGGGGGATGAAGACCCATGTCTCATCCAGGGCTGAATCAGGGGATTTACCAAGTGCAAGAAAAAAAATGTATGGGGAGGGATATCCAGCAGTGACAGCTAGTGCCGCTGAATTCAACACCCCGATATTCAATATAGAGGACATATCCGGCAACTGGCATTGAATATCCAGGTTAGCCGAATAGCATTGCAGCGTGGGTGACTGCTGCCCAGTTAGCTAAATTGGTGAACGCTTGCTGAGTCTTCAGTTGCCTAATTTTCACCACTTTGGGATAACTAGCTAGTGGCTGAATATGATTGCTGGCTGCTTATCCCCAAGTGCCCCGGAACACCCTGATGCTAGCCAGCTAGCGTCAGGGCATTTAGTGGCGGTACCTGAGGATCTTCAGTGGCACTAACCATCTGCTCAGTGCCATTTAAGCAGTTTGCGGGTCTTCAAGCCACCTAAATGGCTTTGACGATCCACCCTATGCTTTAAAGTGGGTGTGGTTCAGTTCACCTCTTAATGGTTGGGAAGAAAGTTCCAGAGCAGGGGACCGCAGCAGGTGAAAGCAGTATCTGTTATAGGCTGTTGGAAGAGCAAGTTGATTGGCACAGTGAGAGCAGGTAGGACGAATGGAAGTAGAAGGACTCAATAGGTCAGCTAGGCATGCAGGGGTTCCACATTATTAATAATAATGCAAACTTTAAATTGGATTCTGTAGGGGAGTGGAAGCCAATTAAATTTTTGCAGAGCCGAGGAAATATGATCAAATTTATTGCTTTTGGTCAGTCACCTTACCAAAGAGCTTTGAAGAAGTTGAATTCATCTCAATGTGGATTGATTTAAACCATAATACAGGGAACTGCAATAATCAATATGATTAGTAGGAGCACAAAAGTGATGTTTCTAAGTTTGGTCATATCCAGGAACAATTTCATGGAAAGAATTTTGCGAAGGAAAAAGAAGGAGTCTTAAGGAATAAGAAGATTTGTGGTTCAAAGGGTAAGAAGGAGACAATTCTGCAACTCTGTATTGTAATACAGTCCTAGAGGGGGATTGGTTGAAGAACACAGAGGAGAAAAGTGGACACCAGGCAGCCCACGTGGTCGCACAAGAGCTAATGATGCTGGTAGCAATACTGCAGACTGCAGATGAAGATAACATCTCTTCCCCAGATAAAGGCCATGGTGAGCTTCTTCATAGACCCACTGCGGCAGAAAATAAAACATAGAAGTTAATGAAAAAGTTAAGAGGATTAAATACAATTAAGTGGGCCCTACAAATAAGGAGGAGCTACCTCTATGCCACAAGTTAGCAGTAAATTTAAGAGACTGAGATCATACTCCACATATCCTGGCTTAGGAGTGAGGTTCATGACTGTCATGGTATGTGCAAAACTAGTAAGACTAACTGCGCAAGGGTTAAACTATCGCAACATAAACCAACACCCTTGACCAATCTTTGTCAACAACTCCAAATTGCTGAAACAATATTATTTTTCCTCTAATGCTATTTTTAATACTATTTTTAACCCTTAAACAAGGCAAATAAGACCTCAGAGTAGTCTTACCCCCAACATGTGGCGAACTCGTCACCATAGGGATTAAGAGCAGACACTCACATCATGGGTCACTGCCTTTACACTTTTGAATTCAAACTTTCACTATTCACTTATACTACATATATACTACTACACATATAACTTAAGCTCACCACCAACCAAGAAATACTTTATTAGGATCCCCAAACACATCTACAGAGAATTAGAAGTGTCTGCACGTTGACAGAAAACCGGAGCACGAAGATTCCTCAGTTACTTCCCTGTAAAAAGAAAAACAAAATCTCTTCAAACAGCGGTATTTATACTCCTATCAATAGAAATTTATCCACTTATCTGAACGATCCAAAGATCCGGCTCATGTCAGCAAGCAAACTTCCGTTTCTACTGCGACTCTCTAGACGCGAACACCAAGCTGCAAAAGAGACACACCATCCCGGCACAATATCCCCGACATAAGCTTTTGTTTCGCCAGTTAAGCTTCTTCAGGGTTTCTTAACAACCGTACAGTGTAAGTAGAGAGGTATTTTGTATCCGACATTTAAGATGCAAGACGATGATACGGTTGTTAAGAAACCCTGAAGTGGTACGTCTCAACCACTGGAAACTGGAAGCACCTACAGCATCACTGTACGGGGAAACAACTGGGATCATGATCGTAAGAGAATTACAGAGAATGAAGAGGTTATGATCACTTGGTGAAATTCATATTCTAACTGATAAAAAGCTGGATGCAAGGAAACCAGACATAATGGTGAAGGAGAAAAACACCAGAATGGCACTGAGGGGTCAGTCCCAAGTGATTATTTTGTAAATCATGTCGAAAGAAGATCCTTAGATACCTTATCTTTTGCCTTTGCCATTTCCATTCCATCCAAGCCTTTCTTGATCCCGCCGATGAACATACTTTCATTCATGCTTCCATAATGTCTTATCTGGATTACCATAATCTTGTCTAGGCCAGTCTAAGATCTGTCAACCAAGAACCTTCAATCCATCTGAAATGCTGCCATTTGGCAACTTGCCCATGCCCTTTATTGTTCAAACAACATTGGCTCCCAGTTTTCTATCGAGTCTAGTTTAAGACACTTGTGATAACATATCAAATGCTAAAAATGGACTCCTCGGCTTATTTGCATTATCTGCCAGTCTCTAAAGCCTCTTTGGAGTTCACTAAGCAGTCTGCATTCTTTTTCCTGGTCCCCAAACTTCGGAATTTTCTGTCTCCTGAGCTGTGTACTAAAGCCTCTTATAAGTTCAGAGCTGGGCTAAAAGCCCATCTCTTCACTCAGCTTTTTGACTCCCTTTACAGTAATTCTTTCTGGGTTGATGAACTCTGCACAGTGTGCAGCACCGTGTCCCCTATTACATCTCCGACTCTGCCTTTTCTCCTCTTTCCTTTTCTTATTTCTCCCTTTCCTGTCATCTGATGGTGTTCCTTTCCTTATTTTTTCTCTTATTGGCATTTGTGAAACTCTGCTATCCTTGATTAAAGGCGTTATAGTAAGTTTTTAATGAACATAATAAACATACCAAGAAATACAGTCAGAGACTAAGAAAATGTGGCAGAAAGATACAGAAGTATTTCCCATTGTACTGGAAGCCACAAGCCTTGTAAAAGCAGGAAATTTCAGATCATACTTCCCATCCTGACTTAGGAATGAAAGTCTGCTGTCATGGTACATGTCTGCCTGCCTCATTCTCCTCCACAGACATTACAGCACTGAATGATTCCTGGTGTCCTCAACCCCCCTGCCAGGTCCATCCGTTTGGCAAACTAGACAGTCGCCTAAGGGGCAGCAAAGAGCAGGGCAATTAAAACAAAAAAATAGATTCTGATCCCAGGATGGGCATAAGACTTAGGGTTTGCCTAAGGAACCAACATCTTGAACCAACTCTAGGGACAGCCCTGCCCCTGTCTACTAAAGTAGAATCATTAGGGGGATATTCAAAGAGATTAACAAGGATAGCAAATCTGCGTGCTACTAGTACTACTACTAATCATTTGTATAGCGCTACAAGGCATACACAGCGCGGTACGTATATACGCAAGACAGTCCCTGGCAGGGTCAGCCCATCCTGTAGGCAGGCTAGGCGGCCACCTGGGCGACAGATCTCTGTGGGTGGTAGGCCATGTGTTTTGGTACACATGTCCAACAGAAAAGCACTGTACCACATAAACCAGAGACCTAGTCCAGGTATGGTAACGTAAAAAAAGCTTTTAATTAAAGTTCTTGTCAGGAGTACAATACGACACCTCCACAAAAGGCGGATCCGCCAGACCCAATCCAACACAGGCCGTGTTTCAGTGAATGACTTCTTCAGGGGTTCTTTTGGCATACTAAAATCATAAATTACCATAAAAACAGATAAAAAGATAAAATATAAATACATAATAAAGCAATGTACATTAATACAAATCATTAAAAAAAACTTTACCATGAACAAATGTCCCAAACTATATCTCAAAGGAACTTAAACAAATAAATAAATAAATATGTTATCTAAAAGAACAAACATACACTTAAATAAAATATCCAAACAGCAAAAACTAATATTATGACAAAAGTGATAAACAAGGGATGTGATCTGTACTACAACGAAGGCAAAAAACTTTCAATACAAACCAAAATGGAATCTGGCCTCTTGACTAATCCCCTTCTCCTTATGGCTTGTAAACTAAAAGGAGAGAAAAGAAGAACATTGCTAAATATACAGATTGTGTAACAGACTATGTGTAAAGGAAGCAGGAGTGACAACCAAGCCGGACTGAATTGTAATCATTGTTCCACTTCAGATCAATATAATGCTATAGCCATCTGTCCATATGCACCTTTTCCATAAGCTAACATTAAAATAATTATAATCTGTAGCTTTGTGAACTTGGAACATCAACTGCAACAGAGGATTAATGATGACCCACACGCTTAGTGCAATGTGTAAGTTAAGACCATTTAAGAGACCTATCGTGTAATGTGCCTAAAACACCATAAGGACCCATTTAAAGAACCTCCGCTATTAATAAAATAACTATTATCTAGTCAAATCTGACAATATAGAAAATAATCTACTACAGTCGAACATAATTGACAAGAGCTTCAGTATAATAAACTTAAACTACATTTTTGCCATATAATTTCAGGCTTCTTTTCAGGCAGCAAAACGCCCGCACCTGCACTGTTCAAGATTTTTACCTTCGCGGGAAAACCCGCCTCCAGCTATCGTGCTCATAATACATGGCCAAAGCTATGCGTAGCGCTTCCTGCCTGCTGTCTACATAACACATTATTAGAATCCATCCAATGATACTCAGAAAACACCAGGTACCCCCATCTTAAATGTTCTACCCATGCATCGATAATCAAATAAAAGAGTGAAGGATGTGGTATATTGTATTAAATACTAATAAAATCATCCATTATAAATTAAAAATCATTTGTACTTAAAAATCCTTAAAAATAAGTAGACTTCAGCCATTGATCCCATGTAAAACCATGGAGAACACAACTTACAGCCACTCTCAGAGCATGTAGTGCTATATTAGTGCCGAGAAGTATCAGTAAAATCTCACACACCACACAAATGCTTCTGTGTATTCGCCCCATCCCCCAACAGTCTAATCTGAATTTTAAAAATATAAATAAAAAATCGACCCATCCTGAATAGATAGCAAACTCCATTGCATTGGACATCCTTGCATCCCATACAGAAATCACTCTGAAGACTAAGGCACCATAAAATACACCCCAAACTAAAAGTATCTCCTTAATTTATTTATTTTTATTTATTTAACAATTTTTTATACCGCTTTTTTTATACTCAAAGCGGTTTACATTGAACTAAAACAATGGAACTTTACATAGAACAAGGTTATTAAATTTGGATATAACCGGGGCACTAACAATATTGGTTAATATTAATAAGAACATAAGATATGCCATACTGGGTCAGACTAAGGTCCATCAAGCCCAGTATCCTGTTTCCAACAGTGGCCATTCTAGGTCACATGTACCTAGCAGTTTCCCCAAAAGATACAGGTTCCATAATGCTTGCATTGGGGCAAGCAGTGGACATTCTGTGTCCACTTTATTTATTTATTTAGACAGTTTTCTATACCACCTTATCCTTCAATCAAAGTGGTCACAACACAATTGGGGGATACATTTAACATGAGTGGATATGAGACACATACACTATTACTTACAGGGAACATGGGCAATGGAGGGTTAAGTGGCTTGCCCAAGACCACAAGGAGCACCTGTGGGACTAGAAGCCCCAGTCCTTCCAGCCCAAGGTTGCTGTCCTCTAGTGGGATTTGAACTCCTGACCTTCTGGCCTGAAGTACCTTGCCCCAACCACTAGGCCACTCCTCCACTCCTAAAAATTTAATAATGGTTTATGGACCTTTCCTCCAGGAACTTGTCCAAACCTTTTTTAAACCCAGCTACACTAACAGCTTTTACTATATTCTCTGGTAACAAATTCCAGAGTTTGATTATGCGTTGAGTAAAAAAATATTTTCTCTTATTACTCTTAAATGGGCTACCCTGTAGCTTCATTGCATGCCCCCTAGTCTTTCTATATTTTGATTGCATAAACAATCAATCTCTGTTTACCCTTTCCACTCCATTCATTAATTTATAGACCTCTATCATATCTCCCCTCAGCCATCTCTTTTCAAGATTTAAGAGCCCTAACCTTTTTAGCCTCTCTTCATAGGGGTATCCTTCCATCCACTTTACCATTTTGGTGGCTTTTCTCTGTACTTTAATTCCACTATATCCTTTTTAAAATACAGCAACCAGAATTGCACACAATATTCAAGGTGCGGTCGCACCATGGAACGATACAGAGGCATTATAATATCCTTTGTTTCACAGGTTCACAAATGCCATAAATCTATAAGAACCAAATTCAGTCCTGAATTAAAAACCATAAAAACATCTTCATATAACCACCATATCCTGTAGTACCTTAAATAAATAACTAAAAATATATAAATAAATGAACAGCCACCCAAAGGTAAAATTTGAAACCAAGTCCCACACATCACTCAACCCAACCATAAGACCACCCCGCTACCTTGTCTGGACTAAAAAAGATTCCCAGACAAATTAAATAGATGGCAAACACCATGTCAATATCCATCCGTATGTGCCATAAAAATAGTCTCCAAAATCTCAAGGTACTTTAAGATACACTCCAAATTAAAAACTTTCATGCATCACAATCAGACATGAAACCCTAAAATATGAACAACATTTAAAAAAACAAAATAAATAAATAAATATCAATTAGCGGCAAGGGTTAAAAAATCCATAAAACCTTCTAATAAATACTATCACATATAGCACACCATAAAACTATACATACAGAAAATTAGATGTCAAATCTATAAATTTAATAAAACCCATATAAATACCATCCTAAAACCGTAACTAAGGGGCCAGGGACAAAGGAAAAGGGGACCAGGGGGGGGAGGAGGGGGGAAGAAGGGGAAGGGGAGGGAGGGAGAAGGGGAGGTGGAGAGGGAAGAGAGGAGGAGGAAGGGGGAGAGAGGGGATGGGGGAAAAGGGAGGAAGGGAGAGGGAGTGGGAGGGGGAGGGGGGAAGGTAAATGGGAATGGGAGGGGGAAGGGGGAAGAAGGGAGGGGAGGGAAAAGGGAAAAAATGGGGGAAGCGGGGGAAGGGGGGAGGGAGGGAGGGAAAAGAAGAGGGAGAAGGGGGAGGGAGGGGAAAAAAGAGGGGCGGTGAAAGTGGAGGGAAGGGGAAAGAAGCGAGGGAGTGAGGGAGGGGGAGGAAAGAAGTGAGGGGAAGGAAGAAGGGAAAGGAATGGATAGAAGGGGAGGAAAAAAGGAAGGGGAAAGGAGGAAGGGAGAGGGGAGAGAAAAGGGGGGAAGGGGAGGAAAGGGGAAAAGGGGGAGGGGAAAAAGGAAGACGAAAATGGAGAGGGAAGGGGAAGAAGGGAAGGTAATGGAATGGAAAAGGGGGAAGGGAAGGAGGAGGGGGAGGGGGTGGGAAGGGGGAAAAAGGGAAAGAAGAAGGGGCGAGGAAGGGGAAGGAGGAAGAGAGGGGAGGGAAAGGGGGAAGGAGGAGAAGGGAAGGGAAGAAGGGGAAAGGGAGGAAGGGGTGGGGGGAAGAAAGGGAAGAAAGTAATGGGGAGGGGAAGGGGAAGGAGGAACAGGGAGGGGAAGAAAGGGGGAGGGGAGAGAAGGGGGAAGAAGAGAAAGGGGGGAGGAAAAAGAAGGGGAAGGGGGAAGAAAGGTGGAAGCAGGAGAGGGGAAGGGAAAGGGAAGGAGGGGGAAGGGGGAAGAAAGGAGGGGGAAAAGGGAAAGAAGAAGGGGGAGAGGAAGGAGGAAGAGAGGGGAGGGAAAGGGGGAAGGAGGGGAAGGGAAGGGAAGAAGGGGAAGGGGAGGGAGGAGGGGGAAGGGGTGGGGGAAGAAAGGGAAGAAGGTAACGGGGAGGGGAAGGGGGAACAGGGAGGGGAAGAGAGGGGGAGGGGGAACAGAAGGGGGAAGAAGAGAAAGGGGGGAGGAAAAAGAAGGGGAAGAGGGAAGAAAGGTGGGAGCAGGAGAGGGGAAGGGAAAGGGAGAGGAAAAGTATATTAATAAAATAAAATAAAATGTACCAAAAGAATTAAAATAGTATAATAACCAACGCATCTTAAGGCTACAAAAAGGTCGGTATCCAAATTAAAACCCTTGTGGGTCAATGTATCAAGCATGCAAATGTACCGTTGTTCCAGTCTCATGATGGTTTTAGTGATATCTCCTCCTCTCCAATTCAACTTAACTTTTTTCAAGACAAATAACTTTATATCCGAAATCTTATGCTATTGCTCCTGCCAATATGACACCAATGGTTTGTCAACCAGGCCCTTTTTGATAGAACGTCTATGTTCTATGATCCGTGTTCGGATGCTTCGTGTTGTTTTTCCCACATACAGCTTCTCGCATGGGCACTGGACAACGTAGATGACATAATTTGTTTCACAATTCGAAAAGTCATCTATATGGAACTTCTGTTAGGTCATTGGATGAACAAAGTGGTTCCTTACCAGCAACACATACACGCAGACAGAACATCGTCCACACTGATATTGATCCTTATAAATGAAAGGAACTTCCTCTCAGTAAGAGCTGACGGTACTAACATATTCTATAAATTGATATTGCGTTTGTGGGTCACCACAAGTTACAGGTCTGTTAATCCTGCCACTCGTCTTGTAGTATCTTAGTGATCCCACGTGAAAATTATGAATAAAGGAGAGGGCACACCCTGCACTTGTCTGAATGGCCTCAATTGCAGGAGAGTGTCCCTAGGGGTATCCCAAGCTCTAACATAGGCTCAGTTGATATACCGTAAAGGGTAATCTCTTGCTGCAAACCTTTGTCTCATCATCTCGGCCTGACAATCGAAATCTTCAAAGGTGGGGCACATGCATTGGGCCCTTAAAAACTGCCCCACAGGGAGATTCATTTTGAGCGTCGGATTGTGAAAACTATTATAATGTAAAAGGTGATTCCTGTCTTTAGGTTTCCTTTACAGTGTAGTAGTAAGACCCTCTAGATCTTTCTTAATTAACAAATCTAAATATACAATCTGATGTAAATCATAAGTTATCTAAAATCAAAGATTCTCATCAAGCTCATTGATTCATTAAATTCTTCCATATGTTCCAGACTGCCATCCCAAATCACTAGAAGGTCATCAATATATCGGATCCACAATTTAATATCTTTAAATGGATGGTTTTTCAAAAAATTGTTCTCAAAATCAAAAGATGAGGGTACCCGATGTGTTCAATTACATGTGAAGAATCCTGCACATAGGACCACATGTCAGTGATAAATGGCCGTAATGATATGTCTAAAAATTGTGAAATAGGTTCAAATAAAGAACCAATGACTGAAAATATTGGCCGCCCAGGAGAGGCCTCTAAGGATTTATATATTTTCGGTATAATATAAATGGTGGGGGTAATGGGTGTACCCACTATTAAAAAGACACCATAAGGATTCATTAAAAGAACCTCCGCTATTAATACAATAACTATTCTCTAGTCAAACCTAACAATATAGAAAATAATCTAATACAGTGAAACATAACAAGAGCATCAATATAATAAACTGAAACTACCTTTTCGCTGTGTAATTTCGGGCTTCCTTTCAGGCAGCAAAACGCCCGCACCTGCACTGTTCAAGATTTTTAACTTCACAGGAAACTTGGCTCCAGCTAGTGTACTCTTATTACATGGCCAAAGCTTTGCGTAGCGCTTCCTGCCTGCTGTCTACATAACACATTATTAGAATCCATCTAATGATACTCAGAACACATCAGGTACCCTCATCTTAATATTCTACCCATGTATCCATATTCAAATAAAAAGGTGAAGGATGTGGCATATTGTATTAAATATCAGTAAGATCATCCATTATAAATGAAATGTACAGCGGAGGTTCTTTAAATGGGTCCTTATGGTGTTTTAGGCACATTGCACGATAGGTCTCTTAAATGTTCTTAACTTACACATTACACTAAGCGTGTGGGTCATCATTAATTCTCTGTTGCAGTTGATGTTCCAAGTTTACAAAGCTACAGACTATAATTATTTTAATGTTAGCTTATGGAAAAGGTGCATACGGACAGATGGCTATAGCATTATATTGATCTGAAGTGGAACAATGATTACAATTCAGTCCAGCTTGGTTGTCACGCATGCTTCCTTTACACATAGTCTGTTACACAATCTGTATAGTTAGCAATGTTCTTCTTTTCTCTCCTTTTAGTTTACAAGCCATAAGGAGAAGCGGTTTAGTCAAGAGGCCAGATTCCACTTTGGTTTGTAATGAAAGTTTTTTGCCTTCATTGTAATACAGATCACATCAATTGTTTTTCAGTTTTGACATAATATTCTTTTGTGCTGTTTGGATATTTTATTTGTGTATGTTTGTTCTTCTAGATTACATATTTTACTAAGTATTTATTTATTTGTTTAATTTCCTTTGAGATATAGTTTGGGACATTTGTTCATGATAACGTTTTTTAAATGATTTATAATGAATGTACATTGGTTTATGATGTATTTATATTTTCTCTTTTTATCTGTTTTTATGGTTATTTATGATTTTAGTACACCAAAAGAACCCCTGAAGAAGGCATTCACCGAAACACGGCTTGTGTTGGGTTGGATCTGGCAGATACGCCCTTTGTGGAGGTGTCATATTGTATCACTGATCGAGAACTTTAAATAAAGGCCATTTTACGTTACCACGCCTGGACTGGGTCTCTTCAGTACACATGGCCTGCCGCTCCCCTGAGCGCCAAGCCTTGCTGCCCTTCTCCTCCCCCATGCTGAGCCACACCGCGCTACTGCCCCCTGCTGCTGCTGATTCTGGTGGTAGGGGGGGGGGACAGCTTCAGCACACATGACCTACCACTTCCTAACCCCCGGAGTTATGTTGGAGGGGGGGGGTCAGAAACGGTAGGCCATGTGGGCTAAGGTCCATGGCCTGCCACCAGGCCGAGCCACACCCTCCCTCGATCCTGCTGCCAGAATCAGTTGTAACGCAGCTCAGCAAAGGGGGGGGGGTGCGGCTCGGCATGCATGGGGGCAGCCCAGCTCAGGGGGGGGGCGGCACGACCGGGGCTTCTGCCTAGGGCAGCAGAAATCCTTGAGCCGGCCCTGGTCTCTGCTCATCAGAGCTTACAGTGGTAATGCCCTTGTCCGGGTCCTTTTGGCTTCCACAAAATGCAATTGCCACTTACCATCATCATCAAGAAGATAAATCCATCTCTCTACAGCTTTTAGTTGTTCACTTCATGGGGGTTTGCTACTTATAAAATCTCCCCACAAGCCTCCCTCAGTGTCCGAATCTCAACGTGGTTTTAATACTGTTGATGAAAGCTCCATTTGAGTCACTAGATACCTGTGAACTGAAGCACCTGACCAGGCCTGCAGAGTTAGTGAGCTCCAGGCTCTAGTAACTGATCCACTCTATACGAAGTTTTACCATAATAGGTTGGTTCTGCTCACTCATCCTAAATTCCTTCCAGAAGTAGAGTGGGATTTTCACCTTAATCAGTAAATAGTCCTGCCAACATTTTTCCCAAGACCCAATGTTCTCAAAGGAGAAAGTGTGTTGCACATGTTGGACTACAAAAGAGTTTGGGCTTTTTGTATAGAGAAGACTAAAGCCCTTAGAAAGTCCACCCAACCTTTTATTTATTTTGACTCTAACAGGTTGGGAGTGACCATCAACAAGATATGCTTTCAATTTGGCTAGCGGACTGCATCTCTTTCACTTATGCCTAGGCTGGCTTGACTCTTGAGAGTCATGTCACAGCTCATAATGCCCAAGCCATAACTACTTTTGGTAGCCCACTTGAGGTCATCCTCTATAGAGGAGATATTCAGAGCCATGATGTGGTCTTCTGTCCACATATTCATATCTCACTACTATTTGGAAAGGGACTCCTAACAACAGCAAATTTGACCAAACCATTCTCCAAAATCAGTTTGTGAAATAGAACCCAGCTCCATTCCCACCTACACTTTTCTTTCCTGTTCAAGCTACCTCTTAATATTAAAAAAAGCCCTAAAATGCTGAAAAGCCTGTTGCCACCAAAAACAGTTTTTCAGTCACTGTCCACTGTTTTGCGTCACCAGTTCTTCCCTTTTTTTCTTTTGAGGCAGCCTGTATCTAATGATTCCCATATGTTAACACTTACCCTGCTTGTCCATGGAGAAAACACAGTTACGTGACTGTAGCAGGTGTTCTCTGTGGACAGCAGGATAAATCCTCACAACCCCCATCATTCCTTCCCTTGGAGTTATCTTCTCTACTCAGCTAAAGAAAAGACATGAGAGAGAACAAGGCAGCAGCAGGTGGAAACGGATGCATAGGCATGCTGAGACTATGTCAAAAGCTTCTAGAAGAAGCTGGGGAAGGTTTCCCATGCAGGGCTGCATTAGTCACATCACCCATATGTAAGAACTTCTCTTGCTGGTACAGGTAAGTAATTGTGTTTTCTGTACCTTTGTTGCCTATAGGGAAACAGGTTAGTTCACTTCAACCGAAATCTCAGGTAGGTCAGAACATATTGTAATGTGATTGAGCATTTTGATTACTGTTCTGCCATTGGTTAGTATTCACAACCATAAGCAAATGCCTATACCAAAGACAGAAAGGTAACATCAGTGATGTTCACACATCATATCGCCTTCTTTTGACATCAAAGACCATTATAGTGCAGCTGCACTGGTGATAGCCTCTCTACCCTTTCCTAAAAGTTCAAACTTAAAAAGTTGAGATCTACAAGATATTATCCACATACAGCACATTATGTAAAACAGACTCTTCTATCTCATTCCTCCCTTGAAGAGCTTACCATTTAGCTCTGAGGACAAGGAGCAGCCTAATGGTTAGAGCACTAGTTTGGGAACCAAGAGACCAGGGTTTAATTATCACTAGCACTCCTTGTTATCAATGTCCCTGTTTAATGGACATTACCAAGTTTAAGCTACAACGTAAACTGCTTTGACTGAAATGATAAAGCAGTATAAAAAACCTGATAAATAAATAGGTAGTTCAATCAATTGCCCAAGATTACTGTATTTGCTATTTTTTTAATGAAAATAGGAAATCAACAAAATGTCCTCTCTCATTATGTTTTAAAGATGAAGTGAAAGAAAAATGGATGCAATTTTACATAGAAACATGTCAGCAGAAAAAGACCATATGACCTCTCTAGTCTGCCCTTCCATATCAAATATCATAGGCACTTTTTTTCCTTTAGAGATCCTCTGTGTTTGTCCCATGCTTTCTTGAATTCAGATACTGTCCTCGTCTCTGCTACCTCCACTGGGAGTCTAGTCCATACATCTACCACTCTTTCCGTAAATAAATATTTCCACATTATACTCCTGAGTCAGTCCCCTTTCACCTTCATCCTATGTCCCCTTGTAGCAGAGCTTGCTTTCAATCGAAAGAGACTTTCTCCATGAAGAAGCAGGAAGTCAGTCCTCACTTATGGGTGACGTCGGCGCTGACGGAGCCCTCGTGCGGAGAAATTCCCTAGCTTTCAAAGAAAGCCATTGGGATTGCATCACGCATGCGCGGTTCCCTTCCCGCCCAAGGATGCCATCTTGCTCAGTCTCCCTTTTTCCACGGAGCCCAATGGACGTAGTCCAACTTCCTTCGCGGAAAAAGTTCATCAAAACTACTGAAGATTCTCTTCTTCGGCCCGGTTCGACGCTGGTTCCCCTCCCCGCCTCGGTTTGGTACACCGGTATCGAGTCCGGTCACTCTTTTTCATTTTTTGTCCTTAGTGACTAGCGTTCGCGCTCTTTCTCTTTTTCACTGGCAGCCCGGTCGTTTGACCTCACAGGGGCCCTTTTTCCCCTGATGGCTGCCAGTGGGTTTAAAAAATGTGATCAGTGTAAAAGATTAATGTCGCTCACCGACACACACGACTGCTGTCTCCGCTGCCTCGGGCCCGACCATTCTGTGGCCCGGGTGGCAAGATGTCCTCCGAGGCACTTAGAAGTAGGCAGCAGCAGCATGAAAGTATTTTCTCCGAGTCCGCATCCACCCAGGTCCAGACCTCTTCAGAAGCTTCGACGTCTCGGGAGCTATCTGACTCTGAGCATCGTCGGGGGTCTTCTGAGCGGGAGTCTCCCTTGCGGGAACACCAGAGGAAGAAGAAACCTGCAAGGGCAGCGTCGTTGGATGCCTCTGATCAACCTGGATCCTCGCGGACCAGGTCGCAAAGTCCTGACCGCCGCCCCGGGTCCTTGGAGTCGTAGCGGCCTGTAAAGGTGCCTTGCACGGAGCTGGAGACGCCGAGGAAGGTAACTGCTGTTGTCCTCATTGACTCTCCTCTGGGAGAACCGGCGTCGGGCCCGACGGCATCAGGACCTGACCCGGAGGCTGCGGAGCCTTCTGAGCTGGGTCTCAGAATGGCGGCCCTGGAGCGTAGTATGTCTGCCTTCATAGAGCAGCAGTGGGCGCTGTTGGCCGGTCTCACCAGTCCATCCGCCCCGACCACCGGGACCGACGTCCAAGTCGACCCCAGAGGCTGAGCCAATCCTCGAGACTCTTCGGACTCGGGTCGATCCTCAGCCGAGATCTCCCTCGACCTCCCGTTCGGGACCGAGGTCGTCGATGCCAGTGCCCTTGGCGTCGGGGCGGTCGAGACCGAAGCCCTCACGGCAGGAGCCCATCGATTCCTCCTCAGAGGACTCAGCATGGGAAACAGAAGATGAAGAGTCCCCGGACACCCACTGGACCCGGTATGGACTCGCGGGGTTCCGAGCCTCAGAGAAGGTCCCCCTCCCCCCAGAGGATATCCAGTTCTCAGACTTCGTCAGGGACATGGCCAAGGCTTTGGCATTCCCGGCGGACACCGAGGAGGAGCCTCAAGCCAAGAAGCTCGAAGCCCTCCATTATGACTTTCCCCCTCAGGAAGCCCTTACTGTACCAGTTCCTCCAATGTTGGAACGGCTGATGCTCCATATGTGGGAGTCACCGGCCTCGATGCCAGTTCTCAGCAAGTGGGTCAATTCCATCTATTGAGTCCACAAGAGCCCTGGGTTCCAAAAAGCACAGCTGACGCACAACTCCATGGTTGTGGAATCGGTCATGCACAGGCTCAAGAGCCAAAAAACACACTCCTCAGTGCCTCCTGGCAGGGAAACCTGGAACCTGGACGCCCTCGGCAGAAAGTGCTACCAGGGCTCGAAGCTGTCATGCCGAGTCCAAACATACCAGCTGTACAAGGGCATGTATTTGCGGGATCTGGCAAAGGAGATTGCTGGGTTCTCAGCTGGCCTCTCCGAGGAACCCTTGCAGCGCTTCAAGAACTTGTCCACTGGGATTCGGGAGTGCTCGAAGTTTATGTCTCAAGCAGCCTATGACGGCTTTGAGGCCTCGGCCCGAGTAGCCACAGCTGCCATCGGTGCCCGCTGCCAGGCGTGGCTAATGTCATCGGAACTGGAGCCATGGGTTCAGGACAAGTTGGTCGATGTCCCTTGCCGGGGTGACAAACTCTTTGGCAAACTCATGACTGAGAAGGCTGCTGAAATCAAGTCCGAGTACTTGTCCCGGACAAGACTCTCCAAGAAGATCTCTGCCCCTTCTAAAAAGAAGGGCTTGGGTAAAAATCCCTTTTTCCCCAGGAAGGGTGCTGCTTACCACAATTACCCCACTCACCAGGCTCCCCAGCTCGCCCACAGGGGCAGCAGGCCAAGGGACAGGGGCATGGCCCGCGTAAGCAGAAACCCCCCAAGCCTCAGACCCTGGCTCCGACCCAGCTGGGAGGGGGGTTTTGACTGCCAAAGCATAGTCTCTCTCCAACCAGGGGTGAGGTCCTGCACAGAAGGAAGGCTAAGCCTGTATGCCCACAGGTGACCAGCAATCACCACGGATACCTGGGTCCTTCAAATAGTCCAAAGGGGCTATTTGTTCCACTTCAACCAGGTACCTCCCTCCTACTCACCAGGAGAGCCTCTCAGACCCCCTCTACACAGGGACCTCCTCTTGCAGGAGTTGGCTGGTCTTCTAGAGGATCAGGCGGTGGAACCAGTGCCCCACCACCTGCAGGGGCAGGGCTTCTACTCCAGGTATTTTCTTATACCAAAGAGAACAGGGGGCCTCAGACCCATCCTCGACCTGCGAAACCTAAACAAGTTCCTGGAATATTACTGCCTTACCTCAACCGGGGAGATTGACTATGCTCCTCAGACCTGAAGGATGCCTACACGCACATCCTCATACATCCAGACCACAGACAATATCTCAGATTTGTAGTGGGAAGAAACCATTTTCAGTACAGAGTACTTTCATTTGGCCTAGCCTCTGCTCCCAGAGTGTTTACCAAATGCCTGGCAGTAGTGGTGGCCTTCCTCAGGAACCAAGGGATTTTTGTCTTCCCTTACCTGGACGACTGGCTCATCAAGGCCCAGTCGCCTCAGGAGGCCCAACAGGCCACGGCTCGCACTATCAACATGCTACAGCATCTAGGCTTTGTCATAAATCAAGCAAAGTCCACTTTGCTCCCCACTCAAAACTTGGAGTTCATAGGAGCAAGGCTAGACACCCTTCAGGCAAGGGCTTACCTGCCAGAGGACAGGGCACAGAGGCTTCTGGCGCTGGTGCACCAAGTCAGCCACAAGTCTCAGATCTCAGCGAGACACTTTCTACGCCTCCTGGACCACATGGCCTCCACGGTACATGTAACCCCAGATGCCCGTCTCCACATGAGGACAGCTCAGTGGTGCCTCAGAGATCAATGGACACAAGCCACAGGATGACGCCGAGACAGGATCAGAGTGTCCAAACGACTGATGAAGTCGTTGGCGTGGTGGCTTCAGCCAACCAACCTGCTCGAGGGAGTGCCTTTTCAGCCTCCCTCACACACAAGAGTGCTGACGACAGATGCCTCCCTGCTGGGCTGGGGATCCCATTGCCAGGGATCATGCACTCGGGGGTTGTGGTCTCCTCAGGAGAGCACACACCAAATCAACCTCTTAGAGCTTCGGGTGATTCGCCTAGCTCTTTAAACCTTCTGTCATGTTCTCTCATATCAGTCTGTCTTAGTGCAGACCGACAATCAGGTAGCAATGTTCTACGTGAACAAGCAGGGAGGTACAGGGTCCCGTCTCCTATGTCAGGAGACACTCGACCTCTGCTTCTTTGCAATCAGGCAGGGTATGTCCCTCAAAGCAGTTTACCTGCCAGGTCAGGAGAACTTCCTAGCAGACAAGCTAAGCAAGATTCTTCAACCTCACAAGTGGCAACTGAATCCGGAAGTGGTCCAGCAGATCTTCCACTGCTGGGGGCACCCATCCATAGATCTCTTTGCCAGTCCGCAAAACCACCAGTTGTCCAGCTTTTGCTCCAGACAGCCACATCCTCAGAGGGTGGCTGCAGATGCTTTTCTGATCTCCTGGTCAGTGGGCCTCCTGTATGCATTTCCTCCCACGCCTCTGGTGGCCCGGACTCTGTTCAAAATCCTTCGGGACAAGGCCTCTGTCATTCTGGTAGCCCCCAGATGGCCAAGACAGCCTTGGTTTCTGCTTCTCCAGCTGGCAGTGGAAGCCCCACTCCCTCTGGGGACGCAGCCTGACCTCCTGTCCCAGGAGCAAGGCTCTCTGTTACATCCCAACCTCAGGTCCCTCAACCTGATGGCATGGCTGCTGAAAGGGTAGTGCTGGCTCCTCTTCTCCTACCTAAGGATGTAGAAGAAGTGTTACTTGCCTCAAGGAGACAGTCCACTAGGAGAACCTATGCCTTCAAATGGCACAGGTTTGAGGTGTGGTGTACCCAACACAATGAAAACCCTTTTTCTTGCCTTGTACCAGTGGTGCTACAGTACCTGCTTCACCTCTCAGAATTAGGTTTTAAGTCCAGCTCTGTCAGGGTCCACCTGAATGTTTTGTCAGCACACCACTCTCCAGTGGAAGGACAACCTCTTTCGGCTCACCCCTTGGTGTCCAAATTCCTCAGAGGTCTACTTCTACTAAAACCCCCGGTTCGTCCCCCGGCAACCGAGTGGGATTTGAATGTCCAGCTGACCAACTCCCTTGCCTCCGATCCTCGCCGTCTCTTTACTACTCTCAACTCCGTCCTCAAAGTGCCCCCACATCCGATCCCCCCCTTTCTGCCCAAACCCTGGCCATCTAGTTCCATGATAAAATCCACAAGATCACCCTCCAATTCCTCACAAAATCAACTACTTCCCCTCCTCTTCAATCCCAACCCTCCCCCCTACCTCTCCTACCCTCTCTTCCTTTCCTGTGATCTCTGATGACGAAACTGCACACCTTCTCTCTTCCTCCAAACTCACCACCTGCTCCTTTGACCCTATCCCCCCCCTGCCTCCTACGCCCCATCTTCTCCACCATTGTCCCTTCCACCTCCCATATTCTCAACCTATCACTCTCCACTGCAAAAGTCCCTGCTGACTTCAAACATGTTGTGGTCACACCTCTCCTCAAGAAACCCTCACTCGATCCCACATGTCCTTCTAATTATCGACCCATCTCTCTCCTTCCCTTCACTTCTAAACTACTCGAACGTGTGGTTCACCGCTGCTGCCTCAATGTCCTCTCCTGTCATGCCCTCCTGGATCCCTTACAGTCTGACTTTCGTCCTCTACACTCCACTGAAACGGCTCTTGCCAAAGTCTCCAGCGACTTGTTCCTGGCAAAATCCAAGGGCCTTTCTTCCGTCCTCATCCTTCTTGACCTCTCTGCTGCCTTCAACACTGTCGACCACACTCTTCTCCTTGATACCCTGTCCTCACTCGGCTTCTCGGGCTCTGTGCTATCCTGGTTCTCCTCCTATCTCTCCCACCGCTCCTTCCATGTGTGTTCTGTGTCATGAAGCTGAAGCTACTGAGAGTGCAGACTTAGGAAAAAACCCTGTCTTTAACAGAGCTGTTGATGTGCAGAGGATGCAATTACCTTGCAGCCCAGCTAGAGGGAGCAGGAGCAAACCTACTGAGGCTGAGTTAACACACCCAGCCACTGATTATGTAAGAGCTAATCAGCTGCACCTGACGACAACCCCGGGAAACTCTAAGGTAGAATGCCTTTATAAGAGAAAGGCAGTCCAGAGGAAAGCAGGCCAGCAGTAGGAACCAGTCCAGAGGAAAGCAGGCCAGAAGGAACCAGTTCAGAGGGAACCGGTCCAGAGGGAAGCAGTCTGGAGGAAAGCAGTCCAGAGAGGGACAGTCCAGAGAGAGACTGCCAGGAGAAGCACTTCGGATGGAAGGAGTGATACCTCCAGGCCAAGCAGCGTAGCTGGGTAAAGCAGAAAGCCCAGAACAGTAAGTGCTGAAAAAGGAGCAGAGGAAGTCAGAAAGAAAGACAGCTCGAGGAGAGTCAGTCTGGGGAGAGACTCGGTAGCAAAGGACCACGGAGGCAAAGAGTTTGGGAGGAGAGAGCCATGCTTTGAGAGAGGCCTATGCTCACCGGAGGAGTCTGAATCAGGATTAAGAGGTACAAGAAGGAAAGGTTCTGATAGCAGAGCTACCTTTACCCAGAAGCAAGGAAATCCGGATTCCTCACCAGGTTTTCCTGAAATACAGAAAGGTAAAGCACTGCTCAGAAGGTTCCAAGAGAAAGCCTGTCTCCAGAGAGAGGTGCCTCAGAGAGGAAGCTCCAGTTATACCGGCTACAGGAGGAAGCCCAGGTATGGAGCCACTTCATTTATAAAATAAAATTTATCTCCTAGAAGCTCTGGTGAAACAGATGCTCAGTGCAGGAGAAAAGGACACAAGTCAGAGCTTTGCAAACCAGTATCTAAGGGCAGAAGAACAGGCCATGTACGTTTGAGTGCCTTAGATCAACCTTATTGGAAACAAGCAAACAGAGACAGAGTCTGGGAAAGTATAGCAGCAAGGGAGACATCCAATTCAGAGGGCGAGGCCAGTGACCCAGAGTCCATGGCAATAGACCTAGAGAATCCTATTCCCATGCCTCCAGATGAATTTATGGATTGTACCTTGTGTATTGCTAGCAGCCTTGAGTCATTAGCAGAACTGTGAATTGAGCAGACCTTTTTGCTTTAAGAATGCTCATCTTTTGTGCTAAGTGCCAGAGAACTGTTTTTCTTATTTAAGTTGCTCTGAAGTAAGAGAGTCTTTCAGTTAATCTTTCCAATCAACTGTGAAACTTATAACAGTTTTTCTTCTTGCTTATGTTTGGTGAAACCCTGAAAGAAAGGACTTTCTTTATTTCTGTGCCTTACCGAGCCTTTGCGTTAAAGGGGAAATAAAAGCCTTAATACCCTCTATTTGGCTTATACAATTTGTTCATACAAGGAGCTGGACTACAAAGACCAACCTGCACTTGGCCTTAAAGAGCCCTTTCCACCTTGAAACAATAAAAAATGCTCAGCCTACCCTTACAGCCACTGGCCACTAGGGAGTGCTGACGACATCTGGTGGCTCCTCCTCATCTGCTACCCCTCTCCCAGTCGGTGTACCCCAAGGATCTGTTCTGGGTCTGCTCCTTTTCTCTCTCTATACCCAGTCCCTTGGTGCACTTATCTCTTCCCATGGCTTTCAGTACCATCTGTATGCCGATGACTCTCAGATCTACCTCTCTACGCCCGATATCTCCCCGGCAATCCAGACCCGGATCTCTGCCTGCCTTTCTGACGTTGCTGCCTGGATGTCTCACTGCCACTTGAAGCTGAACATGGCCAAGACTGAACTTCTTATCTTTACCCCCACAACCTCCCCTCCTCTTCCTCCCTTCTCAATCTCTGTGTATAACTCTGTAATCATTTCTGTTTCTTCGGCCCGCAATCTGGGGATAGTCTTTGACTCCTCTCTCTCCACACACATCCAGCTTGTAGCTAAGACCTGCCATTTCTTTCTCTACAACATTAGCAAAATCCGCCCCTTCCTCTCTGAACACACTACTCAAACGCTTGTCCACTCCTAAGTCACCTCCCGTCTAAATTACTGTAACCTACTCCTTTCTGGTCTCCCTCTAAGGCATCTCTCTCCCCTTCAACCTGTTCAACACTCTGCTGTGCGACTAATTTTCTGCCAGCCCCATCATGCCCATATCACACCTCTTCTCAGGTCACTTCACTGGCTACCTATCCGCTTCCGTATCCAATTCAAACTTCTCCTGCTGACCTATAAATGCATTCACTCTGTGACTCCTCGCTACCTTTCATCCCTTTTCTCTCCTCATAACCCTCCTCAGGTACTCCGCTTTTCCAGCAAACTGCTTCTATCAATGCCCCGCACTCCCACTGCTAACTCCATACTTCACTCCTTTCACCTTGCTGCACCTTACGCCTGGAGCAGACTACCTGTGTCTGTGCGCCAGGTACCTTCTCTAACCCACTTCAAGTCTAGATTGAAAGCCCACCTCTTTGCTGCTGCTTTTGGATCATGACTCACCTAGCCTCCTTTTCTCCCCCCTTGTTCCACCCCTGCCTACACCTTCAGTATTTGTGTGTTTATGTGTTTTGTCTTGACTAGACTGTAAGCTCTGATGAGCAGGGACTGTCTCTTACATGTCTATACTGTACAGCACTGTGTACGACTGGTAGCGCTTTATAAATGCTGAGTAGTAGTAGTAGTAGTAGTAATAGTAGAATATGGTCTTGGAGCATATTACTCGCCCACTTTTTGAGCTGATGTCCACTTGCCATCTGCGTTTCCTCTCCTGGAAGGTGCTCTTCCTGGTGGCACTCACATCTGCCAGACGAGTGAGTGAGCTGCAGGTTCTTGTTTCGGATAGACCGTACACACGGTTTTATAGGAACAGGGTGGTCCTTCGCACCCACCCCAAGTTCCTTCCGAAAGTGGTCTCTTCGTTCCACCTCAGCCAAGAGGTGGTTCTTCCAACCTTCTTTCCCAGACTGCATGCCAGCCAGGCAGAGGCGGTCCTGCATATCCTGGATTGTAAGAGGGCGTTGGCCTTCTACCTGGAGCGTACGCGGGGACATTGAAGGGCTACTCAGCTCTTCATCCCTTATGACCCCAGTAAGCTGGGGCTGCCTGTCTCCAAGCGCACGTTGTCCACCTGGGTGGCAGACTGCATTGCCTGGGCATACAGGGCGGCTGACCTTCCATTGCAGGGTCGAATCACGGCCCACCGTGTCAGGGCTAAGGCTGCATCAGTGGCTCAATTCCGCTTTGTTCCGCTGGCAGACATCTGCCGGGCCACCACCTGGTCTTCGGGCCAGACCTTTGCAGCCCATTACTGCTTGGATAGGGAGTCCCGATGGGACAGTGCTTTTGGCCAGGCGGCACTCCGTAACTTATTTGAGGTTTAGGCAACTCCTACCCTCTGACCCTTTGGTGTCAGGCTACTGGAGGTGCTGCGTTCTCTGCTGAATTCCTATCACAGCTGCTGCGGCTCTTCTAGAGGGAGCCATTTTTCAGCTATGGGTTCTCGGTAGCCTATAGCTAGGGAGTCCCTTATGTGAGGACTGACTTCCTGCTTGTTCCTGGAGAAAACATAGTTACTCACCTGTAACAGGTGTTCTCCAGGGACAGCAGGAATCAGTCCTCACGACCTTCCCTCCTCCCCTGGAGTTGCAGTCCTTTGATTAATTTTTATCCTTTTGCTGTCTTTTTAGCTATGTCATTTGACTTAGCAAGATGGCACCCTTGAGCGGGAAGGGGACCGCACATGCGTGATGCAATCCCAAAGGCTTTCTTTGAAAGCTGGGGAATTGCTCCACACTAGGGCTCCATCGGCGCCGATGTCACTCATATGTGAGGACTAATTCCTGCTGTCCCTGGAGAACACCTGTTACAGGTGAGTAACTACGCTATCCTCTAGTGCATTTATGCCATGAAGGTATTTAAATGTCTCTGTCATATCACCCTCATCTCGCCTTTCCTCTAAAGTGTACATATTAAGATCTTTAAGTCTGTCCTCCTGTGCTTCACAATGAAGACCACCAACCATTTTAGTAGTCACCCTCTGTACCAACTCCAACCTATTTATATCCTTTTGAAGGTGCGGTCTCCAGAATTGCACACAATACTCCAAATGAGGTCGCACCAGAGACTTATACAGAGGCAGTATCACCTCCTTTTTTCTGTTGGCCATTCCTCTCCTGTCCTTCTGGCTTTTGCCGTCACTTTTTCTACCTGTTTAGCCACTTTAAGATCATCAGAAACAATCACGCCCAGATCCTGCTCTTCTTTCATGGGCAGAAGTACTTCATCCCCTACACTATACTGCTCCCTTGAATTATTGCAGCTCAAATGCATGACCCTGCCTTTTATAGCATTAAATCTCAGCTGTTTTTTTTGTTTCCGTTTCAATTGCAGAAGCAGCCGACACATAGTTAGCCCTGGTCCCGCTTTTTATTCCACAACAGTGCCAACCTCAGAGTTGTCCTGTAGCATTGTGAAGTAGGCTGGAGATCTCACCTGTCTCTTAAGCTCACAGATGTGGTAAGGCACCTGGGTGCAGGGAGGGAGGTTGGCATTAAGTCTGGAAGGGACATTGTAAAAATGTTGCTGGAGCACGTTTTTTTCAGTAGGCTATGAGGTCTTGGGGTTAGCTGTTGGGGATTTACATGAAGAAGAAGCAAATGATTTTTTAAATTTTGTTTCTGAAACCAAATCAAATAGGACATTTTGATGAGTTGACCTATTTTGTTTCAAGCAAAAGCACATTCCTAATCATTAGTACCAGCAGCTGGTTTTCATCCTAGCTAAAGGGGGCCCTCTTCCCCAGAAACTCCCCAATTCCCAATGAATCTAAAGCTCTCTTCCTTGCACCATCATCTCATCCTCGCTGAAAGTCTAGAGGTCAGCCTGCCTCTGGGGTTGTGAATGTGGAGCAGGAAACATTTCTGAAAATGCTGCCATGGAAGGAAAATGAAATCTAAAACCTTCAAGAAATCTAAATCTGGCCTCCAGACGCCCTCCCTGCATCTTCCTAGGTCACTGGTGCCCACATGTACCAAGACCATGACAATCAACTCCCTAAGCAAATGGTTTAGCTGAAGATCTGAAGATAAACGGCATGAAGGCACCCTAGGTTCAGAAGGTGCTTCCCTTTAGTCTGCTTTATAAGACACATAGGCGCCTATTTATCCTTATGAAATACTAGCCCAAATCCTGCAGAAATAGCCTATAGGGTCAGAGCAATGGTCCACGGAGCCCTTATTCCATTTCCAACAGTGGCAAATCCCGTCAGGCTCCCAAAAGGTAGCCAGATTCCAAGCTGCCTAACCCAAGAGATAAGCAGTGACTTTCCCATGTCTACCTTAATAACAGTTAATGGACTTTTCCTCCAGGAACTTGCCAAAATCTATTTTAAACTCAGCTACACTAATAGTTTTTACTACATCGTCAGCAATGAATTCCAGATCTTAATTCCGCATTGTGTGAACAGGTACAGTATGTTTTAAATGTACTGCTTTGTATCTTTGTGGTATATCCCGATCTTTGTGCTGTTTGAAAGAGCATTCACCTTTACCCCTTCCACCCCACTCAGGATTGTACAGACCTGGCATAGCTCCCCTCAGCCTTGTCTTCTCCAGGTCTACAACCAAAATGTCAAACATTTTTGCAAGTATATTTTTATTAACATTTCCCCCTAAAAATGGAATATCTGGTATGTCCCCTTCACCATAACACTAGTTAGGCTCAAGGGAGCCTCCTGGATAATTCCTGACACCATCACCGCACTGTGACGTCACCAGCACTTTCACAGGATTTCTGCTATCGCTACCGGACTAGAATGGTCCATTTCGGGATTTAACCACGGATGACGGCAGAATGCCGAAATCACTAGATTGCAGCGCGCGGCACACAACGCGCACATTGAACAAAGCGCCTATCATACTTCTGCAATCTTAATACAGTCCCTGTGCTGTTCTGCCTCTTTCAAAATTGTTGGCCTCGCTGTGACCTGCACTAATTAGGGTATTTCAGGGGAGATAACAGGAAGGAAAAGATAGTTGGAGAAAGGGATGCAGGAGGATTGAAGTATTTTCTGCGCCCTATTCGCCTTCCTGAATCGAGAGCAAGAATGTTTAGGAAACGGAGATCAAGGAAGTCAGTGGGGAACGGACTTTATCCTTTTTCACCGCTGCCCTAAGCTCGGTTTCCTAGTCCCGATGCCCTGGTGCCTTCAGCTCCCCGCTTCTTGGGATTTTGCCCGGACCGGTGCAAGCTTGCCCTGACCCTGCAGGTTGGACACAGAATATCTAGTGCCCACCCTTCTTCCGCACCTAGTTTTTCGGGGAGACGGTGGGGACACGAATCTCCGCGCACAGAAACGCGCATGATGCTATGCTTAACCCCGCCGACGCATCGCTTTGCAAAATGCCTTCAGACGCCCACAATAAGCCAATCGCCCGTAGGAGAGCTGAAGACCCTGGACGAAAGCAACAGGCAAAGGGAGCTGAGCAATCGCTGTACTGTACCTGGACGGAGTCCTCGGAGGTGGTGGCCACGTTGGTGGTCAGCGCTGCCACTTGCACAGCCTGTTTCCTGGCAGCCAGCAGGATGCGGCAGTAGGTGAAGGAGATGGCCGCCGAGGGCAGAAAGAAAGTTAGGCAGGAAGCTATCAAAGCGTAAGGGAGGCTGACCAGGAGCCGGCACTGGCCCTCTTCCAGGTGGGAGCTGCTGTTCCCGGGCTTGAGTTCAAACTCCAGCTCATGCCAGTCCATTTTAATGGGCAAGAAGGAGGCCAGAGCGGCCAAGGTCCACGTTGCTAAAATGAGCCCCACCGCCCTGCAGGAGGTCATCCGGAGCTTGTACTTGAGCGGGGAGATGATGAGCAGATACCTGTCCAAGCTGATGACGCACAGGTTCAGGATGGAGGCGCTGCAGCACATGACGTCAAAGGAGTACCAGATGGAGCAGAACTCTTGCTCCAGGACCCACCTGCCGTAAAGTTCGTTCAGCATCGCCGGGGGCATGACCACCAAGCCCACCATGAGGTCGGACATGAAGAGAGACACCAGGAAGTAGTTGGAGGTGTTCCTCAAAGACCTTTGGCTGAAGATCAGCAAGATGAGTAGAGAGTTGCCCAGTGTGGTGAGCAGGATGACCAGGCAGAGAAAGGCGGCGAGCCAGCGACTCCCTCCCAAGGCAGACCTGTCCCCTAGCCCACTGGCATTGTAGCCTCCGCGGTTCTCTTCCATTGAGGAACTGGGCTCCCTGCTGGAGCTCTCTGGGGAAGCCCAGGATTCTGCCCAGCTAAGTGATCATAGTTTTTCTTAACAGAGTTGATAAAAGCAGACTCTTTCTCTCTCTTTACATCGGTCTCGTTTCTCATCCATTCATTCTGTGTCTCCTTTTCTCGTTTGCCCTCTTTGTCACTGGGAGAGGGGCTGAGAGAGCTCTTTCCAGCAGCCCTGCAGAACCGAGTCTTAAATCACTCCAGAATCATTTCGGTGATCTCGAAGCCTACGGAGATGAGTTGCCCCCGACATCTTATCCATCTTGTCAATCTCTCTTTTTCTTCCTTTCTCGCTACCCCCCACCCCTTCTTTTTTTCCTGTATTGACCGTCCTTCCTCTTTCTTTTTTTTCTTCCCTTACTGCTTCCCCCACATTTCAGATCGGGGGTGGGTGGGAGGGATGTGGGAAGGCGATCGTGACCCTTCTACTTTGCTCTTGAAGTATTGCACACGTATAGATTTTTGCATCCCTCCGATCCGGCGCTTCTGCGACGAAGTTAACACAGGGAAACAAGAGACAAAAATGAAATTACTGGTAAAAGGAACTGCATAGAAAATGCAGGGTTATTCCCGGCCAGAAATTAAGTTTCCACCACCAACACTCACTCTCTCGCTTTCTCTCTCTCTGAAAGACGCCTTTTATGTGTTAATGCGGATCGAATAAAGATGATCATAATTACTATTATTATGTTAATTATGAACAATAAGTGTAACCTGTTGGCTTCTGTTAAAGATGATGACGGGGAGGGAGGCACTAACTTATTCTCTTTGGATTAGACACCCCCTTCTTCTAAAGACGAAGCACTGTAGCTCTCCGCATTTCACTTGCTTTGCAAAACGTTTTCTTTCCCTCTAGGGCTCCTGCTCCTTCCTCATTGTAGTTCTCTTACCTCATTCTTATCCCATGCTAAAGCCAGAGGTCCTATTGCCTCTCTGTCCTTCCCCCCCCCCCCCCCGAAGGTGAGACACCCCTGCTTTTGGAAACCATGAACTGCCCATTCCCCTTGTTCCCCTCCATGTCCTACATCAGTGGTTCCCAGACTGTGGGTTGGGATCCCAAATAGTCACATGCACAGTGGATGAGAGAGTTGCTCCCCTTTACTCTGGACCTTTGCCCGGTAGTGGCAGTCATTATTCACAGACCCTGCCCCTCCTCCTCCTTTGTGGGGCTTGGAAATCCATGCACAGTACTGGGGGGGGGGGGGAGTCTATGAATGCACATTGACACATAGTCCTTCCTAACTGCTGAAGCCTGAGGGAGGGAGGTGAGGGTCTGCTATTTTGTTTGTGTTGTCACCTGGGATCCCGTGAATTGTTATGTGTGAAAATGGGGATATATTGGATAAAGGTTTGAGAAGTGGTGCTCTATGCCCCTCGTCCTTCCCATCTCCTCAGGCCTTTTCCAAAATAAGAAAGACTAGGGGACACGCAATGAAGCTGCAATCTAATCCATTTAAGACTAATAAGAGAAAATACGTTGTCCTCTCAAGGCGTAACTTATTTCTATTTAACATTTCTTCTATACCGCTTTTCGAGGTATCAAAACAGTTTACAACAAACTCAACTAAAGTAAATTGAATGAGTGAATTTGATAACATGAAACATAGTAATATGAGCATATTTATATTGGGTATAGGCTTAGATAAGAGTGTAATAAAACTCTGGAATTCGTTACCAGAGGATGTAGTAAAAGCTGTTAGTGTAACTGGGTTTAAAAGTTCTTGGAGGAAAAGCCCATCAGGGCCAGCCCGTCCATTGTGCGAGAATGTTGTTCGCACAGGGCCCCGCACGAACTCCATTCTCACACAGATGACTTCAGAGGGAGCCGGGGAAGCCCGCGCAAGGCCACGACTCCCTCCGCACAGCCGCCAGCATGAAGAGTGTTTTCTCTCACAGTGGCGGCTGTTTCTGTGAAGCACGCAAGTGGCAGGAAATGACCTTTAACCTTTCCCGGCATTCAGCGCACTTCACTGAAACAGCCGCCAGCGTGACAGAAAACACTCCACATTCGCGGCTGTGCGGAGGGAGCCGGGGCCTTGCACGGGCTTTACCTGCTCCCTCTGAAGTCCTCTTAGATGGTCGCGGGGCTCTGGTGGGTGGGGGTGCTAGGACTGGAAATGGGCTGTAATGGGAGGGTAAGCTGGGACTGTAAATGGGCTGTGATGGGAGGGTAAGCTGGGACTGGAAATGGGCTGTGATGGGGGGGGCTAGGACTGGAAATGGGTTGGTGGGGTAAGCTTGGACTGGAAATGACTGATGGGGGGGCTAGGACTGGAAATGGGCTGTGATTGGAGGGTAAGCTGGGACTGGAAATGGGCTGTGAATGGGGGGGCTAGGCCTGGAAATGGACTGTGATGGGAGGGTAAGCTGGGACTGGAAATGGGCTGTGATGGGGGGGGCTAGGACTGGAAATGGGTTGATGGGGTAAGCTTGGACTGGAAATGACTGATGGGGGGCTAGGAATGGAAATGTGCTGATGGGGAACTGGAATAGGACTGGAATGAGCTGTTGAGAGGGAGCTTGGACTGGAAATGGGCTGATGGGGGCTGTGATGGGAGAGTAAGCTGGGACTGGAAATGGGCTGTGATGGGGGGCTAGAACTGGAAATGGACTTATGTGGGGGCATGGGAGAATGGGACTAGAAGGGTGCGGATGCTGGGTGGATCTAGAACTAGAAGGGAGTTGATGTTGGGAGAGGACTAGAAGGGAATGGGGCTGGGGGAAAGAGGATGGAGAGGGGAAAATATATTTTGTGTGGGAGGGAAGAAAAATCTATGATTGGCCGGATATTGGGAGAGTAAGTGGGGATTGAGGATGGAAGGGTGAAATCTGAATGGATGATAAAGGAATAAAGAAAGAAATGGGGGAAAGAGCAAAAGGGGAAAGATCAGTATGTTAAAGCAGATATAGAGAGAGAATGGAACAAATCTAGAAAAGAGAAGAAAGGGCAAATGGACAGCTCACAGAAGACACAAAGAAACCAGAAGAAAGTGACTGGAGCAATTGCAACTGAAAAATAAAATGCCCAAACAAAAGGTAGAAAAGTACTTTTTATTTTGAATTTATTAACTGGAATATGTCAGGTCTGGGAAATGTGTACTGCTAATGTCTTTGCGTTTTTGTTTAGTGCAAGAGGAAATTAATTTATAGTTTTATTTCTCCAGTGTTGTTGTACATTTCATGTTTGGCTTTTGGGGTTCCCAATTTAATTATTATCTTCCTATTTCTAAATTGTGATCCCTTGTTCTTTGTGTGGTGACTGTCTATGTTCTGCATGTGTAACCAAGCTGAGGTATTCTGTTCATGTAGTTTCTATTTGACAGTGCCACTTGTTCTCTTTCCTCTGTAGGAGATGTATTGGTATTCTCCGAGATGTATTGGCTTAATATTTGCAGTGTTGCCTTTTTGATAGGTAGGGTTTGGTGCTTTGTGAGTCCTGGTAGTGCTGTTATGATACGGTGGGTTTGCAATGGGTTCTAAATGATCAGTGTTTATAGTACTTCCTAATGGGCCTGGTGGTTGGCACTGGAATATAGTAATTTAGAAATTTGTTAGTCTTTCTTTATCCAGAACTCATTAAGAGGCATGTTTACTAAAAGCATATTATGCAAATGAGGTCCCACAATGAATCTCCGCACATGGCCCCGCACCTACCTTGGGCCACCCCTGAAGCCCATAAACCATTATTAAAGAGGACCAGGGAAATCCACTGTTTGTGGAACTTATGTGCCTTTTTGGGAACCTGACAGGTACTTGTGACCTGGATTGGCCAGGATACTGGGCTTGATGGACCTTGGTCGACCCAGTATGGCATTTCTTATGTTCTTAAGATGCCCTGTTTTTTTAAATCTCTTCCCCACCCAACTCCTCCCACCCCACTACATACCCTTCAGGCTACAACTAAAAAATTGTCCTCTCCCCCCAATGAGGAGGTGGGAGCTAAATCATTAGCATCCTTGTTATTTTTACAGAAATAAAAAAGGGTTTTAGCATCCACAGGAGCTGGTCAGAGGAGACTCGCCCTTTTCTCAGCTTGTAATTGGGTATTTGCTTTCAGATGGTAGCTGGAACATAGTAAATGACGGCAGATAAAGACCAATATGGTCCTTCTAGTCTGCCCAGTAAGGTGGCTAGAGAAGTGCCTGCCGCCCCTTGCAGGTTATCCCCTTTGTGCTTTGGTTTCAGGTTGTGCCCTGCTGTTCTACAGGCTCATCCCCCTCCACTCCCCAATGCCTCTCTTTAGGGTTGTACCTGCCACTGTGTGCATATCACAACTTAAAGCAAAATGGAAAAATACGACAGCTGCAGGTTCCCTGCCTCTGACTGCTTCCTGGCTTCCAGTACATATCTAGAAGAAAAATGTATGGGAAGCTGTGAATGAAGGATCACGCTGGCTATAGTCCTATAAAGATCAGGTCCAATTCAACTGGAAGTCCAAAAGAACAGGAGGAGATTTCAGGGCTAAAAAATGGGCAACACTACAACTTCTCTGTTGACCTTTCTTTTTATGCAAAGGAATGAACGACATACAATTAGTCCCATTCACACTGAAAGCTACTCACTGCACTGCTGGGACACACCCATCACACGCTCCCACCAAGGCTTTCATTGCATCCAGCCCCTCATCAGTCCCATTCACACTGAAAGCTACTCGCTGCACTGCTGGGGCACACACAACACACACTCCCACCAAGGCTTTCATTGCATCCAGCCCCTCATCAATCCCATTCACACTGAAAGCTACTCACTGCACTGCTGGGGCACATCCATCACACGCTCCCACCAAGGCTTTCATTGCATCCAGCCCCTCATCAATCCCATTCACACTGAAAGCTACTCACTGCACTGCTGGGGCACATCCATCACACGCTCCCACCAAGGCTTTCATTGCATCCAGCCCCTCATCAGTCCCATTCACACTGAAAGCTACTCACTGCACTGCTGGGGACACACCCATCACATGCTCCCACCAAGGCCTTCATTGCATCCAGCCCCTCATCAATCCCATTCACACTGAAAGCTACTCGCTGCACTGCTGGGGCACACCCATCACACACTCCCACCAAGGCTTTCATTGCATCCAGCCCCTCATCAGTCCCATTCACACTGAAAGCTACTCACTGCACTGCTGGGGCACACCCATCACACACTCCCACCAAGGCTTTCATTGCATCCAGCCCCTCATCAGTCCCATTCACACTGAAAGCTACTCGCTGCACTGCTGGGGCACAGCCAGCACACGCTCCCACCAAGGCTTTCATTGCATCCAACCCCTCATCAATCCCATTCTCACTGAAAGCTACTCGCTGCACTGCTGGGGCACACCCATCACACACTCCCACCAAGGCTTTCATTGCATCCAGCCCCTCATCAGTCCCATTCACACTGAAAGCTACTCGCTGCACTGCTGGGGCACATCCAGCACACGCTCCCACCAAGGCTTTCATTGCATCCAACCCCTCATCAATCCCATTCACACTGAAAGCTACTCACTGCACTGCTGGGGCACATCCAGCACACGCTCCCACCAAGGCTTTCATTGCATCCAGCCCCTCATCAGTCATGTCAAGATATCCTGGTGGAATGTTCACCGGTACCTGGACTTGTCCACATGCCATCTGCAAAACACAAGCTGAAAAGGGTACACTTGCAATGTAACACAATGGCATGTTTCCCACATTTGCAGAATCAGGCATGTGGGGGGGGGGTACATGTATGTGTGTTATGGGGTGCATGCACATCTGCATGTATGTGTGTGTATCTCAAGGGTTGCATGGATGTGTATGTGTGTAGTGTATTATAGGCTGTGTTAAGGGTGCATGTGCGTGTGTTTGTGTCATGGGCAGTATTGGTAGGTGCATGCATGTGTATCTGTGTGTCACGGAGGTGCATGTGTATGCTATGGAGCAAATTAGGGGTGTGCATCTGTGTGTGTGTGTGTGTGTCATGAGGAACATCAGGGAGTGCGTGTCTGTGTATGTAAGGGGGAGTGTCGGAGATGCACGTGTGTGTGTCTGTCATGGGGAATGTTGGAGTACAGTGCGTGTGTAAGGGGGAGTGTTGGGGATGCATGTGTGTGTGTGTGTGTGTGTGTCCGTCATGGGGAATGTCGGGGTACAGTGTGTGTGTAATGGGGAGTGTTGGGGATGCATGTGTGTGTGTCTGCCATGGGGAATGTTGGGGTACAGTGTGTATGTAAGGGGGAGTGTGGGGGATGCATGTGTGTGTGTGTGCCTGTCATTGAGAATGTCGGGGTACAGTATGTGTGTAATGGGGAGTGTTGGGGATGCATGTTGTGTGTGTGTCTGTCATGGGGAATGTCGGGGTACAGTGTGTGTGTAATGGGGAGTGTTGGGGAAGCATGTTGTGTGTGTGTGTCTGTCATGGGGAATGCCAGGGTATTGTGTGTGTGTCATGGGGAATGTTGGGGTACAGTGTGTATGTAAAGGGGAGTGTCGGGGATGCATGTGTGTGTGTGTGTCTGTGATGGGGAATGTTGGGGTACTGTGTGTGTGTAATGGGGAGTGTTGGGGATGCATGTTTGTGTGTGTGTGTGTGTGTCTGTGATGGGGAATGTTGGGGTACAGTGTGTATGTAAGGGGGAGTGTCAGGGATACGTGTGTGTGTGTGTCTGTGTGTCTGTGATGGGGAATGTTGGGGTACAGTGTGTATGTAAGGGGGAGTGTCAGGGATACATGTGTGTGTGTGTCTGTGATGGGGAATGTTGGGGTACAGTGTGTATGTAAGGGGGAGTGTCGGGGATACGTGTGTGTGTGTGTGTGTGTCTGTGATGGGGAATGTTGGGGTACAGTGTGTATGTAAGGGGGAGTGTCGGGGATACGTGTGTGTGTGTGTCTGTGATGGGGAATGTTGGGGTACAGTGTGTATGTAAGGGGGAGTGTCGGGGATGCGTGTGTGTGTGTCATTGGGAATGTTGGGGTACAATGTGTATGTAAGGGGGAGTGTTGGGGATGCATATGTGTGTATGTGTGTGTGTGTCTGTCATGGGGAATGTCGGGGTACAGTGTGTGTAATGGGGAGTGTCAGGGTATGTGCACATGCGTGTGTGCATGTAATGTGAAATGTCAGTGTGCGCCTGTGCATTGATGTGTGTTTGTGCTTGTGTCTCTTGGTGGCTCAGTGCACATATATGCATTAGGATGGTGTGTACATGTGTGTCTTAGTGTGTGTGGCTGGGGGAAACTGTGTGTCCATGTGTGTTGGAGAGGTGGGGTGTCTGTACTTTCCTCTGACCTCCACGCCTACGTCTTGCCCTTCCCACTCTCTTGCACATTTTCCCACTGCACTCTCCCTCTTTTCCCTCCACCCACCTACACATTCTCTCTCCCCCAGTACAAACTTTATAGCCTCTCAAGCTCTCACTTCATCCCTCCCTCCTTTTCCTTCTCCCTTAATGCACTCACCCTCTCTTCTCCTTCTCTCTTCAAACCCTGCCCCTTCTCTAAGCTCCACCCACAGCACAGCTCCTTCCCATGAAACCCCTTTCTTTCCTTCTAACCCTACACCTTCCCTTAGATCCTGCCCCATCTCCCTCCCTCTCCTTTGACCCCACCCCCTCACCCGCCCCTTCCCTTCAATTCCAACCCTTCTCTCCAAGCCACAGCCCTGCTCTCCCGCTCTTCTGGTCAGCAGGACCCAGAACCCCCCCTCCCCCCTGCTTTTTCAGGCCATAGCCAAGGCCACAGTTCTTCATGCCAATGGAACTGGGAGTCCCATCAGTTCTTCATCCTGCAGTTTTGGACAGTTGTGGGGGGGAAGCATAAGTGTATGTATATTTCTTTGCACATGTGTAAACATGTGTACAATAGACACAAATTGCACTGACTTGACCATTGACAATAGGAGCTATGCTCAAGCAAAACACACCTAAAAATACACACACAGCATAAGAAGCACATCCATGAAACAATGCAAGCGTGTGAAAGCCTGGCTCTTCCGACTTTAATGGCTGTGGTCACTGACTTCCTATTCGCTCGGTCGGCTTCAGGACTGGCTTGCTACATGCCCTGAAAGCAAGACCAGATCCACATACCTTAGTCATACATATATATACAGTAATTACCCATTTTATTTATCCCCATGCTTTTGTCTTACCCATCTTACCTGTTTAAATGTCCCAACTGAACCTATTCCCTCCGCTCTCTATTAAGATGTTGCATTGTGAGTATCCAGTCTATGTCATATGAATGTTCTACTATGGTACATCATTTGAGCTGTGCTGATTGAATGAGGATCTTTCTATGTTATTGGAGTGTTCTACCATGCTGTCTATTAATGTATATTATTTCTGTTCTGTTGACATTGTATCATATTTATGTTATTTGAATGTTCTACTATTCTGTTTTAAAGTGTACATTACTGACATTGCATTGTATTACTGCTCTCTCCACATCTGTGGTCACTGTGCTAATTATCTATTATGATGAAACGGGGTTGATTTGCTATTGTTATACTACTACTCTGATGTAAGTTGTCTATGTCAAGTCATATAGCTATGGATGAATCTCTTCAGGAAGGTGGTCAATAAATCTCAATAAGTAAGCAAACAAATGAATAAAAATCATTAGTCGTGAATCTGAAAGGCTGACATAATCTCCCACATACCCTTAATGGGGTTCATTCCTGTCATGATGTGCTCAAAATTTACCCATCTGGAGACATGACCCCGATGAAATTTTACAAATAAAAAAAAAGTGCACTTTCCGGCAAAACTATCCTAATTCCTATTATCTTGTTAGAGTTGACCATATGATATCCAGCCCATCCCATTAAACTCCAATTTATTTTTATTTATTTAAGAGATTTTCTTTACCACCTTATCCTACAATCAAAGCGGTTTACATGGCAACTGGAATACTTTACATAGTAAGAAGATGAAAGCGGAGGGGAAACATGCGGGAATTTCTGAGCAAGATAACCTATATACAACATGCACAATGTATTTACTTTCATTAAGTAATAAAAGTGATACTTACAAGACCAGGAAGCAGGATGTTGAAAAACCAGGCACTCCAGATGGCTACAACTACTGCAGGAAATAAGATTTTCTCCAAGCCGTGTTCAGTCTGATAATGTGAATTTTTTCTCATAATAGAGTGACATACTCCACTATATGGCCAAGGAGATTTTTGAAGAAGGGCAAGAAGGAGGTGCAATAAAGGCTTAGTGCTGAAGGAAGGGTGTCGGGGAAGAGTGGTTGGAGGAATTGAGGGTCCCTGAACCTTTTGGAGGATAATAAGGAGGCCACATAACCCAAAAAGATTGGGAATGTCTGTCCTAACACATTACTTTGCAACCAGTGGTGGAGGTGGGGGAGGAGGGCAAGAGAATTGAATTGATTTTAGCTCATGTCTTTCTCAGTGTTCAAGGCAAGTTATATTCAGGTTCAGTCCAGAGGGCTTACAGTCAAAATTTGTATTTGAGATAATGGAGGATTAAGTAACTTGCCCAAGGTCACAAAGAGCAGCAGTCGAATATGAGCTGGACTTCCCTTGTTCTTAGCCCACTACTTTATCCATTAACCTACTCCTCCATGCAATATTGGTGTGTCTTCAGACAGGTGTGGTACAGAAAAAAGTCACCATTACTTAAGGCTCAGGTCCAATGCAGAAAATGGGCTCTGAGCACCTTAGAGTAACAGGAGATACTAGCAATGGCTCGTAAACACGCAGAAGCCCTTATCTGAGCCCATGCCACCATCAAGTAGGCTGGCTAGGTGGCCACCCAGAGTGGCACGGCATGGCATCCAAAGCAGGCCATGTACTTTGGCACACATGCCCTACTGCTTCTGAACCCCCTCCAGAGGGGGATCAGAAGCAGAAGGTGATGCGTGCCGAAGCACATGGCCTGCCGTGGGTCACTGCTGCACCAAGCTGAGCCGCCTCCCCACCCCCGCTGATGGCACAGCTCAGCATGGGGAAGAGGGCAACACGTAGGGCACAGATAGCCACTGCACTCCCTCTTCTACTTCCAGAGTCACACTCTTGGCATACAGCCAGCCTGTCTTGGGACTTTCAGTGGTTCCCTGGCTTTTCCTTTGGCCATATGAATCCTCTTCCATCTTCACAATGCCGGTTGCATGGAGATTGGTGTGCCGCATATTTCTGCAAATGTAGATGTGCCTTGGATTTCAAAAGGTTGAGATACACTGTCCTAGAGTAGCGCATGTGCTATGTATACTTTCTATTTTGGATTCCAGGCTGTTTGTTTCAAAGCATGATTCATAGATGTTCCCATCCTCTACCCTTTGTAATGATCTTATCTGTAGCCAAATAACTACAGGCTTTGGCAGGGCCATCTTTAAGTAGGTGTGAAAGATACAACTGCAGCCAGTTCCCTATCTCTTTATATGTTTCCTGCATCAAAATGGCCTCCCTGTACTGTTTCCTGTGTAGCTAAGTACAAAAGCATTGTGTGGGTGGAAGTCAGAGCAGTTCATTTGACTTGATGCTGCCCCAGCATTGTGTGTCTTAAGCCTAGTTGATAGTGCATCAGCAATAAAAGACAGCCAGGGAACCTCCATGCTTACAGTGCTGGTGGGGCTCTCCTGGGCAATCTCCTAGATCCTCTGCAATCTTACCCAAATCTTTACTGTCTTAACTGTGAGGAGTAGCATTTAAACTCTTAGTACCCTGAGGCACACTAGAAAACATGAGTGACCCCCACCACTATCGCGGACCATGCTCACACCTTCTGCTCTCTCCACATGTCATTAACACGGCCAGCCTTTGTTATCCATTATCGAGGATTATTCATCACAAAAAATAGGAAGCACATACAGTTGTGGTCAACATTATTGTACCCTTGCAGTTCAATCCCTTAATGTCCAATGTCTCCTAAAAATGTGGCCAGTGAAATGGTTTTGGACTATATATGCAAACATATTTGACACATAAAAAAATCAAACTAAACGAGATCAAGTAAAGAAGGAAATAGTAGGAAACAGCATAAAAATTGGGACATGGCCAGGACATGATTATTGGCAGCCTTATAAATAATTCAGATCAATCTGAACAGAAGAATCACATTCCCACTGCAGTAAAATTAGACACATCTGTGATCAATTGTCAGTTCTCACATGACTTGATTCAACCAATGAATGATGGCTCTAAAATACTTACAATGTCCATATTCACAGTAATGAAAATGAGACAGCTGCTTGAGACTGTCATAAAAGCCATTATCACCAAACATCAAATTACAAAAGGGTACAACACCATCTCCAAAGACCTTGGGATTCCTGGGTCTACAGTTCACAATGTTAAGAAGGTTTCTGCTCATTGGACTGTTAAGAACCTCCCAGGACATGGTGGGAAGAGGAAATTTAATCCAAGAAGTCTTCAAAGGTTAGTGTGAACTGTTGGAAAACCACCACCTACAACATCCAAAGAGCTTAAGGCTGACCTGGAGCAATCTGGATTGGTGATTTCAACCCACACCATATGCCACGCATTAAACAAAGAAGGACGTCATGGGTGAAGGCCAAAGAAGACTCACTGCTCAAAGACAGACATAAAAAGGCAGACCTGATCTTTGCCCAAACCCAGCTTGAGAAATCACAATCCTTCTAGGAAAATGTTCTATGGATAGATGAAACCAAACTTGAGCTCTCTGACAATGCAGACCAGCGATACATTTACAGGTGAAGAAATGAAGCTTATGAAGGAAAAAACACCCTCCCTACAGTTAAATATGGTGGAGGTTCTATAATGTTGTGGGGCTGTTTTGCTGCCTCAAGAACTGGAGGCCTGGAACGTATTAAGGAATCATGAGGACAGAGGACTACCAAGGTACCAAGGAGCGAAATGTGCTACCTAGTGTCAGAGAGCTAGGTCTGGGTCAAAGGTCATGGGTCCTCCAGCAAGACAATGACCCAAAACAAACATCCAAAAGTACAAAAGAATGGTTAAAAAGGAACAAATCCACTGTTTTAAACTGGCCAGCAACTGATCTCAATCCAATTGAGACCCTTTGGAAAGAGATGAAATCTGCCATTGATAAAAGGAATCCTGGAAACATTCATGAGCTAGAACAAATCTCAGTTGAAGAGTGGGAGAAACTACCAGCAGACAGATGTACAAAACATAGACGGCTACAAGAAACGTTTGGAGGCTGTCATCACTGTCCAGGCCATATTTTGTTTTTGTTTTTTTCTCAGAAATTATTACGTCTAAGTTGCACAGACATCTATTTTTTGTTGTATAGCTTTGAACATACTATTAACATATTATGATGGCATGCATTGGAATATTTCTAATTCTCCAGGACCAAGCAGGAAGTCAGTCCTCACATATGGGTGTCATCGGCGCCGATGAAGCCCCAGCGGAGCATTTCCCCAGCTTTCCATGAAAGCCTTTGGGAATGCTGGCACGCATGCGCGTTTCCCTTCCCGCCTAAAGGTGCCATCTTACCTCAGTCTCTTTTTTTCTGAGAAGCCCACCGGACGTGTCTCCTGTTCTCCCGGATAAAAGTGATTTTTTCTTCAGCGATTTTTCGCTATTTTTTCTCCGGTTCGACACTGGTTCCCCTCCCGCCGGGTTCGGTACACCGGTATCGAGCCCGCTTATTTCTTTTTCGGTTTTTGCCCTTTGTGGCTGGCGTTCGCGCCCCTCTTTTCATTTATCCCTGGAAGGCCGGTCTTTTGACCTCGCAGGGGCTCTTTTTTCCCCGATGGCTTCCAGTGGTTTCAAAAAGTGTGATCGGTGTAAGAAACTTATGTCTCTCACCGACACACACGACTGCTGCCTTCGGTGCCTCGGCCCTGACCACGACCCCAAGTCGTGTGTGCCATGTGGGAAGATGTCTTCCAAGGCACTCAAAAGTCGACAGCATCAGAAGGAGAGGTTTTTCTCGGACTCTGCCTCCGGCCTTGTCTGAGGCCTCGACATCTCGGGATTCCGATCCTGAGCACAGTCTAAGCTCCTTGGACAGGGGGTCCCCCGACCGGGAATGCAAGAGGAAGAAGCGGCTCGCGAGGGCGACGTCGGAGGAGGTCCCTGGTCCCTCGAGGGCCAGGTCTAAGACCCCCGACCGCTGTCCCGGGCCCGTGGACCAAGAGAAGCCTGACAAAGTTCCTCGCGTGGAGCCGGAGTCTGCTGGACACGTAAGCCCCGTAGTCCTCGTGGACTCTCCTCCCAGAGAGCCGACGTCGGGCCCGGCGCCGCCAGGGCCCGAGTCGGTGGCTGCTGCGTCTCCCGAGCTGAGTCTCAGGATGACAGCCTTGGAGTGCAGATTATCTGCCTTCATGGAGCAGCAGCAGGCACTGATGGCCAGCCTGTCTGGTGCATCTGCCCCGACCACCGGGACGTCGACTTCAAAGTCAACCCCGGAGACCGAGCCGATACTCGAGACCCTCGTGGCTCGAAGTCGTCCTCGGTCGAGGTCTCCCTCGACCTCCCGTTCGGGACCGAGGGTGTTGATGCCGGTGCCCCCGGCGTCGGGGCGGGTGCCTCGGGGCCCCGCGGGGTCGGACCCTGACTCCTCGGATGAGTCCACCTGGGAGACGGAGAATGAGGAGTCTCCCAATACTTTTAAGACTCGGTGCGTCCCGTCGGACTCACCGCAGTCTGAGCCCCGGAGTAGATCCCCTTCGGAGGACACTAGGTTCTCGGAGTTCATCCGGGATATGGCTGCTGCCTTGGCTATCCCTGCCGATCCCGAGGAAGAGCCTAGAGCCGAGGAGCTTGATGCTCTACAGTACGACTCTCCTCCGAAGGAGGCCTTTACTGTCCCGGTTCCTCCGATGCTGGAACGGCTCCTCTTCCGGATGTGGGAGGCACCGGCCTCGGCGCCGGTTTTGAGCAAGCGAGTCGATTCCATCTATCGACTCCGCAAAAGCCCTGGTTTCCAGAAAGCACAGCTACCACACCATTCCATGGTTGTGGAATCGGCCATGCATCATCTGAAGAGCCAGAAGATGCATTCCGCGGTGCCCCCCGGCAGGGAGGCCCGCAACCTCGATGGCGTCAGTAGAAAGTGCTTCCAGGGGTCTATGCTTGCTTGCCGTGTCCAGTCTTACCAGCTGTACATGGGCATGTACTTGCGAGACCTGGCCAAGGAATTGGCCGGATTCTCTGCTGGTCTCTCCGGGGAACCCTTGCAGAGATTTAAGACCTTGTCCTCGGGGATTTGGGAATGCTCCAAGTTCATTTCCCACGCCGCCTACGATGGCTTCGAGGCTTCAGCCCAAGTTGCGGCTGCCGCCATCGCGGCTCGATGCCAGGCGTGGCTGCAGTCATCGGACCTTGAGCCATGGGTTCAGGACAAGTTGGTCGAGGTCCCCTGCCGAGGTGAGAAACATTTTGGCAAACCCGTGACCGAGAAGGCCGCTCAGCTCGAGACCGAGCACCTTACCCGGACAAGGCTGTCGAGGAAGACCTCTGCCCCTTCACATAAAAAGAAGGGCTCGGGTAAAAAGTCCTTTTACCCGAGGAAGGGCACTGCCTATAAACAGTACCCTCAGTATCAGGCTGCCCAAGCTGCCCCCCAGGGTCAGCAAGCCAAGGGCCAGGGTAATGGGCCCCGTAGGCAGAGGACCCCCAAGCCTTTTGCCCCTGCTTCCACTCAGCAGGGTGGGGGTTTTGACTCTGCAACCCTTGGAACAGCAACCCATGGTCTAGGAAACCAAAACGCTCTCGATGACACCACCACGCAGCCATGCATTCATCTCCAGGATGCAAGCCTCTCTGCCTTGGCCTTTACCCTCAACAGAGAAGACTGAAGAGAACACCTCCTGTGCATCTAACTGCTTCACCCTCTGTCCCAGAGCCATGAAGTCACTTTTGATACGTTCCGAGGGATACATGGCAGTATCATTTGTTCCAACGTGGATTAGCAACATTGGGTAATAGTCAGTGGGCTTGATGAGTCTCGGCAAACTCTCCGTAACATCTTGGCTTTTGGCACCAGGCAGACAGCATACCTCTCTGGAAATCAAGTCTGGTCGGCAGATGGATGCCTCAGTACCCCTCAGAAGAGAGTCTCTAACCACCACTACCCTTCACTTCCTTGTGGTCACTGATTCTGCAACTTAGGGTACTTGAGCTCTGGTTCTTCCCTTTCCAGGGATGCATTTACCTCCTCCACTTCCAGGGCTGCATAATTGTTCTTCAATTCAAGGGCTGGAGAAGTTGGATTGGTGATTCTGCAGGCCCTGGTGACCTGTATCCAACCATCAATATTCTGTTGGCACCCATCTTCTCCTCTGCTGAAGAGCTTGGTTGCTGCAAGAAGCATCTCATCAATGTAATTCTCGCTGTCTTGAATGCTCCTCAGCCTCGCCACCTCCTCTGAGTTCCTCAACTTGTTTCCTCAGAGCTTCAGCATGCAGGCACCCTGCACATGGAACCGGTACTTCAAATGGCATTAGGACCTCTGTCTGGACAGAGGCAGAAGCTGTAACCGGGGCTTTAGCGATATGATTTTTCCCAGCCATTGTTCTGTTCATGGAGCTTAGGTATCTGTTAAAGCAAAAAGAGAGAGACCTACCAAAGTACCAGCCGGTTTCCCATCTGTCCTTTCAGAGAAAAAACAGTTAAATCTCTTTAATTATATTCAAAATGTGCTGCTCCAAGTCTCTGTGCTTTGTTAAATGGGGAGGTGCCCTATAAAGCAAGACTGCTCACTAGGGGTGGGTGGGAGTCGGGGTGGGTAGGGAGGGAACTAACTCCTGATTAGGTGTCAGCAGTTCCCAAAAGCTTAGAAGGTTACTAGAGTTCAACAACCTACTCTGCTCAAGGAAATATTTCTACTAAAGCGCCAAAAAGAAAGTAACTTTGCTTTAAAATTATACAAAAATCCTTTTAGGAGCTCCCAGTCAGAGAGCTAGAAATTTAATAAAAATAAACCCTCAAATCCTTACCATTGTTTGACCCGTAGAGCCCCTGTTAGGAATGCCTCAACAGGGCAGGGCTCTGGAGCCTTTTATGCAGGCCTCAGCTGCTCTCAGGTAATCAGGCCCACTAACTCCTGATTAGGTGTCAGCAGTTCCCTAAAGCTGCTCTGAGCCAAAGTGTTAGAGGAGTGAGGTAGGAGCTTTTGGAACAGAGCAGTGCTCAGCATTGAAACAGTTCTAATAGTTCTATCGTTTAACACATCGTTCTTTACTCCGGGTCCTAGAGGGCCACCAATAGATCAGGTTTTCAGGATATCCTAATAAATATGCATGAGAGGAATTTGCATGTCCACTCCCTCCAGTGCATGCAAATCTCTCTCATGCACATTCATTAGGGATATCCGTAAAACCTGTCCTGTTTGCAGCCCTCAAAGACTGGGAGTGAAGCCCTGGATTGTGATGGGAAACAGAGATACAAAGGCCGGTCTGGTTAGGAAAAATGACAAAAGGCTGAAAGAGGATGGTTTCCACTAGGTCATTCGATGGGACTTGCAGGCAGTTAGTTGTCAGTGAAACACAAGAATCCCTTCCATTCTTGCTTATACACAGTTTAGGTCACTCTGGGATATCAGGCCAGATTGATCTGATCCTGGTTTTATTTGTGGATACTGCAGAGAAATTGGAACTCGAAGCCCTTGTATTCAGTGAGAACAGAACCTTACTTGGGTCAGGCATTTTTGTCCTTCTGAGTCAATCATTTATAGGACCTCAACTAGAGTTAACACTTCTATTATCTTCTCCTATTGCTTATTAAGCTTTTGCACTTCGTAAGATTTCTCTTCCCCTCCTTTGTTACTTTAGACTGTACCTGAAGCATGAGGACCTCAAGTCAATACTGACTCCTGTATGACTGGAAGTAGATTCTCAGGCCTTTTCTTCCAAAGGAATAGAAGGTAAAGTGGCTTGCCCAAGGTCACAAGGAATGGCAGAATCAAACCCTGATCTCCTGGGTACTAGGCTATTCCTCCAAATCTCCAGCTGTACCTAAATTTAACATTTTGGCTTCAATACTGAAGAGACAGCATTTGAACAGACCACTTTGGTTACCTCTGCTTGAAACAAGGGCGCCACCTAGTGTTGAAGAGAAGCCCTCCACAGACCTGACTTTTAGCAACTTCTCTTCCCTATCCTTGGCTGCATACTGTCAGTGGAAAGTCACCTTTCATAGGAAATGTTAGCTTCTGCCCATAATCTAGCAGGACTCCTTGCAGGTGTTTCACTGCCTGCTGGAGGTGTCAACCACTAGTGTCACATATTAGTCACACAAAGTGGCCTACAGAAAGCCACTTAAAAGTTTAATCTCTAGACCTCAGCTCACACATTACAAAAGTCCATCTCTGAGTGGCTAGAGAGACTCGGAGAGATCGCACTGATCCCCAGTGATGCTGTGAAGTGTTTTTGCCATCTTTTGTCCTGTTGCAAATCTTGAATAAAAGCATCGGTGCTTTGCCCATTCTTTCTTCCCAATATCATTTTGCGGCTCTAGCTGAAATTTGTAGAGTCTGAAGTTCACAGTCAGTCTTATGCCCACTGCTAGAGCCTAGAGATAACTTAATATTGACAACAAACTCTAGGTCACCAGGGACGAGTTCCAGCTGGTCCTGGTTTTACCCCTTTACATCTATGCCATTGTGGAGAAATTTGAACAAGTCCACAGATGCAAACAGGATAAAACCAGGACAGGATTAGATAGCTTCTTATGACATGGAGCTTGAGTTAAGGATGGCAGCTTGTCTGCAGTGTTTCTTCCCCACCTGATTACTACTTAACCATGATTATTTTAGCAAAAATGCCTTCAGAATAATTTGTGACAGCCCGAGTGCCTTGTTCCCATCTACTGCTCTGCAATGCCAAATTCTCAGAATGCAAGAATAACCCTGCAGTGCCCTGCAATTACAGAGAACTATATGGATCTGAAACAATCCTTTTCCTCTTAAAGCACTCACAGACCATAACGAGAGGCTGTATATTTCCGTCAGGCAGAAAGCGGCTGCTTTATCAAATGTTCTTACAGTTCAGAGCCCCTAGCCTGGGGGTACCTCATGAAAATTCACCTCATGGATTTAGTGCATAAATTGCAGAGTTGCCAAGTTACCCAGTTCCATGAGTGAGATTTTAAGCCAGTCCTGGATTTCTGACACGCATCCTGATGCATTATGGGAGCTGAAGCACCAATTCCAATGGGTAAAATCAGGGACTACAAATACCATACTGCACTGCAATGCAAATTTAAAACCAGAACTGGCAAAAAATCTCACTCATGGAACTGGGCAACTCTGAAACTGGTACCTCTGAAAATCGGCTGGGGTTGAGTTTCTAAGTTTAAGTGCCTAAAGAGTAGGTGGAGCCAGAGTGAAGAGAAGTAAAATGAGTCGCCTTGTGCTAATTTGTATCATTAGATAGCTAACACAGTGTATATATGAAGGCAAATAACTGTCAGGCGCAAAATTAGGGGGATTTTCAGCCCAACGCTTAGGTGCTTAAATTTGGCTGGAAATGTGTCTGTTTAGATAGCCAGGTTTCTTTGAATATCGGCTTCTCTTCTTTTACAAATCGGACGCCATGTACTGTCACTCAATGCATCTTGCTTCTTAACCAATTCCTTGCTCAAATGCACATCTTTCTGGTTTGCTCCCTTTTCCTCCATCCTGCTGACCTGTCTTCTAGGTAGAACAGTGTCTAAAGTCATTCACTAAAGAGCTCAAACAGGATCCTCCCTTCTTGAAACTCTGTGGTCTGGTATCCTCAACTTGACTTTTTTTCAAGGTGCTGTGCTATTCCCTTTGTTGAGCTTTCATGTCTCCTTTGTTGATCTAAAGGTGGTTTTATGTCTTGCTGCCAATTAGACAATGTGGGTCTTGAGTACCCTCCCTGCCCCCTTCCCCTTCGGTTTTCCTGAACATTATGCCTGTGGTTTTTTGTAGTTTTTAACTTTCAGATCTCTTTGTTCTTACCTTTTCTTTGCCACCTCCTGAGAATCGTAATGGTCCGTTTGTCCTGTGAGCCCCCTCACTGAATGTTTAGTACCAGAGTGAGACCCCACACTTATGATACAGTAGAAGATTCCAGAAGTTCCATCCCTGGGCAGCAGAAGTAGCCCGGAGCAAGCAGTCCTCACTTATTATGCGCCCTGTATCTAATAGGCAGGAGCACATCTAATAAGACTAAAAATACAATTTCATGATATTACTGTAGACAAAATGAGATGGGGAATGAGTACTGGAAGATAAAAACTAAATTTACTCAAAGAAACATTTTTAAAAATTACATCCACATTTCCACGTATACATAGTAGAGCTCTGTAAATCTTTTTCTCCCCAACAATGACAGGAACTTTTATTTATTACAACAAATGACAAGGTGACTGGCCAGGGGTTAGAGCAGCCACTGGTTCCAGTGACAGGTGCTCTGTGTACCTCTGTGGCCTCTGGGTTAATGGGATGGCTCCCAAAATCAGGACAGCAGGAACAAATGCAAAGCATTTCTGCATTACTCCAGTCCTTGGAAGCCCTTTTCTCTTGAGAGATGTGTCTCCCAAAATCCTTTTCGGGGGAGGTCACAGCACAGGAACCAAGAAGCTGCTGGGGTAGGTGGCTGGCTTTTTTTAAATTCTGGATGCATTGACGGGAGCTGGGTGGTTTGGAAAGATATGGCTGTAGTTCTTCACAACATGCAAAGAAACCCCCATGCTATTTCTGTCCTCCCTTAACTCCTCGGCATCCATCCCTTACACTAATATAGAACTGGGTGTGCCAGAGCTCCCCTCCTCTTGAAACTCCCTTTACCTCAGCACTGTGCCAAGTTACCCAGTTCCAGGAGTGAGATCTTAAGCCAGTCCTGCATTGCTACCAATGCCATTGTGATGCATTATGGGACCTCCAGCACCGATTACAGTGAGTGAATTCAGAGACTATGAATAACCACATTGCAATGCAAATTTAAAACCTGAACTAGCAAAAAAATCTCACTCCTGGAACTGGGGAACTCGACAGCTCTGGTGCAGATGAAGATCCTCCTGATAGTACTGACTGCACTCCTGCTCCCAAAAGCTGCAGTATTTCCCAGTGGGCCACAGGGCTCTTAAATCCTGCAGTGAACCAACCTCGTCCTCTCTAGTTCCCCAGGGAACGAGGGAGCTGAGAGCGATACCCCAGCCTTACTCTGGAATGACGAACACTTCTAGGGAGAGGGAAGGTTCTTTAACTTCCGTGTGCACTTAGCCGTGGGCCTCTCTACTGACCTTGGTAATCCAAGTTAATTATGGTGGTAGGACAGCAATGTAGACATCTGCCCACTGGTGGGAGATGGCATAGACAGGTAACAGTACTGTAATTCATATGGAATATTTCTTTTTCATTAAAATAAAATAAATCCAATGTGTAGGAAGAGAAGTTACTGGACTCTCATGGTGTGATCAGTGAGCAGAGCTGCTGATTGTAAAACCTCAGTCAAAAAGCCCCGTGCAGGACCCCATATCTTGATGCCAAGTGAGCAACACTCTCCAGCTAGGAGGTGAGCAAAGCTATCTGGCTCCTGGCCAGGTCCCAGGAACGATCCTACCTGAGGCTTGCATCTTCTCAGAACTTAGAACTGTCTTTGCAAGTCATTTTTTCCCAAATCTGAACATGTCTTGGCTCATCTGAAGTCTTCCTGTACTTCTGATGTCTTCTTCCATCCAAAAGTGTCACTAAGTGCATTATGAGTAATTATCATAGTAAAGTGGAAAAATATTAGCAAGGGATATGTGCCCCCCTTTCACCAGAGTGTAATATGAGCGTAGTGTCAGCATGCGTGGAGAGAGGGGTGCAGTCAGTCGTCTCTCTCTTCTTTGCGATGAGCGGGTGCAGGCATCTCTTCCTCCTGCTGCTGGATATAGTGCTGAGCATTGCTGCCCTCACCAGGAGCCAGAGTCTCATCCGTGTTCGGGTAGACGTTGAAGAGTGCCCCATCGTGGCTGGGCTCCTTCCCACATGCCTGGCAGCTACAACGCACAATCTTTTCCACCAGTTTATCCACCCGTGGCACCTCCTCGTTGCCCGGACACTCCAGCGTCACCTGAAGAGAGAAGGGAGGCGTGTGAGGGCCCCTTAAGACAGTGCAATGCAGAGCTCTGGAGACAACCCTAGCTCTTTGAAAACTGTGAAGGTTTTTGAAAGTCATTTCAGAAGGGTTAGATGCCACATCCATGTATAAAAAGCTGGTCTGTAAGTGTAAATTGGCACTCGTACATTTGAGGTAATTTCAGAAAAGCTGCAACTTAAACATGTATATCTGCGGCATACACAGGTTTCAAGGAGGCATGTTCTGAGTGCAGAGCCAGCCCAATCATTAGGTAAACTAGGCAATTGCTTAGGGCAGCAGCTTCTGAGGGGAGGGGCCAGCAAAGAACAGGGCAATCAAAGCTATATAATAGATTCTGACAGCCGGGGAAGGATTAAGATTTGCCCAGGGTGTCAACACCTTGAATCAACTCTGGGCCCAACCCTGTTTGGGCGTAATGTGGGTGGACTTTAAAAGTATACACGTATTCCCCATTTTACAAGAGAAATATATGTATACCTAAAAATAAATTTCCTGTTGGCATTTACATGTATAAGCGTGAGCTAACTGCTTGTTCGGACCTTGGCTTTGGACGAGTGACTGAGGGCTCAGTTGTGCTCACCTCTCCAATGTCTGAAAGCACCTCAACAAAAGAGAGTTTGAGCTAGTTCCTTAATTGTCTCCCTGTAGACATGCAGTTTTGCAAAATCTGTTACTTATACATGCAGATGGCAACATCTATCACTTACACATGTAAATGCCGATGCTTATACATAGAAAACCCTGAGTAATGACGCTTTTTTTAATGCGTTTTCTATGTAAAAATCTTTGTTCCCACTGCATATGCCGCTATACTCAAATGTTTTTAATCACAGTCTTGTATGTATTTTGCATAAGGTTCAGTGAGCCTTCAGTAAAAGACACTGTGAATTGTAACGGTCCCAAATTAATGTCCCTTATCTGACTAAGGCGACCTTTATAAATTGAGCTTTAGAATGGGCTAACAAAAGAACTCGAAAGCTCATGTTGAACCACATCACTGGATTTCTAATACGGATCCAATAAAGGTTCTACAGCCTGCAGAGAATCCACCATCATAGGTTGAAATTATCCACAACAAATTGCTCATGTAGTAAAAGTGGTTAGTGTAGCTGGGTTTAAAAGAGGTCTGGACAAGTTCCTGGAGGAAAAGTCCATAAACCATTATTAAAGTGGACTGGGAAAATCCACTGCTTACTCATGGAATAAGCAGCATGGAATCTGTCCTCCTTTTGGGAACCTGACAGGTATTTGTGACCTGGATTGGCCACTGTTGGAAACAGGATATTGGGCTCAATGGATCTTGGTTTGACCCAGTAGGGCAGTTCTTATGTTCTTAACAAGTTGCAATTAAAAACAAAATACCACATTCTGCTCAGAGCTGGAGGATGTAGGGAACTGAGAACGTATTTTTAAGGTCTGACCTGTGGAAATATTATCCATTATGCACAGTTTCTAAAGCCTGCAAAACGCTAAGTTACAGCTTATATTTTCTTTTTCCTTGATGCTAATATAGCTTTTAACTGTTATACTTTACTTTGGGAATATTCTGACTGTGTAGCCCTTAAATCAGATAGCTGTGTGTGATACAGGAAGGAAAGAAAATTTTCAGTTTAACTATTTGGCTTCCATTGTTTGAATTTTCTGGTCCAAGCCAGCTCCCAGGGGAAGGGCTAATTAGATCAGCTTACTGGCTGCCATAGTTCCAATCTTTTCCAGACTGCACAGTTTCTAAAGCCTGCAAAACGCTAAGTTACAGCTTATATTTTCTTTTTGCTTGATGCTAATATAGCTTTTAATTGTTATACCTTACTTTGGGAATATTCTGACTGTGTAGCCCTAAAGCCTGCAAAAACCATAATTTTCTTTCTTATCTCTGCTGGTTTCTAGCTTCCTATATAGAGTTTAATTGTCTGTTTTGGGGAACTTGCTAATATAAAGTTTAACTGTGGTTATACATTAAGCTTGGGGATAATCTGACTGACTGACTGCTTTTCTGGGTAGCCTTGGAACAGATATCTGTGGATGCCCCCAGTTCAGAACAGCCTTCTGACCAGACACTTAGGTTCCCGCCCACCCTACCCCTCACCCCCCCCCCAGGGGCTGCATTGCCTATATAATAGTCGCATACGTTGCCATCTGTTGCACATCTTCTTCTTCCTTTCTTCTTCTTCTTCCTCTTCTCCTTCTAGCACTGCTTATTCAGCATGTCCTGTATTCAGTGCAATAACTGCAGTACATTCATTCCAAGACGAATCATTTGGAAACTAAGAGCTTGTCCTCTGTGCCTCAAGTCAGCTGCCATGCATAAAGAACTGACTCTACTAAGGGAAGACCTAGCTGCCATGCATAAAGAGGTGACCCTACTGAGGGAGGAACTGGCTGCAATGAAGCACACCTCTTCTAGGATACAAACTGAACAATGTCCACCACCGCTCCGGACCTGGAAGCCCTAATGGTGGAAATGGATTTGGACATTGTGGCCATTACAGAAACATGGCTTAATGAATCGCATGATTCGGATATAGCCATAGCTGGCTATAATCTATTCAGAAGAGACAGAGAAAATGCAAGAGAAGGAGAAGTAGCCTTGTATGTCAAAAGCAATATTAAAGCTACTGAAATGCAGGGGGCATGGGGAAAAGAAGAAGCGCTCTGGATTGTGTTGGAAAGCGAAGATGGCACTGTCATCCATACTGCTGTAGTCTACAGACTTCCGACACAAATTGAAGAGATAGATAACGAACTGATTATAAATATTGCCAAGATAGCCACAAAGGGGGAAGTGATAATATTGGGTGACTTTAATCTACCAGATGTGGATTGGATTACTCCTTCTGCAAATCTGGAAAGAAGCAAAAAAATTGTGGATGCTCTCCAAGATGCGTTACTTAGACAAATGGTGATGGAACCAACCAGAGAAAGCTCAACACTGGATTTAGTGCTCACCAACGGTGATAGCGTGTCGAATGTCTGCGTGAGCGCCCCTGTGAGCAGCAGCGAGCATCACATGGTGTGGTTTGAGATAAAAGCCATGGTACAGGCTAATCATAGCAAGCTCAAAGTCCTAAACTTCAAAAACACCGACTTCAATAAAATGGCCGAGTACCTAAAGGAGGCGCTGACAGGGTGGAAGGAGATAAGGGAAGTGGAATTGCAATGGGCTAAACTAAAGGTGGCAATAAAAGGGGCAACAGATAAATATGTAAGAAAAGTAAACAAAAACAGGAGGAGAAGAAAACCTGTTTGGTTTTCCAAAGAAGTGGCTGCTCAAATAAAGGCAAAAAACACAGCTTTCGCAAAATTCAAAAGCTCGCAAACAGAGGAACACAGAAATGAATACAGGATCAAACTCAAAGAGACAAAAAGAGAAATAAGGATAGCAAAATCAAAGGCAGAGGAAAAGATGGCTAAAGATGTGAAGTGTGGCGACAAAAGTTTCTTCAGGTATATTCGGGAAAGGAAGAAGATCAGAGGTGGACTTGCAGGACTCAGGAGTGCTGCGAATGGACTCGTGGAAAGTGACATTGAAAAAGCAAAATTGCTAAACAAATACTTCTGCTCTGTTTTTACTAAAGAAAGTCCTGGAGAAGGACCTCCTGTGACTCCCAAATATAAAAATGGGAATGAAGTAGATACCACGCCATTCACAGAAGATGAAGTGTTGGAACAACTTGCAAAACTGAAAGTGGACAAGGCCATGGGACCGAATGGGTTACATCCCAGGCTACTGAAAGAGCTCAGAGAGGTTCTTGCAGGGCCATTAAAGGATGTTTTCAACAGATCCTTGGAAACAGGAGAGGTTCCTCAGGACTGGAGAATGGCTGATGTCGTACCTCTACACAAAAGTGGTGACAGGGAAGAAGTGTCAAACTACAGGCCTGTGAGCCTTACCTCGGTGGCGGGAAAAGTAATGGAGGCGCTCCTGAAAGAGCGATTAGTGAACTTTATCAAAACCAACAGGATGCAAGACCCGAGGCAACATGGTTTTACTGAAGGACGATCCTGCCAAACAAATCTGATTGAGTTCTTCGACTGGGTGACCAGAGAACTGGATCAGGGGCATGCGATGGGTGTCATCTACCTGGATTTCAGCAAAGCCTTTGATACTGTTCCTCATAGGAGGCTTATCAATAAACTCAGTAGCTTGGGGATGGATCCCAAGATGGTAAATTGGATCAGAAATTGGTTGACTGACAGACGACAGAAGGTGTTGGTAAATGGAGCTCACTCAGATGAAGGGAAGGTGATTAGCAGGGTGCCCCAGGGATCGGTCCTGGGCCCGTCACTGTTCAATGTATTTGTGAGCGATATTGCTGAAGGACTGAACGGAAAAGTCTGACACAAAAATTTGCAACAGAGTGGACTCCCCGAGGGAGTGGTTAACATGAGGAAAGATCTACAAAAGCTGGAAGAATGATCTAATGCTTGGCAATTAAGATTTAATGCAAAGAAGTGCAGAGTCATGCACTTGGGTAGCAGAAATCCAAGGGAAATGTACGCGATAGGGGGCGAGAGGTTGGTGTGCACGGATCAGGAGAAAGACCTTGGTGTGATTATTTTTGAAGATCTCAAGGTGGCAAAACAGTGTGACAGGGTGGTGGCAAAAGCCAGGAGGATGTTGGGCTGTATACAAAGAGGAATTACCAGCAGAAAGGAAGAGGTACTTATGCCACTGTACAAGTCACTGGTGAGGCCTCACTGAGAATACCGTGTTCAGTTTTGGAGACCATATCTTGCAAAGGATGTAAAAAGACTGGAATCTGTTCAGAGGAAGGCAACCAAAATGATTTGGAGCCTACGTCAGAAGCCTTATGAGAAGAGACTTGAAGACCTAAATATGTACACTTTGGAGGAGAGGAGGGACAGGGGAGATATGATTCAGACCTTTAAATACTTAAAGGGAAATAATGAACAAACAAACCTTTTCCAAAGACGGGGAAGCTGTAAAACTAGAAGGCATAACAGGAAGCTGCAAGGTGGTAAATTGAAAGGCAATGTCAGGAAATACTTTTTCACAGAAAGGGTGGTGGATGCTTGGAATGCCCTCCAGATGGAAGTGGTGGGGGAAAACCCAGTGACGGAATTCAAAATGGCATGGGACAGACACAGTGGATCCCTTTACAGCAACAAGATAAAATCAAAATAAACTGAACCATCTAATTTCTCTATAAATAGGGGTGTCCTACATGGAGTGGTGGGTTCACCTCTAAACAGGGATGTGGGGAGGGGTGGCCTGCACAGAGCGGCAGGTGCACCTACTCTTGCCATCGTGCTGGGCAGACTAGATGGACCATGCTGTTCTTTATCTGCCATCATTTACTATGTTACTATGAAAATAAATACAAAATTTAGGATCTAAACATCTTTGAGGTTGTAGCAGGGCCCAGTCTAGCAAGATATTTGCCAGGTCAATGCCCCATGCGGCACTGAACCAGGGATGGCATGTGTTGCCCACAGCTAACTCTTTCATTAATAGGAACCTGCATTTGGGTGCTGCGAGTGCAATGTGGCACCTTTACACTAGCTGCCACCATGACCCTCTTAAGCCTGACGATCAAAGGGAGCTCCTGTGTTCAGACCCTGAATCACCGTAGCAGCTGACTGTCAGAATAGGCAAAACCTTCCACGGAGGTTATCAGATTATGAGGGACAATAGATCACAAGGCAAGAGACACAAATGCTTCAAGAGTGCACCATATGAAGAAAGGAGCAAAAGGTGGCTACTTACAATATCCCACATGGACTGAACTGGCATGCAGGAATCACAGTGCACCAGCGACTCCGTGGACTGAGGAAACGTATTAGGAACACTGTAGCTGAAACACTGTCCCAAGCAGGCCCTGTCAGAGAGAGCACACACAAGGGAGAATGTCCTCATTACATAGTAGCACAGGTCAGACAAACGAGGCTGGTGCAAGCATATACGGTACCCCTCATTCTTGCACCCCTCCTGCTCCTTCCCCTGCCCCTTCTCTTACTGCCACTGTTTCCTCTCTGGCTCCTACAGCGGTGGCAATGACAATCAAATAGCAAAGAAAAGCTTTTTGACTGTCCTAAGTTATGCACATAGGCTGTCCATATAGGAACGGAATTTATCCAGAAAATGGCTAATACTGCCACTATGTGGACAGTCACCAGTATTGCCCTCTCTCCACCCATGGACAGCACCTACTCTATCCAGATAGTGCCAAAGGGAATCTGTGAAGAGATTTGTCCATGCACTTTTCCAGGTAACTTCCGTGGTTATCCATATAACGGCTTCTGAATATTGGCCCCACCTTTGTAATAGCTGTTAAAGGCAGACAGTAGCATAGCAAACAGAACTATTTTCTTTATGTATTTTATACATTTTATAATGTCTTTAATATTTTTATAAGACGCATATAAATTAAAGATTATTAGTGCACAAGTAAGAAAAACCCAAAATATTGGCATTAAAAATCTACTTCATTCATATTCATTGTAGATATCCTGAAACCAGACCGGGTATAGTGTACTTGGGAATGGGATGGAAAATCCCTTAAAAGATAAACCCTGCCATCCTCTCCCCCCCCCCCCCCTCCAAAAAAAAAATCTGCTAGTGTTGGTTGTATGATTATTAGCTGTCTTGTTCATCTGCTAAATACATAATCTATTTCAGGATTTCAATTGGGCAGCTACATTGGTGCAGCTTGCTCCTTCCTCTTCCACTCTCCCCTCCACCCTTCTTCCCTCCCCCTCCTCCCCCCTCCCGGATGTTTTTGTCATCCTGCTGCACCTCCAAAGCCACAAAAGGTGTCTCCTGCAGTGAAGATCAGCTGAACTTGAATCCAAATGACCTATGTGGCCCTTAAAATGCATTTAGGCAATATGTTTCATGGAGGCCCATCCCTTAAGCAGGTTCAGACAGGAGTGCATAGATCCTCAGAGGATGAAGCCAGACTTTGCCAGGTGCTAAAACATTGCTAACGCATTTTAATCTTGGTATTTTGGCTATTATGGGTGACCCATTGTATTCCATAGTTCAGCAATGTAATTCTTACATGATGAGAGATTTTATTAACCCAGGATATTTTAATTACTATCCCATAAACTCCTCGGCCTCTAATTGGATTTGTCCTCTAATCTGCCTTGGCATTGCTCTACCCTCCTCGAGTGCTAATTCTTTAGCACGTGGCTCCTCTATAGATTTTCTTGTACATCAGTGGACGCTTGGTACCTGTTCTGGATGGATTTGGACTCGCAGCCATTGTGTCCCACAATCTGTGTGATGTTCTTGGCCTCGCACCAGGCGCTCTTGTCTGGGAACAGGGCCAGTTTGTTGATGGGGGGCGGGGCCGCTAGGGTCAGAGCAGGAATCAGGAGCCAGATCATCATGGACTGTGCTACCAAAGTCCTAGAACTGGGTCAAAACCAGAACACAATTATTATTACACTTTTACGCACTGAGCAGAGGATGGAGACAGACACCTGCAGTACATGGGATAAAGATGGTGACCACCCTTAAGGGCTGAATTTCCAGGTAAAATGTTTATTCTTTTTTTTTTATTAACATGATGCTTTTGGTGCAACACAACATAAAATTCATAACACAAAATGATACAAACAAGATATCTAGCACAGAGAACTGAAGGACACTGACAACCATCTGAGTTTCCGAAAACCCTTAAAAGTCAGATTTGGCTATTTTCAGGTGAGAAGTAGTGGGGAACTTCTACAGGTGCTGTTTTCACTATCGTCGCACTGGTAGGGAGAATATTGGCATTGTCTGAGTCAGGAAGGATTTTTATTGCAAGAGTAGACACCCAGGAAGGTGTAGATAACATGAGGAGGGATCTAGCTAAGCTTGAAGAATGGTCTAGAATTTGGCAGCTGGGATTTAATGTTAAAAAATGTAAGGTCATGCATTTGGGCTGCAGCAATCCAAGGGAGCAATATAGTATAGGGGGTGAAGTACTTTTGTCCACTAAAGAAGAGCGGGACCTAGGCGTGGTTGTATCTGATGATCTTAAAGTAGCTAAACAGGTAGAAAATGTGACGGCAAAAGCCAGAAGGATGCGTGGGTGCATACAGAGAGAAATGGCTAGCAGAAAAAAGGAGGTGATAGTGCCTCTGTATAAGTTTTTGGTGCGACCTCATTTGGAGTATTGTGTGCAATTCTGGAGACCGCACCTTCAAAAGGTTGTGAACAGAATGGAATCGGTGCAGAGGGTGGCTACTAAAATGATTAGTGGTCTTCATTATAAAGCATATGAGGACAGACTTAAGGATCTTAATATGTACACCTTAGAGGAAAGGCGGGATAGAGGTGATATGATTGAGACGTTTAAATACCTCCATGGCATAAATGCATAGGAGAGCCTTTTTCGATTGAAAGCAAGCTCTGCTACGAGGGGACATGGGATGAGGGTGAAGGGAGATAGATTCAGGAGTGATATGCGGAAATATTTCTTTACGGAAAGAGTAGTGGATCCGTGGAATAGTCTCCCAGTGGACGTGGTAGAGATGAGGACAGTAACTGAATTCAAAAAAGCATGGGACAAACACAGAGGATCTCTAAAGGTAAAGAGGGGACTGTTGTAGTTGTTATGGAAGGACAGACTAGATAGGCCATGTGGTCTTTTTCTGTCGTCATATTTCTCTGTTTCTATTTTACTGTAATCCACCTTGTCCAGACATTGTTTTGTCAAGTACCAAATGCAAATGTGTTATTAAATTATTAAGCTGCTCGGGACAGTGGATGATGTGGGATACAAACAGCTTAAATAAAATAAATAGAAAATAAATTAAATATAACTAAAATAAACCCTAAACAAGGGAGGGCCTAAGAATTGGGGTGCACAGCCTGAGACAGGCAGTTACTTAAGGGTGGGATATAATAGAAGGGGTAAAGCTCTGAACAGGATGATGCAGAAACTGGATTCTGTCTCACATATCTGTACTGTGCAGTTTTGCATTTGTTAAATCATCCCGCTGTTTTCTCCTTTAACCGATTAGCAGGGTAAGCGCTGGGCCAGGCATAGTCATTTACTGTTCTCTCTCTTTGCCAGGTGGAATCCCACCCACACTACGTGACTCATCTCCCCATCAAGGAATTTGCAATACACATTATCCACATTCAGCTCCTATACTATGAAGTCCTCAGTCCCACCTTACATTGTACATGCCTGTCTAAAAAATAATGCTTTTAGTTATTTCCCAAAGGCTGTATTTTCCTCTGTACTGGGAATCTCTTTCACTCAATCGACTCTACAGCCACAAACACCCTTTTCTCTACTTTGTGGTAAATTAATTTGTCATACAGAAGGAATGTGTGATAGCTGAGTGCACGCAATGTCCTATAAATTGTTAACAATATGCCAAGCCTTCATTCCTAGCACCACTAAAGTAAAAAAATATATATTTTTGTCAGACTTCATAAATCCAAACACAGCAATTTAAAGCCAGTTTAAAACATTGCCCACTTGGCCCCTTTTACACTCTTAAAAGTGAAAACCTTTTAAAATTCAAGAAAATTTACAGTATCTCCACGCTGTTACTATAACCCCAAACTAGCACAATGTCATGTTTTGAACTTATTATTTTTAACTTACTGAGCTTAGAAAATGTCAAATGGCCCAGCACAAAGTACACTGATTTGGGATTCTCCAAAGATGGAATCTTGTAATGGGACGCTGTGTTTTTGCTGACTGCAGAATCCTGTCTCACACTTTTGGTTCCTACTTTTCATTTCCCTTTTTGAGCAACACAGACGGTGCTTTATCTCCTGCTCATCCCAGATCCACCAAAGGGGTCCAGACCCCTTAAATATGGAGCAAACTGCAGAATTACAGTTAAGTGCAGAAGTTAAGTCTTCTGAACTTTCCAAATCCACCACCAGATGGCAATATTTATCTTGTTTCAATTCTCCCTAAATGCTCTCTATGCACCTTGCAGCTAGCAACAGGCATTTGCTAAAACCAGGAATCCCACCGTCTATTTTTTATATAAATGACCAATACAGTCACAAACGTTTTGCTTCTAAGCAGAGTTATATGCTTTAGACGATAACAGCATCGGAATCAGGAACCAAGGGAATAATACCTATTCAATAGAGTCTGAGAAAGACAGTCAGGGCTGCCCCTGTAGGCTCCGAGACTCCATCAGAACATGGACATATTCCACTATATTTACATCACCTCGAATTCTGAGCTACCGTTACAATGGTGATATGTGTCAATGCAGACCTACTGTCTCAGGCTCCGAGTGCCCATCACTATGTGGACACGTGGCATGTTGTTCTACCATCACTCAGCATCTGAGATCTCAGAAGCAAAACAGGGCTGAGTCTGGACAATATTTGAATTGGAGACCGCAAAAGACCTAGGAGCTGCAGCAAGAGTTGCATTAGTGTCCTTATAGGGAATATTTTGTACCAAGGTGGTTCTGAATAGGGTTAGACTACTGGGAGAAAATACTTTCAAATGAGACATTGAAGTCAAAATCCCATCTGCTAATGGTCTCCTGGTATTTCGCACAGGAGTAACAGCGTTTATCCTGGTGTCATGACTCAGTTCAAACTCTGGCTGAACAATCAGCACCGGTCAACTCCCTTATAAATGTTCGACTTTGCTTGTATCAAAACAAAATGTATAGAGAGATAAATCAAAGTGTTTCATAAATTTCTAATGATAATGTCCTATCCGCCAGCACAATGTAGCATTTTAGGCGCTATCCTTCACAACCCAAATATAATAAAAATATTTTTTGCAATTCTAGATTGCCTTTCCATTAAGATCAAGGTGTTTTTGCAGCAATTTTTTTTGAGCATGATAAGTCCATTCTTCAAAGGGCTTACAACCTAAATGGGTTCCCAAGGCAGTGGAACATACAGCGACTCGCCCAGACTCACAGTAAGTATCAGCGAAGGAAGCAGGATTTGATTTCTGATCCACAGCTCCCAAAGTCCCTGGGGCATGATCAGTGAGCTCCAACAACACAAGCCCACATTCAGTATCGGAAATATTAAGTAGCTGATCAGAGCTGGTAGGCATAAGCCAGATCCTCCCATGGTCAAGGTGAGGGGCCATCTGCCCAAAGGAGCATGGCCCGAAGGTGCATGTATGCACCACAATATGCTCTCCTCCTATGCCTGGGAGGTGAGGATCTGACAGCACCTTTTGATGCCAAACAAACAAGATAGCAATATGTTAAACACCTCATTGCATGCCCCACCCCTGCTGTACTCTGCTGGCTCCAGCTCTGGCAATGTGGCCAGAAGTGGCTGAGGGACAGAGCACAGGCGTTATTTATCTTCCGACACCCCCACAGCACATATCACCAGCACATCTCTGACATCTATGCAGCAGTCAGTCAGGACAGCCATTGATGTTTCTATAGATGTTTGCTCACTGTCCCTATAGAGTCACTGCTGACCTGCAAGGCCTGGTTTTGTCAGACTGTTGTGGTCCACTGCCATGGCAGCTGCAGCATACAGCCTGTTGTAGTGTGGCGTGCGGTGGGAAGGGGGTTTCTTTAAAACACAGGACAGACAGCAGCCCAGGGAAAATAAAATCAGCTTTTATTCTATCCCACCTTGTTAAACCTCCACAAGCTGGTTCTCCCGGCCCCTCCTCCAATCCCAGTTAAAGTTCCTACCTCAGAACTCCTTTGCATGGTTTGCCTTGGAAAGACCTGGTTTCACGGGCCTCTCTCCCTCCTGCAGCCTGCTGGGTCCTTAACCTCTCCCTCTAAGCAGGGGCGGCCCAAGGGGGGTGCGGGGCCATGTGCGGAGACTCGGTGCGGCGCCTCATTTGCATAACTATTTGCATAATGTTACCATATACTAACTTTTAGTAAACGTGCCTCTTAATGAGTGTATGGATAAAGAAAGACTAAAAGGTTTCTACATTACTATAATCCAGTGCCAACTGCCAGACACATTAGGAACTACTACAAACACTGCCCATAGCAAACCCGCCGTATCCTAACAGCACTACCAGGACTCACAAAGCACCATACCCTAACTATCAAAAGGCAACACTGCAAATATTAAACCAATACATTTCAGAGAACAACAATACATGACCTACTGGGGAAAGAGAACAAGTGGCAATGTCAAATAGGAATTATATAAACAGAACACCTCAGCTCAGTTACACATGCAGAACATAGACCATCACCAAACAAGAAATCACAATTTAGAAACAGGAAGATAATAATTAAACTGGGAATCCCAAAAGCCAAACTTGGAATGTACAACACTGTAGAAATAAAACTATACATTAATTTGCTCTTGTACTAAACAAAGCGCAGACGTTAATGATGCACATTTACCAGAGCTGACATATTCCAATTAATAAATTCAAAATAAAGAGATATTTTTCTACCTTTTGTGCATTTTTTTCAGCTGCAATTGCTCCAGCCACTTTCTTCTGGTTTCTTGTGTCTTCTGCTAACTCTCCATCGTCTGCTGTCCATTTGTCCTTTCTTCTCTCTTCTAGTTTTTTTCCATTCTCTCTCTACATCTGCTTTAACATACTAATCTTTCTCCTTTTGCTCTTTCCTCATTCCTATTTCATCCACTCAAATTTTACCCCTCCATCCTCAATCCCCACTTACTCTCCCAATACCTGGCCAATTGTAGATTTTTTATCCCTCCCACACAAATATATTTCCCTTCTCCATTTTACTCTTCCAGCCCCATCCCATTCTAATCCTCCCCCAACATCAGCTCCCTTCTAGTTCCAGCCTCACCCAGCATCCATTCCCTTCTAGTCCCTGCATCAGCCCATTTCCAGTCCTAGCCACCCATCAGCCCATTTCCAGTCCTAGCAACCCCCCAACCCAATACCAGTCCTAGCCCCCCCATCAACCCACTTCCAGTCCTAACCCCCTATCACCCCATTTTCAGTTTAAGCCCCCCCTATAACCCATTACCAGTCCTAACCCCCATCAGCCCACTTCCAGTCCTAACCCCATCAACCCATTTCCAGTCAGCCCCCGTAGACCATTGCCAGTCCTATCCCCCCATCAGCCCTGAACCTATTACCAGTCCTAACCCCATCAGCCCACCTCAAGTCCTAACCCCTCCCCATCAGCCCATTTCCTGTCCTAGCCCCCCCAGCCCATTATCAGTCCTAACCCCCCCATATCCCATTACCAGACAGCCCCCATCAGCCCACAGCCCATTACCAGTCTTAACCCCCCATAGCCCACTACCAGTTCTAACCCCCCCAACAGCCCACAGCCCATTACCAGTCCTAACCCCATCAGCCCACCTCAAGTCCTAACCCCTCCCCATCAGCCCATTTCCTGTCCTAGCCCCCCCATAGCCCATTATCAGTCCTAATCCCCCCATAGCCCATTACCAGTCCTAACCCCCCATCAGCCCACAGCCCATTACCAGTTCTAACCACTTCAGCCGACCTCCTGTTTTCAGCCCCCCAGACAATTTCCAGGCCTAGCCCCCCCATCGCCCATTACCAGTCAGCCCCCATCAGCCCAGAGCCCATTACCAGTCTTAACCTCCCCCCCATAGCCCATTACCAGTTCTAACCCCCCCAACAGCCCGTGACCCGGCCTAACCCCATCAGCCCACCTCCAGTCTTAACCCCCCCAGCCCATTTCCAGTCCTAGCCCCCCCCCATAGCCCATTACCAGTCCTAAACCCCCCCCCCATCGGCTCAAGTAAAATTAAATTTAAAAAAAAAAACGCTGGCTGCTACCGCTGCTGCCGCCGCCGCCACCGCGGCAGCGGCAGAAAGGACTGTCCCGTGGGGCCCCCTCTGCCCAGCTGAATCCCTCCCCCGCTCCCTCCGTGCCGGCTGAGCCCCTCCGTGCCGGCTTTGAGAGTCGCGAAAGGAGAGTGTCTCCCTCGCATCTCTGTTAAGCCCGCAGGGGCTGATGGGAAATTTCCCATCTGCCCCTGCAGGCTTAACAGAGACGTGAGGGAGACACTCTCCCTTCGCGACTCTCAAAGCCGGTACGGAGAGGCTCAGCCGTCGTGGAGGGAGGGAGGGATTCAGCCGGGCAGAGGGGGCCCCGCGGGACAGTCCATTCTGCTGCGGCGGCGGCGGCAGCGGTAGCAGCCAGCATTTTTTTTTTTTAAATTTAGTTTTGAAAAAAGCAGAATGTTCTTTGCGCGGGGCCCCCTGAAACGCGGGGCCCTGTGCAAAAAACATTCTTGCTCAATGGACGGGCCGGCTCTGCCTCTAAGCCCTGAACTCTGGGCTGCAGACTCTCTGAAAGGGGACTGCTTGGAGAGGGATGGGTAACATTCTACAGACCCCATTATGTAGCCCCTCTGAACAGGTGACCTATGCAGGTGCCTACGTATTCTGTTAACATTGCCTATTTGCCCTTTTTATCGTCTACGTGTTTGCCCTGTTTCTGCCCTGCATATTTTCTAGCACTCGCCTACAAACCACATGTCTGTAACGTGCTAGCAAGGCTGGTGCAACTGCCGCCTGGTCAAACGTAGGCAGTAGTTGTACCTGCACGACTGGCATCTTAGTGCCTCTAGAACGCCACTAGGGCAGCCGTGCTAGCGCTTCACCTTCTGCCCTAACTCCGCCACTCAGTGGTTTTAGTGCAGGCGCCTTTCGGACACATGCTCCTGGCTACCAAGGGCCTAAAATGCATGTCAGCCCTGCGCTAAACCCCGCACTTCCAAACATGCCCCTCGGGGAAGAACAACCCAAACTATAGCCACACGATGCAAGGTTCCACATTAGAAGCCAGATCTGGGTGTCATCATGGATAATGTGTTGAAATCTTCTGCTCAGTGTGCAGCGGCGGCCAAGAAAGCTAACAGAATGCTAGGAATCCTACGGAAAGGAATGGAGAATAAAACCAAGGATATTATAATGCCCCTGTATTGCTCCATGATGCAATCGCACCTTAAGTATTGTATGCAGTTCTGGTCGCGGCAACTGAAGGACGATAGAGTGAAATTAGAACAGGTTCAACCAAAGACCAACCAAAATGATAAAGGGGATGGAACAACATCCCTACAAGGAAAGGCTTAAAAGATTAGGGCTCTTCAGCTTGAGAAAGAGACGGCTGAGGGAAGATATGATAGAGGTCTATAATGAGTGGAATGGAATGAGTAAACATCAATCAGTTGTTTACACCTTCAAAAAGTACAAAGACTACGGACACGCAATGAAGCTTCAAAGTAGCACATTTAAGATTAATCAGAAAATATTATTTCACTCAACATATAATTAAGCTCTGGAATTTGTTGCCAGAGGATGTAGTAAAAGTTGTTAGTGTAGCTGGATTTAATAAAAGATTCAGACAAGTTCCTGGAAGAAAAGTCTATAAACCATTATTAAAGTGGACTAGGAAAATCCATTGCTTGCCCGTACAATAAGCAACATGGACTTTGTCTGTCTTCTGCCATCGTGCCAGATACGTGTGACCTACTGTAGATTGGCCACTATTGAAAACAGTCTACTGGGCTTGATGGACCTTTCGTCTGACCCAGTATGGCAACTCTTATGCCAATTTCAGTGTGACGATAGATAAACTCCAAGCAAATGAGACTTAGATCTGTAAACTTAAATACTGTTGCCGGGATTTTGAACTTAAGAGTGTGGGGGGAGGGGGACTCTGGCTCTGTTTAAAATAAAACCTCTCCTTGCAACAAAGGTGAAGTCTTGGAAAATGTGACATAGCTTTGCAATCTTTATTTCATTAATGTCCTGTAAATACATATTTCAAAGATATCTGACAGAAATTTTGAAGATTTCTTCTGAGAAAATTACATCCATTTCCAGGATACATTACCTGCCATCTCTCAAAAAGCAAGCTTGGGGAGGGGTTAAGCCTCACAAAGTGGGGGGATTTTAGATGAAATGGCTTTACTTGAAAAGAATAACTGGTGACAATGATATTCACCTTAGCTTTGAGTTCAGATTGAGGGGCCTTCTTTGACTATTCTTTAAGAACTGTAAGATTCATTCTTTAGTAATACAGTGAGGATATTTGCAGATGGAACCAAAGAGACTCAAAGGGGAAGGAGGTAGTTTATTCTCTAGAGGCTGGGGGGTCCTACAAGTGCATAATTGACTCTCCTAACTTGAAAAACTATATACTGTGAATCTGAATGTCCATTAACGACAACAGCACTGAAGAGAAAAAGACATCTCACAGGTATGATCAGCCCAACCTTCCCCTGCTTCTGAGTCTCGGTTCCAGAATCTGAAGTACCCTGCTCTACACACCTCATTCCTGAGATGCGTAACCCCTACACACACCTTGATCCTCATCTGTGGCTCAAACAAACTGAAACCCAGCTGAGAAAACAGCATCACTGCAGGACTAGATTTATGATTTCGGCATCCAGAGGCAAGAACGGACAGAGAGTGGGGTTGGGGTGTCAGAGATCCAAGAGAGTGGGGTTGGGGTGACAGAGATCCCAGAGAGTGGGGTTGGAGGTGTCAGAGATCCCAGAGAGTGGGGTTGGGGTGTCAGAGATCCCAGAGAGTGGGGTTGGAGGTGTCAGAGATCCCAGAGAGTGGGTTAGGGGTGTCAGAGATCCCAGAGAGTGGGGTTGGAGGTGTCAGAGATCCCAGAGAGTGGGGTTGGAGGTGTCAGAGATCCCAGAGAGTGGGTTAGGGGTGTCAGAGATCCCAGAGAGTGGGGTTGGGGTGTCAGAGATCCCAGAGAGTGGGTTAGGGGTGACAGAGATCCCAGAGAGTGGGGTTGGGATGACAGAGATCCCAGAGAGTGGGGTTGGAGGTGTCAGAGATCCCAGAGAGTGGGTTAGGGGTATCAGAGATCCCAGAGAGTGGGTTAGGGGTGACAGAGATCCCAGAGAGTGGGGTTGGGGTGTCAGAGATCCCAGAGAGTGGGGTTGGGGTGACAGAGATCCCAGAGAGTGGGTTAGGGGTGACAGAGATCCCAGAGAGTGGGGTTGGAGGTGTCAGAGATCCCAGAGAGTGGGGTTGGAGGTGTCAGAGATCCCAGAGAGTGGGGTTGGGGTGTCAGAGATCCCAGAGAGTGGGGTTGGAGGTGTCAGAGATCCCAGAGAGTGGGGTTGGGGTGTCAGAGATCCCAGAGAGTGGGGTTGGGGTGACAGAGATCCCAGAGAGTGGGTTAGGGGTGACAGAGATCCCAGAGAGTGGGGTTGGAGGTGTCAGAGATCCCAGAGAGTGGGGTTGGGGTGTCAGAGATCCCAGAGAGTGGGGTTGGGGTGTCAGAGATCCCAGAGAGTGGGGTTGGGGTGACAGAGATCCCAGAGAGTGGGTTAGGGGTGACAGAGATCCCAGAGAGTGGGGTTGGGGTGACAGAGATCCCAGAGAGTGGGTTAGGGGTGACAGAGATCCCAGAGTGGGGTTGGAGGTGTCAGAGATCCCAGAGAGTGGGGTTGGAGGTGTCAGAGATCCCAGAGAGTGGAGGGCTGGAAGAGGAGCCGAGGAAGACCACAGCGACTAAGCAGGCTCCTCTCTGGGCTGCGTTCTTGGAACCTTAGGCAGTTGCCCATATCCTTTGGTCTAATCCAGGCCTGAGCCTAGTCCCATCAGGAAATCCAAGGTGAGGCCTGTCATGTTCCATCACCGAGCCGATTTCCCCTGTGAGGCCATGTGACCACTTTAACACACACCTCCATTCCTCACCCCAAGGGCAAATGATCCGAGGTCATTTCCACTAACTGCCCGATCACTGGACTCTTGAATTTGTAATTTTAGGTGTAAAGCTAGGTCATATATCGAAGTGGTTTAAAAATACGAGTCAACTAAATGATTGGTATGGCCAATGGCTTTTTTCTTAGAGCATGCAATTCAATATCTACAAAATCCTGGGTTCTCTTCATAAGACTTCAGTTAACCACTCATTCCAAAAACAGGTCAGCTGTCCGAGACTGCAAACAGAAGGATCTCCTCTCTCCACTGGAAGGAATAAGAACAGAAATTATGAGGCACCGTGACAGGTAACAAGCTGCCAGTTAATAACATTAACAACATTCCTTCTTGACAAGTTAAATTACAGAGTCTACCCTTCAAGGTGTTTATGAAACCCAACCTCTGGTACAACTAAGAATGTGAGGATAAGTCTCCTCCAAGCTCGATCAAGAAGTCTCAAAGCCTGCACCCCGAGCCCATAACAACCACAGCATAATTTCATCCTCTGTCCCGCACTGCTCTCAGACAGCACAAACTAACCACTTTCCCTGGATGACATTCAGTAACAGCGGTCTTTATTCTTTTTCTGGGTCTGTTACTTTACAAAGAAGAACCCAGTTCCTTCCTTCAAACAACGTGTACAGTCAGGTATTAAGCTCTATGCAACAGCTTATAATGTCCTTTAAGGCTGTATCCTGTCAGCAGGAATGCTGCAAGGATACTGGGCAAACCTTCAGTTATGCAACCCGCCCCCCCCCCCCTCACACACACACACACACACACACACACACACACAACTAACTTTGGAAAAATAATCTTTAGCTCTCCACTTACAGAACTGGGCACCAAATAATTTATCTGCCATAGTCCACATCAACAGGGACATTTCCTTCTATATTTCTCTCACTCGTTCAGCCCCAGGCGTGTTCCCCTCTTCCTCCTCCCCTTCCAGTCCAGAGGCATCAAGCTCCACTCTCTCTCCCCTTCTCTCTCTAGGAGAACTGCTTCCTCCCTCCCCTCATAGGCTGCTCACACAAGTCTCCCCGAGCCACCTCTCACCTTCTAAGGGCTGGCCGTTCAGCAATATATAGGCAGCAGAACCGCAGGTCTGGGTCTACGCCCTTGAGACTGCAGTGGAGATACGGAACGGAAAGGAAGGTGTGACTGAATATTCCTTCATCCAGTCAGAGGCGACAGAGAACCCTTACCTCCTGTAGACTGCAGCTATGGTAAGAACATAAGATATGCCATACTGGGTCAGACCAAAGGTCCATCAAGCCCAATATCCTGTTTCCAACAGTGGCCAATCCAGGTCACAAGTACCTGCCAGATTCCCCAGAAGTGCTGCTTGTCCCAGGGGTAAGCAGTGGATTTCCCCCGGTCCTCTTTAATAATGGTTTATGAACTTTTCATCTAGGAATTCATCCAAACCTCTTTTAAACCTAGCCAGACTAACACCTTTTATTACATCCTCTGGTAACAAATTCCAGAGTTCAATTACGCTTTGAAAGAAAAAATATTTTCTCCGATTAATGTACTATATTGTAGCTTCTGAATGGATCTCTTAACCTGTGGCCTACTTCTGACCAGGTAGCAAATCTTAACCTCGGTCCTTGGACTTCAATTCTCTAAATTCAACTGCAAATAAAGAATCACACAGACACAGAGTTATATAAAACAGTACCACTTAGCTTAAGTGAGGAATTCACAGGTGTGCACACTTGTGCAGGTTCCCATGATCCCCTCCTTAAGCTAGGCCGTCGCACTTCCTTTTATTAGGGAAAAACTGTTACATGGTACAAATTCAGCTCTACGTCAAGCTTTGTTTATCAGCATGTTCTAGGTCAGAGCCCAGACATTTCTCAGCTCCAGCATTCTAAAAACAAAAGCATTCTGTCTGGTTCTCACAAACAATGTCATCCCAAAGTACAACCTTGGATTTTATACCATCTCTCTCTCCAGGCTGCAAGGCTTCAGACTGTCAGCAACATTTCAAGCTATTCTCCATATGAACCCTTTCAGAGGGCCCCGGTTCCCCACTTCAAGTTACTTTCAACAGCTTCAATGCGTGTCCCTTAGTCTTTCTACTATTTGAAGGAGTAAACAACCATTCTCCATTTACCCGTTCCACTCCGCTCCACTCATTACTTTACAGACCTCTAACATATCTCCCCACAGCCATCTCTTTTCCAAGTTAAAGAGCCCTAACCTTTTAAACCTTTCCTCGCAGGGATTTCCTTCCATCCGCTTTACCATTTTGGTGGCTCTTCTCGGTACCTTTTCTAAAATCTCCTCGTCACTGTGCTACAGCCTGCTCAAGCCCTCTGCAGCACAGCATATAGCGCGCAAATGCCACCCGCTGGCCCTGATCCTGTGCTGTGTTGTTGGCTCAAGTGCATGCTCTAGGACCACCCCCTTTTAGCATCAGGTTAGGTTTCACTTTCAAGCATGATGCGGAGGTAGGTAGAGGGGAGCAGCAGCAGCCTCCTCTTCCTGATATCAATGCAATGTGTGCCTTCGAGTCAGTCCTGACTCCTAGCGACCCAGAAGCTTCTGGGTTTTCTTGGCAATGTCACCGGAAGTAGATTGCCAGGCCTTTCTTCCGAGGCAATATAGGCGCCTCACCACATTCCTCTGGACCACAGCAAGAGGTGAGGCAGGGCTGATAGAAGCGTTAGCTCCTGCTATTGCCGCCCCCACATTGTGGTGCTCTAGGTATCTGCATCTGTTAGCCCTGCCTGTCACTTGCTTAGTCAGCATGCAAGCTAAAGACTCCCTAGCTTCTTGCAGTGGTAACTCTAGTCTTATCACAGTGACTATGACCAGTCCTTGTTTCTCTGACTGTTCTTTCTCCCTGACGGAGCCCTGCTTTTTATTTATTTATTTATTTATTTATTTAACAGTATTTCTAAACCGCCTTATCTTAATAATCAAGGTGGTATCACAGCAAGCAATCAGGTAAAGTGTGTGTGTTGTACATGCAGTGAGGATAAAACTTAGTTGTGTGAGGGATGTGTTGGGTGCTTGATTTGTTTGAGCTATATACAGGGTGGGCTATTTACAGTGGTGCTAGAATCATATTTTATATATAGTCAGTTGTTTGGGAGGATTGGAGTGCTGTTATCCATTCTCTTAGGTTATGTGATGTGACCATAGTGCTCTATGAACAGCATGGTTTTCAGTTGTTTTCTGAAGTCTTTGAGGTCTGGAGTTGCCCTTAGATCGTCCGGTAGATTGTTCCATATTGTTGGAGCAGCCATGGAGAGAGCTCTGTCTGTTGTGTCCTTGCGTGTATGCTTGTACTCATTTGGGGTGCTGACTCGGTTGCGTGTTTGACTTCTTCTGGGACGTGCGCTGGTTTCCGGTTGTATGAGCAGGTGGAGGCTGTTGGCTGATGTGTGTTCTTTTATCTTAAATAGGTTTATGATAGTCTTGTATCTGATGCGAGCAATGATTGGGAGCCAGTGTAAGTCCTTTAGTGTAGGTGTGATGTGCTCCTGCCTTGCGGCTCCGGATATGATTCGAGCTGCAGAGTTTTGTGCCAGCTGTAGTGGTTTGAGAGCTTGTTTTGGTAGTCCGAGGTATATCGGATTGCAGAAGTCCAGTATTGGGGTTATCAGTGCTTGACAGACTGTACGGAAGTGTTCTGGAGCGAGGAGTGGTTTCAGTCTCCTGATGATTCGCATCCTGTAATATGCTTTTTGGATTGTTTTGTCTATGTGTGGTTTGAGGTTGAGTTTACTGTCCAGAGTAACCCCAAGGTATCTCACCTCCGATCTTATCGGTATCGTGGTGCTTTGTATCTTTATGTTTGTTGGGTGTGTGAAGCTTTGGTTTCGAGTGATGATTAAAGCTTCAATCTTGTTGTAGTTTATAGCTAGATTGTTGTTTTGGCACCACTTCGCCATTTGGGTAAGGCAGTCTGCTATCTTAGAGAAGTCCGGGTTTTCGATTGATATCGGGGAGTATACCATTATATCGTCTGCGTATATTGTGTATTGGATGTTGTTCTCTTTCATAATGTTGCATATTGGTTGGATGTAGATGTTAAAAAGGAGTGCTGAGAGTGCGGATCCTTGTGGTACTCCTTGTTGGACGTTTATGGGCCGGGAGGTGTCCTGTCCCACCTTGACCTGTAGCTGTCTTTCTGTTAGGTACGAGTGGAACCATTTTAGAGTGGTACCGTGTATACCAGTGTTCTTCAGTCTCTCCAGGAGTATATTGTGATCAACTGTGTCGAACGCTGAGGAGATGTGTCGATGAAGATCATTATAATTCCAGTCCTGATGTCGTCAATTATTCTTATGATGCTGTCGAAGAGGTAGATCAGGAGAGTTTCGACTCCATGGTTGGGACGAAATCCGTGTTGGTTGTCGTCGAGAGTTCCGTGTTCGTCAATGTGTTCCTGAAGTTGTAGTTGAACCGTCTTTTCGATTATTTTTGCGAGGAAGGGTATGCTGGAGATTGGTCGGTATGCTGCTGGGTCCTTTTTGTCGAGAGAAGTTTTCTTTGTGATTGGTCTTACTGAGGCAAGCTTTAATTGCTGTGGCATGAGTCCTTGAGTGAGTGAGTTGTGTACCATTTTATGAATGTTTGGTAAGAGGCTTGCTTTGGTGGCTTTGACCCATGACACTGGGCAAGGGTCTGTAGGAGCAGTGCTTGTGTTGATTGTGGAGATGATGTCTGATATCTGCTCTTTTGAGGGTGAGTGGAATGTGCCCCAGGTTTTGGGGTGGACGTTCGTTCTGTTGGTTCTACTGGGTGTTGTGCGCTCTGTGGAGTGAAATTTGTCTTTGATGTGGTCGGCGAATATCTGTGGATCCACTTGTATTTCTCTTTCTGCTGCTTGCTCTTTTGTCAGGGTTTTTACTATTTCGAAAAGTTCTCTGGGTTTGTTGATGGAAGAATTTATCAGGTTTGTGTGGAATTCTCTCTTTGATTGGTTGATGTGTTCATTGTATTGTTTTTGCTTTGTTAGGTAAAGATGTTGGTCGGAAGTAGTTTTGTTTTTTTTCTTGATCTCCGTTCAATTTTCCTGAGCTCCCTCTTTTCCTGTCGTATTTTTGCTGAGTACCATGGTTTGTTTTGTCTCTTGTTGTGGTGTTGTTTCTTGGTCCTGTCAACGGATGGTTTGGCGGCGTTAGCTAGGACATTGTTCCAGTTGGAAACTTGTTCCTCCAGGTCCTCTGAGTCAATGTTCAAGTGTTGTATTGTGTCCTGGATGAATTCGTCCTTGTCAAAGGACTTGAATCGTCTTTGTGTGTGGGAAGTTCGCTCTTTCGCTTGTCCAGTCTTCTTGTGATTGCAGATTTGTCTCGATTAAGTAATGGTCAGACCATGGTACTGGGGTGATGGTGGGTGTAGAGATTAGGTCTCTTGAAGTTAGGTAGTTTGATGCGAAGATGAGGTCTGGGGATGATCCTAGTCTGTGTGTTGGTGCATTGACTATCTGTGTGAATTGAAGTGATGACATTGCCTGAAGGAAGGCCTCTGCATCTTTTGTATTGGCGGACTTGAGGTTGAAGTCTCCGATTAGTAGTGCTGGTTTGTTGTTTGACGTTATGGCACAGGCTTCTTCGAGTATGAAGGCTAGTTCGTCGGGTGGAGCACGGGGTGCTCTGTAGGTTAGGCAGATTGCAATATTCTTGTTCTTGATGCTAATTGTGTTACACTGCTTTGTATCTGTGAGATTCAGTGTCTTGAACTTGAGTTCTGTTTTTGCTATTATTAGGACTCCTCCTCCACGCTTGTGGATGCGTGGGCAGTTGTATGCTGAGTAGTTGTTCGGTACTAGTTGGTTGAGTAGTACACTGTCGGTAGGGTTGAGCCATGTCTCTGTGATGCATATTATGTCTGGCTGTCGCTCTTCAATGTGGTCTACCAGAGTGTGTATCTTGTTGCAGATGGATCTGGCGTTTATGAGCTCAATTGATGTTTTCTTTGTGGAAGAGGTTGTTGCGACGTGTGCTTCCTTAGGGCCGGTGTTGGGGTTTGATTTGTGTCTGTTTTGTCTCTTTGTTTGGGAGGTTGCGAGTGTCTCTTTGTGTGTGTGTTGTGGACCGAGATATGGCAGTGCAGTTGGTGGGTACCAAGGTGTGTTTGTTTGGGGGTAGTGGGGGTGTGTAGTTGGTGGGAGGAGTTGTGTGACTAGTAGGTATAGTGGGAGGAAGTATGTGGTGTGCATGTTGATAGCTTGTGATGTTCTGATAGGGCGACGCCTGTGTCCTTAGGTTTTCGTCTGTTGTTTGCTTTTTTGAGGAGAGCTGTACTTGTTGCAGGGGCTTGTCCTGGGGATGTGAAGTTGTATCTGTTGCGGTGCGGGAGCCTGTCCCGTGGAGGGAGCCTGTCCCTTGGATGTGAAGCTGTATCTGTTGCGGTGCGGGAGCCTGTCCCGTGGAGGGAGCCTGTCCCTTGGATGTGGAGCTGGATCTGATGCGGTGCGGGAGCCTGTCCCGTGGATGTGGAGCTGGATCTGTGGCGGACGCCTTGGTGCGGGAGCCTGTCCCGTGGAGGGAGCCTGTCCCGTGTGTGTGGAGCTGGATCTGTGTTGGTCGCCTTGGTGCGGGGGCCTGTCCCGTGGATGTGACGCTGGATCTGTCGCGGTGCGGGAGCCTGTCCCGTGGAGGGACCCTGTCCCGTGGAGGTGGAGCCGGATCTGTGGTGGTCGCCCTGTTGCGGGGGTCTGTCCCGTGGATGTGGAGCTGGGTTTGTCGCGGATATTGCTTTTTGCGGGTGCCACCTAACAGTTCCTTGACCTCTCAACTGTCAGTCGCCCTTTTCCAGCTTTTCCAAAGTGCCTTTTCCTCTAGCTCAAAATATGCCCTAATTGTCCGCATCTATCCCTTTCGCTCCTGCCCTCACAGTTACATCATCCAACATCCTACTGGCTATAATGACATCACTTTTCTTTTTATTTTACTCTGTGCAGTGATCTCTGCTGCTGGGTGTGCGGAACTTTGGTTCTGTCATAATATTCAAAAACACGGCCAATGACTGGACCTAGCATCCATATCAAACACAACTAGACCTGTAAAAAAGAAAAGCACCTGTAACCACACAACCAGCTACTCTAGAGCCCATACCAGAAACAACAATCACACTCACAGTCAACCTTCCCACCAAGCTACGCAAGAGCATTGCCTGTTCCTTGCTATTAAAAGCACAAAATCGTAGCAGTTCCCCAACCAGCAGCCACGCGGGGGTGAACTCCATGCAGCTTGGTGGGAACGTTGCTCACACTTACAATGGAAATAACCATCAGAAGATCTACCAGCCATATTGAATAATCACATTCAAAGCTTTTACCAAAAGCAATCTCAAATCTTCCTAAAGGCTCATCCAAACACAAACCACCAGATCTCAGAACTTATCCTCAGTCGGCTAATAATCTGATACAGAGATCCCTCCACATATGGTCATCCACCTGTACCATTACCGTCCCGTGGCTAATCTGCCCTAAGTAAGAACATTGAGAAATGTGTTTTGCTCCAACTAATTGAATATTTAGAAGCCAATGACATATTAGAAGATTTTCAAAAGCGGCTTTCGCCACAGGCACAGTACAGAGATATTGTTCCTTTCTTTAGCCGACACGTCCACACAGCCTTTTACTATCTACCACACAGCCCATAGGAATAAAATGGGCCATGCAGCAGAGAGTATGTGTTGAGTGTTTAGTAAAAGAGGCCCTAAAGTTTGGTTGGTTTAGATATTGCCTTAACTAGAGAGAGGCAATAAAAGCTAAGTCTCGGATGGACAGAAGTAGTCTGGTTTTCAATATTGCTAAAACCAAAATTTTATGGATAGGGCGAGATACCATTCCAGTTTTATCCACGGATGTTCATCAGGATAACCTAATTATTCCTTTGCGTTTCAGGATGAGGAGTCCAGGTGTTACATTCAAAGAGCAGATTAGACAGCTAGTGAAAGGATGTTTTTATACATTAAGGTTAAGACATTTAAGACACCTGCTTTCCGTGGATCAGTTTTGCACCTTGTTACAACCCTTGATATTATCAAGAGTTGATTATTGCAAGTCTGTGTTATATGGACTTCCTATGGTATCTTTAAAAGCTATTCTGCTAGCTATGAATGCAGCTACCAAACAGTTTTTTCAGTGTGATAGAAGACAGCAAAATTTTGCCTCCATTAAAGATCCTTCATTGGATCTCTCTTAAGATGTGTTGCCCAGTATTTAGAATGTTAGCTGGCCAAGGACCTAGTTATTTGAGGTATTGCCTTGCATCCTGTCAGGATACTAGGACCTTACGGTCTTCAGGCATAAAAATGTTGAAGATGTCTTCCATTGCTGAAGCAAAATTATCTACTAGGTATCAATCAGCTTTTTCAGTCATAGCTCCCATTATGTGGAACAAGCTGCCAGTTTTGTTACATCTAGTACAAAGTTATCTAACTTTTAGGCAAAAGTTGAAAGCATTTTTTCTTTTGTCATGTTTTTAATGAAGATTAAATATTTTTGTGCTACAAAGATATTCCTAGTTTACTGCTAAATATGTTTTTATTTTATTGTATTTTATATGGTTTTGTTGTGTTTTATTTTACTTAATTGCATGTTTGTTATACACATTTGGTATTTTCATGTAATTATTTATGGTAGCTTGTGTAATCTGCTGAGATTATATTTCATACAATCTGCACATAGCACAAACTTATATTAAAAAAATAAATACCAAAGAAAAGAGGCTGCTGCCTTCAGAGCCCCCAAGTATACAAGGTGTTCGGGTCTTTCCTTATCCTTTTCTCGGTGTCCACATCCTGCATATTCTGTACATTTGAATACATGGTTACGGTGCTAGCATAGTCCCTCAGATTCACCTTTCTAAACAGGACTTGAAAATAATGATGTATTCAAGGTCAAGATCAACGAATAATACACAATCCCTACCTAACATCACAAGGAGAGCCTGTGAGCTATTTACTTCACATACATAAGCAGTGAAGTCTGTATCTGAGGTAGTATTTGCCAAAAATGCCTCCATCTCAGCCATTCCAAGGTCCCTGCCAAGCCTGGAATTCACCTTGGCTTCACTTCAAGGGAGTTAAAGACAAGATATCTCTGAATCTTTAGACAATCCTGAAATGTGCAGGACTGGACTGAGAAGCAACATTCCAAGCAGACTCTTTCCCATCCAGAGAGAATAAGCCAAGAATATCATTATGGTATTTTAGCCTCATTTGATCATGTGTAAAATTAACTTTTGCAGTAACAGTGCCACTAACAGAGGAGTGGTAAAAATTTCAGTAATGGCAACATTTAGATAGAAACACAGAAGATGTCGGCAGAAATAGAGTGTGTGGCGCACCCAGTCTGTCTCAGATCTTCTCCCTCTCTCCCCCGCCACCAAGGTTGGATGCTGATGATAAGATTATAGGCACAGTGGAGTGGTTAAAACATTAGACTATTTTCACTGACTAGGGACATTCACTTTATCCCCCTGCACTTCAATCACGGACTCTCTGTGTAACACCAGGAGGAGTCACTGTCCCTGTACCTCAGTCGCTGATACTCTATGGGTGACCCTAAGGGAGTCGCTTTCTCTCCCTGTGCCTCAGTCGCTGATACTCTATGGGTGACCCTAAGGGAGTCACATTCCCTCCCTGTGCCTCAGTCACTGATACTCTATGGGTGACACTAAGGGAGTCACATTCCCTCCCTGTGCCTCAGTCACTGATACTCTATGGGTGACCCTAAGGGAGTCACTTTCTCTCCCTGTGCCTCCGTCACTGATACTCTATGGGTGACCCTAAGGGAGTCGCTTTCTCTCCCTGTGCCTCAGTCACTGATACTCTATGGGTGACACTAAGGGAGTCACATTCCCTCCCTGTGCCTCAGTCACTGATACTCTATGGGTGACCCTAAGGGAGTCACTTTCTCTCCCTGTGCCTCAGTCACTGATACTCTATGGGTGACACTAAGGGAGTCACTTTCTCTCCCTGTGCCTCAGTCACTGATACTCTATGGGTGACCCTAAGGGAGTCACTTTCTCTCCCTGTGCCTCAGTCACTGATACTCTATGGGTGACCCTAAGGGAGTCACATTCCCTCCCTGTGCCTCAGTCACTGATACTCTATGGGTGACACTAAGGGAGTCGCTTTCTCTCCCTGTGCCTCAGTCACTGATACTCTATGGGTGACCCTAAGGGAGTCACATTCCCTCCCTGTGCCTCCGTCACTGATACTCTATGGGTGACCCTAAGGGTCACATTCTCTCCCTGTGCCTCAGTCACTGATACTCTATGGGTGACCCTAAGGGAGTCACATTCCCTCCCTGTGCCTCCGTCACTGATACTCTGTGGGTGACCCTAAGGGAGTCGCTTTCTCTCCCTGTGCCTCAGTCACTGATACTCTATGGGTGACCCTAAGGGAGTCACTTTCTCTCCCCGTGTCTCAGTCACTGATACTCTATGGGTGACACTAAGGGAGTCACTTTCTCTACCTGTGCCTCAGTCACTGATACTCTATGGGTGACCCTAAGGGAGTCACATTCCCTCCCTGTGCCTCAGTCACTGATACTCTATGGGTGACCCTAAGGGAGTCGCTTTCTCTCCCTGTGCCTCAGTCACTCATACTCTATGGGTGACCCTAAGGGAGTCACATTCCCTCCCTGTGCCTCAGTCACTGATACTCTATGGGTGACCCTAAGGGAGTCACATTCCCTCCCTGTGCCTCAGTCACTGATACTCTATGGGTGACCCTAAGGGAGTCACATTCCCTCCCTGTGCCTCAGTCACTGATACTCTATGGGTGACCCTAAGGGTCACATTCTCTCCCTGTGCCTCAGTCACTGATACTCTATGGGTGACCCTAAGGGTCACATTCTCTCCCTGTGCCTCAGTCACTGATACTCTATGGGTGACCCTAAGGGAGTCGCTTTCTCTCCCTGTGCCTCAGTCACTGATACTCTATGGGTGACACTAAGGGAGTCACATTCTCTCCCTGTGCCTCAGTCACTGATACTCTATGGGTGACCCTAAGGGAGTCACTTTCTCTCCCTGTGCCTCAGTCACTGATACTCTATGGGTGACCCTAAGGGTCACATTCTCTCCCTGTGCCTCAGTCACTGATACTCTATGGGTGACCCTAAGGGTCACATTCTCTCCCTGTGCCTCAGTCACTGATACTCTATGGGTGACCCTAAGGGAGTCACATTCCCTCCCTGTGCCTCAGTCACTGATACTCTATGGGTGACACTAAGGGAGTCACATTCCCTCCCTGTGCCTCAGTCACTGATACTCTATGGGTGACCCTAAGGGAGTCACTTTCTCTCCCTGTGCCTCCGTCACTGATACTCTATGGGTGACCCTAAGGGAGTCGCTTTCTCTCCCTGTGCCTCAGTCACTGATACTCTATGGGTGACCCTAAGGGAGTCGCTTTCTCTCCCTGTGCCTCAGTCACTGATACTCTATGGGTGACCCTAAGGGAGTCACATTCCCTCCCTGTGCCTCAGTCACTGATACTCTATGGGTGACCCTAAGGGAGTCACTTTCTCTCCCTGTGCCTCAGTCACTGATACTCTATGGGTGACCCTAAGGGAGTCACATTCCCTCCCTGTGCCTCAGTCACTGATACTCTATGGGTGACCCTAAGGGAGTCACATTCCCTCCCTGTGCCTCAGTCGCAGATACTCTATGGGTGACCCTAAGGGAGTCACTTTCTCTCCCTGTGCCTCTGTCACTGATACTCTATGGGTGACCCTAAGGGAGTCACTTTCTCTCCCTGTACCTCAGTCGCTGATACTCTATGGGTGACCCTAAGGGAGTCACATTCCCTCCCTGTGCCTCAGTCACTGATACTCTATGGGTGACACTAAGGGAGTCGCTTTCTCTCCCCATGCCTCAGTCACTGATACTCTATGGGTGACCCTAAGGGAGTCACATTCCCTCCCTGTGCCTCAGTCACTGATACTCTATGGGTGACACTAAGGGAGTCACATTCCCTCCCTGTGCCTCAGTCACTGATACTCTATGGGTGACCCTAAGGGAGTTGCTTTCTCTCCCTGTGCCTCCGTCACTGATACTCTATGGGTGACCCTAAGGGAGTCACTTTCTCTCCCTGTGCCTCCGTCGCTGATACTCTATGGGTGACCCTAAGAGTGTTGCTTTCTCTCCCTGCGCCTCAGTCACTGATACTCTATGGGTGACACTAAGGGAGTCGCTTTCTCTCCCTGTGCCTCAGTCACTGATACTCTATGGGTGACCCTAAGGGAGTCACATTCCCTCCCTGTGCCTCAGTCACTGATACTCTATGGGTGACCCTAAGGGAGTCACATTCCCTCCCTGTGCCTCAGTCACTGATACTCTATGGGTGACCCTAAGGGAGTCACTTTCTCTCCCTGTGCCTCCGTCACTGATACTCTGTGGGTGACCCTAAGGGAGTCACATTCCCTCCCTGTGCCTCCGTCACTGATACTCTATGGGTGACCCTAAGGGAGTCACATTCCCTCCCTGTGCCTCAGTCACTGATACTCTATGGGTGACCTTAAGGGAGTCACTTTCTCTCCCTGTGCCTCCGTCACTGATACTCTATGGGTGACACTAAGAGTGTTGCTTTCCCTGTACCTCAGTCACTGATACTCTATGGGTGACCCTAAGGGAGTCACATTCCCTCCCTGTGCCTCAGTCACTGATACTCTATGGGTGACCCTAAGGGAGTCACATTCCCTCCCTGTGCCTCAGTCACTGATACTCTATGGGTGACCCTAAGGGAGTCACTTTCTCTCCCTGTGCCTCCGTCACTGATACTCTATGGGTGACCCTAAGGGAGTCACATTCCCTCCCTGTGCCTCAGTCACTGATACTCTATGGGTGACCCTAAGGGAGTCACTTTCTCTCCCTGTGCCTCCATCACTGATACTCTATGGGTGACACTAAGGGAGTCACTTTCTCTCCCTGTGCCTCCATCACTGATACTCTATGGGTGACCCTAAGGGAGTCACATTCCCTCCCTGTGCCTCAGTCACTGATACTCTATGGGTGACCCTAAGGGAGTCACTTTCTCTCCCTGTGCCTCCATCACTGATATTCTATGGGTGACCCTAAGAGTGTTGCTTTCCCTGTACCTCAGTCACTGACCCTCTATTGGTGACTCCAGAGAGTTGTTTTATTTCTGTGTGCTTCAAGGTGTTTCTCTTGATCAACAGGTATAAAAGGGGTGAATTTTATGTAGGGACAGGATGAGGAATGTGGTAGGATTGGTGGCAATAGTGACTCTTGCTATATTTTGTCACCAATACACAGGATAACGTCTCAGCTACTTAAAAAACTACTTAAAAATATGCTTCTCTCCCCTCCTCCTCACCCCCTGCACAATCCCATCCACCTACAAACCTGTCCACCTAATGATGTTTCAATCTCCAAGTTAATGCCATAGGACTTTGTAGCCTGGCTGTTCGTCATTTGAATAGATTTTACTTTAAGATGGCTGAATTCTGAATGCACATAGATCTTTTTTTAACTTAGGCTTATTCCTTGCCTTTTGTAAATGCGAGCTCCAGGCAAGCTACATTCAGGTACATAAGTTATATGAAAGTATGAATGAACAGTAGCCGGGGTTAAAGCTTTGAGGACCGACTGTACTGCTCACAAGTTTCAAGCCTGTGCTAATTCAACATCTCTGGAGTGTTTATCACCATGGTTCCAGTCTAATTGAATGGAATTTTCTGGCCAACAAATGAAATTGTAATCACAAAAGCAGAGATAGTGTCAGGGCTGGCCCAAGCATCAGTCAAACTAGGCGGCCACCTAGGGCAGCAACTTCTGGGGTTGACAAAGACCATGGCATGGAAAGCTAAACAATAGATTATGACAGCCAGGGGAGCTCCAACACCTTGAACTAATTCTTGGGGGGGGGGGCCTTCCAAGGAAAGGGGCATCTAGTGGGAGGGGCTTAATTGCCATTTAACCTAGAAACAGGTGATAGGAGAGGAGGAGGAAAGGCGCAAAGGGAGACCACCGAAGATACCAAGTCAGAGGGGCCCAATATCACCCGTGAGCCTTAAAGAGAAGGAGGGCACCAAAAAAGCAACCCCTTGCTCAGGTCACTGTTTTGACTGGCAGAGCGGCCAGTGTGGCTATTACAGATTGAGGGAGGTGACTAAGAGGGAAGGGTCTTTGCTTTACAGAACAGCTGAGAATTAGGAAAAGAGAAATTTGACCTGGAAAATGTTTGCTAGTTTAGTGCATAGGGGCCAGTGGAAGAAAGACGTTAAGTATGGCCATTGGCGTAGTGGGGGAGAAGGCGTAGGGAGATCAGATCAGGAACAGTGCTACCATTAGGTAAACTAGGCAGTCACCTAGAGCACTAGGTTTTGGAGGGTGGCATGCTACTACCCCCCAGCCCCTTCTTACTGCTGCTGCCATCATGCCACATTACCCAGGTCCAGCGGCAAAACAAGCTGGAGCAGCCTCGACCCCTGCATGCTGTGCTCCGAAACTGCAGCAGGTCCTGCCCTGGCACAAACCGGAGGAACTGCACACAGGGATCGAGGCTTCCCTCTGCGCGGTAGCCTGGCTTCTTTATTGCTGTCACCACTGGACCTCATAGTGGCAGCAACAGCAGCAGTAAGGGTTGGGAGGGTGGCAGTAGGAAGACTTACACTGGCCCTGACATATTTGGAGGGGGTGGAGGGTGATCTTTCTGCCCCTCTCCTCAGATAGGCATTAGCTTTCTCTCTCCCCCCCCCCCCCCCCCACCCTGGACAGATCTGCTCTTTTCCACACATAAACATGCTCTTTATTATTCTCACAATCTCCACCCCCTCTTCCCAGGCCTGCCACCCGCCTCAACTTTCCATCTTCTCAGTTGCAGCTGTGGCAGGGGAGCATATTAACCTTTTTAGACCTTTGTATTTCAGTATTTCTGGTTTTATTCTTTTATTTATATATATACTTTCATTTCTCAAGCCTCTCTATTAATTGTTTCCTTTTTTCTATGTTTCCACTCCCCTCTGGTTTCTGATTTCTTCTTCTATTACCCATTTTTTCTCTCAGTATTTCCTATGGATTTTACTGTTCTATTGTCTTTTTTGTTATACTACAGATTCCATTTCTTTTGGATTTTTTCTTTGTTTCCTTTTATCCCACCTAAGCATTTCCATTCTCCTTTCCCCCTCCTGCTCTCACACGTTCCATATTTCCCTCATCTCTGCTTCCATGCTCCTCTCCCCACGTCATCCCCTCTTCTCGTCTCTCCTCCCTCATGCTCTCAACTCTTCTTCCTCTTTCCCTTCCTAACCCTCCCTCTTTTCTTGCTTTTTTTTTTTTTTGCATTTTTTCCTTCTGCCTTCTCTCCCTCCTTTAAAATCTCTCTCCTCATTTCATTTTCCCCCTCTCCTCCCATCACTTATCTTCCCCCTACCCAGCACACCCATTCTCTCTCTGTCATTTCCCTTCCTTCTCAAGGTACACTCTCTCTCTCGCCTTCCAACCCCTCCTGGCATATTCTCTCCCTCTCTCTCTTTTGCTTCTACTCCCAGCACTCTCCCTCCCTCCCTCCTCCCCCCCCCCCCCACCCCATCCTCTCTCTCTCTCCACTGGCAAACAAACAGTGTATGAACTTACAAAACCCTGCAAACAGACTCTCAGAAGCTTACCATACCATAAAAGCTCCAAGCCCCAAATCTCAGATTGCATCAACCCTACCCATGAAAAGTCAGCAAATACTCTATAAAACCAGTAAACCTCCAGTTTTGAAAAGAGACAAGCCAGATTGCTACAGATGCCTACAAAGTTCCTATTTGTTAACGTAATCCATCACTTTAGTTACACATGGCAAACACAGTAAAGAATAAGAGGCTACAAATCAGAAACAAATATGTACACAAAAAATGACATGGAAAACCTGAAAATCCAGAATCTGTGAGCTGTGAGACTCTAAAGAAAAAGAAACAAATATATTTCCTCCTGAACAGAACAAAATACAAAGAAAAGCACATTTTCAAAGCTGACGTATTTCATTCTCCAAAAACAAAAAATATACTTTTTACCTTTGTTTGACCATTTTATTTTTCCAACTGGGTTGGTCCTGGTCTCGTTTTACTACTTTATCTTTCCCAGGATCTCATTTCCATTTTCTCTCTTTCTTCATCTCTGCTCCTCTCCCCTCCTCCCCATCTTCTTCCCTTCCTCCCCTACATCTGCCTCTGACATCGATCCTTCTGTGTCATGTTTCTTCTATATTTCCCTTCTCTGCTTTTATCTTACTTTTAGCTATATGTTTTCCCCCTCCGCGTCCTCTCTAGTTATCCTAGCTCTTTCTGTGTTTCTCATTTCTTTGCCAGCCTCCTATTCCTGCCGTTCAGCCACTTTCTAATCTCCCATGTTCAACCCTGCCTCTTGTCACCTCATCCACTCAGTTCCTTCCCTGTCACTCACCCCTCTCCACCTCCAGTCCATTCTTATGTGAGAGTCCCTATCCGGGCTCCAATTCCCAATATCCCACCTCTTTTGCCTTCTCCAAAGACTGGCCCCTTTCTCTGTCACTCACCCTCTTCATAGTCCTCTGCCTTTTTCTCCCCTTTCCCTAACATCCATTACCCCACCTTTTCCCCCATACCCCCTGCATCGGCATCCACCCACCTACTTCTTTATCCGCTATTCATTCACTCACCTTCTTGCCCCTGGTATCCCCTCCTCTGCTTCTATCTCCACTTTCTGTTGCATATGTCCTTGCTTTGCCCCCCCCCCCCACTCCAAGTTTCTGCCCTCCTCTACTTTCCCACTCCTCCACAATCAACCCCCTTCTGACTGCCATCTGCCAGGAGGGGCAAGACTGGCAGAGTGGTTCAGTGAGAGGCTCCATAGCACGTTTTTGGTTCTTGTTAGCACTGAAGCTGTCACTCACAGCAGGGCGGGAAGCTTTGATGGGAGTGGATGGTCCACAGAGGTGGGCGGAAAGAGAGGGAGATGTTGGAGGCTGAATCATGAGGGAGGGGGAAGCACTCCATCTTGCAGCATTGGGGGGGGGGGGGGAAATGCCCCCTCATTCCCCAAACTATACCTTTGAGCGTGGCAGAGAAATGTGTCAATCTAAAGGATGATACTTTTGAAATTTATCAGACTTCCCCAATGAATCCAGGGGGCTATTTAAGGCAATACACAAGTTGTTAGAGGGGAGGGGGCAGGAAGGCTTAGAGCAATGTGTTTGCTGGATGGGGAGAGACTGGCTACTTTTTTTCTGAAGATTCAAGAGAGAGATTGAATGTAGATAAGAACTGTTATAAAACCATCTCCTTCCACTTATCAGGCAGCTGAACATTTTACCAACTTCACCCATGCTCAGCAGGAATACTGAAAGCCCTCCTACAGGAGGCGCGCGGCCAAAAGTAGAGATAATCGGGTGGTCTGTTTCGAGGGAAAGCGCCAGATAGCAGCCTGATGTGTTCTACCACACTTTTGTTGAAAAAGCCAGGCTTAGATCTTTTTGGAGTGTAAAAGCTATAGGCTGACTGAAAATTTTCTATTTGTGCCAAAACTCTGGAACGTGCTGGAAGATGTGGGTGGACTGGCAGAGCTCCAGTGGATTTTGGCAGCACCATAGTATCAAATGTGCACTCATGTCTGTGCAGGTTGCCATGCTCCACCACATAGTACTACGACTAGGAATCATTTATATAGTGCTACAAGGCATACATAAACACATGGGAGACAGTCCCTTCTCTATAGAGCTTACAGTCTATGCAAGGCAGAAACACAGAGGAGACCATGCTCTGCCCTATCTTGATAGACCTAGTGTTGGTTTTCAACTTAGTGGAGCCTGAATTCCTGCTTTAACACCATGAAGAGATCGGAGTCAAGGCGAGGGCCCAGACTCTTTTTCTGACAGCGACCTGTACATATATACATATGGGTTGAATGATAAATTGAGCCTTCCAGTTGCTTTGTTGTGTGGGTACCCCAAGGGTCTTGCTTATATCCATTGTTGTTTCATATTATTCTGCATCCTCTAGGAGAATTAATAATGAAGATGGGATTACGAGGCTGCCTCTTTAGAGGATGATTTATCAAGTTTCCTAGGAAAATGAATGTAATTTTGTCAGCGACTGGTGATTTGGTTAGAGGAAAATCGATTAGGGCATAACATGCAGAAAAAAAAAAGCTTGTTAGTGGGAGGGGGACAGAACCTGAACCTAGGCAGAAAGCAGATTAGGCGATGATGGGGAAATTTGAGTTTTTAAAAGAAGTAAAGGATCTGGGATGATATTTTGATCAACAGGGGAGATACAGGCGTCTGGCAGGCTGGGTTCTGTAGTTGGTAAATTAAAGACAATGCAAAACTTGCAGCCTCTGTTGAAATCCAAGATGTTTAGGTTGGTGATTCAGATGTCAGTACTCCCAGTGATAGACTACTGTAATGGGGCTGCCTGGGTAGCTTTGCCATTGTCTGCAAGTGGTCCAAAATGCTGCGGCGAGGATGATTTTTAATCATCCAAGGAGTTTCATCGGCTTCTTCGCTATATTGGCTACCCGTGTGGGAGAGGATCCAGTTTAAAGTACTACATATGGCAGTTAAGGCCTTGGGGGGGAGGGGAGGAACTGGTGTATTTGGGAAGAAGAAGATTAAAATGGTATATACCAGGGAGGCAGTTACGGTCCAGCCAAGGATGTTTGTTGGAGGTACTATATGTGATGCACCTTACGTTGACAGAGTTTAGATCTAGAGCTTGTTCAATAGTAGCTCCAAAATAGTGAAATAAGCTTCGAGAGGGGAGGTGCTGAAGTGGTATATGAACAGTTTGGAAGAACCTAAAAACTTGGCTCTTCCCTGGGTAGGTGGAGGAGATAGAACAGCCAGGGGCAGATGAGCACCTATTTGTTTGGGAGGGCCCCCAAAGTCCTTAACTCTGCCCTAACTCTGCCCCTAGCCCCCTTCCTCTTGGACATATAACATGCATCAAGGCCGCAGTCACAGCTGTTCCCTCCTGTTCCGCCCAAGGGGATCCAATCTCCTGCAGGCAGACAGAAGAAGTCTTTACCACAATTGCAGCAGGGAAATTTTGGTCGGGCCAGGGTCTGTGTGGCCCACCCCATTCCGATGCCTATTGGGTCATCTTCATTGAAGAAGCCATTTGCTGTTTGGGTGGGATGTGGTTTTTATATTATTTTTGCTTTTTTTATTGTTGTTACCATTTTGATGACGTATCATATGTCTATATGCAATATGCAAGAATTTAAAATAACGATATAAAGTATTTCCTATATAGTCTTTAATGAAACATAGATCTATGGCATAACCAGTCTGCCCTTCCATACAAAATACTTTTCTTTTCTTTTTTAAGTGCTGTCAAATCAATGCTGACTCCTGGCAACCCAGCAGCCCCTGGTTTTCTTGGCAAGGTATGACCAGAAGTAGATCGCCACCCTTTTTTTCTTCCAAGACAACGGAGGGTAGAGTGACTTGCCCAAGGTCACAAGGAGCGCTAATGGGAATCAAACCCAGATCTCTTGGGTACTAGGCTGTTACTCTAACCACTAAGCTACTCTTCTACTCCCATGACTTTGTCCTATGCTTTCTTAAATTTAGATAGAGTCCTGCTTAGGCAGGAAGGTGCCCTTGTTCCTGACTGAGTGTCACAGTAGAGAAGCGTCAAAAGTTCCCTTCATCCTGGGGGCTCGGATGTCTGCAGGAACACAAGACCACACCCAGACTCTGTAGCCCAAGGAGCAGGAGTCTGCTCTAGAAGCTGAATCTGGGTTCCCTGTGCAGTTCTGTGGGCCATGAGATTGGTTCCAAGAGGCTGAACATGATGGAATAATGATTTTCCTCAACCTAAAACATTTGAGGCTAGAAAGGAACTAGCCAGTGAGTACAAACATTTGCTATTCAGACCCAAAATAGGGGATGTCTGGGATGCTGAACAAATGTGAATTAAATCCACATGAACGTAAAATGAAGATTTTCATACTGGCTTCACTCAGTCATGGAATGCATTAACTGCCTCATTTCCCTATGAATAAACCTAATTATTCCTTCCCAATATAGCACTGGTTTCCTACTGACGAGAAAGGGGAAAATGCACTGAATTTGTACGGACTGTGTTACCAACAAAACCTAAACAAAAGAAGCCAAAATCACCTGCCCACAATTCAATCTCCAACCAGCCTTATTTGCATACTTTCTGAAATATTTATTCAACTTGGCTCCACAGGAATCAATTTGGAAATACCATCACGCACATCTACTAAAAACTGAAAGAATTATAACTTCACCAACTGCAGGGCGGAAGCAATTGCTGGTATTCAAAGCCAGCAAAAACACGTGTTGCCACCTACACAAATTTGAGTCTCCGTCCTTTCACATAGCTCTCCTATCCATGAAGGGATAGTGTTCAGCAGATTTATGAATCTTCATTTGCAGCTACCCAGGAATTTATTCTCCTATTTTACATCCCTTCCTCCCCTACTTCAGTTTAGTCATTGCAACAAGAGTTCTCAAGCCAGGGCAATATACCAGAGCTCCTCATGGAATCCCACAGTCATGTGCCCTGAATCTGGCCACTAGGTGTAGACAAACAGTCCCAGATTTATTTATTTTATTTTTATTTAGACAGATTTGTATACCACCTTATCCTACAATCAAAGTGGTCACATCACAATTGGAGGGTTACATTTAACATGAGGGTACTAACAGATCTGCTAATATCTGTATATCTGCACAAAGCTTATTTCTTAGCTAAAATCTTTTATTGTAGGAGTTCCTGTCTTCATGTATATTATATTATTCTACTGCCCCCGCTGCCTCTCTGGAAAAGGATCCAGAACAAATAGAATTCTTCTGAGATCCATGCTTCACATATTACCTCTACGGTATCTCAAGCCCCAGCCAGCTTGGGAAATGGAAGACTTGACTCAGAAATCGTATCTAGATCCTTCTCAGACCATCCCTTAAGCAAATGACTGCAGTCTTATTCTGAGTCAGATGTGGAAGAGCTCCATTCACCCTTATCTGACAGACTTAGTAAAATTTACAAATGAAAAAAGATATTCACTGACTTAGGACAATAGAAATATTGGTATCCAACTTCAAAAACACCGCTGGGGCAGAGTGAGAGGCACATCTAGGAATTTTCACCTCAGCTTGAACTATGTTGGAGTTTAGGATGGCCAACGCTAGCAGCTGTAAAGTAGATTACCACGGTGGTACTCACCCCAGCCCTGGTGTGCCCCTTAGCTAGTCTGGCTTTCCGCATTCTTATGCATATTCATTGTGGTCGTCCTGAAAACCAGACCGGGGGGAGGGGTACACCAGGACTAGTTTGAGAACCACTGGATTAGCACCTTCATTTCAGCTACTGCTCCCATTATTTTAACACGCAGCTGCTCCCTCCCCACGTGACACCATGCACATCTGGAAGGGGCAGAGGACTGGCTGCACAACCGACACGTTCAGATTCGAATGTCATCATGGGGAAAAGAAAAGACGAGATACCCACACAACTTGCATCTCTCTCTTGGGTGCATCAGAAGCAGCCCTAGTGTACGGCCCCCTTTGTTTCTTTAATAAAAAGCTGCAGTGGAGAAAAAGAATATTTATATGTATTTTATACTTTTTTTCCTATTCTTCGTTTTGGCCTCCTGGCAGTTTCCCTCCTGCTCCTTTTAGGTTTCCATTTCAATCAGAACTAGCCTCTACTGGGAAACAATGCTAAGAGCCTCTTTTGCAGCTTGTGATAATGTGGCGTGAGGTGGGAAGGGGTTTTCTTTTAAACACCAAACAGCAGTTCAGAGAAAACAAAAGTTGCTTCTATTCTGTTCCAGCTTGTTAAATCTCCACAAGCTGGTCTCCCGACCCTTCCTCCAGCCCCAGTTAAAGCTCCTATCTCAGAACTCCTTTGCACGGCTTGCCTTGGAAAGACTTCTGGTTCCACGGGCCTCTCCCCCTTCTGCAGCCTGCTGGGTTCTTAACTTCTTGCTGTGAGCCACGCCCTCCCAGCCTTGAACTCTCTTAAAGAAGACTGTTGATACTCCCTTTGGAGAGGGACGGGTAACACTCTATAGATCCCATCACACAGCTACCTGCTATTTTTACTCTATTTTGGTCATCTTACCTAGCACAGCCACTGTTGTAAGGATGCTTGGCTGGAAGCCAAAAATTATAAGTGCCCTCTGGAACTGGTATATGCACATTAATTCCAAGCCGGTCAGTGTCAGCACTGAGCAACAGTTCTAGTCCTCACTTAGAAGATGTGAAATGTAGCATCTCCAGGGGGCAAAAACTGGTCCTGGAATTGAATCCAGGTCTCCCACACTGCTGAGCCACTAGGCTAGTCTACAGGACATTTTTAAATAACCATTCATAAAACAAATATGGTGAAAATTATTAGCAATAATATGTGTATGCCTAGGCTACAGCAGCTTCTAAAGAATCACTGGGCTTTCAGGGAGTAATTTTATGAGCAACTTAAGTGTGCATAACAGTATATTACACACTCTGGTTGATGCTTATAAATGTACGTCATTGTATACATGCTCTGAAAATCTAGTGCTTACTTTTAAGCGATACACATGTAGACATTCCTGGGTATGGAGAATGAGAGGGGCGAGTGTGGGACTGGTACATATGCGCCATTCTGACCAGCACATACAGGCACAAAGTTACTCCTGTCTCAAGGCAGGAGGCTATGTCATAAAAGCACATAGGCGCATGTATTGCTTTTACAAAACATGAAAAATTGAAAAACCTCATCCTCTATTCATTAAAAATATACATACATTTTAGAGACCTGTTCATCGGTATAACTAAACAGGCCATCTTTTCCATATACTAAGTAATTTAGAACAGGGATATCATCTTCCTTCTCAACTGTCTCAGATGCCATTTCCAGAAACTAAATTTATATACATTTATAAACAGACACAACATATATCCCTAGAGGCCTTGAAAGCCTAAGTGCCTGTTACAAAATTACTCTCTTTGTGGCCTTTTTACACGGTCCCCAGAAAGCACTGAATATGCTATAGTGAGTAACTAATTATAAAGAGTGTTGGAATCATTTCAGCTGGCAATATTAGGAAGGTATATGGCTTCCATAAAACATACAATAAGAAAAGAAAAGTAACGCACAGGCCATAACGAGCTAATCACAACTTCCAAAGGCACAAAATGGGAGAAGTTCCACATTAAGGACTTAATTTACAGTTACAGATTATTCAACTTGATATACCGCCTATAGCAAGGCAGCTAAGCGGTTTACAAAATAAATGGCAGGGGAAACAGATAAAAACAAAACAATGGGGGGGGGGGGTGGAAACGAAGAAGAGAAAATAAAGGAGGGTGGGCAAAGGAGGGCCTAGGTTACAAATAATGGCATGTGTGAGAAACATAGGACACAAGAGGAAGGGGGTGGGGGAGGGGGGGGGAAGAAAGATGGAAGACAGACAGGCCGAACTGACTGGAGCTACTTAGGAAGGGTTGAGAGGGAAGAGGGGGGTAATAGTTCCAGGCGAACCAAGGTCAAGAAGGAGCGGCTGCATAAAAGGCTAAAGTGAACAGATACGTTTTCAAATGGGATTTGAAGCAAGTGAATGAAAGAGTTGAGAGCAGAGGGCGGCAGGTAGAGAATTCCAGAGGGTGAGAGCTACAACATGGAAGGCGGAGGATCGGACCAGGGACATGCAGACCAAGCGGGAACCAGGGATTTCTCAACAATATTGGGATGCAGATCGGAGGGCACAAAGGGAAGTATAGGCAGAGAGGAACTGCAAGAAGAAAGGGGGGTTACCGGTGTAAAGGGCATGAAGCATAAGTATGAGAACCTTATGTTGGATGCGAGAGGATACTGGAAGCCAATGCTCAGTGAGAAAAAGGGGGTGATGTGATAGATTTGAGACCACTGTGAAGGAGTTTCACAGCAGTATTTTGGCTTAATTGTAACTGACGGAAGACCAAAAAGGAGGGAGTTGGCATAATCGAGACGAGTAATGACCAGGGAGCGTAGAAGCAAACAGATGGAAGATTGGTAGAAGCTTGGAGATGGATCAGATCTGATGGAGGACAGTGAAACAGCGCCAAACAAGGAAAAAGAAAGATAAGAATCAAAGGAAACACCAAGAATTTTGAGTGAGGTTTGGAAGAGAAGTGGGGTCCAATGAACAGAGGGAGGAGCAGGAAGGGACGGGGGAGTTGGGGCAGACTTGGAAGTGTTAAGTTTTAGTCTGGTGATGGCAAGCAAAGAATGCTCAGTCCACAGAAGGGGACAAAGCCAGTCAGAGGGGTGGAGAGCGTGAGAAGAAAGAAGGAAATCCTGTAGTTGGCGTGCAACCAGACATTCAGTGACCTTAGAAAGGAAGGGTAAGAGGGAAATAGGGTAGTAGTTGAGGGGGTCGGTAGGGTCCTTGGCTGCAGGTTTAAGGATCGGGAGAACAATAGCTTCTTTTCAAGAAAAGGGAAAGACGCCAGATGAGAAAGATGAAACGATGATGGAAAAGATTTGAGAAAGGAAAGAGTCACTACGTAGCTTAAAAAGCCGTGAGGGCATCAGGTCAGATGGAGCAGTAGTGGAACGGGATGAGATGATGATCAGGACAATTCAGAGAAACTAGGAACAGTGAGTGGAGAGAGACTATTTATTTATTTTATTTAACAGTTTTTTGATACCACTTTATCCTGTGGTCAAAGCAGTTTACATTGTAACAGAACCATTAGCAAAGGGGGGAAGGAGACAGGGACAGAAGGCAGGGTAACAGTAGAGGGAGTCACGGAAGACTGAAGAGCAATGATCTTCTGACGGAAAGCAGTTGCAAAGACCTGAGGGTGGAGAGAAGAAACGGCAGAAGGAACATGGGACGGGGGGGGGGGGGGGACAGCCAGAGAGTGCAATAGATGGAATAAGCAAGACAAGGAAGTGTCTCGATGTACCAGGGCAGAATAATAGGACTTCTTAGCTTTGCTAATGGATTGTGATAGTGGCGGGACGCAAGTTGAAAGAAGGAAAACAGGATGGTCAATTGTGATTTACGCCAATGGCGTTCAAGTTGATGGATTTGGCGCCTAAGAAGGCGGAGCCCTGGATAATACCAGGGCTTAGAGGGAGGAGAGGGGGAAGGAGCAGTTATGAGGGGACAACAAGGTCAAAGGTAGACAACATAACAGAGGTGAAGTGATGGACCTGCTCATCAGGGCAACACTGGCTAAAATCAGAGGGGAAGAGAAAGCAACTAGTTACAAAGGAGTCTGGAGTAAACTTATGAAGATAATGGCGCTACAGGAATACAGGGGCAGGTGAGGGGCTCCAGGAAGAAGGATGAGTAAGAGAAAAGGAGACAAGGCAGTGATAAGACCAGGGGAGGGGAGTAGTGGAGGGCAAATTGGGGAGTAGAGGTGCAGAACTGATGACCAAATCAAGGATTTTCCCCGCTGCATGGGTGGGAGTAGTGACATACTGCTGTAAACCTGAAGAGGATAGAAAATTCAGGAAATCTTCTGCGGTTGGGTCAAGAGGAGAAGAGAGGAGGATGCTGAAGTTCGCCAGCAAGGTTACCATTAGCCGTTTCTATACCAGCCATACACAGCACTGTACGGAACCCAGTGGTTCTCAACCCAGTCCTCTGGGACCCCCAGGCCAGTCAGGTTTTCAGGATACCCACAATGAATGTGCATGAGATAGATCTGCCTGCAATGGAAGCAGTGCCTGCAGATCTATCTCATGCATATTCATTTCATTGTGGGTATCCTGAAAAGCTCACTGGACTAGAGGTCACAGAGGTCTGGGTTGAGAACTTTTAACTTAGACAGTCCTGCTCAAGGGAGTTTACAATCTAGTCAAGACACACAGACAACACAACTTACTGAGCTTTCCTCCATAGACACAGAATGGGGGGAAAACCCTTAGGGGCCCTTTTACTAAAGCATACTAAGCGCGTAATGCGAGAATTAGCGCATGTCATCTGTTGGCGCGGGCCTGTGCTGCTGTCACATTGGCATGGCAGTTTGTGCCCGCCGATTTCCTCGTTAACTGCACATCACGCAATGGAGCGATGACTGGGCAGGTTAGAGGTGGAGAGTGAGCATGGACTGCACAATGCAATCACTGCAGGAGAACACAGCATGTGCAGTTAACGTGTGCACTAAACATCATCTCAGCGGGCGGCGTTAAGGGCACCTGCATTAATAGCAACTGCTGCTGCTGTGTGCAAGGGTACTTTTCAGCGTAGTAACTGCCAGGAATATTCTGGCCATGCCCCTCGTGGTTAGCGCATAACGTGTGCACTTACTGCGCATTTAGTTTTACTCAAAATGAACGGTTAAATGCACAAAAAAAAACAATTGACTACACTTTAGTAAAAGGGCCCCTTAGTAAAACAGGTTCAATTCCCACCAGTTACAAATAAGATTTTAAAAGATACCTTGTTAATTTGCAGAGAGGGAAACTAAAAAGATTTTTTAAAGCTAGGAATTCCTAAAGACAAAGAAATACAAAGTAATCATTTATTTCCATTTCTGGACAGTTACAATTCCAGCAGTCTTTAACATGAAATCATCTTAAACTTTGGAAGCAATTTATAACCCTGATTTGGATGTGTAAAAGGTCTTTTAGAAAAGTAGGGTCACACTTTAAAATATGTGCAGTGCAATCGGGTGTTTAGTCCTAGATGAGGCATGCTCAGGGGAGGAGCTCGGGCAGACTGTGGGTGGAGTCACACGTTATATGCATATTTTATAAAATGCATTTGTGTGTACCTACATCCATTACATGCTACTATTTATGCCCGCTCTTGAGCAAGTGTAAAGCTCCACGTTTTCAATGTAAACGCAATTTCTGTTGTATTTGTGCTGGTATATTATAAAGATAGATATCTTTATTAAATATGATTTTTAAAAAATAGATGACTTCTCCACTTCCAAACCCAGGCGACCGGTTATAAAAATTACCTGCCACGTGGCAGTAAAAAAAAGAATTTTTCATCCACAAAAAAATATAGCTGAAAGCCAAAGCTTAACCCAGTTTTGAATTTCTAAAACCTTTTTTATCTCCAAAAAAATTAACTTAAAAGTATAAAGACTATAGAATACTGGGCAAAAGAGACCATTCCTTGCAGATGGTGGCTGACTGGTAAGTGCTGATAATCTCCAAACACAATCCTTACAAACATTACTTAATAAAACAGCTTACAAATGCAGAAGAGTCGCTGCAATTATTTTAACTTGATCTCCTTAGGTTAGGTTGTGGTTTGAAATACCCCAGGACCAAAGCTGAGGATCTGGGGCCTCACGTAGGTATTTCAGGGAGATTCCCTGTCACCACTCTTGTTTTGTTTGGCACTTAATCCAATGGGCGCTCTCATCAACTCTTGGGGATATGGACTTAGCTCAAATCCTAAAGAAGGTACCAACCCAGAAGCAACTTCCCATCTGCTATTTATAGACGTCTATAAATAGCAGATGGGAAGTTGCTTCTGGGTTGGTACCTTCTTTAGGATTCAAGCTAAATCCATATCCCCGAGAGTTGATGAGAGCACCCATTGGTTCTACAGTTCCAGCAACCAACAATTAGCAGAGCAACTTCATCTGGTGAAAAATGTTTCTGATGACAACAGGATGACTTTTAGCCTTGACAGGTGTGCTAAGGCAACCTTTTTCAGAAGAAAATTGAGCAAAATTGAAAGCATCTCCCTTGCAGAGGGCTGTGACATCAAGGACCTTGATCAGGAAGGTGTATATATGTATCTCGAAATAGAAGAAGGAATGACACTTGAACAGAAACTATTGAGGGTGAAGACTAGTAAAGAATATTGCAGGAGATTAAAACTGTTACAAAAAAGTGCTTTAATATCACGAAATAAGATGCAAATCATCAATCAGCTGGCAATTCCTGTACTCTCATACAGTTTTGGGATTGTGAATTGGCCTCATAAAGATCTTGAAAAACTGAATGTGCGAACAAGAAAATTCCTCCATGCTCATGAAGTAATTTATAAGAATCACTATAGCTGAAGGAGGGCTAGGACTTATAGAGATTGATTACACATACAGAGCTACTATCATAGGCCTCCAAGCCTAGCTGACAGCATCATTGGATCCAAATACACAAAAAGTGCTGAAATATGAAAGTAAATGTCCAGAATCTGTCTCCATCATCAAACTTGGACTTCCGACGACTAGAAGGAATGAGTGAGAAACCACAAGCATGATTGGGAAAGGAAGTAACAGAATTTGCAAAATAAGAGAAAAAAACTCTTCAAAGTATTAGATCAGCAGGCCAGGAAAAACAAGTGGCAAATGCACAAATACAGTGGAAAATACAGAGTGTTACTCCAAGAACCTTTTGTCGATTAAGAACAGACATGAGAATGGTTGAGGAGAGGTAGACTGAAACAAAAGGATGAAGGATTAATAGTTGCAGCTAAGGACAGCGGATTACGGACGAGACCGTTTACGGCGAGTATTGAAAAAACTGGCACAACAGACATATGCCGATTCAGTAAGAAAAAGCTGGAAACAGTGACTCACCAAATAGCAGACTGTGAAGTTCTGATGGAGGAAAATTTCTATACAGAAAAGCACAACAAAGTAGCACACCTCCTTCACTGGAAACTCTGAAAACACTACAACATCACTGTCCCCGAAAAGCACTGGGATCATGACCCTAAGAGAATAACAGAGAATGAAGAGGTTATGATCACCTGGGACATTCCCATGCTGATGGATAAGAAACTGGATGCCAGGAAATCTGACATAGTGGTAAAGAAGAAGAACACCAGAACGGTATTGATAATAGAAGTGGTACTGAATGATTATTCTGTGAATTGCATGGGGAGGCAGAAGATCCTGAAGTACCAAGAAATGCAGTCAGAGACCAAGAAAATATGGCAGAAAGATACGGAAATATTTCCCATTGTACTGGGAGCCACAGACTTGATAGAGAAGAATTTCCAAGCACATCTCTGAACACACTACTAAGACACTTATCCACTCCTTAATCACTTCCTGTCTTGACTATTGTAACCTACTCCTTGTTGGTCTCCTGCTAAATCATCTCTCTCCCCTTCAGTCTGTTCAACACCCTGCTGCATGGCTAATCTTCCGCCAGCCTTGTCATGCTCATATTACCCCTCTTCTCAAGTCTCTTCATTGGCGCCCTATCCGTTTCTGCATCCAGTTCAAACTTCTCCTTCTGATCTATGTGCATTCACGCTGCAGCTCCCTCACTACCTTTCCCCTCTTATCTCTCCCTACATCCCTCCTTGGGAACTTCGCTCTTCTGGCAAATCACTTCTATCTGTGCCCTTCTCTTCTATTGCTAAGTCCAGACTTCACTCCTTTCATCTCGCTGCTCCTTATGCCTGGAACAAACTACCTGAGTCTGTACGTCAGGCGCCTTCTCTGGCCCTTTTCAAATCCAGGCTGAAAACTCACCTCTTTGCTGCTGCTTTCGAATCTTGACTCACCTGATCTCCTTTGTGTTTCCTTACCATTCCCCCTAGATGGATCCCATGTCTACAACTATTGTGTTGCCTGTCTTGACTAGACTGTAAGCTCTGATGAGCAGGGACTGTCTCTTACATGTCTGTGCAGCGCTGCCTACATCTACCCTGGCTTAGAAGTGGGGTTCACGACTGCCATAGTGTGCGCAAAACTAACCCATTTGGAGAAACTACCCCCAGTAAACTATCCATTTCCAGACATTTCAGGAGACTGAGGAGAGAGGGAGGGAGATAAGAAGAGATTGTTTTTAATAAGTGATAGAGCTTGGCAGGGAAAGGGAAAAAGACAAGCAAAAAAATGAAAGGAAAAAAAAGGAAAGAGAAGATAGAAAAAAGAAGAAATGGTCTCTGTATTCTGTGTCATTCAGAGACTTGAAAGGGAAATGATGACTGGTAGTGAACCACTGCAGGAAAAAAAATGCACTTGAATGAGTGTCCAAGATTTCCAACCATGTTCTCGACTCGGGAATTCCACACAACAGAGATCAGAAATGGAAGGAAAGGTGAGGGATGGAGTGGGGTGAAAAATAAGGAAAGAAAAACATTTCATACTCCTGTGTACCAAATACAAAGAAAATAAAAGCCGCTAGAAGTATGTTTTCAAAGCAGCTAGAGAGACCAAATAAATATTTGTACTTTTCTAGGAGGAACCAAAATCAGCAAGAATTGCTTTAAAATCCTGGCGCCAGTTGGATCTGTTACGTAGCTGCAGTCACCGTTCTCTAGGGACTAGCTCTGGTTTTATATTTGTTGGAACACAGAATTATCATCTAAATTTTAAAAATAAAAATAATACTAGTCTGTCTTGGCTAGACTGTAAGCTCTGATGAGCAGGGACTGTCTTTTACATGTTGTACTGTACAGTGTTGCGTACGCTCTGTGGTGCTATACAAATGATCAGTAGCAGAGCCAGAAAACGCTGCATCTATAAAATGCTCTGTTTCCTAAGTAAGGGGCCTATGCACTTATAGTTTTCCCCTAGTTTGCGTCTATAGGGAAAATATTCAGTACCTAGGACCCTAAAGCAGTCAGGTTTTCAGGATATCCACAATGAATATGCACGAGAAAAATCTGCATGCCTATTACCTCCATTATATGCAAATCTCACTTGTGCATATTCATTGTAGATATGCTGAAAACCCAACTGGCTGGGGGTCCCCCAGGACAGATCAGAGAACCACTGCCCTAAAGTGAATTACAAAGGATGTTCCCAATTTCTGGATTAGCCAATCACAAATTAATCAGGTCTTGATATATATGTTCCCATAATTATTACATACCCATCCAACTAAATTGATGATGGTCTTTTATGCTTTTGGTGCCCGTAAAGTTCTTTGGCAGGGTGTGAGAGAGAGGCAGGGAACAAAGCTGCTTGCATTTTCCACCTGGAGAGCACAAAAGCCAGATGTTCTGAATTTACTGTGAAGAGGTTCTTGGCTAACATCTGTGCTGCAGAAAGAGGAGAAGACAAAATGTGATGGCCTCTATAATCTCCTCTTCTTGCTCTGTGAAGCTCTTCTGTTTCGTGGCTTCATAGGCAATGGGAGTGGAATCTAGTTGGCCTGGTGCTTCCAGACAAGAGCCAGGTATTGCTGTTACGGGTACACCTGGATGTCTGTGGGTGGGATGAAGAAGTTTACCTGCTTTACCTGCACCGGCATTTGCCTCACCCAAGGGACTTTAGAGAACCTAGTAGGAAGGAGTATGGGGACAGTCTCTGTGAGGAAGGCTGAATGAGTAAAGATTTTTCAAAGAGTTTTTTTCTTCACTATTCCTTAAAAGGGAGTGGCATGATTTTATGAAATTGGCATTGGTTTAGGACACTGCCTTCTCTCTGCTGTACCGCAGAAAGATCACATTAACCAGAGCAGGTCTGTGCTGTGTGTTGGATTAAGTAGCAGTTTAATTATGAGCAGAGCAATGCATATAAGATGAGCTCCTTAATGCACCAGAGCCTTAGGAACGAGAACTAACTACAAGAGCCATCAGGAACCTCCCACAAACATTTTTAAAATCATCAACTGAAAATGATTTCCAAACTAGTGCGATTAGCATTTAGCATATTAGGGTGGTCCTCTCCATTGGGATTATGGGCCTACTGAAATAAACCAAACGATGGCCAAAGACCTGTCAGAACTTATGATTCATGCCCTGGAGGTAGGCCATTCACATGAGGTTCATAATTCCATTTTAAATGCCTTCCTCTAATCCACACGTCTTCAATCTTGCACATAGCAGTGTAAGCAGCCGCGTGACTGTCTCTAGTCATTTTTAACTTGGAAAACCCTACAGGGGTTGGGGAGGGCTCTTAACTCAGCCGTAGTTTGGAGGAGCAGGAATGTATGATCTATAGATCCTACATCGCAATGACATTATTGTGTATCCTGAGGGTGAGAGCCCAGTCTGAAACAGCTTACATGTGTGGCGTGGTGCTGGGAGGGTGAGAGAGAATTAACCCATTAGTGTTCTGGTAAAATGACATGGTATCTTGCCTGAAACAGTCTCCCATCACAAGATCCTAATCGTTGCAATGTCACCAGCAGATTTCAAGTTTCAAATTTATTTGATATATAGCATATTGGTTCAGTATCTAAGAAGTTGACAAAATACAAAATCAAATATAAAATGGGGGAAAAGCACAGAAAGACAATGAATACAGAAAACAGAGGGAACAGAAGGAGGGGGGAGAATTGACTCCTTAATCTGCATACCCCTGAGATTCCCAAACCCAGCACACTGCCGACCAGGGAACAAGGAAACAGGGGAAGGAAATATACAATTACGCTCTAATTAGTTCATCCAGGTTAATCCCAGTTCCAGCACACTGAGCCCACAGAGGCCTAATTCAGCCAGTCTGAAGTAATAGCTTTCAGGGTTGTAGGCATAATTCAAGGGGTAACGCATTGCACAGATGAGGGACCCTCACATCGCCCCTGATCTTACTCTGTCTGCCCTGAGGTGGAATCAGGAAAAGATTGTGTTGCAAGGAGCACGATGATAGTGTGGGAGCCTATGGAATCAGGAAAACAGACAGTCCAGCATAAAAACTAACACTATGACTTTAAAGGAAATGCTCAATTAAATCGGCAGCCAGTTTTCCTCCTTCAAGAGGGATGCCATAATCATAGCATCTGCCTCCGGCAATCAACCTTACTTCTATAGTCTGCAAAGACTAGATACAAGGGGATTTGAGGCCCTGGGAAAAGGGCAGCGGTGCGAAGTGACTCCAGATCAAGGATAGCAGGACTAGGGCTAATTCATCGTTATACCTCCTTTACACGAGCTCTCAGTCACTTTCTCCCATGGCCCAGGTCTCAGCACAGAATTCTTGCTGCAACTCGATGTTCCTTTAACAGATTCCATATGCGTTTCTGAAGGCGCACAGAAGCCTCGTACGGATTGTCTTCGCCCTCTCTCCATATCCTTCAATCCCATTTCACTCTATCTTCTCCCCCCCCCCCCCCTTTCCTCTTCTCTCTCTCCTTACTTAGTCTAAATCCCTAACGCCTCGCCTTCTCTCTTTGCAAAGATTTGCTGCCCATGAAAATAAATTATTGAAAGGGCACAACAGCTTCCAAAATTGATTTTCCACTTTCCTGATGTTAAATCTGTGTCTGTTCACTTGCTTCACCTTTCTAGGCTATTTTTCTTTTACCTATACGCATAAAGGTATCCTGTGCCTTTAAGAAATAGATGATAAACGCGCTCTCCCCCTCTGTGAGCTATAAACATGCTGCTTACATTGGTCCATTATAGAAGGGTTTGCAAATTTGATGTAGTCATGATAGAGCTTTTTTGTTTGTTTTGTGTGGGTGGGGAGGGGGGGTTGTTCTTTTTGGGGTTTGAGGTTTTTTTAAGGGTCAACTTTAGCAGGGCTTCAAAAAAGGATAAGTTTCCACAGGGAAATAAGAATGTCCGGGGGGGGGGGGGGTAACTGTGTTCGAGTACTGAGATGTCGCAACCCCCTGTCCTTTCTTTAATATGCACTAAGAGGGTGAGCAAACCCCTCATTAATAGGCTAGTTAAAAGTCAAAAGGATTTCGTCAGCGCAAAGGGAAAGGAGAGATGGGAAGGCGCCCTCGTAAAAACGAATTAAATGGCCAGTAATCGACTATGTAAGCACGTTTCTGTCTTCTTATGCCCCCCCCCCCCCCCCCCAAGCAATGTGCCTCATCTGTTAGCGATTTCGGTTCGTGGTTATGCATCACACGGCGAGCAGCAAGAGGCAAATATGGCCTGGATCAGCTGGAGGAAAAACAAACAGGTCTGATTGTTTCCACATACGCGTACAACCACCACCAGGGCTAAGCACGTACCTAGAAACGCAGTTCAGGTCCGTCCCATCAAGGTCTCGCTAGAAGCTGCAGAGGGGCCGCAGGTCCATCCAGAAACCGGGTGCAGAAATCACACGGCGAAGGACGGAAGACCTGAGATAGTATCAGCTGGCAACAGAGGAGACGTCAGGGCCGGATCTCCTCCTCTCCTCTCCGCGTCCAAACCCTCTGCCCCCCTCCAGCAAGAGACGAGACAGCCTGCGAGGAACGAAAGCAAAGGGGCTGGGACAGAAGACGCAGAGAGCCCCAGATCCGGGAGCCCAAAGGTCACCATCGATACTCTCCAAAGCCCCAAAGTGCCTGGTTCCGCTCGGCTCCAGCTCACAGGCTCTCTCACCCCCGCTGCGAAGCTGGACGTCCAAACGACAAAGCCCGAAACTCCACTGCAGCCGATCCCACCGAAAGATCGGCAGAGAAAAAAATCCCAAGTTTCAAATTCCTTCCCCTCTGAGTCTGCTCGGGACTGCAATGTTAGAAAAAGCCATAAATTCAGATGCCACGGAACCTTCTTCAGACCAAGTTTCCCTTTCTTGACACCGAGCGAGGAGGGGACTGAGTTTGGCCGCAGTTCTCGGCTTCTCTCGTTTTAGCTTCGTCCTCTCCTGCCGAGGGCACCGTCCTGGGAAAAACAGAGCTGCTTACACGCCAGGCAATAAGCCGAAGTGGGAGAGGATCGTTATAACGGGGGCAGCGTTCTGTGCCCGGTTATTCCCTCACCATGCGTCAGTTAGTTTTGATCCTAGCTGGGAGCCAAGGCAACGAACAGCAAAGCTACAGCGCCTCGCAAGCTCGACCGGAGGTCTGCAAGCTGCGGCTTTCCTGTATTGGTCACAGTGTAACACTCCAAAACAAAATATTTGTACTGTTGTTGGGCGGCTTAATATTGATTTCATTCCCTCTTAGGGTCTACACTCGATATCCCACCAAATTCGGTCTTTAACTATCTTTAATATCGTACAATTAAACGCTTTTTGCGTGGGGCACAATTCCCACGAGTGTATGTGCAAAGAACTTCTGTATTGTAGGCTGTCTCGGTGCGGATAATGGCATATAAGCACTGTAAGAGTGGTTGCACGTTTATCCACTGCAAAAAAGCGTATCCGTGCTTTCTCTCTGTACACATTCTAATGTATTTCAATGTCAGTTTGTCCCGTTTATGTGCTTTTGGCTCAGTCGGAACCAGTGCTGGTACCTTCATTTGCAGCCTTTTCTATTTATCTGATGTCGTCTGTATCCCCGAGTATTTAGTCATTTAGCAGTGAGGTTCCTAGGCTGGGGATACCGTGCACCAGGGCTCCTTTCAGATACTGTGAATTCAGCCACTAGGTGTCACCCTGGAGCACAAGAGTAAAAGATCTGACTGGGGGCATACCAAAGGGGTCTTCCCTAAGGGTGAACATAACACTGCTACTGAGCTACACTTTCACCATCACTATTTTATGTCAGGATCCCTATCTCTGGCCCTCACAAGTAAGACCCATCGGTGCCAGGCATAGGAACAGGACCTAGGGCCTCTAGCATTCACAGGGGTCAGCCACTATAGACACCATGAAAAAAAAGTTGCTTTTCATTGGCTATGTAAAGTCTCACAAAGCCTTTAGTAACAGGAGAGAAGACACAAGCCAAGAAGACAAGGAAATGTTTATGGAGGACCTAGCACCCCACAACTGTCACAAAAAGCAATCTCTTCTCACCAGACCTCCTGACTTAGGTAGAATTGACACTGCAAGGTGCACCTCACAAGAAAATCTTTTCCATGATTGTGGAGCTTCTGACTCAGGTATCAAAGAAACTATTCTCCTCTTTTTACTTTTCAACCACAGTGTTTCCAGACTGAACATTTTTCTTCAATTAATATTCACCTATCTTCCTCCCAGCCTTCAGGTTCTGAAAAAGTCTAGAGGAGTTCACAAGGACCCCTAAAACACCAGTTAAGATAATTATTAAGTTCCCAGTTGGAACCAGTAGAACAAAGGTTCTCAACCTAGTCCTCGGACACATCCAGCCAAGCAGGTCTTCAGCATATCCGCAAGGGATATGGTTGAGAGCTTTGCATGCAAATCTATCTCATGCATATTCAATGAGGATATCCCAGAAATCTGTTGGACTGGGTGTGGTCCAAGGAATGGGTTGAGAACCTCTGCAGTAGAATAAGGAAGATCCCAATTTTCAAAGCTTCACTTCATTCCTGAAGAACAATACGTGAAGTTCCAGAATATTCTTCCACTGATTTGAATGATAGTAAGCCTAGCAGCTTGTAAAATCCAAATGTATTCATATAGGTCAAGTCTTTCCAAACCTGTCCTGGGCATCCTAGCACCAGTTGGGTTTTCAGGGTATCAATAAGGACTGTGCATGAGATAATTTGCATACATTGAAGATCCAGTGCATGCAAATTGATCTTGTACATATTCATTGTGGATATCCTAAAATCCTGACTGGATGTGGGATCCCCTGATGTAGATAAATAGATTGGTGCACGCTCAGCCAGTCTAGCTTTCCAGATATCCACAGCAAGTATAGCATAGCTACTCACTTGTAACAGATGTTCTTCAGAGACAGCAGGAATCCGTCCTTATATATGGGTGACGTTGACACCGACAGAGCCCGCACAGTAGCCTCTCCCTAGTTTTCAAAGAAAGTCTTTGGGAGATGCACCACACATGCATGGCCCCCTTCCCATCCAAGGGTTACATCTTGCCTCAGTAGGATGATATAGCTCAAAGTTAAAAAGTTCTCTGTTCAATGTAAAGTATACAGAAGTATACATAATTTGTTAAATTGTTCCATGTAAACCGCCCTTGATCACTGGAAGGGGCGGTATAGAAGAAATAAGTAAATAAATAAATAAATAAATAAATAAAGGCAAAAAATGACACAAAAAAAGCAACTCCATCGGGAGATGGGAGGCTTGTGAGGACTGATTCCTGCTGTCCCTGGAGAACACCTGTTACAGGTGAGTAACTACGTTTTCTCCAGGAACAAACAGGAAGTCAGTCCTCACATATGGAACTCCCCAGCTACAGGCTACTGAAAACCTGAAAAAAGCCACAGGTGCCCAGGAAAAGGTGAGCCATGAGCAATAGCACTGAGTCCTTGCGAAGACACTCCCAAGCGGCCCAAGTGTCCAGCAAGAAACCAGCACTGCGGTAGCATGAACACACAAGGGCAGAGGGCAAGAGTTGCCCATACCCCGAATAGATGACGGAGTACTGCCTGACCAAAGGTACTGTCCCTACAGGACTCCCTCTCCAGGCAGTAATGAGCTGTGAAGGTATGGACTGAGGACCAGGTGGCAGCCACCATGGCCTGACACTGTGCCACCTGACACAGATGCAACCATGGCCTGACACAGATGCCACCATGGCCTGACACTGTGCGTCATGACCCAGCACTCTAGCGCGAGCCCAGCCTGCTCATAGGCAAGGGTAATGCAGTCCACCACCCAGGTGGACAGAGTACGCATGGTCACCGCTGCCCCCAGCTGACTGGGGTCATAAGAAACAAAAAGCTGTGAGGCTTTGCGGTGGCCCTTGGTACATTGGAGGTAGAAGGACAGTGCCCTGTTACAGTCCAGAGTATGAAGGACTATCTCCGCCCTGCTGGTGTGAGGCCGCAGAAAAAAATGAGGAGCAGTACCTCCTGATTGAGGTGGAAAGGGGACACCACCTTAGGAAGGAACTTGGGGTGCATGTGGAGCACGACAATGTTCTTATAGAACCTCATGTAAGGTGGATCCACCACCAATGCCTGGAGCTTGCTGACCCTGAAAGCTAACATGAGCGCGACCAAGAACACAAACTTGATAAAGTGGTAGTGCGCCAAGAGTGCACTCAGGTGGACCCTAACCAAGTTGGACTTCAGTCCTGCCTGAGACAGGTGAAGCAAATAGTGCAGCACAAGCTGCACAGAGCACCACAGTGAGAATCTGTGCCATTTGAAGGCATAAGCCCGTCTTGTGGAGGTCCTACGGGAGGCCAGGAGGACTTCCTCCACCTCCCCTGAAAGGTTGAAAGGGAGCAAAGCTACCCTTTCAGCAGTCAGAGACCCATGTTGGGGTGTAGGAGGGAGCCCTCCTCCTGTGACAGCAGCCCTGGGGCACTCCCCAGGGGAACCGGAGGGTGCCGTGGATAAGCAAAGGAGCAGTGGGAACCATGGTTGCCTGGGCCACCGAGTGGCTACTAGTATCAGCAATGCCCTATCATGATGAGCCTTGAACAAGGTCTTGGCAATCAGCAGCATGGGCGGGAAGACATAGAGAAGACCCTCCGTTCATGGGATGAGGAATGCATCCATTGCTATTTGGTTCGGGTGTGGCTGCCTGGAGCAGAAGCAGGGCAGCTAGGTGTTGGCCGGGCTAGCAAAAAGATCCATCCGTAGAGTCCCCCAGAGCTAGAAGAGTCGGTAGGCCACTCTGGGGTCTAGCCACAACTCGTGCTGCTGGAGGACCCTGCTTAGTCTATCCGCCAGGGCTTTATCCTGGCCCAGCAGATACACCGCCTGCAGGAGCATCCCATGGCAGTTTGCATACGAGCAAAGAGCTACTGCCTCTTGGCAGAGGATGTATGACCCTATGCCCCCCTGCTTGTTGACGTAGAATGGTGTTGCAAGTGGTGATGGAAGGCTTGCAAGGCTAGGGATATGGCCAGAAGCTCCAAGAGGTGGATCTGCTGCTGACTCTCTGTCTGTGATCAACTGCCCTGAGTACAGAGGCCTTCGCAGTGGTCTCTCCAGCCTAAGAGTGGAGGAGTAACCTAATGGTTAGAACACTTAACCTTCCATTGCCTCCGAAAAATCCAAGTTATCAATGTCCCTGTTTAATGTACATTACCAAGTTTAAGCTACAATGTAAACTGCTTTGATTAAAATGATAAAGCGGTATAAGAAACCTGTTAAATATATAAGAGGAAGGTGTCTGTGGTTAGGACCCCCTGGGGGTAGGGCCTGGAAGGGCATCCCAGCCAGGAGGTGCTAGGGGGCTTGTCACCAGGCGAGAGAGTCAGCCAGCTGGCGGGTCATCACTATCCTGTCTCGCAGTTGGCCTGTGGCCTGAGTCCACTGGGAGTGGAGACTTCATTGAGTCGCCCTCATGTGAAGGTGTGCATCCGGGGTATATGAACTGTAGATGCAGGAGGCAGGCAGGCACCAAGTGTCAGTGCTGCACAACTGCAGCCAGCACCATGAGGCAATCGGCCCTGTCCCAGGGGAGGAAGGCTTTGGTCTGAACAGTATCCAGCCTTGCCCCTATGAACTCCAGACACTGTGTCCAGAGGAGATGGAACTTTGCGTGGTTTATTACAAACTCCCAAGTGCTGCAGGATGAGGATGGTGCGTGCCATTGTGTGTTGCACCTCTGTGGCAGTGCAGCCTCTTATAAGCCAGCCGTCCAGGTTGGGGAAGACAAAGGCTTCCTGGAGACAAAGGTAGGCCATGACTTCCAACAGGCACTTGGTGAACACCTCCCACCATGAACCTGAGGTATTTCCTGTGATTAGGATGGACGAGGATGTGTGTGTACACATCCTTTAGGTCCAAAGAGCATAGCCATTCTCCCAGCTGGAGGTATGGCAGCAGTGTTCCAAGGGAGAGCATTTTGAACTTCTCCTTCATTAGATGCCTGTTTAGATCCCACAGGTCCAGAATGGGTTGGAAGCCTCCAGTCCTCTTGGATACGAGGAAGGACTGAGAGTAGAACCCCCTGCCCCTGAGGTGTGTGGGCACCAGTTCCACTGCCTTGTCCTTGAGAAGGCCTGCGAGCTCTTGCAGTAGTAAAGTCTGGTGGAAGGGAGTCCTGGGGAGCTCTCCCGGAAAGAATGGAGGGGATGCCTGTGCCAGGTGGTGTAGGTAACCCTCCCTCACCACCTGCAGTGCCCAGGAGTTGGTGGTGATGAATGGCCACCGATGGGCGTAGAGAACCAGACATCCCCCTGGAGGAAGAGAGACTATGTCCAAGGAGTCAAAAACCCCCGCCAGACTGGGCTAGAGCTGGTGCCTGGGGTTTGGGAGCCTTAGGTTTACAAGGGCCATGGCCTTGTCCCTTGGCCTGCTGCCCTTGTTGGGGAACTGGGAAGGCCTGGTACTGAAGGTAGTTTCCATAAGCCTTCCTCTTCTTTGCATATATGGACTTCTTGGAGAGCCTGGTCCTCATCAGGAACTTGGACTCCAACTCTGCAGCTTTATCAGTCATAGGTTTGCTGAAGAGATTTTCTCCCTGGCAAAGGACATTAGCCATCTTGTCCTGAAGCCATTGCTCCAGGTTGGAGGACTGTAGCCAAGCCTGGCATCGGGCACCGATGCCCGTCACGGCTACTCTAGCCACCACCTCAAAGCCATTATAGGCTGCCCGAGTCATAAACTTGGAGCATTCTCTGACACCCGAGGCCAGGGTCCAGAACTGCTGGAGGGGCTCCTTGGAGAGACCAGCCAAGAACCCGGCAAGTTCCTTTGCCAGGTCCCTCAGGTACATGCCCATCTACAGCTGGAATGCCTGGATCTGGCCAATGAGCATCGAGCCCTAGTAACACTTCCTGCCCAGGGCATCCAAGGCACAGGCCTTCCTACCCAGGAGCACCAAGGAGTGCATGTTCTGGCTCTTAAGGCGACACATGGCCAACTTCATCACCATGGATTTATGTGGCAGCTGTGCTTTTTGGAAGCCAGGGCTCCGGTGGACCCAGTACATCAAGTCCAGCTGTCTGCTTACTATGGGCGCCGATGCAAGGGTCTCTCACATGCAGAGGAGCAACCATTCCAAGATTAGGGGAACAGGCACCAAGAGGGCCTCTTTCGGAGGAGCCTCGTACTGGAGGATCTCAAGTCCCTTGGTCCAAAGGTCATCCTCCAACTCGGTCTCGAAGACCAATGCCTTGGCCATGTCTTGCACAAAGTCGAGGAAAGCCGTGTCCTCAGGCAGGGACTGACGCCGGGTCTCAGTGGGAGATAGGTTGGAGGGCACATCCCACTAAAGACAGATTTCCGGGTTTTCATCACCCTCTGTCTCCCAATCTGACTCGTAGTCGGTGGAGGTGTCAGGGGAGGTCCGAACTCCGGGGTCAGGCCCTGAGCCTGATGTCCCCTGGCCCCCGGAGGCCCTGCGGTCGGAGTCATGTGCACTTATTGGGGATGACCTCTGTCCTGAGATCGGGACCAGTGTCAAGAGACCTGTCAAGGCTGGTGGTATTCAAGGATTGGCTCAGTGTCTGGGGAATTCCTCAAGATCGAGGGCCCGGTAGTTGGAAGTGATGACCCGTCAGAGCCAGGCATCAGTGCCTGCTGCTGGCCATGAAGGCAGATAAACTATGCTCCAAGGCCACCATCCTGGTCTCAAGGCCAGATGGCTCTGTAGCCTTTAGGGCGGGCGCCGAGGGACTCGGGCTCGATGCCAGCTCTGTCAAGTGGGAGACCTCGACCAGGATGGCCTCGTGGGTCCGAGACCAGTCACCAGATGCTGACAATTCCCATTGGGGTATTTTAGTCGGCCGCTCCTGCTCCTTCATGATGGGGACTGCAGGCCAGGGGCCCTTGGGACTTGCCCACTTTCCCATCCTAGTCTGCCGGTGTGGTCTTCGAAGGTTTCTGGCTCTTCCTCTGGGGTCTGGCTGGAGGACCCGCGGCCTCGGTGTTCTGAGGCAGCATGGTCTCCCCAGGGTTTCGGAGGGGGCCCTGGAGTGCGGTGTTGCCGGAGAATCCGGGATAGAGTCCATCTTATGGAAGAAGGACTCCCGCTTCTGCTGACGGCTCTTGATGGCCTTGGAGATCATCTTCTTGCAGAGACTGCAATCGAAGGGGTCATGGTTTGTCCCAAGGCATCAGAGGCAGCAGTCGTGTAGGTTGGTGTGCGACATGGTGTGGGTGCACTGGTCACAATTCTTGAAGCCACTGGCAGAGGCCATGGTGGGGAAGACAGCCCCCGCGAGGTTGAAAGCCTCGGGCCCAGCCAGAGAAAAAGGCGTGAAGCCGGTTGAGAAACTCTCAAAAAAGAAAAGAAAAAAGAACGGGCCCAAGACGTGATGCCGGGGCAAGCGAGCTCAGGGGCGGGAAAGGGACTCAGTATGAGACCGGAGAAAAAGAAAAGTTTAAAAGAAAAAAACAACAACACTTTTTCCAAGTTAAACAGACACACATCCGGTGGGCTCTACGGAAAAAATGAGACTGAGGCAAAATGGCACCCTTGGGCGGGAAGGGGACCATGCATGCTTGGCGCATCTCCCAAAGGCTTTCTTTGAAAGCTGGGAGAAGCTACCACATGGGCTCCGTCAGCGCCGACATCACCCCTATGTGAGGACTGACTTCCTGCTTGTTCCTGGAGAAACATGAGATAGACCTGCATACAGTGGAGGCACTGCAGGCAAATCTTTCTCAGGTATATCCATTGTGAATATCCTGAAAACCTGGCAGGCCTGTTCCCCCCCCCCCCTCCACTATAACTGCCTGGCTGCAGTGAAACACTGCAAAGTAGCATCCATGGTGCGAGGCCTTTGAGCGTAGGCGTGTGCTCAAGTTCTGCTGGGTCCTACCCCTTCAGACACAAAGCTTTCTGCCAGAGGGGGTGGGACCCAGTAGAGCTTGAGCGGAAGTTTTCTACCAGAGGGGAGAGGACCCAGTAGAGCTTAAGTGGAAGCTTTCTGCCGGAGGGGATGGGACCCAGTAGAGTTGAGCGGAAACTTTCTGCTGGAGGGAGTGGGACCCAGTAGAGCTTGATCAAAAGCTTTCTGCTGGAGGGGGTGGGGCCCAGTAGAACTTGAGCAGAAGCTTTCTGCCAGAGGGAGTGGAAGCCAGTAAAGCCTGAGCGGAAGCTTTCTGCTGGAGGGGGCAGGGCCCAGTAGAGCTTGAGTGGAAGCTTTCTTCTGGAGGGGGTGGGGCCCAGTAGAGGTTTAGCGGAAGCTTTCTGCTGGAGGGGGCGGGACCCAGTAGAGGTTGAGTGGAAGCTTTCTGCTGGAGGAGGCGAGACCCAGTAGAGGTTGAGTGGAAGCTTTCTGCTGGAGGGGGCGAGACCCAGTAGAGGATGAGTGGAAGCTTTCTGCTGGCGGAGGCAAGACCCAGTAGAGGTTGAGTGGAAGCTTTCTGCTGGAGGGGGCAGGACCCAGTAGAGCTTGAGCAGATGCTTTCTGCCAGAGGGGGTGGGACCCAGTAGAGATTGAGCGGAGACTTTCTGCTGGAGGGGGTGGGACCCAGTAGAGGTTGAGTGGAAGCTTTCTGCTGGAGGGAGCAGGACCCAGTAGAGCTTGAGCGGAGGTTTTCTGCTGGAGGGGGCGGGACCAAGTAGAGGTTGAGTGGAAGCTTTTTGCTGGAGTGGTTGGGACCCAGTAGAGCTTGAGCGGAAGCTTTCTGCTGGAGGGGGCAGGACCCAGTAGAGCTTGAGTGGAAGCTTTCTGCTGGAGGGGGCGGGACCCAGTAGAGGTTGAGTGGAAGCTTTCTGCTGGAGGCGGCGGGACCCAGTAGAGCTTGAGTGGAAATGTTCTGCTGGAGCAGGCGGAGTCCAGTAGAGCTTGAGTGGAAGTTTTCTGCTGGAGGTGGTGGGACCCAGTAGAGCTTGAGTGGAAACTTTCTGCTGGAGGTGGCGGGACCCAGTAGAGCTTGAGAGGAAACTTTCTGCTGGAGGTGGTGGGACCCAGTAGAGCTTGAGAGGAAACTTTCTGCTGGAGGTGGTGGGGCCCAGTAGAGCTTGAGTGGAAACTTTCTGCTGGAGGGGGTGGGACCCAGTAGAGCTTGAGTGGAAGCTTTCTGCTGGAGGGGGCGGGACCCAGTAGAACTTGAGTGGAAACTTTCTGCTGGAGGTGGCGGGACCCAGTAGAGCTTGAGAGGAAACTTTCTGCTGGAGGTGGCGGGTCCCAGTAGAGCTTGAGTGGAAACTTTCTGCTGGAGGTGGCGGGACCCAGTAGAGCTTGAGAGGAAACTTTCTGCTGGAGGTGGCGGGACCCAGTAGAGCTTGAGAGGAAGCTTTCTGCTGGAGGTGGTGGGACCCAGTAGAGCTTGAGAGGAAACTTTCTGCTGGAGGTGGTGGGACCCAGTAGAGCTTGAGTGGAAGCTTTCTGCTGGAGGGGGCGGGACCCAGTAGAGCTTGAGTGGAAACTTTCTGCTGGAGGTGGCGGGACCCAGTAGAGCTTGAGAGGAAACTTTCTGCTGGAGGTGGTGGGACCCAGTAGAGCTTGAGTGGAAACTTTCTGCTGGAGGTGGTGAGACCCAGTAGAGCTTGAGAGGAAACTTTCTGCTGGAGGTGGCGGGTCCCAGTAGAGCTTGAGCAGAGATCCATATTGTGCATTCTGCTTTAAAGTCTTTGGGGTGGCCAGGCAGAATAGGGTAGCAGCAGGGCAGGGGAGTAGAAGGGAGAAACAGACCCTGCAAGGGACAGGGATGATATGAAAGAAATGGAGGGCATAGGAGGAGAGGGGAAGAGAGGAGGAGATGCTGGGCATCCGGGGGTGGGAGGTAGGGAGGGGAAGGGAAGATTCTTCACACTGATTTCCTGTCCCGTGGGCCTAAAGGAGGTCATATTAAAAAAATAAAAAAACAAGTAAGGAACGGAAGGGGAAGGGAAATATTGGGCATGGGGGATACAGCTTAAGGTTCACCTAGGACATCAGATACCCTTGGGCCTGCCCCAGGTCTAGTGGCATCACTCCCAGTCCTGTTGAGGGCCACAAATAGGTCAAGTTTTGAAAACATCACAAATTCATAAGTATGAGGTACATTTGTATACATATTAATGTCATTATATGCAAATCTCTCTCATGCATATTCATTAGGGATATCTTGAAAACCTGGCCCATTGGCAGCCCTTGGGGACCGCGAGTGAATAGCACTAAAATAGCCCCACCTCCACCTCTTCCCGCAGGTGTTTCTGATTTTGGGACCTATAGATGCGGCTTTATAATGCTGATTCCTCTGTTGAGATGGCTCTTGTGAACTAAATAAATGGTTCTGACCACTTTTAATCAGTGTTTCTGAAGCCGGTCCTGAAGTATTATTTATTTATTTATTTAACGGGTTTTATAGACCGCCTCTTCTTTAAATCGAAGCGGTTTACATTATAACTTAACATTTTCACATTATAACAGTAGGATATTAATTTAGTTTAACAATACAACATTTAGCTTGTGCTAAAACTTATTTACAAGAAGGGTTACTCGTGTTTTAAGCATCTTAACTTTTGTGGTCTGATCGTTTGTCAGGTGCTGTGGGTACTAAGTGATCTTTCCAAGGTGCTCTTTGAACAGGTTTGTTTTCAACTTTTTTCTGAAGTCTTTTATATCTTACGTGGATTTTACATCCTCCGGTAGTGTGTTCCATAGTGTCGGAGCTGCAGGTGAGAATGCTCCCCAAACCAGTCCGATTTTCAGGATAGGCACAATTACTATGCACAAGATAGATGTACACTATGGTTAGCTTAAAAAGCAGACTGGCTAGGATGGGGGTATCAAACTGTAACTCTTGCGGGTCACAAACCAATCTCGTTTTCTGGATATCCTTAATTACTATTCATAACTAAAACACCACCCCACACAGACCTAGAAAACTTCCCACAATAATAAAGAAGATTCAAATTAATTACAATGGCTACAATAAATAAGAGTCTGAAATATTTCATACAGTCAAGCAGGTGGGTTTTGTAATTATTGTTCATGAGATCTATTTGCATGCAATGGAGCCAATGCATATTCTGAAATCCTGACTGGTTTGTCACCCCTGGGCTAGGGCTGGCTTGAGAAACATTGTTTTAAACTCTATTAACTAAGTGCAGAGAGGAGTCCAAATGGGCACAGCCTACGTTGTTCCTGCTAGAGCTCCGCTGGGGCACTTTGATGCGGAACTTCACCTATGCTCTTGAATATGGTAAAGACAGAGTGAAACAAACACTTACCCCAGTGAATCTTCTGTCCCCACAGTGGGCCCAGATTTGTATAGCAGCAAGTAACCTAAGACCCCATGCACACAGACGTAATATCTAAAGACCCAGGGATTGGAGAATTAGTGCTTTCCCTGGGACCTGTTACAAAGCCTGTGAAATACACTCCTGAGTCAGTGACCGCTGCAACAAAGCCCCTTCCAAGGCAAACTGACTTCTTTCTTGCAGTCCAGTCCCTAGAATGGCTGATGGTCCAATGGAGGTGGCCGGAAGTCTCAGAGACCATGGTACAGGGGGAAATGGGAAAAAGCAGAGGCTAAAAGGCTGCTGCTGACCAGCAGTTGTCCAATGGAAAAGAGAAACTGTTAATAAAGGGGCTGTTGTTGTTGTTAAGTGCCGTCGAGTCTGTGTCAACTCATGGCGACCCTCTGGCTAGTTGTCCTAAATCGTGTTCAGTCTTCAGCTATGCGGCTCATTGTTGATAGAATGGTATCTATAACTGCTGTTATTGTATCAATCCATCTCATTGCTGGCCTTCCTCTTTTGCATTGACCTTCTGTCTTGCCAAGCATGATGTCTTTCTCTAATGATCTCTCTCTTTGCATGATGTGTCCAAAGTATGAAAGTCGAAGTCTTGTCATCTGATCTTCTAAAGAAAGCTTAGGTTTGATCTCCTCTAATACCGACTGGTTTGTTCTTCGGGCAGTCCATGGTATACACAGTATTCGCCGCCAGCATCATAATTCAAAGGCATCAATTTTCTTCCTGTCTATCTTTTTCACTGTCCAGCTTTCACATCCATATAATGTTATTGAAAATACCATGGCTTGAACAAGTCCAATCTTTGTATGGAGAGAGACATCTCTGCTCTTGAGATTCTTGCCTAGGTCCTTCATAGCCATTCTGTCAAGAGCAATGCGTCGTCGGATTTCTTGATTGCCTGTTGCTTCTTTATTGATAGTTGATCCAAGTAGGTTAACGTTGTTCACGATTTCAATTTCTTCTCCATCAATGATGATGAACTTATTCATTTTGCCACTTGGTTTCAATGTCCCACCCAGTTGAAGGGATAATAGGAATGATGGCTGAAGCCCCTCAAAACATCACACTCCAGGAAATGTGGCAAATGACCACTATAATAGGTTTCATTAAGAAACTCTGCTCCCTTTTTTTTATTTGCAGCATATAAGTAAATAAATTAGACTGGTTAAACCTTCAGGATCATCAAGCCCACTATCCTGTTTCCACCTGTGCCAATACAGATCACAAGTACCTGACAGGATTGCAGAGAGTGACTAGATTTCGTGCTGCTTGTTCCAGGAATAACAGTGGCTACCACCAAGTCTACTTGATTATTAATGGTTTATCAGCTTTTCTTCCAGGAACTTGTCCAATTCCTTTTTTAAACCCAGCTACACTACTGTTACCACATTCTTGGGTAACATATTTCAGAGCTTAACTGTGTTCAATTAAAAAAATATTTTGATTTGTTTTAAATCTGCTTAGTAACTTTGTGGCTTGTCTCCTAGTCTTTGTACTTTTTGAAAGATGAAACAAATGAGTTATGTTTATCCCTTCCACCCCACTCAGGATATTATAAACGTCTATCAAAGCTCTTTTCAGCCCTTCCTTTGTCAACCTGAAGAGTCCTAAGCTCTTTAATCTTTCATCCTAAGGGTCATTCAATCCTCTTGATCAGTGTGGTTACCCTTCTCTGTATCTTAATCAAAATGCAGAAAACAGAACTCCAGCTTTTTTGTATACTCCCCCAGAATGCATGTCCCCTCTTATATATCCATCTTTTAACAGCTGCAACAGGAAAGGGAGGGGCTTCAACATCTTTGGATAGTTTTTAAAGTTTTCAGTTGACCTTGGTAGGCAATTAGGAGGATGAAGTTCCCCCAACCCCAAAGTGGTCTCTTTAGCACTCAAATCTGATAGAAGTTGGATGCATAGACTTTTTTTTTCAAACATCAAGATGTTCCCCTCTATGATGAAATGGTTTATGTTTTCCAGACTATTTCCAAAGACATAAAACCTTTTGGAATATGCACCAGCAGGAGCATCTCAGCTTCCACGGATCTTTTCTCCACAGTGTATCGGAGTTGCCAAGTTACCCAGTTCTAGGAGTGAGGTTTTAAGCCAGTCCTGGATTTCTGTCAGTCTCATGCGGATACATTATGGGACCTGCAGCAGTGATTCCAATGGATAGAATCAGGGGCTACAACTATGAGCATGTATTGCAATGCTAATGTACCGCAAACCCAGAACTGGCAAACAAAAATCTCTCTCCTGGAACTGGGCAACTCTGGCGTATTATGAGATATCAGGAAGTACGGTTTGTCTTTTATAATTTACAGCAATTTGGGGGCTCTCGAATTGAACTTACGCCACTCTGATGTCAGAGACTGAAGGTGAGCAGTATCGACAACATCCCAGCACTTTTGGGGCTGTTCCTAGAGAGCCGATTGTCCATATTACTGGTAAGAATCCCCAGTGATCCCTTCCAAAGTCGGCAGTGCTGACGCGGCGGCTTCTTGTGCTTTGTAATCATGAAAAGGGAATTCTGGCCAGCTTGAGGGATTTGCAGCAGCACTTTTATTGGGGGACAGAAAGTCTTGTGCTCTATGAATCACATCTTTATTTCATTCGTAAGCAGCTCAGACTCGTGGTACATGACCAGAGTTTCAAGCGGGCTTAGCAGCAACCGCAGGAAATGTGTTTGACGTGCTGAAGAAATTGACAAAGACTTGAGATGCTGAAAATGCTAATGAGTTGTAACTTAGACAATATTTTTCTTTTTTAATTTTAAATAATACTTTACAGTAAGAATATATAAATAAATAAATAAATCTGTATGTGTTTTATGCCATAACCACTCTCTTCTCTCCAGCAGGCTTTGCATAGGAGCCTGGAAGGTTTAAGATGGGGGAAAACAAAGCCGAGGCTGAAACTGGCTCATGTGTCAGATTGCAAGGACCTCAGCTAGAAGCATTACAGTGTCTCTGGTTGTACACAGCACTGTACAGCGGTGAGAAGTATTCAGGCATAATATGCCCCCTTCACCCAAAGAGCTTACAATCTATGTGGGTAACTGAGGCAATGGGAGATAAAGTGACCTGCCCAAGGTCACAAGGAGAGTCAGGGACACAGGCGGGATTCAGACCTTGCTTTGCCTGGTTCCTCTGCAAGAGATTATTCCCATAGTCTCCATACACCGATAACCACTTATAAATAATCATAGACAGCGGAATGGGGTGGGCCACAAGGACCATGGTCCCACCAATATTTTCCCAATACAGCACGAGCAACTAGAGAGCTTGGGGAGAGGGACCGGAGATTGATTTGTTTGGCCTCTGCAACCAAAAAAACGTTTTGCTACCCCTGCAAATCATCATAAGTTAAATATATACATTAATGCAGAAAAAAATCATGTTTTTAATTCCACAGTGGTGAGGAGGAGATTGCAAAAGCTCCATGTGGTGGAAACTGAATCCTCATCAATGAGGGGGAAAGGGGAAAGCAGAATAGGTGGCCCAAACGATCCTTTGTGGCCAACGCCCATGTTTCTGAAGCTGCAGAGTCCTCTATCCTTATAATGGTGGTTTATCTGACCAACTGCTCCATTGGCTTCCTTTCACTTAATATTTCAATGTGGTGGTGGTGGTGCGGAGGTGGGGAGGGGGGTATTTTAGCCAGAAGGTCTGTTACCATGAGGAAGATTTGGTGATCAGCTTATGATGCTACTACTACTATTAATCATTTATATGCGTAATTATGCCTAAGACAGACGCATCATGAGATTGCTTTATGTTAGCGCCAGGATCAGCCCAACCATTAGGAAAACTAGCTGATGCCTAGGGTGTCAACTTTGAAGGGGGGGGGGGCGGCAAAAGAGCAGGGCATTCAAAGCTAAACTATAGATTCTGACAACCTGTGGTGGGGTGTAAGGCTTAAGGTTTGCCTATGGTGCCGACACCTTGAACCGACTCGGTACGGCCCTGGGAGCACCCTATAGACAGCTGTACATCCTTGTCGTGGTACCTTTCCCCCTTCCTCTTTCATGTGTCACCTCTCCTGCTATGACTAATGACTTCCTCAGTGGTATGAAACTCTTTCAAGCTCTACCGTGGCAAGAAATGTCAGAAAATAAGTAAAGCAAACTGAACACAGGCAAAACCTCTTTTTCCTTCTCATGCCAAGAGACTCCCCCCTCCACATTCCTGTCCCCTTTACCTTTCACTGCTGGCATCAAAAACATGAGTCAAACCACGTGACCCATAGTAAAAAAAAACCCTTTGAATAGCTAGCAACAAAACAGATTTCAAAACACTGGAGCTCTTCCTACCCCCACACAGCACAAGAAATCTATTCTGTCCTCGGGAAGACATTTCCCAGGACAGGGCTATACATTCATCTATGTACTGTACGCTCAGAAGCGTATACCCACAGACGCACAGCACAGGCCAGGCTGGACACCTCTCAAGAGAATATACAGAAAGTAGGGTTATGCACACATGCAAATTAGGGATGCGCATTTGTTTTGAAAGAAAATGAAAAATGCAACCCAAACGCTTGTTTAATTTGAAATGAAATGACTCAAAGAAAACAAAGTGAAATTCATGATTGTTTCATTTTTAGGACATGCTGCTTGCAAATAGCTGCTCTTAATGACAAAAAAATGCAACCAAACTCCCCCAGCCCCAAACAAAAGAAACAATAGTAGCTGATATGGAAGGAATGACTAGGTGGGCCACCTGGTCTTTTTCTGCCCTCATGTTTCTATGTAAATTTTGAAAAACAAAGTGTGCATACCAACATGAACCAAGCATTTTGGATAATCAGAGTCGAGTTGAATTGCATAAATCTAATTCATTTAGAGTTAACATTGCTGCTGGACGCATGTCGAAGTGCGTAGCTGAGGCAATGTCAGATAAAGGGGCACGTTCAGTGGAGGACTTAGCAGTCACAGTAGGGAGGTAATACCCTGCTAGCCGTGCGTCACATGGTTGTTGTGACATCTGCACTGTAAAGGCACACGCTAGCTGTTACATGTACTGTCATTCGTTGGGGATGGGTGAAGAAAGCCCCCAGGTAAGTGAAAGCCCCCAGGTAGGTGATACATTAAATACCTTTATGGAAATGGGTAACAGGGGTAATATATGGAAAGCAGTGTGTATTAATGCCCGTAGCATGGGAAATAAGATCCCTGAAGTTGAAGCTTTGGTGGGAGTGGCTGACTTGGATTTAGTGGCAGTTACAGAAACATGGTTCACAGAAAACCATGACTGGGATGTAATTATACCTGGCTATACTTTATTCAGAAAGGACAGGGTAGGAAGAAGGGGAGGAGGAGTGGCACTATATGTAAAACTACTATTAAAGCTTTGGAATTACAGAGCTTAAAAGGGAGAGAGGAGGCATTGTGGGTTAAACTAGAAAGAGGGAAAGAGAAATCTATTTGCATTGGTGTGATATACAGACCTCCCTCACAAGAGGAAGAGGTGGACAGAGAGTTAATTGAAGACATATGCAGCATTGCTAGGAAAGGGGAAGTGCTACTGCTAGGAGATTTCAATATGCCAGATGTTGATTGGCACATTCCTGCTGCAGTATCATCTAGAAGTAAGGAGATCCTGGATTCTCTACAGGGAGAACTATTCAGGCAATTGGTAACAGACCCCACACGTGAAGGGGTCATACTGGACTTGGTGCTTACCAATGGTGAAAGTGTTTCTGATGTTGTAGTGGGAGATCATTTTGCATCCAGTGATCACCAGATGGTGTGGTTCAGTATTAGGACTAGGGCTGTTAGAATCCATTCCAAGGTGAAGATCTTAGACTTTAGGAAGACTAACTTTGCGAAGATGGGCCAATACCTCAGGGAGTCGTTAGTGGGATGGGAACAGCTGGGGGATGTAGAAAAACAGTGGGCAAAACTGAAAGGGGGTATTTTAAAGGCAACCAACCTTTTTGTTAAAATGATAAATAAAGGCAAAAGGAACAGGAGACCGCTATGGTTTTCGAAGGAAGTAGCTGAAAAAGTGAAGAAAAAGAGGGAGGCCTTCATGAAATACAAGAGATCACAGAGAGAGGAAGACAGGCATCTGTATTTGGAAAAACTTAGAGAAGCTAGCAAAGTAGTCAAGAAGGCAAAGATTCAAAAGGAGGAGGAAATAGCCAATGCAATAAAATGGGGGGATAAGACATTTTTCAGATATATTAGTGAGAAGAGGAAGGGCAAAAGTGGTATTGTCAGACTCAAGAGTGCAGGGGGGGAATATGTAGAAGCTGATAAGGATAAAGCGGAATTGCTTAACAAATATTTTTGTTCTGTGTTCACAGATGAAGAACCAGGAGCAGGACCTCAGAAAACACCCACAAATAGGAACAGAAGCGAGGGACATCTTGAACAATTTTCAAAAGACTGTGTTCGTGAGAAACTAGCTCAACTTAAAGTAGACAAAGCGATGGGACCGGATGGGATACACCCTAGAATACTGAGGGAACTTGGGGACGTTCTAGCAACTCCACTGACTGACCTTTTCAATGCCTCGTTGGAGTCGGGAGTGGTGCCAAAGGACTGGAGAGAGGCTCATGTGGTGCCTTTACACAAAAGCGGAAGTAAGGATGTGGTTGAAAACTACAGGCCAGTTAGTTTAACTTCGGTGGTGAGTAAATTATTGGAAACGCTGCTGAAAGAGAAAATAGTGAGGTTTCTGGAGTCCGGCGGATTACAGGATCCGAGGCAGCATGGATTCACCAGAGGCAGGTCTTGTCAGACAAATCTGATTGATTTCTTTGACTGGGTGACCAGGGAGTTGGACCGAGGGAGAGCTCTAGATGTGGTGTATTTAGATTTCAGTAAAGCCTTTGACACTGTTCCTCACAGGCGACTTATAAACAAACTGAGCACCCTAGGGATGGACCCTAAAGTTACTGCTTGGGTTAGAAATTGGTTGGGTGGGAGGCGACAAAGAGTACAAGTAAATGGAGCTCACTCTGAGGAGAAGGATGTTACCAGTGGTGTGCCCCAGGGATCTGTCCTTGGTCCGATTCTTTTTAACATCTTTGTTAGTGATATAGCGGAAGGGCTGTCGGGTAAGGTTTGCCTCTTTGCGGAAGATACCAAAATCTGCAATAGAGTATTTATTTATTTACATTCTCTTATATACCGCGCTATTCTGCATCAGTGCGGTTTACATTGAACAAACTGAAATTACATTGAACAGGGTATTATAACTTGGAGATAACTATTTTACAGGGAACAAGGGCTATGGAGGGTTAAGTGGCTTGCCCAAGACCACAAGGAGCACCTGTGGGACTAGAAACCCCGGTCCTTCCGGCCCAAGGTTGCTGTCCTCTAGTGGGATTTGAACCACCGACCTTCCGGCCTGAAGTACCTTGCCCCAACCACTAGGCTACTCCTCCACTCCCAGGAAGGTGTAGATAACATGAGGAGGGATCTAGCTAAGCTTGAAGAATGGTCTAGAATTTGGCAGCTGGGATTTAATGTTAAAAAATATAAGGTCATGCATTTGGGCTGCAGCAATCCAAGGGAGCAATACAGTATAGGAGGTGAAGTACTTTTGTCCACTAAAGAAGAGCGGGACCTAGGCGTGGTTGTGTCTGATGATCTTAAAGTAGCTAAACAGGTAGAAAAGGTGACAGCAAAAGCTAGAAGGATGCTTGGGTGCATATGGAGAGGAATGGCTAGCAGAAAAAAGGAGGTGATAATGCCTCTGTATAAGTCTTTGGTGCGACCTCATTTGGAGTATGGTGTGCAATTCTGGAGACCGCACCTTCAAAAGGATGTGAACAGGATGGAGTCGGTGCAGAGGGTTGCTACTAAAATGATTAATGGGCTTCATTATAAAGCATATGAGGACAGACTTAAGGATCTTAATATGTACACCTTAGAGGAAAGGCGGGATAGAGGTGATATGATTGAGATGTTTAAATACCTCCGTGGCATAAATGTTCAGGGAGAGAGCCTCTTTCAATTGAAAGCAAGTTCTGCTACGAGGGGACATGGGATGAGGGTGAAGGGAGATAGATTCAGGAGTGATATGCGGAAATATTTCTTTACAGAAAGAGTAGTGGATCCGTGGAATAGTCTCCCAGTGGAGGTGGTGGAGATGAGGACAGTAACTGAATTCAAAAAAGCATTGGACCAACACAGAGGATCTCTAAAGGTAAAAAGTGGACTGTTGTAGTTGTTGTTATGGAAGGACAGACTAGATGGGCCTTGTGGTCTTTTTCTGTCATCATGTTTCTATGTTTCTATGCCTGCTACCCATGTGATGCAACCAAACCCCTGCAGAGAGAGCAGACAGCACTACATGGCCCCCAGACCCAATAACAGGGCATGTATGAAGTGGCCAGTGAAGGAAAGGAGGGCAGAGTGGTAAATAGATAAATCCTCCTGCACAGCGCAGAGCTCTAGACCAAAGTGCAAAAGGGTGGGGCATGCAAATCAGACAAGCAAACACTTGCACTGAGAGCATTCAACGGCCCTTCCTGTAGGACACAGGGTGCAAATGCAGCCTCTAAAGGAGCAGGGAGGCCCATATGGGTACTGTGATAAGGAAGCTTATCATAGCTCAGGAAGGAGCTATAGAAAAGGTGAAGTGACTCTGAACAAGCAACCTGTCAGTTCTGGTAGAAATAAGAAAACAGAATTTTGCCATAAAAGACTACCAGTCCCAGAATGCAGCTGGTTTCCAACAGCCATTAGAGGAGCTGAAGTGGGGAAATGTGTGTTCAATCAGGAGGGCTATGAGGTAATCCCTAAGCACTCATCTCAAAGGGCAGGGCCTGATTCAGCACAGCTGCGCTGTGTTAGGGAGGAGCACTCATCTAGGCAGAATAAGAGTAGAGTTTATTCTACAGATGACCATCTTCATGATCACCTTGGATATCCAGAGAATTGTCCTCAGTATCCTGAGAACCAGCTTGAGTTTGATCATCAGTTTCATCTGAAGGATCATCAGAAGCAGAAGCCAAACCGGACGGACAGAGAGGGAAAGAGACCCTTTGGAAGAAGGAAGAGAAAAGCCTTTGAGAGGTCTAGAAGAGTCCAAAGCAGTACGTATACTGGGAGGTATTCCAAGGGCCAGCATACACCATTGGACTGGGGAAAGCCAGAGGAATGGTGCTGCAGAGCTAGGAATCACCAGAGGTTACCTGTGAGGGAGACGGCTGCACGTGGAAGGGACCCTAAGACCTGTGCCAGAAGGTATGTGAAGAGAGATCCAGTGTCCAGGGATCTGGATTGGAAGGCTGGACATAAGAACTGGACTACATACTGGCCAGGCTATATAGAGAGGAACTCTAGCAGCAATGGAAGCTCAGGTATGAACACTGATCTATGCCCTAGCTATAACCTTGAAAGACAGCAGGGAAACAAGTATTCTCCTGAAAATGTTCCATTGAGAGATTCATCTGTGCCAATCCATGATATTGAACCCATGCTTGTTGAACAAGGGGGAATAATAGCAGATGAGGATCCTGTTTATATGGACTGTTCTCTATCCAAACTCCGTTGGTAACTTTCTGTTATAAAGTACAGCAACCATCACAAAGAAATACAAATTTGTTCTTTAATCTACCCAGAAAAGCTCCTGAAGCAGGATTTGACCCACACAGTAGAAAGCAAGCCAGCTAAGGGGTTTCAGCTGGATAACTGCTAGCAATTAAGCCTTACCTAATTGCTTGTGAGCTAGGAGAGAATCACTTCTGTATCTATGTGGGAAATAATCAGAAGTTAACCTGAAAAGAACAGTTTGTTTCTTGCTTTGTGGCTTTTCATTTGTTGTTTCCTGATTTTGACTTTGTTTTTCCAAGTTAACACTGAAAGCAAGTTATCTGATTTATGTGCTACCAAGCATATCTGTGTTGGGAGAAATATCCCCATAAATAAATATCATATTGGCTTTACCCAAGAGCACAACTAAATTATTGTCAGCAGCTGTGTCTGGTGTGAATGAACTACATTGCCCACAATACCTTGCAAATCATATAGATATATGCACTTGACAAGACTGTGAAGATTCTCACCCAGGCAGTCGTCTGACAAATGGCATAGTTTTTCGGATTGCTTTTGCACAAAAGGGATTTACTTGCTGAGGATTACAACTAAAGTTCAAGTTTAAAGCTGGAAAAAAAGATTTTCCCTCAACTGCACTTTGGAGGAGAAGTGGTTGTTCCAGGAAGCTGTCCCAGGAGGAAAAGACCCTGTGCAGAGCTGGATTCATCACTAGCACAAGGTAATAAGTACCTGGGCATGTCTAGTGGTGGATGGGAATAAGCACAGGGGTAATTGAAAAAAAAAAAAGTAGAAAAAAAAGAAACACACCTGTTTGGAAGGTGGTGCACTTTGGGTTTTTTTTTCTTTGTTTCTTGCAGGGATCAAGATGGATCCGAGGGAGATGGCTAGCTGGATGGCAGCCCAGTTTAGCAGGCAACAGGAGCTATCACAGCAAGCACAGGACACTGCTATGAAAGCCTTAGTGGACCAGCAGAAGCCAGTGCTTGATCTGGTGCAAGCCCTAGTTCAGCTGCAGAACCAAAGTGGAACAGATGCAAGACCAGCAGGAGTGGAGGAGTGGCCTAGTGGTTGGGGCAAGGTACTTCAGGCTGGAAGGTCGGGGGTTCAAATCCCACTAGAGGACAGCAACCTTGGGCCGGAAGGACTGGGGTTTCTATTCCCACAGGTGCTCCTTGTGGTCTTGGGCAAGCCACTTAACCCTCCATAGCCCATGTTCCCTGTAAAATAGTTATCTCCAAGTTATAACACCCTGTTCAATGTAACTTCAGTTTGTTCAATGTAAACCGCACTGATGCAGAATAGCGCAGTATATAAGAGAATGTAAATAAATAAATAAATAAATAAATAAATACTGGTACACCACACGTGGACAGTGTGGGACTCAATCAAGGGATTGGGGCATTTAGTTTTGGGAAACTAACTCCAGATGATAATGTTGATGATTTTCTAGAGTCTTTTGAAAGAGTGGCACAAGCATTAGCATGGCCAGAGACCCAGTGGGCAGTAAGGCTGGCAGCCTCATTAACTGGAGAGGCGCTTGCAGCTTACAGAGCAATGCCAGCAGCCCAGGCTTTGAATTATAAGGATGTAAAGGCTGCTATTAGGGATCGCCTAGGGTTGTCTATTTCAGAGTATAGGCGAATGTTTAGAGCTACTACATTGAGAGTGGGTGAAACACCCAGGGCTCTGAGTCAGAGAATCAGAGGTTTAGCTGTAAAATGGTTGGAGCCTGAGCAAAAGACGGTAGAAATGTTATTAGACATTATAATGCTGGAACAATTTATGTCTGGGGTGCCTAAAGATTTGCACACTTTCCTTATACAGCAAAATTGCCAAAATCTTGGAGAGGCAACCATGCTAGCAGAGAGATTCTTGGAAGCCACGCAGGCTTGCCATAGAATGGGTGGCCCTCTGAAGATTGGTGCTGAGGCTAGATGTGCTGTATCAGAAAAGGAAATAATTAAAAATGTTTCTGAAAATGAATGTACTGTATCAAACCAGATGACACAGTGGAATAGAAAGAAATGTTTCAAGTGTGCAAAATGGGGACATTTAAAAAAGAGATGCCAGACACACACTAGCTTAATGGGTGTGGATTTAAAACAGCCCAAAGAAGGATTTCTTTTGATGGTTGATGTGCAAGGAATTACCACAAATGCTTTGTTAGACTCTGGGGCAGACCAGAGTATGATGTCAAAAAGGCTTTGGAAGAGGATAGAGGCCCAAGAAGGATTTGTGCCTAGAACCCCTGAAAGCCAAGTTCACATCAGATGCATTCATGGTGCTGCAACATCATATCCCACCTATAGGCTAAAGGTTAAGTGCCTGGGGGAACAAGAGGAAGTCCTGTTAGCAGTGGTGCCTAGGCTACCCTTTGATTTGGTTCTAGGAAGAGACTGGCCAAGATTTAAGCAGGGTCTAGTGGAAGGACTAGGAAAGAAGGAGGGAGAAGGTTTAATGGTAATAGCTCCCGGGCCTTTATTTGGAAGTCCTCAGACCCCAGCTAAAAAGATGGTTAAGCGTCCAGAAGACCAAGCTACCACAAAGCAGACATTCGTCCTAAAGTACCATAGGGTCACAGAGAAGGCCCAAGCTCCTAAGCGGGCAACCCCTCAAGCTGCTGGGTTTGACCTGTGCAGCATAGAAAATGTGACTGTACCTAGCCAAGGGAGAGCCCTGGTTGACACCGGTCTCCAAGTGGAAATACCTATTGGATGCTATGGGAGAGTAGCCCCAAGGTCCGGATTAGCCCTTAAATATTTCATCGATGTGGGTGCGGGAGTAATTGATCCCGATTACAGGGGCAATATTAAAGTTCTGTTATTTAACTTTGGACAGAATGATTATCACGTGAAGACAGGAGACAGAATTGCCCAATTGATCTGTGAGAGGCTGGGTTTTCCACCTGTGGAGGAGGTCACATCCCTGGAGAATTCTGAACGTGGAACCAAAGGCTTTGGTTCTACTGATGTCAAAGGAGTTAAAAGCCTAGCTGCCACCTGTGCCCGAGAGAGGGAGGTGAATGAAGAGGAAGATTTGGGACCCCAGGTATCTGATTGTAAAGAAAAATCAGAGCCCCAAATAGGTGAGGACCTGACAGTGGTACAACAGGAAGAAATTAGGAAATTGCTTAAAGAATTCCCAGATGTGTTGACACCCATACCTGGGGAGACACATTTGGTTGCCCATGAAATAATAACTCCACCTGGGAAATTAGTTCGTCAAAGGCCATATCGCTTGCCTGAAGCGAAGAGACAGGAAGTAGTGGCACAAGTCCAGGAGATGTTGGACGTGGGAGTAATAGAGGAGTCAAAGAGTCCCTGGAATAGCCCCATAGTCCTGGTGCCGAAGCCTGATGGATCTTTAAGATTTTGTATTGACTTCCGGCAGGTAAATGCCATATCAGTTTTTGATGCATATCCAATGCCAAGAATTGAAGAGCTGTTGGACCAGCTGGGACTGGCTCAATACTTAACCACCCTTGATATGACAAAAGGATATTGGCAAATCCCTCTCACCAGGGAGTCGAAGCCGAAGACTGCGTTCAGCACCCCCGTTGGCCTTTTCCAGTTCAAGAGGATGCCTTTCGGACTGCATGGAGCAGCGGCTACCTGCCAAAGGTTAGTGGATCAGGTACTTCGACCCCACCAAAATTATGCTTTTGCATATATGGATGATGTCATAATCCATAGTAACACCTGGGCGGAGCATCTAAAGAGGATCAGGGCAGTCTTGTGCTCCATGAAGCAAGCGGGAATCACTTTAAACCCGAAGAAGTGTGCCTTTGCAAATAGGGAGGTAAAATACCTGGGCCACCTAGTGGGAAGAGGAAAAATTAAACCTCTAATGAGTAAAGTAGATAGCATCAGGAATTTTCCCCTCCAACAACAAAGAAACAACTAAGAAGTTTCTTAGGACTTATTGGATACTACCGCAGGTTTATACCGCAATTCGCAGAGAAAAGTGCAATTTTCACGGATATGCTGCGGAAGAATTGTCCAAACCAGTTAAAGTGGACACCTGAAGCTGAAAAAGCGTTTTCAGTCTTAAAAGGAAAATTGTGTACAGGACCGGTACTGAAAGGGGTGGACTTCAAGAAACCCTTTCTGGTTCAAACGGATGCATAGGACGTAGGGCTAGGAGCGGTTCTATCCCAGTGTCACGAAGGGGAGGAGCATCCTGTGATGTACCTGAGCAGGAAGTTGTCACCGGCTGAACAAAAGTATTCCACAATAGAAAAAGAATGTTTAGCTATCAAGTGGTCAGTGGAGGCGTTAAGGTTTTACCTTACAGGGAGAAAGTTCCAGTTGGTCACGGACCATGCCCCACTTAAATGGTTGCAGCAAATGAACAACCACAATGCCAGGTTGACACGCTGGTACATGGCCTTACAGGCATTTGATTTTCAAGTTGAACATCGTGCTGGGAAGTTACACAAGAATGCGGATGCCCTTTCCCGTATTACGGACAGTAGAGAAGAAGTTTCACCAGTGACACCAGTCCGTAATAACTTAAGCAGGGGGGTATGTGATAAGGAAGCTTATCATAGCTCAGGAAGGAGCTATAGAAAAAGTGAAGTGACTCTGAACAAGCAACCTGTCAGTTCTGGTAGAAATAAGAAAACAGAATTTTGCCATAAAAGACTACCAGTCCCAGAATGCACCAGGTTTCCAACAGCCATTAGAGGAGCTGAAATGGGGAAACGTGTGTTCAATCAGGAGGGCTATGAGGTAATCCCTAAGCACTCATCTCAAAGGGCAGGGCCTGATTCAGCACAGCTGCGCTGTGTTAGGGAGGAGCACTCATCTAGGCAGAATAAGAGTAGAGTTTATTCTACAGATGACCATCTTCATGATCACCTTGGATATCCAGAGAATTGTCCTCAGTATCCTGAGAATCAGCTTGAGTTTGATCATCAGTTTCATCTGAAGGATCATCAGAAGCAGAAGCCAAACCGGACGGACAGAGAGGGAAAGAGACCCTTTGGAAGAAGGAAGAGAGAAAAGCCTTTGAGAGGTCTAGAAGAGTCCAAAGCAGTACGTATACTGGGAGGTATTCCAAGGGCCAGCATACACCATTGGACTGGGGAAAGCCAGAGGAATGGTGCTGCAGAGCTAGGAATCACCAGAGGCTACCTGTGAGGGAGACAGCTGCACGTGGAAGGGACCCTAAGACCTGTGCCAGAAGGTATGTGAAGAGAGATCCAGTGTCCAGGGATCTGGATTGGAAGGCTGGACATAAGAACTGGACTACATACTGGCCAGGCTATATAGAGAGGAACTCTAGCAGCAATGGAAGCTCAGGTATGAACACTGATCTATGCCCTAGCTATAACCTTGAAATACAGCAGGGAAACAAGTATTCTCCTGAAAATGTTCCATTGAGAGATTCATCTGTGCCAATCCATGATATTGAACCCATGCTTGTTGAACAAGGGGGAATAATAGCAGATGAGGATCCTGTTTATATGGACTGTTCTCTATCCAAACTCCGTTGGTAACTTTCTGTTATAAAGTACAGCAACCATCACAAAGAAATACAAATTTGTTCTTTAATCTACCCAGAAAAGCTCCTGAAGCAGGATTTGACCCACACAGTAGAAAGCAAGCCAGCTAAGGGGTTTCAGCTGGATAACTGCTAGCAATTAAGCCTTACCTAATTGCTTGTGAGCTAGGAGAGAATCACTTCTGTATCTATGTGGGAAATAATCAGAAGTTAACCTGAAAAGAACAGTTTGTTTCTTGCTTTGTGGCTTTTCATTTGTTGTTTCCTGATTTTGACTTTGTTTTTCCAAGTTAACACTGAAAGCAAGTTATCTGATTTATGTGCTACCAAGCATATCTGTGTTGGGAGAAATAACCCCATAAATAAATATCTTATTGGCTTTACCCAAGAGCACAACTAAATTATTGTCAGCAGCTGTGTCTGGTGTGAATGAACTACATTGCCCACAATACCTTGCAAATCATATAGATATATGCACTTGTCAAGACTGTGAAGATTCTCACCCAGGCAGCCGTCTGACAGTACAGACAAGGTATCAACAATGCCTGTTATGAGGAACAGCCACATGAACCCCCCTCAGCTTAAGTCACCCAGGGTGCTTTACTTAGGCTGTGGTGCTCTGCTTTCACCCCAATACAGGTATCTGAGGCCAGCCACCCAGCACTGTCATTATTACTATATGTGTGGATTGCTTCTGGCCTTTAAACCTTGTGGGATTCATGAATGAACTATCATGCTGCTCCCCATACTACCAGCCACACACACCAGCCGCGCACACATCTACTCTTTGCCCATATCCTTTCCTAACCCTGCCACACACACCAGCCGCACACACATCTACTCTTTGCCCATATCCTTTCCTAACCCTGCCACACACACCAGCCGCGCACACATCTACTCTTTGCCCCTATCCTTTCCTAACCCTGCCACACACACCAGCCGCACACACGTCTACTCTTTGCCCCTATCCTTTCCTAAACCTGCCACACACACCAGCCGCACACACATCTACTCTTTGCCCCATCCTTTCCTAACCCTGCCACACACACCAGCTGCACACACGTCTACTCTTTGCCCCTATCCTTTCCTAACCCTGCCACACACACCAGCCGCACACACGTCTACTCTTTGCCCCTATCCTTTCCTAACCCTGTCACACACACCAGCCGCACACACATCTACTCTTTGCCCCATCCTTTCCTAACCCTGCCACACACACCAGTCGCATACACGTCTACTCTTTGACCCTATCCTTTCCTAAACCTGCCACACACACCAGCCGCATACACATCTACTCTTTGCCCCATCCTTTCCTAACCCTGTCTCACACATCAGCCGCACACACATCTACTCTTTGCCCCATCCTTTCCTAACCCTGTCACACACACCAGCCACACACACATCTACTCTTTGCCCCTATCCTTTCCTAACCCTGTCACACACCCCAGCTGCACACACATCTACTCTTTGCCCCATCCTTTCCTAACCCTGCCACACACACCAGCTGCACACACAACTACTCTTTGTCCCTATCCTTTCCTAACCCTGCCACACACACCAGCCGCACACACGTCTACTCTTTGCCCCTATCCTTTCCTAACCCTGTCACACACACCAGCCGCACACATCTACTCTTTACCCCTATCCTTTCCTAACCCTGTCACACACACCAGCCACACACATCTACTCTTTGCCCCTATCCTTTCCTAACCCTGTCTCACACATCAGCCGCACACACATCTACTCTTTGCCCCTATCCTTTCCTAACCCTGTCACACACACCAGCCCCACACACATCTACTCTTTGCCCCATCCTTTCCTAACCCTGCCACACACACCAGCCGCACACACGTCTACTCTTTGCCCCTATCCTTTCCTAACCCTGCCACACACACCAGCCGCACACACGTCTACTCTTTGCCCCTATCCTTTCCTAACCCTGTCACACACACCAGCCGCACACACGTCTACTCTTTGCCCCTATCCTTTCCTAACCCTGTCACACACACCAGCCGCACACACGTCTACTCTTTGCCCCTATCCTTTCCTAACCCTGTCACACACACCAGCCGCACACACGTCTACTCTTTGCCCCATCCTTCCCTAACCCTGTCACACACACCAGCCGCACATACATCTACTCTTTGCCCATATCCTTTCCTAACCCTGCCACACACACCAGCCGCACACACATCTACTCTTTGCCCCTATCCTTTCCTAACCCTGTCTCACACATCAGCCGCACACACATCTACTTTTTGCCCCTATCCTTTCCTAAACCTGCCACACACACCAGCCGCACACACATCTACCCTTTGTCCCTATCCTTTCCTAAACCTGCCACACACATCAGCTGCACACACATATACTCTTTGCCCCTATCGTTTCCTAACCCTGTCACATACATCAGCCGCACACACATCTACTCTTTGCCCCTATCCTTTCCTAAGCCTGCCACACACACCAGCTGCACACACATCTACTCTTTGCCCCTATCCTTTCCTAACCCTGCTTATTTGTGTGCTACTCAGATGTTGAGACATTTTTAGCACTGGTGCCTCCTGGCCGCATGCTCCTAGCCATCGTGGGCCGAAAACATGCATTAGCCACAGGGCTCAACAAACCCCGGGTGCCAGGTTGGCATGGCGACTTGAAATTTCCATCTGGCACCTAAGATTGTCGTGACCCTTTTGTTGCAGCCATTACAGCAAGCACCACGGGGAATAGGGAGCGGAAGAAATGTATGAAAAATAAAAAAAAGTAGCACAGGCTTGACCCTTCGTGGTTGCTGGGTTTACTGGCTGGCTGCATGGTTCTGGGCCGGGGCCGGAGTTTGCACAGGCTTCTCTTACAGGTTCCGGCGGAGAGGACGTGGGGCCTGCAGACAGATTCCAACCTTTAACAGGAGGTCTCCTGTGCTTATTTGGCTGCACCCACAGAAGGAGAGACGGTCCCAAGCTTTACGTCTCACTACCTCTTCCTCTTGCTGGCTCCAACTGGATTGACGGAGAGCTTGTTTAAGGGCTAGAATAGAATGACCCAGTAGCCGAAAGAAGAGGAGGAAGCAGGCTGCCATCTGTGGGGGTGGAGGAGGGGTGCAGAGATAGGGAATCTGCACCCCTGGGGTAGGTAAGCCTGGAAAAGTGATAAAGAAAATTAGTGACTGAGTTTGGATGGATGAACATGAGAGGTGAGAGCGAGTGACGGAATGGTTGAGTTTAAGGGAGGTCATTCTGGGGCTGCTGGGTGGAAGGCTCTGGGGATAGAGAGACAGAGAAAGGGGAAAGTTAGTCTCTGGTGGTAGTTGAGATAGGAATGAAATTGGAAAGGTAAGACTGGGGTGAATAATACAGAATGAGTCTGGAAGTGGCATGATGGAGGATGAGTCAGGCAGGGGTGAGGGAAAGAGGATTCAGTCGGGGGGGGAGTGGATGAGTGGGTCAGGAGGAGGGGATTAAAATAGAAGAAGTTAAGGTAGACAAAAAATAAAGGGTGTGAGAGAGACAGGGAGGGAAAAGAAAGAAAGCTAGAAGAGAGTGACAGCAGAGAGAAGGCAAGGGGGCGACTTGCACAGGATACTTGCTCAAACAAACCACACCCAGGTGTGGAGTAACCAGTTTCTGTCCCACATACTCCCCCCTTGCACTCGCTCATGCAGCCTTGTGCGCACAGATTCCCATTTATAGAAACACAACGCACTCAGTCACTCACAGTCCTCCCCCAATGCACGCATATCCTATCCTTTCACTTACATACAATAGATCCCAATTGCAGAGGCCCCCTGTTCCCCTACCCTCAGCCTCCCTCTTGCAGCTTGCAAGCCTGTGTATCTCAGCCATGGTGAGTACATCAGATAATTACTTTAAAAAGCCCTAGCCTTACATATTTATATGTTGCTGAAACATAAAAAAACCCCTCAGGAAATGCATTGCTTATTATGCTGAGCCCCCATATATGTAACGGGATGTGTCATTTTGCTGGGGCTGACTGGCTGGGTGGCAAGGGCTACTTAAAGTGGGAGCTGGGGGGACTGGCTGATTTAATGTAAGAGCAAGATGGGATAGAGGAGGGAGACTGGAGAGGAAGAGGCTAAAACAAAGACTGGGCGATGACGAAGGGCGAGAGCAAGACGGGGTGACAACAGGGTTGGAGGAGGAGAAGGAAGCTGAGTGATGACAGGATACTGGTCTCCCACTCTCCCTGCTACTGCCCCAAAGTAACTTGTGCAAGCACAGAAGGAGCCTCAGTGGGAGAAGTGGAATCTGAACTCTGATTCCTAGCTGTGGATTAACTACCAGGTCACTCCTTCAACTTTTGGGACTTCCAATAGTTCAGATCTGCAAATACTGCATTTGCATAAGTCCCAAACAAACAATTGCAAATCCAGATTTTTCTACAAACATGTTAAAGTCAAATTCGTAGTGGGTCATAGTGGATTCTCATTATGTGCAAATTTAAATCAAAAGGAATCAAACTCGTTTAGAATAGACTTGGTTATCTGGATTATCGTTCCTAGTCTACATATGGTTCAAAAGTCACATAAGGTACTACTGGGTCTTCCAAAGTCACTACTTGAGTCTGAAGATTACAGTGAAGTGAATACCTATGAGACAGAGCATGAAACCAGAGTCCCTAGTGAACGGCAATTGGGCTGCTAGATATAGCCAAACACAAACTGCAGCTATAAAATTCTTTCCCTCTGTCTGAAGGCTTATCTAAGGCCAGGATCTATGACCACATTTATCTGAACAGAACCCCTTTCATCTACACATCAAAGGTACATACAGCATATATCTATATACAGTACAGTGCATACATATATATATATGTTCCACACTAAGAAAGAAAACAATTCACTGTGTTCATTAGACAAAATAATTCCAATCTATCCAACTATTTCAGGCAGCAATAAAGTGAAAGGAAGGTGGGAGGATAATAGATCAGTGTGTTAACTAGCTTGCTTTAATTACACATCTTAATTCCATACAAATGAGTTTTGCATTCATTTAGTAGCTTTAAAACTTAGCACATTAGCACAAACATTATTGTGAAAATGTGATTTTTCCTCCATTTTTTCTTCTAAACGGGTCTCTACTCATTTTTGCAAGGTTTGACACACATTTAACACACCTTACTAGTTGTTGTGAATGGACAGACTGGATAGGCCGTATGGACTTTATCTGCCATCATTAGCTATGTTTCTATGTTATTTTCCTATGTGCTTCTAAGAAAGAATTAGCTGTTTTGCTTCTCATTGATGTGTTAAGATCTGAGGAGCTAATTGACACACATTAAAATTGTTGTCGACATACACAAACTAGATTGCACATGCTGATAACGTTTTTAATGCATATTAACACATCAGCCGCACATACATCTACTCTTTGCCCCTATCCTTTCCTAACCCTGCCTATTTGTGTGCTACTCAGATGTTGTGACATTTTTAGCACTGGTGCCTCCTGGCCGCATGCTCCTAGCCACCGTGGGCCAAAAACATGCATTAGCCACAAAGCTCGACAAACCCCAGGCGCCAGTGTGTAGGAGCATCTTGGTCATTAACCGACACAATTGGTGTCTACAGTGTCTTGGACTCGATCATCAGCCCGTGTCCTGCAATTTGTGCCTGCAGATATTATAATGGGGACTGAAGGGTCGAGAAAAACAGGAGTCCCTCTTCGGCTCATTGGATTCGGCATCCTCGGCCTGACACCAGAGTCGACACCTTCCAAGGCTTCTACTGAGGCGTTGATGGGGAGGGAAGTCCATGTCCAATCGGAATTGGGGTCCTGAGCCTCAAGAGGAGACTCTCTGGCAAGACCCCATCAACATCGAAGGATGTACACCGAGATAATATCCAGGTGCATCATCATTGCAGCCCTTCTCAACATGATGTGGAGAGCGATGGCTAGGAACTGCTGGTCAAGCTTCTCCAGTAGGAGAAAGTGACTCCCAGAAGGAAGGGGTTGACCTCCATTGCCCAGGAGGGCAGTTGGTTGCCTCCCAATGTAACTAACATCATGGAGTCCCCACCTGAGGTGTCAATGCTGGTGACCATGGCCACAGCACCAGCCCCCTCGCAGAAGATGATGCTGGAGGAAGACCTTCAAGCCCTCAAAGCTCACCGCAGCGGTTCTAGCATTGCAGAACATAGACTTTGTGATGTCATCATCATCAATGCACTCTGAACGGCTTTTCCTGGAGACTCATGAGCTGACCATCAAGGCAGATGCGTCAGGTGAGAGGTCGGAATAGATACCGATTCCAATGGCCATCTCCCTGTCTAGTGTGTTGGAGTCCAATGCCTAGGAGCACCGGTGCATGTGCTCACAGCAGCACGGGTCCCACTGACACCTGCCCTCTCCCCAGGTGCGGAGCTGGCAGCGGGAGGAGACCCAGTGCTACTTCGACTTCCTCTCAGAATCCGAATCAGAGTGGGGGACCAAAGAGAAATCGGCACATGGGACCTCCCGTCCAATCCGTCACTTCCTCATACCCACCACAAGTTGCCTCTGGAGGACATGTCCTTTCAGGACTTTGTCAAAGACATGGCCAAGGCCATCCCCTTCTCCCTGGAGTTGGAGGAGGAACCAAGGGTGGAGGAGCTGGAGCTTCTCAAGTACACCTTAGCCCCTAGAGAGGCGGTGACAGTGCCTGTGCACCATGTCCTGCAATGGCTATTGCTACAGCTGTGGGAGAATCCTCTCACAGTCCCAGTCATTAGCTGGAGGCCAACTCCATGTACCTAATCCAGAAGGCCCCAGGCTTTGAAAAGCCTCAACTACCGCACAACTCTATCTTGGTAAAATCGGCCTTGAAGCAGGTCAAGAGCACCAAGACCCATTCTTCAGTGCCCCCTAGGCTGGAAAGCTCAAACCCTGGACTCCTTCAGGAGAAATTCTATCAAGGTTCCATACTGGTGGACAGGGTCCTGGACTACCAGACCTATATGAGTATGTTCCTGAAAGACTTCATGGTAGAATTTGCCACCCATGTCCCCACTGACCAGCTCAAGGCCTTTCAGACCCTAGTGGGCCATGGCAAGGACAGCTGTAAGTTCATGGTGCATGGCGCCAATAATACCTTTGAGTCCGCATGCAGAGTAGCAGCAGTGGGCATCGCTGCCCACCGGCTAGCATGGCTGAAGTCCTCTGACCTGGAACAGTAGGTCCAGGACAAGCTGGCCAATGTCCTCTGCCAGGGTAAAAACCTCTTTGGGAAACCGGTGGAGGAGAAGGCAGAGGAACTTGGCTCTAGGCTCTCAAAGAAGACCTGGATCCTCACAGAAGAAACATCAAGGTAAAACGGCTATCTTCCCGTGCCTGCACTAGTATTACCTAGCCCAGCCAAAGATGCAGGCTTCCTGCCAGCAGCAGAGGAAGAAAGCTCTGAAGGCTCAGCTGGCCCCACAGCCCAGGCCAGGGGCGGGCTTTTGACTGATTACTAAGGAGCATAGCCAGTCAGCTGCTGAATACCAAGGTATCCTCTCAGGTAGGGGGGCAACTCATCCATTTCATCCTCAGGTGGCACCTCATCACCTTGGATGCCTGGTTGTTGCAGATTGTCCGAAGTGGATATCAGCTACACCTCACCCAACTGTCATCTCTGTATGCCCCATGGACTCATTGCACCGGAACCTACAGCAGCAAGAATTCTCCATTCTGTTAAACAATCTTGCCATCGAGCCGGTCCCCCTGTTCAGGTTGGAAGGGGCTTCTACTCCAGATACTTCCTGGTTCCCAACAAGACTGGCAAGTTCAGGCCAATCCTGAACCTGCAGAACCTCAACAGGTTCCTGGTGAACAAGAAGTTCAAGATGGTCTCACTGGGGATGCTGTTCCCATACCTTCTATAGGACAATTGGCTATGCTTCTTGGATCTAAAGGATGCATACGCACACATCCTGATCCACCCAAATCACAGGCAATAACTACAGTTCATGCTGGATACTTTCTTTAAGGCTGGCCTTAGCTCTAGGGTATTCATGAAGTGTCTGGCAGTTGTTGCTGCCTACCTCCTGACCATGGGGGTCTTTGTCTTCCCATACCTGGATGACTAGCTCATCAAAGGTCCCACCGCTGGATGGCATCTGGTAGTCTGCTGACCTCAGCATTCAGGTGCTCGAGAAGCTAGACTTTGTGATCAACTATCCAAAGTTCCATCTCCAGCCTATGCAACAGCTGAAGTTCATCAGGGCCTTCCTCAATACCACTCGGGCTCGGGCCTTTCTACCAGAAAACCGCATGCAATGACTGGTAGCAGTGGTGGGCAATGTGCAGTGCTAATGGCACACAACAGCCCGAGGGATGTTGAGGGTCCTTGGTCGCATAGCTGCCACAGTGCATGTGACTCCTCAGGCCCGCCTCTTCATGCAGCAAGCCCAATGGACTCTATGCACACAATTGAAGCAGGCAATAGGCCATCTTTGGGACAGAGTGGCAGTCACTGCACCCCTGGTGTAGTCCCTTGACTGGTGGCTCGAGCCGGGGAACCTGCTCAAGGGTCTCCCATTCCAGATCGCAGCCCCACACAAGATGCTCATGACGGACACATCCAAACTCAGTTGGGGAGCTTATCCGGACAGCCTGTACATGCAGGGCCTGTGGTCCAAGCAGGAGAGCCTGTTCCAGATCAACTTTTTCAAGCTTCAGGGAATAGCCAATGCCCTCTGGGCCTTGTGGGCACACCTAGCCAATCATGTGGTTCTGATTCAAATGGACAACCAAGTGGCAATGTTCTACGTGAACAAGCAGGGGTGCACAGGCTCATACCTCCTCTGTTGGGAAGCAGTTTGATTGTGGAAGTTTGCGCTGCTCCACAGCACAGACCTGAGAGCGACCTATCTGCCCAGAAAGCTCAATGTCCTAGCGGATCAACTCAGCCAAGTCCTTCAACTGCAAGAGTGGACCCTCAACAGGGCGGTGGTGGACTGCATCTTTCAGGAGTGAGACACTCCTGTGGTAGATCTTTTTGCCACAGCACATGATGCCCAGGTGGGCCAGTTCAGCTCCCAGAGGCTGGCCAGCAACCACCTGTCCTTGGATGCCTTCTTTTCCACTGGGGGAAGGCTTGCTGTATGCATGCCTCCCGATACCACTTGTGGCGAAAACCTTCTTAAAGTTCCAGGCTGACAAGAGCTCCATGATTTTCATCGCTCCTTATTGACCTCGGCAGCTGTGGCTCCCACTTCTTCTGCAGCTCTCGCAGAGGGAGCCTCTCCAACTGGGCTCCACCCCAGACCTCATCTCTCAGGAGGGCGGAATCTTGTTGCATCCCAATGTCTGTTCTTTGGCTCTCACGGCATGGATGCTGAGTGGGTAGTCCTCTCAGAGTTCAATCTACCCAAGAGTGTTATGAACATCCTTCAAGGGTCCCACAAGGACTCAACGTAAAAGGCCTATATGCTAAAGTGGCAGAGGTTCGCCACCTGATGTGTGAGCAGTGCACAGGGCCCCTTCTCTTGCGCCATGGACCAGCTGCTGGAGTACCTCCTGCACCTCTCAGACCCGAGCCTTAAATCCAATTCAGTGTGCATTCACCTCAACGTGATAGAGGCATACCATTGCAGCTCCAGGGTGAGGGGGAAGCTCAATTTGGCCCAGCCTCTCATAGCTCACTTCTTGCAGGGCCTGATCCTCTCGAAGACTCCTCTCAATGTGGTACTCACCCAGTTAATGAGGGCTCCATTTGAGCCACTGGACTTTTGTCCCCTGAAATTCCTAACCTGGAAGGTTCTCTTTCTGGTGGTGGTTACGTTGGCCCGACGCATCAGTGAGCTCAAGCCTTGATAGCTAACCCACCATACACCAGATTTCATCAGAATAAGGTGGTTCTCCACATGCACCCCCCCCCCTTTCTGCTGAAGGTGGTCTCTGCATTCCATCTCAACCAGTCAGTAGTCTTACCGACATTCTTTCCCTGGCCTCAGGCAACCGGGTTGAGGTGGCGTTGCATACTTTGCACTACAAGTGGGCTTTGGCCTTCTATCTAGAGCACATGAAGGCGCACCACCAGTCCACCCAGCTGTTTGTTTCCTTCGATCCTAGTAAGCTGTGTTCTGCTGTCTTGAAGCACACACTATCCCTCTGACTAGCTGACTGCATTGCTCATGCTTATTCCCAGTCTGGGTTGAGTCTTGAAGGTCATGTCATGACTCACAGTGTCTGAGCTATGGCTGCGTTGGAGGCCAACCTTTGCTCTGTTTCTGCAAAAGAAATCTACAAGGCTGCTATGTGGTCTTTGGTCCATACCTTCGCAGCACATTACTGTCTGGATGGGGATTTCCGATGGGATGGCAGTTTTAGCCAGGCTTGGTGCTAGCATCTCTTTGGGTCTTAGAGAACTCCTGTTCACTGGCCCTTCTGTCCATCCAAGCTATCTGCTAAAACCTCTTAGGGTTGATGTCTGCTGAGGATGCTGAATCAAATGAATTCCTCGAGGGACTACCTTGTTGTTCTTCCTGGTTTCTTTAGTTTGGTTGCCCCTGTTGGACTGTTGATCTCTTTGGGTTCTGGTAGCCTGTAGCTTGGGAGTCCCATATGTGAGGACTTATTTTCTACATGTTCACGGAGAAAGCATAATTATTCACCTGTAGCAGGTGTTCTCTGTGAACAGCAGGAATAAATCTTCACAACCCTCCTACCTCCCCAGGGAGTTGCTTTTTGGTTCCTGCTATATTATTAGACTGGAGAAGATGGTGCCATGGCAAGCAGGAAGGCAGGCGGGCATTCACAGTGTGCCGCTTCCTTTGGAAGCTGGGGAGCGTTCCCGTGTGGGGTTCCGTCAGTGATGTCACCCATACGTGAGAACTTATTCCTGCTGTTCATGGAGAATATCTACTACAGGTGAGTAACTATGCTTTTTGGATTTTGAGACCATTTTTCCCCAAGCAGAGAATCCACGACATATCTAAAGATCTTTGATAAGTTTAAAGAGGCCAAAGATAATGTCAAACTACCTGATTCCAACCAAACTAATGTCCAATGCAATTAGTAACTTGATACTAGATAATTTACATGGCTGCATTACCAGCACCAGCCTGTCCATCTAGGACGGCATCAGCACAACAAAACCACTGCCCTCCATCATAAGAACATAAGATATGCCATACTGGGTCAGACCAAGGTCCATCAAGCCCAGTATCCTGTTTCCAACAGTGGCCAATCTAGGTCATCCGTACCTAGCAGTTTCCCCAAAAGACACAGGTTCTGCAATGCTTGTACTGGGTCAAGCATTGATATCCTGGGTCCCTTCTTAATAATGGTTTATGGACCTTTCCTCCGGGAACTTGTCCAAACCTTTTTTAAACCCAGCTACACTAACAGCCTTTACTACATCCTCCGGTAACAAATTCCAGAGTTTGATTACACGTTGAGTGAAAAAATATTTTCTTTTATTAGCCTTAAATAGTTTACCCTGTAGCTTCATTGCATGTCCCCTAGTCTTTCTATATTCTGATAACATAAAGAGTCGATCTAAGTTTACCCGTTCCACTCCTTTCATCCTTTTTAAGATACGGCGACCAGAATTGCACACAATATTCAAGGTGCGGTCTCACCATGGAACGGTATAGAGACATTATAATATCTTTTGTTTTATTTTCCATTCCTTTCCTTATCATACCTAGCATTCTATTTGCTCTCTTGGCAGCCGCTGCACACTGGGCCGAGGGTTTTAACATGTTATCCACAATGACGCCTAAATCTTTTTCCTGGGTGGTGGTTCCTAATGTGGAACCTTGCATCGTGTAACCATAGTTTAGGCTGTTCTTCCCTAGGTGCATAACTTTGCACTTGTCCACATTAAATTTCATCTGCCATTTTGATGCCCAGTCTTCCAATTTATCAAGATCCTCTTGCAATTTTCCACAATCCTCTTGGGTTTTAACAACTTTAAATAGTTTTGTGTCATCTGCAAATTTGATAACCTCACTCGTTATTCCACTTTCCAGGTCATTTATGAATATGTCAAAAAGCAGCGGACCCAGCACAGATCCCTGGGGTACACCACTATTCACCTTTCTCCATTGGGAAAAATGGCCATTTAGCCCAACCCTCTGCTTTCTATCTTTTAACCAGTTCCTGATCCACAGTAGTACACTGCCTCCTATCCCATGACTCTTTAGTTTTGCCAAACGTCTCTGATGAGGGACCTTGTCAAAGGATTTCTGAAAGTCCAGATACACTATATCAACTGACTCACCTTTGTCCACCTGTTTATTCACACTTTCAAAAAAACATAACAGATTAGTAAGACAAGATCTTCCTTATCTAAAGCCATGTTGGCTGTCTCCCATTAGGCCATGACTATCTACATGCTGAGTAATTTTATTCTTTATGATGGTTTCTACCATTTTTCCCGGTACTGACGTGAGGCTCACCGGTCTGTAGTTTCCCGGATCACCCCTGGAACCCTTTTTAAAAATTGGTGTTACATTGGCGATCCTCCAATCTTCAGGTATTAGAGATGATTTTAATGATAGTTCACAGATTACTAATAGCAGGTCTGCAATCTCGTATTTCAGTTCTTTCAACACCCTTGGATGTATACCATCCGGCCCAGGTGATTTGCTACTCTTCAGTTTATCTAATAGCTGTAATACATCTTCCAGATGTATCGATATTTCCTTCAATTCTTCCGCACCTTTAAATACCACTTCAGTCATGGGTAACATCCCTACATCTTCCTCAGTAAAGACTGAAGCAAAGAATTCATTCAGTCTCTCCGCTATCGCCTTGTCGCCTCTTAGTGCTCCTTTAACCCCTTTATCATCTAATGGACCAACTGACTCTCTCACAGGTTTTTTGCTATGAATGTACTTGAAAAGGGCTTTACTTCGCGTTTTTGCTTCCGCAGCAAGCTTCTTCTCAAATTCTCCCTTTGCCTGCCTTATCAATGCCTTGCATTTGACTTGCCAGTGCTTGTGCTGTTTCCAGGATTCATCGTTTGGCTCTTTTTTCCATTTCCTGAAAGATGCTTTTTTGGCAACAACAGCCTCTCTGACCTCACCTTTAAACCATGCTGGCAATTTTTTGGACTTCCTTCCACTTTTCTTAAAGCGTGGAATACAGCTGGTCTGGGCTTCCAAGATAGTATTTTTCAACAACAGCCAAGCCTGATGTACGTCTTTAACCTTTGCAACTGTTCCTTTTAGTTTTTTCTTAACTGTTTTCCTCATTTTATCATAGTCTCCCTTTCGAAAGTTAAAAGGTAGTACTGTGGATTTCCTTACTATCCCTCCTCCACTAATTAAATCAAAGGTGATCATGCTATGATCACTATTGCCAAGTGGCCCCAACAACCTTATCTCTTGCACTAGATCTGGTGTTCCACTAAGGATTAGGTCTAATATGGCTTCCCCTCTGGTCAGTTCATGAACCAGCTGCTCCAAGAAGCAGTCATTTATTTCATCTAGGAACTTTATCTCCCTAGCATGTCCTGCCGTGATACTGACCCAGTTGATACCGGGGTAGTTGAAATCACCCATTATTATTACTGTGCTGTAACTTTTGTTAGCTTCCTTGATTTCTTTGAGCATTTCATCATCCATTTGGTCATTCTGGCCAGGCGCTCGATAGTACACACCCCCACTGCCATTGCATTCCCCCTTTTACATGGAATTTCAATTCATATAGATTCTACAGCAGATTTTGTTTCCTGCAAAACTTTAATCCTTTCTGACTCAATGCCCTCTCTAACATAGAGAGCAACCCCTCCACCAATTTGATCAGCTCTATCATTACGATATAGTTTGTACCCAGGTATCACAGTGTCCCAGTGGTTGTCCTCCTTCCACCATGTCTCTGATATTCCAATCATATCTAACCTTTCATTTAGTGCTATATATTCTAACTCTCCCATCTTATTTTTTAGACTTCTAGCATTTGCATACAAGCATTTTAGAGAATGTATTTTATTCATATTAATTTGGCTATTGTTAGACATGGGTAATTTAGGATCTTTAAGCTCTGTCTGCTCCATACTTGAGGGCATTTGGGCTACTTTACTCTTTTGTGGAACCTCTCTGCTTTTGGTATTATCCTTCAAAGATACATTCTTCCAAACCATCCGCTCTTGGGCGACTGTCGGCTTTCCCCTAATATCTAGTTTAAAAGCTGGTCTATCTCCTTTTTAAAGGTTAATGCCAGCTGCCTGGTTCCATCCCGGTTAAGGTGAAGCCCATCCCTTCGGAAGAGCCCCTCCTTTCCCCAGAATGTTCCCCAGTTCCTAACAAATCCAAAACCCTCATCTCTGCACCATTGTCTCATTCATGCATTGAGACTCCGGAGCTCTGCCTGCGTTTTGGGTCCTGCGCGTGGAACAGGAAGCATTTCAGAGAATGCTACCCTGGAAGTTCTGGATTTCAACTTCCTACCTAAAAGCCTAAATTTAGCCTCCAGAACCTCCCTACCACATTTTCCTATGTCATTGGTACCGACATGTACCAAGACAGCAGACTCCTCCCCAGCAACTATCTAAGACCTTATCTAGGTGGCGTGTGAGGTCCACTACCTTCGCACCAGGCAGGCATGTTACCAGGGGATCCTCACGTCCACCAGCCACCCAGCTATCTACATGCCTAATGATCGAATCACCAACTATAACGGCTGTCCTAACCCTTCCTTCATGGGCACATGGCCCTGGAGAAACTTCCTTGGTGCGAGAGGGTTTTACATCACCTGGAGGACAGGTCCTAGTTACAGGATCACTTCCTGCCACACCAGGGTGATGCTCTCCTGTCACATGACCTCTCTCCTCCATGGCAACAGGGATGCTGCCAGACTGGAGGTGAGACTTCAGGACTATACCCCTGTAAGTCTCGTCTATGTACCTCTCTGTCTGTCTTATGCTTTCCAAGTCTGCTACTTTAGCCTCTAGAGAACGGACTCGTTCCCTGAGAGCAAAGAGCTCCTTGCACCTAGTGCACACATAAGACCTCTCACCAACTGGGAGAAAATCATACATGTGACACTCAATGCAAAAGACTGGAAAGCCCCCATCCCGCTGCTGGACTGCTGCCTGCATCTTAGTTTTAAGTTTGTGTTTAGATCTAAGTTCTTTACTTACTAAGGGTTGCTATGGATATTTATACTAATAAAACTGTACCTAATACATGTAATATACCTTGTTCACCTGAAGCTTAACTAATCTCAGGTCCTTAGTGTATGACTGATTGGGGTAATGAGCTTCACCTGAGAGCACCTCCTGTCTTGTAAGATGTGTAAGTACCTATAAAGCTACGATTATCCCAGGGGAGGGAGGGAAATAACACTTATTAAAAGAGGGCTGCTACACAGTACCCTGTCTTGTGCTGCTGAGGTAAGCTATATTCTGATTTGATTTAAATTATAGCTCTTAGCTGCTGCTAGGCTCTAACTTCTTATGAAATTTAAACTACAAGCTCTCTGCTGGGTTCTAAATTTAACCAGAAAGCTCTCTTCTGTGTTTTAAATTTAAGCTAAAAGTATTTTGCTGATGCTAGGCCCTGAGTGACTATTAAATTTAGACTACAAGCTCTCTGCTGGGTTCCAGATGTAACCAGAAAGCTCTCTTCTGTGTTTTAAATTTAAACTAAAAGTACTTTGCTGTTACTAGGCCCTGAGTGACTATTAAATTTAAACTACAAGCTCTCTGCTGGGTATGAAATGTAACCAGAAAGTTCTGCTCTGTGTTTTAAAACTAAAAGTACTTTTCTGATGCTAGGCCCTGAGTGACTATTAAATGTAAACTACAAGCTCTCTGCTGGGTATGAAATGTAACCAGAAAGTTCTCCTCTGTGTTTTAAATTTAAACTTAAACTGCTGCTACTAGGCCCTGACTGATTTAACAAAAATAGTGGGTTCACAGATTAATTAGCTTTAATACAAAGAATTCCTTTTAGAAATTTACCAGAAATATATACTCACAGTTGCAGATCTCTCTCCAGAAGTAACAGTCCCTTTTTCTAGTCCTTCAAGATGGTTAACCAAATGGTTAAGATGGAAATGTGGATAAGTGCGTCATTCTGTTCTATTACAATAGAATCTCTGTTATACGATGGTTGAGCCACTGACACGGCATGCTGAGGTAACTGCCACTAGAAAGAAGACCTTCCAGGTCAGGAACTTTAGTGCTCAAAGGGCGCTGACATGAGCTGTGCCAAAACCACATTGCAGTCCCAAGTCACTGCCAGGGGTCTGAAAGGATGCTTGGAGAGGAGCAGGCCTCGCATAAAGTAAACCACCAGAGGTTGAGCTGAGATGCTTTCCCTCTGATCTGCGATGATAGGCCCCAATCTATCTCAGGTGAACCCAGACAGACTTGGACTTGAGACCCAACCCGAGAGGTGCAGGAGGTACTCGAGCAACCTGTCGATGGAGCAAGAGAAGAGATCCAGAGCCCGCTCAGAGCATCAGGCAGTGAACCTTTTCACTTGAAGGCATAAGATCTCCTTATCAAAGCTCTTCTGGAGGCCAACAGGACCTTCGTGACTCCCTCGGGCAGAGTGAGCTCAGACAGGACTATCCATTCAACATCCATGCCGTGAGGACCAAGGACCAGACATTGGGGTGGAGCAAACTCCCATCCTCCTGAGAGATAACATCCAGAATGGAGCCCAACCACAGAAGATCCTGATGGGAGAGCTGTAGCAGCAGGGGAAACCACAGCTGTCTGGGCCAATACGGTGCAATGAGAATCATCAAGCCTGAAGTTTCAACAGGGTCTTCACAATGAGTGGAACAGGGGGATATGCATAGGAGCAGGCCCAAGAGGAAGGAATCTGGCATGAGCCTATCCCTTGAAGTGACCCTGGAGCAAAACTGATCCATCTGGGCATTGTTCATAGTGGCAAATAGATATATCGAAGGGGTACCTATGACTGAAAGATCTGGGCCATGACCTCCCTGTTCAGAGTCCACTCGTGTGGCTGGAGGACACAGCTCAGCTGATCTGCCAGGGAGTTGAGTTCCCCGGGCAGGTACAGTAAGTTGCTCTCAACTCCACACTATGAGCAATGGCAAACTTCCACAAATGGACCACTTCCCAGCATAGGAGATATGACCCTGTCCCCCTTCTTGTTGATGCAGTACATCACCACCTGATTGTCGTCTGGATCAGGACAATCTGGTTGGCAAGATGATCGCAGAATGCCCTGAGGCATTTGCTATGGCATGGAGCTCCAGAAAGTTGATCTGGTGGAGGCTCTCTTGCTTGTACCACATGCTTTACATGCGAAGGCCATCCAGATGTACTCCCCAACCCAGCTTGGATGTGTCCATCATCAACAGCCTCTAGGGAGGCAACACCTAGAAGGGGAGACCAGCCACCAGTGCCGGGACTGGACCAGGAGCGGTAACCACCACTTGGTCCTGGAGACAGCCAGTAGCTTGTTTCCACTTAGTACTGAGAGTCCATTGAGCTTGTCTCATCACCAGATGAGCTAGGGGAGTGACATGCATTGTTGAGGCTATATGACAGAGCACCTTCAACATCCCACAAGCCGTTATCTGACGCCTATGCTGGACATTGCAGACCAAGGTCATAAGTCCAGTGGAAGAAAGGCCTGAGCCCAAGTGATGTGGAGGAGTAGCCTAGTGGTTAGAGCACTGGTGTGGGAACCAAGAAACCAGGGTTCAATTCCCACTAGCAAGTCACAACCCTACATTGCTCAGAAAAATCCAAGTTATCAATGTCCCTGTTTAATGTACATTTACCAAGTTTAAGGTACAATGTAAACTGCTTTGATTGAATCAGTATCCTCGTTTTCATCGGCCAGCATTTCGGCGTTTTTTGCCAGTTACAAGGTGGCTTTGAGTTTGGGCAAGCGGAGCTGAGAGTGCTTGATACAGGGGTTTACCCCCCGAAACGTGCACGTCGCGCATGTTTTTCAGATAAGTGCAGTTTTCATAAAATCTTTGAAATTGGTTTTTTGAGATGTTTTAAATGACCTGTTGGTTTGAATAAAAGGTATATGTATTGTGACTGGGGTATGGTTTGCTATGCCTGCCCTACACGATCTATGTCCGATAAAAAAAGTTAAAATTTCCTGAGGGGTACACGGGATCTCATTTTTTACTACTTCTAAACTTTGATCACCGTTTGGGGGTTGGTTTTTGGATTTGCTAGTTCTTATTTGGACACAAATCAGATGTTGAAAAAGAAAAAAAAAGAGAAGCATAGCATAGTTTCTAACACCAAAATAAAATTAGTTAAATTATACCAAATTTTATTTTGGTGTTAGAAACTGTGCTGTGGTTCTTTTACTTTTTGTCCTTTGGCATGTGGGCACCTTACACCTCCTTTGTTTTTTGGGGGGTTTTTTGCAGAATACATATTTATAGATGTCATTTTTTTTTTTTTATCTTAGAATGTCAGGCTAAACAGCTACAATTTTTGCTGCATTTTAATTATACAGCCACTGAATGAGAACCTCTACTACTTGCAAGTATCTTGGGGCACCAATTCATCCCTCGCCTGTCTGATAGACTGGCTTCCTATCCATCTAGTGTTTTTAAAACAGATAATCATAACGATATGAAATAATATGCAAATATGCCACCCACCCTTTGCCTCCCGCCTCCCCCCAAATGAAGCAGTCAAACTATGCCCATGGGTGGCAGCAATAGCAGTCAAAGGGTAAAGTTCGGGTAAAAATTAAAGAGATATGCTGGACACTTGAACAGGAGAGGGAGTAGGTAAAGGAAAGAGGATAGGCTGAACACCTGGGGGGGGGGGGGATATGGAAGGGGAGGAGAGGTGTTGGACTCCGGGGGGCACACAACTGAAGGTTTGCCTAGGGCATCAGATATCCTTTCATGCCCTGTGTATTGCCACCATACCCCAGGGAGCTCACCAGCAAGCTTAAGCACAGGAAGGTTAAGTGACTTGATCAAGGTCACACTGCAAGGGGTAGATGGGAGGTTCTCAGCTCTGCCTTCCCTATGAAGCAGGTGAATTGCTGGAGTGTCAAATGTTCGGAAACCAGAATACTGAAACTTGGTCTTTGGTGGAAAACCTAATTATTTTTACTTTATTCATGTCTGATCCTCAGGAAAGAGTTTGTCTTCCTGGGCAACCCCTCTTCTCCTCCCCCGACCCCAGTTTGAAAGTCTCTACCTAGAGATCTTCGGGGAACTTTTGATCTTGAAGGTGTTTTATAATTGGGTTCCACTGAGATCCTCAGCTCTTATCTTTGTTCCTCTTGTTCATATCGTGCGGCTTCTCCTGCGGTGTCTGGAAGGATGTAATAATTTCCACAGGCCAGGGGGGCACATACCGATGGCTTCCAGATGAGCTGCTTATCCTAAAGTTAACATTCCTTTCACTACTTGCACGGTTCCACTTTTCCCCTTTCCATTTTTGTAATTAGAAAAATCAAGCAACAGGAAACAGAATAATTTAGCAATGGTGCAGCCTTTGCCCTCACAGAGACAATTAGTAGTCTGTCCTCTTGGTGGAGAGGCTGAGCCTGGTTTGTTTGGAAAGTTACAAAAATAGTTCTTACAAAACACTGCAATTACAGTAAAGTACAGCAACACAATTATGAGCTGGTCCAACGTGGTAAACAGTGAGAGATGGAAAAACAAGGAGAGGAGGAGAAGCCAGGGTGGAAAATAAAAGGAGAAAAAATAACTTAATCGTGTAGATCACCCATGTTTTAAACCAAAATGCCGGTGTATTAGAAAAGATCAAAGCTATGGAAGCCAAAGATGCTGAGCAGATTGGTTGGTATGTGACTATTTGGGTTGTAAGGTTTTCATGGGTTCTCCTGCTAAAGTTTGGGACTGTCAGGAAAGATGACTGCTTGGAGCCCGGGCTGACTGTAGTACATCACAACCTGAGGAGTCTCCGATGTTGACTGGGAGCCTTCTTGTTTTATTATTTATTTATTTATTTTACATTTCTTATATACCGCACTATTTACGATCAGCGCGGTTTACATAAAACAAAACAGAATCCGACAATGAACAAGAGTCAGGTCATTACAATGAACAGGAGCAATCAACTTGGATAACAGGGGAAACTATGTACATAAATGGAATACTGAAATTGGTAAACTATGCCCTAAGAGATAAGGATTGATTTTGCTACCAACCAAATCTTTTTGGATGCACTGTCTATGAATTGCGGTGAAGGCCGATGGATGCAGATGAATGAGAATTCTTTAGCTATGAGAGAGAACCTTCCGGAATTATTTTATTTTTATACAAGTTCTTTTTCTGCCCTTTGTACTCCATGCATACTTGGTGAGCGAGTGACATTTTCAAATACGTTTTGAGCGACTAAGCAGTTACCCACCTAAATACACTAGACTGAAAACTGTCTACTCTATCAGAGGTGACAAAGATTCTACTGTATTTTTTCACACACAAGGGGGCATAGTCCAAAAAGTATGTCCCGTCCTTGCATTTTGAAATCGTTGCCATACTTTAGCGTCAGTACTTTGAACCAACTGTAAAGCAGGTGCGATATTCACAGGGACGTTTTCTACCCAAGTGCCCTGCTGGTCCAAATTCTCAAGAGAACTCCCATCAGATTTTTCCTATTAAAATGTGCCTGCAGGTGCACCTGTAGTTCCTCCATGGTTTCCCAAAAAAGGATGGCTCCCTATGTTAGTGTGATGTCTACACAGGTTTCTGCTAAATCAGACTCACGATTGCAGAAGTGGCTTTTGATAGCACCCAATCTCCTCAGCAATCACATCAGAACTACCTACTGCTACAGCAAGGTAGAAAACCCTTCCCCAAACCTGCATCAAACAGGTCAATTGTAAACTAACCTCAGTGGGGTAGGGAGATTGTGTCTAGGGGGCTTGTCATAGAAAGTCAATCAGCATGCTTAGCCCAGACGGATGACCTGAGGAGATATGTTTTGCCCTGTCCTGAGGGGTTTTTTTTCCAGGCTAGTAGATAGAAAGGCTCTTATTAAAGTCAATTTAATACTTATAAAGCCAAAGCTCGTCACCTAAATGATTTCAAAACATAGGTGGTTTGGGGTCAAATTGTAGCATCGCCAGAAAGTACATATACTTATGTGTTGGCACTGAAGAAGAAGTCTGGGATACCACAACATTCTTGTCTGGTGCCTTCTGTCCCAAGGACCAGCCTCATGTTTTCATTGTTTCCAACTTAAACCTCTCAATGGCTCCAAACTGCAGCCTGTCATGTGCTAAGAGAGAAGCCAGGCTGCAATGGGCACAGAAGAGGGAGACGGAGCATGTATAGGATCTCCCTCTGTAAAGATGCAGCAAGCGATAGAGAAGGATCATGGAGTAAAACATACAATTAAAGGGGACGGGATTTTGGATTTACCAAATACTTTTGTTCAGGAGTAGCTCAACAGCGACTGTTTTCCCTTTTGCCTTAGGGCTTACAATGGAATGCTCCAATACAGAAGTCGCACACTATTAGCTATGTACGCCTCGATGCAGTGCACCGACAGCGCCCGACTTCAGCACCGGCATGCAGGAAAGGAGTGCATATACAAATTAGCCGTGCGTTAAACTGTGGCGCAAATGTCAGCATTAAACTGGGAGAGCAAGCCAAACACATGCACACGGAAATCTGCACAAGTTTGACACGTTCTCCCAGAGAAACAGGGTCATTTGAGGAAAGCTGGCTACTTCACCTCAGATGATCCAGGCAGTGGGGAATTCCCCAATACCAAAAAATACTGTCAGGGGGCTAGTGCCCCCGACAGAAACCAAATCCCTGGTGGCCCAGTGGCTCCAATCCCTCCACCCACCCTATTAAAAAAACAAAATAAAACCCTGGTGGCCCAACCCCCCCCCCCCCCCCACTCTCCCTCCCCCTCTTGGTACCTTTACAATGGAGCAAAAGCATTACCCATGTGCTCCTGCACAGTCATCTTCAAAAATGGTGGTGCCTGGCCCCACGCTGTGCATCCTGGCATGCATCGGGTGAGCTCAGGCTGCCATATAAGGCATTTTATATGGCAGTCGGACCCCACCCAGTGCATCCCAGAATGCACTGCACAGGGCCAGGTGTACTCCCTCATAGAGGTACCAGGAGGGAGGTTTGAGGCCACTGGGCTACCATGAGGTTTTTTTAAATTGGAAAGGCAGAGGAAAATAAGGGATTTGGTTTCTGTTAGGGGGGTCAGTGTCAGGGACACCAGCCCCCTGACAGTATTTTGATGGCATTAGGGGATTGCCCGGATCATCTGAGGGGAAGTTTAACACTTCATCTCAGATGATCCAGGTATCAGGGAAAGCTCCCAATGCCATCAAAATACTGTCATGGGAACACGTAAAATGTTTAAGTTACCTCCGAACCAGGGATAGAGACACCAATGCTTCAGCTGGTTACGTAATCTTTTACGTGATTCTCTGCATCGGACGCAGGCAGTATGAGCATGCCGTTTTAATACACACAGCTCATTTTCAAGAAAATCAAATGACAATATTGCACAGATGGGTGTAGAATATGACATTATAAAGAGTACAAAATTAGGATTAATTTTTAAATGAGATACAGCTTTAGCTCATGTCTCACGAGGTACTCCCACTGGGGCACTGAACAGCATTAGAAGGAACTAGGCACATGACACTCCATGGCCAGCCCCATACTGGAGAAGAAATCAGTTTGAATATTTTAGCATTTGACCCTATTCTCTTCCAGATCTGATGAATGCAGACTTCTCTGCAGCAAAGAAACCCATTCAGCCAATAGAAACCCAGTAGCTCAATAGTTGCTTGAAGCCGCAGTGGAGACTGGAGTCTTCACCTATGAGTGGGCTTCTACTTAAAGAAGAACTCCTAGAGAATTAGTTTGCTATAAACCGTATTACTTACATCTAATATTTTAGATTTTCCGAAGGCTGCTAAGTAGCGATGGTGTCCACTTATTCAAGAAGGGTCAAAGTGTCTTCCGCAGCAGACTAGTTTAAAGTCATCTTCTGTAGGTAGCCAGATTCATTGCAAATGGGTAAACAAAGGCCCCAAGAAAATAAAATATTAAATACCTCTGTAGAAATGGGAAAATGGGGCAACATCTGGAAAGCAGTGTGTATTAATGGCCCCAGTATGGGAAACAACAACATACAGAATCTTAAATGCCGCCAAGTCTATGTCGACTCATATCTACACTCATATCTACACAAATAATGTATATAGTTAATTCAAATTCATGTATGTTAACATGTTCCCCCTCTATCATGTATTTAGTTAGTTTTTTCTATTGCTATTTTTTTGAGTTATACTAAACAATATCACTTTTAATGTTCCAATGTTATGATCCTACTGTTTTATGTAACTGCTAATCTTTGCAGAGTTAATTTGTTAAATGTAAACCGCTGCTGATCACTGGAAGGAGCGGTATAAAAATGTGCTCAAATAAATAAAATAAAATAAAATAAAATAAATAAAAATGGCGACCCTCTGGATTGTTGTCCTAAACTGTGTTCGGTCTTCAGTCAGGTGGATCATTGTTGACAGACTGGCACCCATAGCTGCTGTTATTGGATCGATCCATCTCATTGCTGACCTTCCTGTTTTGCGTTGACCTTCTACCTTGCCAAGCATGATGTCTTTCTCTAATGATCTCTCTCTTCGCATGATGTATCCAAAGTATGGAAATTAAATTCTTGTCATCTGAGCTCCTAAAGAAAGCTTAGGTTTGATCTCTAGTACTGACTGGTTTGTTCTTTGGGCAGTCCATGGTATACACAGTATTCATTGCCAGCACCATAATTCAAAGGCATTGATTTTCTTCCTGTCTATATCTTTTTTCACTGTCCAACTTTTGCACCCATATGACGTTATTGAAAATACCATTGCTTAAACAAGTCAAATCTTTCTATGGAGAGAAACATCTCTGCTGTTGAGAATTTTGTCTAGGTCCTTCATAGCCATTCTGTCAAGAGCAATCCATTGTCAGATTTCTTGACTGCTTTTCATTTCTTTATTGATAGTTGATTCAAGTAGATTAAAGTTGTCAACTATTTCAATTTTTCTCCATCAACGATGAACACTGATTTTGCCAATTGTCAGGATCTTTTTCTTCGTTACATTAAGGTGCAGGCCCATTTTAAGTCTATGTTCCTTGATCTTGAGAAGCAAATATTTCAGATAGTCTTCATTTTCAGCCAGTAATGTAGTATCATCGGCATAGCGAAGGTTGTTGATGAGTCTTCAACCAATCTTCACTCCTTAGCTGTCTTCATACAGTCATGCTTCTCTGATGATTTGTTCTGCATATAAATTAAACAGGTAGGGGGAAAGTTTGCAGGCTTGTCATACATCTTTGCTGATTTTAAACAATTCTATTTCTCCTTGTTCCATATGAACTGTTGCTTTTTGATCAATCTAAAGATTATGCAAGAGATCTATTAGGTGTTCTGGTATACCTATGCTTCTTAATGTGGCCCAGAGTTTCTCATGGTTTACATAGTCAAAAGCCTTGCTGTAGCTGATAAAACACATATAGATACCCTTTTTGTATTCTTTTGTCTTTTCAATGATCCATCTCACATCTGTGATGATGTCTCTCGTTCCTCGCCCTTTCTTGAACCCTGCTTGCACTTCAGGCAGTTCTCATTCCAGGTATGATTTTGTTGTAACAATCCATTGGGTTTGTGTAGTAAGATACAGAAGTAGATTGCCAGACCTTTTTTCCACACAGGTAATACTAGTGTTGTTGTCATCACAGAAATGTGATCCTCCACCACCAACACCATCCCATTCTACTGCTGCCCAGATGGGTGGTTTGTCTTGGGCTGGCACCTCAGCTGAAACCTGTCCTTCTTGGGAGACCCTGCTAGTAAAGTTACCGATAGCTTAGCATCACTGATGCACACAAGCCGTCACAGCACGACAAGCTGCAAACTAAGTGAGATTTTGATTCTGGATCTTGAGGCTTTAATGGCAGAGGTTGACTTAAGTACAAACCAAATTGTTGAAGTACTTAGCACAAAAAGTGAACACTCCAAACTTGATGTTGTTATCCACTTGGGCACAAATGACCTGGCTAGAAACAGTGCCTCTACAGTCCAAAAGGACTTCCAATCTCTGGGAGAGAAACTCAAGCCCATTGTGAACACTGTTGCATTCTCAGAGGTTCTGCCTGTTCTTGGTAAGGGGACAAAAAGGCTGCAAGAGACTATACGGTGCTGATGGACTACATCTCTCTGTTGCAGGGAAAAGAATCTTAAGTGAAAACTTCAGGCACTATGTGGATATGCATTTAAACTAGGAAAAGGGGGTGACGGATGTGGAAGGTCAAGACCGGCACGCCACCCCCTGCAAAAGCAGAATAATATCAGAAACAGCCACACTTTTAAACCACACATCACAAACAAGTGGGAAGATGTGGACAGAACAAAATCAATGCAAAATACACACAAGCCAGGTAAATGCTGAAAAGCAATGAGCACAAATGCTCGAAGCTTAGCCAACAAAGTTCTGGACCTGGAAGCCCTAATGGTGGAAATGGATTTGGACATTGTGGCCATTACAGAAACATGGTTCAATGAATTACATGATTGGGATGTGGCCATAGCTGGCTATATCTATTCTGAAGAGACAGAAAAAATGGAAGGGGAGGAGGAGTGGCCTTGTATGTCAGAGGCAATATTAAAGCTACTGAAATGCAGGGGGCATGGGGAAAAGAAGAAGCACTCTGGATTGCGTTGGAAAGAGGAGATGGCACTGTCATCCATACTGCTGTAGTCTACAGACCTCCGACTCAAATTGAAGAGATAGATAACGATTTGATTAAAGATATTGCCAAGATAGCCACAAAGGAGGAAGTAATCATTTTGGGTGACTTTAATCTACCTGATGTGGATTGGATTACTCCTTCTGCACATCTGGAAAGAAGCAAAAAAATTGTGTATGCTCTCCAGGATGCATCACTTAGGCAAATGGTCATGGAACCAACCAGGAAAAGTTCAACGCTGGATTTAGTGCTCACCAACGGTGATAGCGTGTCAAATGTCTGCGTGAGTACCCCTGTGAGCAACAGCGATCATTACACAGTGTGGTTTGAGATAAAAGCCAGGGTACAGGCCAAACATAGCAAGCTCAAAGTCCTAAACTTCAAAAACACTGACCAATAAAATGGCCTAGTACCTAATGGAGGAGATGACAGGGTGGAAGGAGATAAAGGAAGTGGAATTGCAAAGGGATAAACTAAAGGCGGCAATAAAAGGGGCAACAGATAAATATGTAAGAAAAGTAAATAAAAACAAGAGGAGAAGGAAACCTATTTGGTTTTCCAAAGAAGTGGCTGCTCAAATAAAGGCAAAAAACACAGCTTTCGCAAAATTCAAAAGCTTGCAAACAGAAGAACACAGAAATGAATACAGGATCAAACTCAAAGAGTCAAAAAGTGAAATAAGGATAGCAAAATAAAAGGCAGAGGAAAAGATGGCTAAAGATGTTAAGGGTGGCGACAAAACTTTCTTCAGGTATATTCGGGAAAGGAAGAAGATCAGAGTTGGAATTGCAGGACTCAGAAGTGCTGGGAAAAAGACTCGTGGAAAGTGACAGAAAAAAAGCGATTGCTAAACAAATACTTCTGCTCTGTTTTTACTAAAGAAAATCCTGGAGATGGACCAGCTGGGACTCCCAAATATAAAAATGGGAACGAAGTAGATACCACACCATTCACAGAAGATGAGATGTTGAAACAACTTGCTAAACTGAAAGTGAGCAAAGCCATGGGACCGGATGGGATACATCCCAGGATACTGAAAGAGCTCAGAGAAGTTTGCCGAGACTCATCAAGCCCACTGACTATTACCCAATGTTGCTAATCCATGTTGGAACAAATGATACTGCCAGGTATACCTCGGAACGTATCAAAAGTGACTTCATGGCTCTGGGACAGAGGGTGAAGCAGGTAGGTGCACAGGTAGTGTTCTCTTCAATCCTCCCTGTTGAGGGTAAAGGCCAAGGCAGAGAGGCTCGCATCCTGGAGATGAATGCATGGCTGCGTGGATGGTGTCTTCGAGAGCGTTTTGGTTTCCTAGACCATGGGATACTGTTCCAAGGGTTGCAGAGCAGAGATGGCATCCATCTGTCCAAGAAAGGTCAACACATCTTTGGTAGTAGACTGGCTAATCTACTGAAGAGGGCTTTAAACTAGATTCGTTGGGGATGGGTGAAGAAAGCCCCCAGGTAAGTGAAAGCCCCCAGGTAGGTGATACATTAAATACCTTTATGGAAATGGGTAACAGGGGTAACACATGGAAAACAGTGTGTATTAATGCCCGTAGCATGGGAAATAAGATCCCTGAAGTTGAAGCTTTGGTGGGAGTGGCTGACTTGGATTTAGTGGCAGTTACAGAAACATGGTTTACAGAAAACCATGACTGGGATGTAACTATACCTGGCTATACTTTATTCAGAAAGGACAGGGTAGGAAGAAGGGGAGGAGGAGTGGCACTATATGTAAAAACTACTATTAAAGCTTTGGAATTACAGAGCTTAAAAGGGAGAGAGGAGGCATTGTGGGTTAAACTAGAAAGAGGGAAAGAGAAATCTATTTGCATTGGTGTGATATACAGACCTCCCTCACAAGAGGAAGAGGTGGACAGAGAGTTAATTGAAGACATACGCAGCATTGCTAGGAAAGGGGAAGTGCTACTGCTAGGAGATTTCAATATGCCAGATGTTGATTGGCACATTCCTGCTGCAGTATCATCTAGAAGTAAGGAGATCCTGGATTCTCTACAGGGAGAACTATTCAGGCAATTGGTAACAGACCCCACACGTGAAGGGGCCATACTGGACTTGGTGCTTACCAATGGTGAGAGTGTTTCTGATGTTGTAGTGGGAGATCATTTTGCATCCAGTGACCACCAGATGGTGTGGTTCAGTATTAGGACTAGGGCTGTTAGAATCCATTCCAAGGTGAAGATCTTAGACTTTAGGAAGACTAACTTTGCGAAGATGGGCCAATACCTCAGGGAGTCGTTAGTGGGATGGGAACAGCTGGGGGATGTAGAAAAACAGTGGGCAAAACTGAAAGGGGGTATTTTAAAGGCAACCAACCTTTTTGTTAAAATGGTAAATAAAGGCAAAAGGAACAGGAGACCGCTATGGTTTTCGAAGGAAGTAGCTGAAAAAGTGAAGAAAAAGAGGGAGGCCTTCATGAAATACAAGAGATCACAGAGAGAGGAAGACAGGCATCTGTATTTGGAAAAACTTAGAGAAGCTAGCAAAGTAGTCAAGAAGGCAAAGATTCAAAAGGAGGAGGAAATAGCCAATGCAATAAAATGGGGGGATAAGACATTTTTCAGATATATTAGTGAGAAGAGGAAGGGCAAAAGTGGTATTGTCAGACTCAAGGGTGCAGGGGGGGAATATGTAGAAGCTGATAAGGATAAAGCGGAATTGCTTAACAAATATTTTTGTTCTGTGTTCACAGATGAAGAACCAGGAGCAGGACCTCAGAAAACACCCACAAATAAGAACAGAAGCGAGGGACATCTTGAACAATTTTCAGAAGACTGTGTTCGTGAGAAACTAGCTCAACTTAAAGTAGACAAAGCGATGGGACCGGATGGGATACACCCTAGAATACTGAGGGAACTTGGGGACGTTCTAGCAACTCCACTGACTGACCTTTTCAATGCCTCGTTGGAGTCGGGAGTGGTGCCAAAGGACTGGAGAGAGGCTCATGTGGTGCCTTTACACAAAAACGGAAGTAAGGATGTGGTTGAAAACTACAGGCCGGTTAGTTTAACTTCGGTGGTGACTAAATTATTGGAAACGCTGCTGAAAGAGAAAATAGTGAGGTTTCTGGAGTCCGGCGGATTACAGGATCCGAGGCAGCATGGATTCACCAGAGGCAGGTCTTGTCAGACAAATCTGATCGATTTCTTTGACTGGGTGACCAGGGAGTTGGGACCGAGGGAGAGCTCTAGATGTGGTGTATTTAGATTTCAGTAAAGCCTTTGACACTGTTCCTCACAGGCGACTTATAAACAAACTGACCACCCTAGGGATGGACCCTAAAGTTACTGCTTGGGTTAGAAATTGGTTGGGTGGGAGGCGACAAAGAGTACAAGTAAATGGAGCTCACTCTGAGGAGAAGGATGTTACCAGTGGTGTGCCCCAGGGATCTGTCCTTGGTCCGATTCTTTTTAACATCTTTGTTAGTGATATAGCGGAAGGGCTGTCGGGTAAGGTTTGCCTCTTTGCGGATGATACCAAAATCTGTAATAGAGTAGACACCCAGGAAGGTGTAGATAACATGAGGAGGGATCTAGCTAAGCTTGAAGAATGGTCCAGAATTTGGCAGCTGGGATTTAATGTTAAAAAATGTAAGGTCATGCATTTGGGCTGCAGCAATCCAAGGGAGCAATACAGTATAGGAGGTGAAGTACTTTTGTCCACTAAAGAAGAGCGGGACCTAGGCGTGGTTGTGTCTGATGATCTTAAAGTAGCTAAACAGGTAGAAAAGGCGACGGCAAAAGCTAGAAGGATGCTTGGGTGCATACGGAGAGGAATGGCTAGCAGAAAAAAGGAGGTGATAATACCTCTGTATAAGTCTTTGGTGCGACCTCATTTGGAGTATGGTGTGCAATTCTGGAGACCGCACCTTCAAAAGGATGTGAACAGGATGGAGTCGGTGCAGAGGGTTGCTACTAAAATGATTAATGGGCTTCATTATAAAGCATATGAGGACAGACTTAAGGATCTTAATATGTACACCTTAGAGGAAAGGCGGGATAGAGGTGATATGATTGAGATGTTTAAATACCTCCGTGGCATAAATGTTCAGGGAGAGAGCCTCTTTCAATTGAAAGCAAGTTCTGCTACGAGGGGATATGGGATGAGGGTGAAGGGAGATAGATTCAGGAGTGATATGCGGAAATATTTCTTTACGGAAAGAGTAGTGGATCCGTGGAATAGTCTCCCAGTGGAGGTGGTAGATATGAGGACAGTAACTGAATTCAAAAAAGCATGGGACCAACACAGAGGATCTCTAAAGGTAGAAAGTGGACTGTTGTAGTTGTTGTTATGGAAGGACAGACTAGATGGGCCTTGTGGTCTTTTTCTGTCATCATGTTTCTATGTTTCTAAGTTCTATCAGGGCCATTAAAGGATGTATTCAACAGATCCTTGGAAACAGGAGAGGTTCCTCAGGACTGGAAAATGGCTGATGTCGTATCTCTACACAAAAGTGGTGACAGGGAAGAAGTGTCAAACTACAGGCCCGTGAGCCTTACCTTGGTGGCGGGAAAATTAATGGAGGTGCTCCTGAAAGAGCGAATAGTGAACTTTCTCAAAACCAACAGGTTGCAAGATCCGAGGCAACATGGTTTTACTGAAGAATGGTCTTGCCAAACAAATCTGATTGAGTTCTTTGACTGGGTGACCAGGGAACTAGATCAGGGGCATGCAATGGATGTCATCTACCTGGATTTCAGCAAAGCCTTTGATACTGTTCCTCATAGGAGGCTTGTCAATAAACTCAGTAGCTTGGGGATGGGTACCAAGATAGTAAACTGGATTAGAAATTGGTTGACTGACAGACGACAGAGGGTGATGGTACATGGAGCTCACTCGCATGAGGGGAAAGTGATTAGCGGGGTGCCCCAGGGTTTGGTCCTGGGCCCAGCACTGTTCAATGTATTTGTGAGTGATATTGCTGAAGGACTGAATGGAAAAGTCTGTCTTTTTGCAGATGACACAAAAATTTGCAACAGAGTGGACTCCCCCGAGGGAGTGGATAACATGAGGAAAGATCTACAAAAGCTGGAAGAATGGTCAAATGCTTGGCAATTACGATTTAATGCGAAAAAGTGCATTGTCATGCACTTAGGTAGCAGAAATCCAAGGGAAATGTATGCGATAGGGGGCGAGAGGTTGGTGTGCATGGTTCAGGAAAAAGACCTTGGTGTGATTATCTCTGATGATCTCAAGGTGGCAAAACAGTGCGACAAGGCGGTGGCAAAAGCCAGAAGGATGTTGGGCTGCATACAAAGAGGGATTACCAGCAGAAAGGAAGAGGTACTTATGCCACTGTACAGGTCGCTGATGAGGCCTCACCTGGAATACTGTGTTCAGTTTTGGAGACCATATCTTGCAAAAGATGTAAAATGACTGGAAAGTGTTCAGAGGAAGGCGACCAAAATGATTTGGAGCCTGCGTAAGAAACCTTATGAAAAGAGACTTGAAGACCTAAATATGTACACTTTGGAGGAGAGTAGAGATAGGGGAGATATGATTCAGACCTTTAAATACTTAAAGAGGAACAATGAACAAACAAACCTCTTCCAAAGACGGGGAAGCTGCAAAACTAGAGGGCATAACATGAAGCTGCAAGGTGGAAAATTGAAAGGCAATGTCAGGAAATATTTTTTCACTGAAAGGGTGGTGGATGCTTGGAATGCTCTCCCGATGGAAGTGGTGGGGGCAAACACGGTGACAGAATTCAAAACAGCATGGGACAAGCACAGCGGATCCCTTTACAGCAACAGGATAAGAACAAAATAAACCGAACCATCTAACTTCTCAACAAATAGGGGTGTCCTACATGGAGTGGTGGGTCCACCCCTAGACAAAGACATGGGGAGGGGTGACCTGCACAGAGCGTCAGGTGCACCTCCTCTTGCTGTATTGCTGGGCAGACTGGATGGACCATGCTGGTCTTTATCTGCCATCATTTACTATGTTACTATGACTTGGATTTAGTTGTGGTTATGGAGACAGAGCTTATGGAGATCCATGACTGGGATGTAATTATACCAGGCTATAATTTATTCAGGAAGGATAGGGTAGGAAGAAAGGGAGGAGAAGTGGTACTATTTATAAAATAATAATAAAAATATTAAATCTACAGAACTAGAGGGCTTTCAAGGGAAGGAGACGACACTGGGTTAAAATGGAAAGAGGGGATGGAGCAGCCATTTGCACTGGTGCGATATACAGACTGAAGTAGACAGATTTAATTAATGACATCTGCAGTGTTGCTATGAAAGAAGGGCTACTGCTAGGTGATTTCAGTATGCTGGATGTTGATTATGATATTCCTGTTGCAGTGTCATCTACAAGATAATGGATCATCTATAGCAGTGGTTCCCAAACTGTGGGGCGGGACACAAAATGGGGTCACTTCATCAATAGATGGGGGTCACAGAAACAGGGCTGTTCCCCTTTCCTGTGAACCTTCACTGTGACCCATGCCCAATAGTGGCAGCAAGCGTGGGAGCTCTGCTTCGGTAAATGTTCATAGGCCCTGCCCCCTCCTCCGGTGCAGGTTTCCTATTAGGCTGGAAATGCATGCAGAGTACTGGGGTCTATGCTTCTACTGCTGCTACTGCCACGTTCATGCTTTGGATACGTGGGAGCAGAAAGATGATAACAGAGGTGAGAGGAGTCTGGTATTTTGTTTTCATATCATCTAGGGTCACATGCATTTTTAAGTGCTAATATGGAGTCATTTTGAATAAAGGTTTGGAAAGCACTGCTCTACAGGGAACATTTTTCTGGCATCTACTAAAGGAACCCACATGGGTAGGGGCCATACTGGATCTGGTGCTTATGACTGGAGAGAGCATTTCTGATGTGATGGTGGGTGATTATCTCACATCCCATGATCACCAGATAGTGTGGTTCAGTATTAGAACAAGGGCTGAGATAGGCTCATTAAAAATGAAGATCCTAGACTTTAGAAAAACTAACTTTGTCAAGATGGGACAATACTTCAAGGAGGCATTAGCTGGATGGGAACAGCTTGGGGATGTGGAAAAGCAGTGGGCAAAACTGAAAGGGGATATTTTAAGGGCAACAAACCTTTTTGTTAGGAAAGTAAATACATGTAAAAGGAAAATAAGGCCACTATGATTCTCAAACATAATAGCAGAAAAGATAAGGGGGGAAAAGGTGGCCTTCATAAAATACAGGAGATCACAGAAAGAGGAAGACAAGCATCAATATTTGGAAAAGCTAAGAGAAGCTATGAAAGTGGTCAGGAATACAAAGATACAAAAAGAAAGAAAAAATAGCCAGTGCAGTAAAATGGGGGAGGGGGGAAACATTTTCCAGATCTCTTAGTGAGAGGAGGGAGTGCAAAAATGGTACAGTCAGACTCAAGAGCAAAGGGGAGGAATACAGGGCCGGCCCATCCACTAGGCAGCTGGCCCGGGTGGGCAGCAGCAGTGACACACATGGGTGTCCACACTGCCCCTCTCCCAGCTGCCAACGATTCTGTTTGGGAGAGAGGTGGCAGCAGCAGTATTTCCAAAAGTGGTGGCAAAAAGCTGTTTTTGGAAATACTGCTGCTACTCACCTCCCAAGACGGAATCAGCAGCAACTAGGGGAGGGGGAGGGGTGCAGCAAGGCCGGGGTTTCTGCCTAGGGCAGCAGAAACCCTTGGGCCAGCCCTGGAGGAATATGTAGAAGCCAATGAGGATAAAGCAGAGTTGTTTAACAAATATTTCTGACCTGTGTTCACAGATGAAGGGTCAGGAGCAGGTTGTCAGAAAACATCCACAAATAGGAACAGAAGCGAGATGGAGCTTGAACGATTTTTAGAAGATGGTGTTCTTGAGGAGCTAGCTAAAATAAAACGGCAGCTCCACTATCTGACCTTTTCAGTGCTTCTTTAGTCAGGAGTAGTCCCAAAGGACTGGAGAAGGGTGCATGTAGTCGCTCTACATAAAAGTGTAAGTAAGGATGAGGTTGCGATTGTGATGAGTAAGTCTATATAAATGCTACTAAAACAGAGGATAGTGAAGTTTCTGAAATGTAATGGATTACAAGATCCAAGACAGTATGGTTTTACTAGAGGCAGATCTTGTCAAACAAATATGATTAATTTCCTTAACTGGGTGATCAGAGAGTTGGACCGAGGGAGAGCCCTAAATGTGATGTATTTAGATTTCAGATAAGTCTTTGATACTGTTCTGCATAGGTGACTTATAATTAAATCAAGCACCTGAGGGGTGGTCCCTAAAATGACTGACTGGGTTAAAAACTGGTTGAGTGAGAGGAAAAAAAAAAGGGTACAGGTAAACAGAACTTACTCTGAGGAGAAGGGCGTTACCAGTGGTGTGCCACAGGGATCTGTCCTTGGTCAGATTCTTTTTAACATTTTTGCAAGTGACATTGCTGTCGAGTAAGATTTGCCTCTGTGGATGATACCAAAATCTGCAATAGGGTAGACACCCAGGAAGAGATGCCATACTGGGTCAGACCAAGGTCCATCAAGCCCAGTATCCTGTTTCCAACAGTGGCCAATCTAGGTCATACGTACCTAGCAGTTTCCCTAAAAGACACCGGTTCTACAATGCTTGTACTGGCTCAAGCATTGATATCCTCGGTCCCTTCTTAATAATGGTTTATGGAACTTTCCTCCAGGAACTTGTCCAAACCTTTTTTAAACACAGCTACACTAACAGGAAGATGTAGATAATATGAGGAAGGATCTAGCAAAGCTTGAAGAATGGTTGAGAATTTGGAAGCTGAGATTTAATGCTAAAAAAAACCACAGGGTCATGCATCTGGGCTGCAAAAATTCAAGGGAATGGTACAGTACTTCTGTTCATGAAAGAAGGGCAGGACCTGAGAGTGCTAGTTTCTGGCAATCTTAAGGTAGCTAAATATGTAGAAAAGGCAATGGCAAAAACCAGAAGGATGCTTGGTGCACAGGGTGATGAATAGCCAGCAGAAAAGAGGATTTGATAATACCTCTGTATAAGTCTTTGGTGCGACCTCATTTGGAGTATTGTGTGCAATTCTGCAGACCACACCTTCAAAAGGATGTAAACAGGATGGAGTCCGTGCAGAGGGTGGCTACCAAAATGATCAGTGATCTTTATTATAAGGCAGATTTAGAGATCTCAATATGTATACTTTCAAAGAAAGGCGGAAGAGGGGAGATGTTGCTGTTAAGTGCCGTCGAGTCGGAGTCGACTCATGGCGACCCTCTGGATAGCTATCCTAAATTGTGTTCGGTCTTCAGTCAGGCGGCTCATTGTTGACAGACTGGTAAGACATCTTTACAGCTTCTGACTCTCATTTCATGCGCAGCTACATCAGCAGTCAGACGTCCTGAGGGCTTTGATCCAACCACATCATAAATGCTGGCTTTACTCTGAAAAGTCTTCAGCTCTTCCCGAGTAGCTAGTTGAGTGCCTTCCGACCTGGCGGTCTCATCTTCCAGCACTACAGCACAATTTGTTTTGTTGTAACTGTCCATTAGGTTTTCATGGCAAGATACAGAAGTAGATTGCCGGGCCTTTCTTCCACGCAGTTTAAGTTTGGTGTTGTTGCCGTTGTCACAGAAATGTGATCCTCCGCCGTCAACACTGTCCCATTCTGCTGCTGCCGAGGGGAGATACACTTTTTAAATACCTGCAATGAGGGGGCATAGGGTGAAGGTGAAAGAGGATAGTCAAGAATAATTTGAGGAAATATTCTTTACAGAATGAGTGGTGTAGATGCATGGAATAGTGGAAAGAGATGAGAACCGTATCTGGAATTAAAGAAAGCATGGGTCAAATACAGATGATCTCTAAAGGGAAAAAACAGACTGTAAAGCCTGCATTCCCCGTTTATCCAAGTTATTACTCCTGTTCTATGTAAAGTATAAGCATGTTATCCAAGTTGTTTTCTCCTGTTCTATGTAAAGCCAAACAGTTTGTTATGGTCATTTTGTTGTATGTAAACCGCGCTGACAATAGTGCGGTATATAAGAAATTGTAATAAATAAATAAATAAATAAATAAAGGTTGGTATGGAAGAGCAGACTGGAAAGGCCAGATGCTCTTTATCTGTTTTTCATTTTTTTCTACAATAATCAAGGCAGGTACTGGTTACTGATCTTATATAGATGTTACGTTTAAGCTCTTATTACTAGCGTATCAAGCTTCGTGTATTCAAGCCAACTCTAGCTTTGTCCTTATAATTTATCTGGGGTGCTATATTCTTCATAGAGTGATTGCTTTATCACTCCTCCTTTGAGGATTAGGTTAGAGTTCACTTGACGCTCATCTTTTAACTATCCTGCATACCTTCTTTTTGGAACAAATTCCCATTGGATCTTCATGAGGAGAAAGGAACTTTAACATGAGTTTAAAATATTTTTATCCTGCTGGGGAGAAGATGAGATTAGGGAGCGGTTTAGGGAATTCTATCTCGATTTGTATAGAGAGATGGACGGGGGGACCGAGGGGGAGATTTCGGCATATTTAGAGGGGCTTATGCTCCCAGTGTTATCAGAGGAAGCGGTGGAGCTTCTAGAGGAGGAGATCTGTGAGGAGGAAATAGGCAGGGTGGTGAAGGGGCTAGTAGGGGGGAAGTCTCCGGGCTTAGATGGCCTGACGGGGCCTTTTTATAAGGTCTTCTGGGGGGAGCTGAAAGGGATAATGTGTAAGGTGTTTTAATGGGTGTGTTAGGGGAAGGGGGGGGGGAACTGTCCCGGGATATGCTGACAGCAGGAATAACGGTCCTGTTAAAGCCGGGGAAGGACCCGGGGAAATGTAGTTCCTATAGACCGATATCTCTACTGAATGTGGATACTAAAGTGCTAGCCAAGGTGTTGGCCGGGAGGTTGGCGGAGTGGCTACCGGGGCTCATTCAGGGTGATCAAGCGGGCTTCATTCCCGGGCGGCAAGCAGCGGATAATATTCAGAGAGCGGTAGGTGTGGTTTGGGAGGCGAGGGAAGGTCGGGAGGATCTGATTCTGATGTCTATCGATGCTGAAAAGGCATTTGATAGAGTTCATTGGGCCTTTCTGATGCGGGTAATGGAGCGCATGGGATGTGGACCCAAGCTCATGGGGTGGATTAGGGCGTTGTATCGGGGACCCCGGGCGAGGATCAAAGTGAATGGGCAGTGTACTCCCGAGATTTTGCTCTGGGGAGGGGGACCCGTCAGGGATGCCCCCTGTCCCCACTTTTGTTTGCTATGGTGGTGGAACCCTTGGCTGAGAGTATACGGCGGAATGATAAGATATGGGGACTGCAGAGAGGAGGGCGGAAACATAAAATCTCATTATATGCAGACGATATTCTGCTTTATTTAGGTCAACCCTCCAGCTCGTTACCGGAGGTGATGCTGGAGGTGGAGAGATATGGAGCAGTTTCGGGGTTTAAGATGAATGTGGATAAAACAGAGGTGTTGAAGGTGCAATTAGATGTGGGAGTGGAGGAGCAGCTACGGCGGCAGTTTCCCTTACGGTGGGTTAGTGGGTCTCTGGGGTATCTTGGGGTCCGTATTACTGATCGGTATGAAACACTTTATCACGCTAATTATCCACGTTTGTTCCAGGCTATAGGCAGGGATTTGGGTGGGTGGATGGGGTTGGAGATATCCTGGCTGGGGAGGATTGCGGCTGTTAAGATGAATGTCTTGCCACGTCTGCTATACTGCTTTCAGGCCTTACCGGTTGCGATTCCGGTAGGGGCGCTGCGGATGCTACAACGGAGGGTTTTTTACTTATATATGGAAAAGGAAACCGCCCAGGGTGGCGCGCGAAGTGATGTACGCACCTAAGGTAGAGGGGGGATTGGGGGTCCCAAATCTGTTGGCCTATTACAGGGCGGCCCAGTTGGTGCATGTTCTGCACTGGAGGCCTGGGGGGGAGGAGAGGCCCTGGGTGTCCTTGGAGGCGGAGAGAGTTAGGGGGGGTCATTTGACAGCATGGCTCTGGGCGGATGCTGAGGGGCGGAGAAGTTTGGGAGGGGGATCACCGGCGATGCGACAGGGGGCAAAGATCTGGGAAAGTGTACGGGGAGGAGGGGGTAGGCAGTCCCTTAGGGGTTATTCCTTGCTGACACCCTGGAGGGGGGCTAGGGGGTTCCAACCGGGGTGGGAAGGAGGGCGATTTGACGAGTGGACGAAGAAAGGGTTATTGTGCAGTTATCAGTGTTTGGAGGAGGGGGCATTGAAGAGCTTTGAGACCGTTAAGGAGGAATTCCAGTTGGAGGAAAGGGACCGATATGCTTATTTGCAGGTTCGCTCGTTTCTGGGGAAGGTGGTGGGAAAAGAGGGATGGAGTAGGGAACTTACAGGGTTGGAAGCACTGTGGTTTGGGAAAAGGGGGGCTAGGGGTATGATTTCGGGGCTTTATAGAGTGGTGGGTGGTACGCAGGGGAGGAAGTATCGGTATATGACGGAGTGGGAAGTGGATTTGGGGCGTACTGTTACAGAGGTGGAGTGGAAGCGGGTGTGGGATCAGACTAGGCGGGGGCTCCTGTCCAGCCGGTCCACGGAAAACAGTTATAAGGTTTTGCTGAGGTGGTACTACACTCCTAGCCGCCTACATAAGATGTATGCGGGGGTATCTCCCATGTGTTGGAGGGGGTGTGAGGCAGTTGGGACTTTCTGGCATGTATGGTGGAGTTGTGAGAAAGTGCGTGAGTACTGGGAGCGGATCGTTGGATGGATACAGCAGCATCTTGGGGTGGAGATTCCATTGGCTCCTACCATCTGTTTACTGTCCTGGTGGGAGGAGGGACATGGGAGCAGGGGAGGTAGGGCGGTGGTGGCTTGCTTGAGCGCTGCGAGATCGCAGCGGCCTGGCGGCAGACCGAGTTGCCTGGGATGGGGCAATTTGAGAAGCGAGTTCGACACATGGTGTTGATGGAAAAGTTAACGGCTGCACGCAGACAGACCTTAGCCCGATATGAGGAACAATGGGGGGTATTGGGGGGCGTCCTGGGGGTGGGAGGGGGGGGGAGCGGGGTAGGGTAAGGGGGGGTTGGGAGGAAGTTGGAGGGGGGGAGGGTCTGCGTTATTTCAGGGGGGGATGGGGGGGTCGGTAGAAGAGGGTATACATAAGGGAATGGGAGAGTCTATAATATGGTGTATATTGTTGAATAGACATATTAGCTGTTACGCACTTCTTGTGTAATGGATGAAGTGTTATTGTTGTTTGTGGTTCTAGTTATGTGATGGAAATGATATCAATAAACAGTTAAATACAAAAAAAAAAGAAATATTTTTATCCAGGCTTTTGATATGGGATACGGTTGGCCAGTTTGCTTGGGTTTTGGATGAGTTTTGGGTTCAGTATCAGGTTTCTACTCTATGGTCAAAGATTTGGGTACATTTTTAAATTTAGCACTCTATTTTGATATTGTTTTATTCTTTGATTTGTATTTTTCCCTTTATTTTACCTTATCATATATTTATGATACTGTATATTTGCATTGTATTGTGCATGGTTAAGGTAGTTACTGACCTGTAGCAGGTGATCTCTTTGGACAGCAGGAATAAGTCCTCATGCATGGGTGATGTCCCTGACAGAGCCCTGCACAGGAAAGCTTCCCAGCTTCTATTGGAAGCTTTTGGGAGGCTCCACCAGGCCTATGTCCCGCCTGCCACCACCTTCTTCAATCTCTGGTTTTCCGCGGAGCCCCACAGACGTGTTCCAAGTCGCTCTCCGTTGGTAAACGTTTTTTCTCCCCTGTGGGGGAGGTCCTAATCTAATACATTCATATTTACCTATTGCCTACCATTGCGGTTTGTCTTTGTTGGCTTCTTTTCTTCACATTCAAACAGTTTTTGCGGCACCAGCGGTGCCTTGGTTGGACCCGATCACCAGCCCTCTTCATGTGATTTGTGTCTGCAGAAGACAAGGAGAGGCCTCAACGGTTGGAAGGAACAACGAGAGTCTCTCTTTGGTGCACCAAAGTCTGATCAAACATCTTTGGCACTGACAACATCAATTCCCATGGCTTCAAAGGCTGCACAGGCGGGCAATGCATCAACATCAAGGAGCTCTCAAGTTCACTCAGAACCAAGCACCTGTTGTGCCCCAGAACATTAGCCATTAGTCAGCCTCCCAGCCAGGAGGGATCCGGCCTCGCCTCCATCGAAGTCGAGGGGTGATCGGAAGGAGCACTGGGTGAAGGCCTATGTGCATTGGCACTGGAGCACATTGAGACAGGATGTAGAGAGTGATGGGGTCAGCTTGAGCACCCATCATAGGTGCTCCAATGGGAGGACTGCTCAGCCTCCGGGGTATCACAGGGACGCCAAGGCCAAGCTGTCGATACCCCCGTACAGATGTTGGGTACACCTGTTGAAGTTTTTTAGGCCCCTCTGCCTTCGGAATCGGTATGATGTCCTTCCAATAGAAGCTGGGGAGCCTTTCTGCATGGAACTCCATCAGGGACATCACCCATATGTGAGGACTTACTTCTTGCTTGTTCACAGAGAGTATTTATTTTCCTTTTCTTTATTTTATGTGTATCCAGCTTTTTTGTTGTTTCACTTTGAAAAGCAGTTAAAATAAAACAGGAAAATGCATGAGACAGGCACAAAGATGTTTGCGGCAGAGGAAGAGAGATGACCATGACCCTTGGAAGCAGAAATGGGCAGACTAGATGTATAAAGTAGCTTGCCATCTATGTTTCTATGGTGATATATATTCCATTTTTAGTATCAGGAGTCCACAGATTCAGTGCTGTATTTTATTTTAATCCTGAATATGTTGGAAACACCATTGTAGTTCAAAGGAAGGAACAAGAGAATGAAAAGCAAAATGCTGCGATTTTACCAGGCGAGACAACATGCCATCAGTAAAGAAACTTTCTTTCCACACCAGTTGGTTGGCATGGCATGGCATAGAAGGTTAAATAAAATATGTGCTTTGACTGCACTTCTGTCACTGCTTTTTATACAGGTCTACATTCCAAGTTGGTGGACGTTCTCCTCCTTCATTCAGTTGAGGAGAGATGCATGGGTAAGTGCTATGATGACCAACAGCATCACTGGATACATCCTGCAAGAGCTATGCTCTTCCGCTCTTTCAGCATTTCTGGATCGATGTACAAGGCAGAGAACAGGAAAGCCAAAACTAATTATTAGGGAGAACTAATTAAGTTCATGACACTAAGGAGTAAGATAATACAGGATGGTAGGCATGAACCATAAAGCTCAACTAGTTGGCCAAATTTAATTTCCTATTCTAATATCGTAGATCCTACACTCAGTCTCTAGCCTTTAACTTCACTTCCTCAATCACAGAACAGAGAGATGCTTTCCTTTCTACAAAGTACAGCACGGAAATAAAAGTAAAACTATGAATTCCCAGAAACGAGGGTACAAAAGCACATGGTTTCCAAGATAGATGGTTTACCAGAGGCAGATCTTGTCAGACACATCTGATTGATTCCTTTGACTGGGTGACCAGGGAGTTGGACCAAAGGAAAGCCCTAGATGTGATGTACTTAGATTTCAGTAAAGCCTTTGACACTGTTCTGCACAGGCGACTTATAAACAAACTGAGCACCCTAGGGATGGACACTAAAGTTACTGATTGGATTAGAAATTGGTTGAGTGGGAGGCGACAAAGGGTACTGGTAAATGGAGCTCATTCTAAGGAGGAGGTGGTTACCGGTGGTGTGCTGCAGGGATCTTCCCTTGGTCCAATTCTTTTTAACATTTTTGTTAGTGATATTGCGGAAGGGCTGTCGGGTAAGGTTTGCCTGTTTGTGGATGATACCATAATCTGCAATAGAAGAGACACACAGGAAGGAGTAGATAACGTGAGGAGAGAGATCTAGCTAAGCTTGAAGAATTGTCTAGAATTTGGTAGCTGAGATTTAATGCTAACAAATGCAGGGTCATGCATTTTGGCTGCAAAAATCCAAGTGTAGAGGGCAAAGTACTTCTGTCCACGAAAGGAGAGAGAGACCTGGGCATGTTTGTGTCTGACGATCTTAAAGTAGCTAAACATGTAGAAAAGGCAATGGTGAAAGTCAGAAGGATGCTTGGGTGCATAGGGAGAGGAATGGCCAACAGAAAAAAAAAAGAAAGTGATAGTGCCTCTGTATAAGTCTCTGATGTGACCTCATTTGGAGTTGTGTGCAACTCTGGAGACCCGTGACCTCGTTTGGAGTATTGTGTGTAACTCTGGAGACCACACCTTTAAACGGATATAAACAGGTTGGAGTCTGTGCAGAGGGTGGCTACTTAAATGGTTAGTGGTCTTCGTTATAAAGCATATGAGGACAGACTTAAGGAGCTTAACATGTATACTTTAGAGCAGTGGTTCTCAGACCCTTTTGCTGCAAGGCCCACATTTAAAATTCAAACATTTTTGTGGCCCACGTATTAAATAAAATTAACTAATAAAGTGCTTTATATTTATACTATAAATATAACTTTATAAAGTATTATGTTATATTTTTCTCTAAATGTTTAACTGCGTATTGATTGGTACACAAAAGTTCTTTTCATTTACCTTTATTGTTAAAGATGGCGCTGTTTCTGGTTGGATAGCATGTGTATTCTGGCTGGAATTTATGACAAACACATTTGAAGATCATCCTCCACGTTCATTCTTGACTGATATTTGGTTTTCATGGCAGTCAATGCAGAAAATGAAATGTCGCATAAATAAGTTGTTGAAAAAGGTAGAAGAACGTTCATTGCCAGGGCTGACAACAATTAATATTCCAGCAAAACAGTACACCAAAAGGAAGAGATATCCACAGTGAGGTCATTAAATTTGATTTGTAATGTGTGATCGCTAGACAGCTCCGCTAATTCTTCTTGTGCATGACCGGTTAATTCAGAGAATGCACACTGAAAAGGATTACGAATCCAGTCGTAAGCTTCAATGTCTTCATGCGTGAAGTATTTATCGAAATATTCAGCAAGAGATGTCAGGTGCTCTTTGATTACACCAGTGACCCCTTTCAACATCTCGCCATTAACTTCATTGCTCTCTATAAATTGACAAAACAAGTCAAACATGTCTTGTGAATTGTTCTCAAGTCGCGTGCGCCAAAGTTGTAACTTCTTCTTAAAGGCTGCAACTTTGTCATATGTCTTGAGTATACTGGCATCTTTACCCTGCAGTGATATGTTCAAACTGTTCAAAAGGCTAAAAATGTCAGCAAGGTAGGCCAGCATGGCAAGCCACTCAGTATCAGCGACCTTAGCTGCCAGGTCGAGATTGTGTTCGGTCAAAAACTGCAACAATTCTAAACGAAACTCAAACACCCTTGCAAAAACTTTTCCTCTGAACAGCCAACGCACAGCTGAGTGCAATAGGAGATGCTTGTGTTCTGCATCTGACTCAATACAAAGTTGAGCAAATAATCGTCTGTTCACTGTTCTAGTTCTAATGAAGTTTACAGTCTGTACACAGTCTTTGAGTACAGATCCCAGAGTTTCATTCAACTTCTTTGAAGCCAATGCCTCACGATGGATCATGCAATGGGTGCCTACAATCTCGGGTGACACTTGCTTTATGCGAGTTACACCACCACTGTTGCGGCCAGTCATTGTGGCAACACCGTCAGTGCAAACACCGATGCAATTCGTCCACTGCAGTCCAAAAGTTGTAAAAAAATTGTTTAAAATACAAAATATTTATTTTTTATTTATTTATTTAGAACACATTTATATACCGCTGCTTCCAGCGATCAGCAGCGGTTTGATTCTTCTTTTGGGAGATGTCGATCAGGACAGGGTGGGGGGTAGATACATATAGGACTGGGGGGGGGGGCATGGCCCAAATGGTTAATGTTTTTGGGTTAAACATATTTACATTTATACAATACATATTTACAGATTTGGGAAATCACATTTTACATGGCTATACATGGTTACACAGGCGGATTTAAAATGCATGCATTTATCAGCTTACTTTGTTACGGTTTCCTGGAATTTGCGGCTTATGGCTGGTTGTAGTAGCATTTAAATAGGTGGGTTTTTAACTCTTTCCTGAATCTTGTATTGTCCTGGGTTAGACGTAGGTCAACAGGGAGCTGATTCCATATAGTGGGCGCAGAGAAAGAGAAGGCTCTGCGACATGTACTCGTTTTCACAGTTTGGATTTCATCGGTTGTCGTTCTCGCTGGCAATGACTTGCAAAAAAGAAATTCCTCTTGTATACCATTTTGCCAACAATAGCGAACATAAACAAGCAACTGTGACTCGCCGGCGATGTCAGTTGATTCATCTAATTGAATAACAAACTTAGTAAATTGTAATCATTCAGTTAGCTGCGTGACAATGTCTTCAGACATTTCAGATATTCTTCTGCGGATAGTATCATTTGAGATAGGAATGCTTTTCAGTTTTGTAGCATATTCTGAGCCAAACAATACATCACAAATCTCAACAGCGGCTGGCATGATAAGATCTTCTCCAATCGTGTGCGGTTTCTTTGATTTTGCAATTCTCTGGGCAATCAAGTGCGATGCTTTAAGAGCGTTTTCATTGAGAGTGACTCTTGTTTTTAATACTGTCTTCTGTTTACTATATTCCTCGGCTTTACGTTCAAAAAAATCTTTGGTTTTATTCTGTAGATCTGGATGCCTTGTAGTTAGATGACGACACATTTTCATCGGCTTCATTGCCTCATTAGAGAGGATTTTCAAACAAATAACATACTGTGGCAGATTTTGGTCATTTGCTGATGGAACGAAACCATACTTAATATACTCCACATCATATTTTCAAACATATTTAGTTTTCTTACAAGTATCAACTTTAACATTGTCTCGATCACAATCACTTTCGCTGCCACTATTATCAATTTGTTTGCATGAAGTCGAAGGCTTATGTTTCACAAATCGATCCATTGCCTGCCTCAAATGGCACCGGCCGGGTCTTGCTCTCGCGCGCTGCGAGAGCAAGTCCCACTCTCACAGTGCTCTCACAGACTCACAGTCACACTCTCACAGTGCTCTCACAGTCACACTCTCACAGCAGCGACTCACAGTTCTCTCACAGACTCACAGTCACACTCTCACAGCAGCGAGAAGGCAGCAGCTAATTGAGCTCCTGTCGGGCAGGGGGCGGCTCATGCACAACTTACTCGAGTCCTGATTGGATGGTGAGAGTTATGAATCTTATCTGATGACTGGCATAAGACCGGAAGTGACAACTCGCCGGCGTGGCGACACATGGTCTTTAAAAAAAACCCAAGCTTTACAATGAAAATCCCCAGATCCCAAGATTTGATCAAAAAACCCAAGATCTTGTGAAAAAAGTCCAAGAGTGGTCTGACTTCAGCGTGGCCTACAATACTCCCTGTCACGGCCCACGGGTTGAGAACCACTGCTTTAGAGGAAAGGCAGGATAGAGGTGATATGACTGGGACATTTAAATACCTCCATGGCATAAATGCACGAGAGCCTCTTTCAATTGAAAGCAAGCTCTGCTATGAGGGGACATAGGATGAGGGTGAAAGGGGATAGACTCAGGAATAATATGCGGAATTATTTCTTTACAGAAAGAGTGCTAGATGCATGGAATAGTCTCCCAGTAGAGGGGGTTAAGACAGTATCTGAATTTAAAAAAGCATGCGACAAACACAGATGATCTCTAAAGGTAAAAGGGAACTATTGTAGTTGACATGGAAGGGCAGACTAGACAGACCACGTGGGTTTTTTCTGTCGTTTCTATGGATGGGGTTAATGAGCGGGGGGAGCCTGGATGTGTTTTTTCAGAACTACCTCTCTAAATGCAATGGCCATGCAGATTATTACAAAATTCAGTAATTTATCATTATTAAAACACTTATACCACACGACATTAACAAAAAACATCAAATCAAGGCAGTTTAATTTAAACCATTCATAAACATAAACAAAAAAACCCAGACTGAATCAAATCTCTCCACCCATCACTTCCACCTTACTTAAATCCTTGTCCTCCTCCTCTTCGTAGAAGTCTCTTATGAGGGTAGGACAAAGAAGAGTGCCTGGATGGTAGGCTTACATATTGGTTTTGTAAGAAACACAGTTGACGTTTTCAAAGTCTGAAATGGCCTATCAAAGGAGATGGTGAAGGCCATCTAACAGATATGCCATGCTTGGGAAAGATATGGAGGGAAGCAATAGGAAAACCATTGAGAAGTCAAGTAGAAGATGACCCAGAGGCCAGCTGGTGTTGGGTTCCTTATGGAAATGTATATGCATGTCTACCCTAAATGGCAAACCTCAACCTGGCAGACTGAATGGATTTTGTTCTTTATCTGTATCATTTACCAGGTTAACCCCACGCGTTAGTCCCAAACTCATGAATGCCTCCACAACATTATCTTTGCAGGACACAATTACTTTGAAGAAGGTGGGAAGCAAACACAGATGCAACCTATCTCCGGTATACTTTCACGCAATAGCACTGGTCTACAATGTTTTAAAAGTTGTCTGTTTCAGAGCCAAAATCTGCCAATTTTTATGGATTTTGATGCGCTGAATTAAAAAATGGCATTTAAAAACATTGTTTGGCTATGGTTTCGAAGATATGTAGCTTTTCCATTTTACAAATATATAGTGTGTTGGTAGTGAGTTTTAATCACAAATTATTATAAACCAAGGTTTTTTTCATGTGTTTATGGTTACCATATATACAACCTTGATAATATTGCACCTGTCATCTTTGTTTAAAAAATTCAGCCAAAGTGTTATTTAAACATAATTTATTTAAAAAGTTAGTATGAAACAGAAAGCAAGAAAACCTATGTATACAGGGGCGTCCCAAGGATGACGTGGGGCCATGTGTGGAGACTCATTGCGGGGCCTCATTTGCAAAGCCACTGGACCTCATTTGCATATATTTAATTTACTTTATTTTAAAGTGTATATGTTGCCCATCTAAAATTTTAGGCGGCTTTCAAAGGAGCCCTTCACAAGCCTCTTTTTTTGTCCTAAGAATGACTTAGGGGCATGTTTACTAAATATTAAAGTTAAATTACAGTAGACCGTTCCTGTTAATTGATATTCCTTGAGTTCCTCCAATCCAGTCCCAGTACCTGTGGATAGTCTCATCCCACCAGCAGCCTGGAGACTGAGCATGTCTCTTTTTTCATGACATCCGATTGGATAACTAGCTGGCACCTCCCACCAGCCTCCAATATTCTATTGACAAAGCAGACTACCAGGAGCAACAGAATGAACCTTGAAAGAAAAAAAAAAAAAAAACAGCGTCTCCTGGAACACCTCCCCCCCCCCCCTCCCCCAGGAAGGAAGGGGCTCCCCTGCCCAAGGCGGATGGCAAGAAGGTATGCCAGAGACTAGTCATTCTGTCATCAATAGCTGACCACACCTATCAGCTCTTGTGTCACACTTTTTGAAAGGATACTTTGCATTCCCACCTGTGTTGCCTCAAAATACAGACCTACCAATTAAGCTGTACTTCTTTAGGCCCAGAAAAGCTAGCGCTGTCAGATATCACCCAGGGAAGGTTCAGGACTGGACTGGAGGAACTAGCAGATAAGGTCTAATTTCACTTTCCTTATCGTTCCTCCAGTCCAGTCCAGTCCCGTCCCGTCCCGGTACCTGTGAGATGTACCATTGCAGTACTACACTCGGGAGGGTCCAGCAAGCCCAGCCCGAAGCACCACCGATCCAAAATGAGCATCAACTGACGCCTGCACATCCAGATGGTAATGCCTTGGAAACGAATGCAATGAAGACTAGGTTGCCGCCCAGCAAAATCTCCTCTGGCAGAACCAAAATGAAATCTGCCCATGACATTGCCTGCACTCTGGTTGAACGGGAAATAAGGAAAGCAAAATCAAAGGCAGAGGAAAAGATGGCTAAAGATGTGAAGTGTGGCGACAAAACTTTCACCAGGTATATTCGGGAGAGGAGGAAAATCAGAGGTGGAATTGCAGGACTCAAAAGTGCTGGGAATGGACTCGTGGAAAGTGACATTGAAAAAGCGAAATTGCTAAACAAATACTTCTGCTCTGTTTTTACTAAAGAAAATCCTGGAGACTGACCACCTGTGACTCCCAAATATAAAAATGGGAATGAAGTAGATACCACACCATTCACAGAAGATGATGTATTAGAACAATTTGCAAGAATGAAAGTGGACAAGGCCATGGGACCAGATGGGATACATCCCAGGATACTAAAAGAGCTCAGAGGTTCTTGCAGGGCTGTTAAAAACATCCTTTAACAGATCCTTGGAAACAGGAGAAGTTCCTCAGGACTGGAGAAGGGCTGATGTGGTACCTCTTCACAAAAGTGGTGACAGGGAAGAAGTGACAAACTACAGGCTGGCGAGCTTACCTCAGTGGCGGGAAAAGTAATGGAGGCGCTCCTGAAAGAGAGAATAGTGGACTTTCTCAAAACCAACAAGTTGCATGATCCGAGGCAACATGGTTTTACCAAAGGACGATCTTGCCAAACAAAACTGATTGAGTTCTTTGACTTGGTGACCAGAGAGGTTGGTTATGCACGGACCAGAAGGACCTTGGAGTGATTGTTTCCAAGGGTCTCAAAGTGGCAAAAGAGTGTGACAAGGTGAAGGCCAAAGCCAGAAGGATGCTGGCTTGCATACAGAGAGGAATTGCCAGCAGAAAGGAGAAGGTACTAATGCCACTGTACAAGTCACTGGCAAGGCCTCACTTGGAATACTGTGTTCAGTTTTGGAAAACATCTCTCACAGAGGATATAAAAAGACTGGAAACAGTTCAGAAGGTGACCAAAATGATTTGGATTTGCACCAGAAGATGTATGAAAAGAGACTCCAAAACCTAAATAGAGGAGAGGAGGGACAGGAGAGATATGATATACAGTAGACCTTTAAATACTTAAGGAGTATTAATGAACAAACAAACCTTTTTCAAAGATGGGTAAACTAATACTAGAGGGCATAACATGAAGCTGCAGGGGGTAAACTGAAAGGCAACGTCAGGAAATATTTTTTCACTGAAAGAGTGGTGGATGCTTGGAATGCCCTCCCAATGGAAGTGGTGGGGGCAAATATAGTGACAGAATTCAAAATGGCATGGGACAGACACAGTGGATCCCTTTATAGAAATAGGATAAAATCAAAATAAACTTAACTGTCTCTGATATCTCAACAAGTAGAGGTGACCTGCACGGAACAGTGGATATACCCCTAAACAAAGGCATGGGGAGGAGTGACCTGCACAGAGCGGTGGGTGCACCTACTCTTGCCACTATGCTGGGCAGATTAGATGGACCATGCTGGTCTTTGTCATCATATACTATGTTAAGACAATAATTAAACTGGGAACCGCAAAAGCCAAACTTGGAATGTACAGCACTGGAGAAATAAAACTATAAATTAATTTCCTCTTGTACTAAACAAAACATTAGCAATGCACATTTCCCAGAGCTGACATATTCTGGTTAATAAATTCAAAATCAAATAGATTTTCTTTTTCTATCTTTTATTGTTTGGGTATTTTATTTTTTAGTTGCAATTGTCCTAGTCGCTTTCTTCGTGTCTTCTGCTAACTCTCCATCGTCTGCTGTCCATTTGTCCTTTTTTTCTCTCTTCTAGTTTTTTCCATTCTCTCTACATCCGCCTCTAATATACTGATCTTTCCCCTTTTGCTATTTTCTCTATTTCTTTCTTTACTCCTTTTTCATCCACTCAAATTTCATCCCTCCATCCTCAATCCCCACTTACTCTCCCAACTCAGCCAAATCATAGATTTTTCTTCTCTCCCACACAAAATATCTATCCCCTCGTCATCCTCACTTCCCCCAGCTTTTTTTTTCTCCCACCAGTACAAACCCCACCACCTTCTGGTCCTCCCCCAGCATCAACTCCCTTCTAGTCCAGCCCTTCCCAGCATCCACTCCCTTCCAGTCCCATTCACCCCCCCCCCCCCGCATCAAACCATTTCCAGTCCTAGCCCATCCTCCCCCCCGCCAGTATCAGTCCTCCTCCAGTCCCTCCCAGCATCCTCTCCTTTCGTCCCAGTCCCCCATCATCAGCCCATTTCCAATCCTAAGCCCCATATCAGTCCTCCTCCAGTGCCCCCCCCCCCTCAGTGTCGGTTCCCTTCCAGTCCCCCATCCCCTGGCCATTTCCAGTCCTAACCCCCAGTATCAGTCCTCTTCCAGTCCCTCCCAGCATCATCTCCCTTCTAGTCCCCCAGTATTAACTCATTTCCAGTGCTAACCCCCGAGTATTAGTTCCTTTACAGTCCCAATCCCCCATCCTCAGACCATTTCCAGTGCTAACCCCCCAGGATCAGTTCTCGTCTAGTCCTTCCCAGCATCCGCTCCCTTCCAGTCCAAGACCCCCAACCCTCCAACAACCGCCCGTTTCCAGTCTTGGCCCCCCGCGCCCCCCCCCCCCCCCCCCACCATCAGCCCATTTCCAGTCTTGGCCCCCCGCCCCCCCCCCCCCACCAAAAGGGGCCCCGCGCCTGATCAGCTTTAGAGGGAGCCAAGGAGGCCCGAAGCCCAAGCTGACCTCTGAACAGCCATGGGAGTAAAGAGCAGAGTTTGTCTTCTCTCTCGCGGCCATGATAAAAAGGAACCCACCGGCATGCTGTGTGCCGGGAGGTCCCCTGTTTAACCTCTCAGCACGCCTGTGGGTTCCTTTCCATGACAGCCGTGGGAGAGAAAACAAACACTGCTCTTTACTCCTGTGACTGATCAGAGGTCAGCCGGGCCTCCCTGGCTCCCTCCACAGCCGGTCAGGTGCAGAGCCATGTGCAGGCAACATTCTCGCATAATGGACGGGCCGGTCCTGTATATATAGAACCCTTTTTAAATACTGGTGTTACATTGGCCATTCTCCACTCTTCAAATACTACAGATTATTTTAATGATAGTTCACAGATTGCAGACCTACTATTAGTAATCTCATATTTCAGTTCTTTCAACGCTCTTGGATGTATACCATCCAGTCCACGTGATTTACAACTATCTGGTACATTGAAGAGTAGCAATACATCTCCCCCGTTTATGGATATTTATTTATTTATTTAGACAGTTTTGTATACCACCTTATCCTTCAATCAAAGTGGTCACAATTGGGGGATACATTTAATACGAGAGTATATGAGACACTTACAGGGAACATGGGCAATGGAGGGTTAAGTGGTTTGCCCAAGACCACAAGGAGCACCTGTGGGTCTAGAAACCCCAGTCCTTCCGGCCCAAGGTTGCTGTCCTCTAGTGGGATTTGAACCACCGACCTTCTGGCCTGTGGTACCTTGCCCCAACCACTAAGCCACTCCTCCCTCAATTTGTTTCAATTCTTCTGATACATCACCTTTATATACCATTTCAGGCACAGATAATTCCCTACATCTTCTTTAGTAAATACCAAAACAAAGAATTAATTCAGTCTCTCCGCTATAGCCCCTTTTAACCCTCTATTATCCAATGGTCCAACTGACTCTCTCACAGGAAGTTTGCTAAGAATGTACTTGAAAAAGTTTTTATTATGCATTTTTGCTTCCATGGCTAGGGCTTTTTTTTTTTTTTTTTCTTTCTGTGCCTGCCTTATCAATGCCTTGTATCTAACTTGCCAGTACTTATGCTTTTTTCCCATCTAGTTTAAAAGCTGCTCTCTCTCATTTTTAAATGTTAATGCCAGCAATCTGGCTTCATCCCGGTTAAGGTGGCGTCTATCCCTTCAGAAGAGCCCCTCCTTTCCCCAGAATGTTGCCCAATTCCTAACAAATCCAAAACCACCTTCTTTGCACCATTATCTCTGGAGCTCCGCCTGCTTTTTGGGTCCTGCACGTGGCACGGGAAGAATTTCATAGAATGCTACCCTGGAAGTTCTGGATTTCAACTTCCTACCTAAAAGCCTAAATTTGGCCTCCAGAACCTCTCTCCCCCCCCCCCCCACCACACACACATGTTCCTATGTCATTGGTACCATCTACCAAAATAGCAGACTCCTCCCCAGCACTATCTAAAATCTTGTCTAGGTGGTGCTTGAGGTCTGCTACCTTCGCACCAGGCAGGCATGTTACCAGGCGATTTTCATGTCCATTAGCCACCCAGCTATCTATATCCTTAATGATCGAATCACCCATTATAACGGCTGCCCTAACCCTTCCCTCATGGGCACATGGCCCTGAAGAAACCTACTCGGTGTGAGAGGGTATTATATCTCCTGTTGGACAGGTCCTAGCTACAAGATCACTTCCTGCTTCACCAAGGTGATGCTCTCCTTTCACGTGATCTCTCCCCTCCATGGCAACTGTGAGGCTGCCAGAGTGGAGGTGGGTCTTCAATACTACATTCCTGTAGGTCTAGTCTATGTATCTCTCTGACTTCCTTATGTCCTCCAAAGTCTGCTACTCTAACCTCCAGAGATCACACTCGTTCCCTGAGGGCAAAGAGCTCCTTGCACCTAGTGCACACGTAAGACCTCTCACCAACTGGAAGAAAATCATACATGTGACACTCAATGCAAAAGATTGGATAACCCCCATCTTGCTTCTGGACTGCTGTCTGCATCTTAGTTTGAAAGTTTTATTTAGTTAAGTTGTTTTTAGTTACTAGCGATACTTGTACTAATACAATTATACCAAATAAGTTTAATGGACTTTGTTCACCTCAAGATTAATTAGTTTCAGGGCCTTAACTCATCTATTCTTGGTGAGTATAAAGCACAGTTACTTACCTGTAACAGGTGATCTCTGGGAACAGCAGGAATAGTCCTCACATATGGGTACGTCGGTACCGACGGGGCCTGCGCGGGAAAGCTCCCCAGCTTCCCAAAAGGAAAGCTTTTGGGGCTTCCCACAGCGCATGCGCGCTGCCTTCCCGCCTTCCTGACCAACTCTCCTCAGTTCGAGTTTAAAGCTGAGACAATAGAGAGAGGAAAGGAAGAGAAAGAGATACAACTCCTAGGGGAGGTGGGTGGGTTGTGAGGACTATTCCTGCTGTTCCCAGAGATCACCTGTTACAGGTAAGTAACTGTGCTATCTCCAGGAACAAGCAGGAATGAGTCCTCACATATGGGGACTCCCTAGCTAAGATGCCTGGGAGATCCCCTCCGTAGGTATTTCATCTTCCGATGGATCTCAGGCATCCATTAAGGGAAGGTGGGCAGGAGTTGTTTAAGAATGGAACAGGTGTTTGAGGACAGCCTGACCAAATAAGGCATCCCGGCCATCTAATCTGCCCAGCATCCCGGGAGTCCTTATCCAAGCAGTAATGGGCTGTGAAGGTATGAACCGAGGCCCAGGTGGCTGCTCGACAGATCTGATCTATGGATACAGAGTGAAGATGAGCCATAGAGGTGGCCATGGCTCTCACATTGTGAGCTGTGACATGGCCCTCCAGAGAAATGTTTTTACTCTGGTAAGCAAACAAAATACACTGAGCAATCCAATTGGAAAGTGTTCGTTTTGAGACTGGAAGTCCCAAATGAGAAGGATCGAAAGCAACAAAAAGTTGGGAAGACTTTCGATGTGGCTTAGTCCTATGGAGGTAAAAGGCAAGAGCTCTTTTACAATCTAGAGTATGAAGGTTCCGCTCTGCACTGGATGCAGGAGGAGCTGGAAAGAAGACAGGTAGGTATACTTCTTGATTAAGATGAAAAGGTGAAACCACTTTAGGCATAAAGTGTGGATTTGTCCTAAGGACTACCTTATCATGATGGAACCTTGTATAGGGTGGATTCGCCACTAAGGCTTGCAGCTCACTGATGCGACGAGCTGAAGTGACTGCAATGAGGAAAATAACCTTCCAGGAAAGAAATTTAAAGGAGGTAGTGGCTAAGGGTTCAAAGGGTGGCTTCATAAGCTGACCAAGAACCAAGTTTAAGTCCCATGCCACCGGAGGAGGCCTAATGGGAGGTTTAGTTAAAGTTAGGCCTCTCATGAATCTTGCAATAAGAGGATGAGAGGAAATAGATTGTCCATTGAGAGGCTTGAGGGATGCTGCAATAGCACTCAAATGGATCCTTACTGAATTCGTTTTAAGGCATGCATTGGAGAGATGCAGGAGATATTCCAATAGAGAATTGATAGGAAGAGCAAAAGGATCAAGATCCTTTTGAGCATACCAAATGGAAAATCTCTTCCACTTAAAAGCATAAGAACGCCTTGTGGAAGGTTTTCTGGAAGCATGGAGGATATCTTTCACTTGTTGAGAGACATTTAAGTCTTGAAGGTCTAGGCCTTCAGTAACCATGCTCTGAGGTGGAGGGACTTGGGGTTTGGGTGCCACAAAGTCCCCTCCTCCTGAGACAGAAGGTCTGGAGCAGCTCCCAGGTCTAGGGAGGGACCCTGGGAGAGATGCAGAAGTAGAGGGAACCACACTTGGCGTGGCCAGCGTGGAGCTATGAGGATCATAGATCCGTGATCCCTCTGCAGTTTGAACAGAGTCTTGGGAATCAAAGGAATGTGTGGAAAGGCATATAGGAGGCCCTGACCCCAATGAAGGAGGAAGGCATCCCTGGCCTGAACCCCCTGACACGGAGTTATGGAACAGAACCGGGGAAGTTTGGCATTCCACGGACTTGCAAAGAGGTCTATGTCCGGGGTTCCCCATTTCTGAAAGATTCTGAGTACCTGATCCATGTGCAGGGACCACTCGTGTGGAAGCAGAACTCGGCTGAGTCTGTTTGCCCAAGAGTTTTGAATTCCTGGGAGATATACTGCCAGGAGATGGATTTGATGCTCTCTGGCGAAGGCCCACAGTCTGAGAGCTTCGTTGCAAAGCGACAGAGAGCCAGTCCCTCCTTGTTTGTTTACGTAGAACATGGCTACTTGATTGTCAGTATGAACAAGCACTGTCATGTTGTAGAGGAGGGTATGAAAGACCTTGAGAGCAAGAAAAATTGCTCGAAGCTCCAGAAGGTTGATATGAAGGGCAGTCTCCTGCGGAGACCAAAGGCCTTGAGTGGAGAGGTCTTGAAGATGAGCTCCCCAGCCTGTCTGGGAGGCATCTGTAGTGAGGGTTGCCTGGGGTGGTAGCGGTTGGAAGGGGGACCCCATCAACAGGTTTGGAATGGACATCCACCACTGGAGAGACCCAAAGAGACGTTTGGAGGTTTCTATTTGGTTGGAGAGAGCTCCTGATGCTTGGGTCCACTGAGTGGACAGAGTCCATTGAGCTGCTCTCATATGCAGGCGAGCATAAGGCACCACATGAACTGTGGAGGCCATGTGGCCTAGCAATTGTAACATCTCTCGGGCAGTCAAGTGAGTTCTGGACTGAATCTGTGACTGAAATAGTACCAGAGCACTTGGTGCATTTTTTAAAACCAGAAGATGGTTTCTCCATGAGGGAGAATTTGTAAAGGCCGGTAGGCCTTACAAAAATAAATACACCAAGTGTGGAAAAAGAAAAAAAAATATATATTTTTTTAAAGAAACAAAGTAGTAAAGACCGGCGGTATGAACAACTTTTAAAAACAAGAAATTCTTCAGCGGTGACAGGAACACGACCTGCTGGCTCCGCGGAAAAAGAAGAACTGAGGAGAGTTGGTCAGGAAGGCGGGAAGGCAGCGCGCGCATGCGCTGTGGGAAGCCCCAAAAGCTTTCCTTTTGGGAAGCTGGGGAGCTTTCCCGCGCAGGCTCCGTCGGTACCGACGTACCCATATGTGAGGACTCATTCCTGCTTGTTCCTGGAGATCCAGCTGAACCTGAAAGTAAATTTGTATACCCCCCATTTAATGGGTTTAAGAACCTATAAAGTTAAGATTATACCTGGGGTGGGTGGGAGGGAACTAACACTTAGTAAAGGCTGGCTTGCTATACTGGTCCCAGACCCGTTCTTCTAAAGTAATCTGTGAACAATTTCCTGGGTGATTCGCACAGCCCCTCCTTTGATAGAGGGAGCCTTTCAAAGAGCCCTTTGATCTGTCACTTGGTTTTAACACCTATTTAAAATAATTTCACAGGCCTCTTTGTAAAGATCTCTAGAAACAATTTATTCCTTTCTGCTCAAAGAATATGGACCCTTTTTTTCCCTTTTATGCTAAGCTATAATCTGATCAGATTTAAATTAAAGCTCTCTGCTGATACTAGGCCCTGAGTTTTAAATTTAAACTAGAAGCTCTCTGCCGAATTCTAAAATTTTAACTAAAAGGTCTTTGCTGATATTAGGCCCCGACTGAGTATTAACTTAAACTGAAAGCCCTCTGCTGGGTTCCTGTGTATCTTCTCAAACTTTGCAATCTCAGTCCCACAATCATTTAGTGGTGCTCTCTGTTCATCTTGCTTGGCTTGAGTCCACATGATGGCTGGCTTTTTATTTTTTGGCTCCTACTTGTAGAATTTATGTCCCCTTTATATTCGGCAAGATAACTCTCTCAAGTCTAAGAAAAATCTCAAGACTTACTTTTATGAACAGGCTTATGGCTGTCTGCAGGAGCTCTGGAGTGGCTGTTGAAATCTGTAATTTGTTAGTTTTTGTGTTTTTATATATTTTTTATTACTTTGTTTAGTAAACAGCTTTGGTATAGCTAAAAGCAGTATATCAAACCTTGAAATAAAGATAAAGATCAGATCTCTTTGCAGAAAAAGAGAAAAACCTATGTTGGGGGGATGAACAACCTTTTGCTGCTCAGCTAGGTTATTCCCTCCCAAAAAGTGTGGTCTCCAACAACAGCATGAACATCAACATGCAGCAAAAGCTTTGTGCTGCCACATTTAAGGAGATGATGATGATGATGAAACAAAATCACCAAATCAAAACCCCTGAAAAATTAAATCAAAATTGCCATCTTTTTGTCGGATGTTTACAGGAAAGGAACATTGTATCGAAACTATGTCCACCACACAGTCACATCCATTTTATTATAAAATCATGAAAAAACTTTACTTAGCTGGAAAATTTTTAAGATCGCAGACTTCTCAGGCATGCTCAGGCACGACGTGCACGTTTCGGATCAGGAACCCTGTTTCAAGTGCTGCCATTATCAACTTCAACCATCTTGATAATGGCAGCACTTGAAACAGGGTTCCTGACCCGAAACGTGCACGTCGTGCTTGAGCGTGCCTGAGAAGTCTGCGATCTTAAAAATTTTCCAGCTAAGTAAAGTTTTTTCATTATTTTATAATAAAATGGATGTGACTGTGTGGTGGACATAGTTTCGATACAATGTTCCTTTCCTGTAAACATCCAACAAAAAGATGGCAATTTTGATTTAATTTTTCAGGGGTTTTGATTTGGTGATTTTGTTTCATCAGTATAATTTATCACTGAATCTTTGGGGTTTTTTTGTTTATTACATTTAAGGAGATGGCAAGGGTCCCATAAACTGTGTCCCTGGTGAGTGTGGATGAATATAACGCGGCTGGTATGACAGTCAAGTTTCCCAAAGCTTCCAAGCAGGTGGCTCCAGCTGCTCGCTTTTCACATTTGCCTCCTTCCCTTTCGTTTTTTCATCTCATGCAGAAAACAAGAAACACACACTATGCAAATTCATTTGTATCATGTTTATTACTTTTGTTTAATTTCCAGACAACCCCCTACCCTCAAATACAGATAACATATCGAATCGGAGGAACATGAGCCCTTATGCACTCAGTATTCTAAAGAAATAAATAGAAGAATCTGGTTTCTTCTCCACTGAGAAAACATGACCAGGCGATGTCTCATTGTAGGATTATGGCTCCTGAAAGACAGGAATATTCGTTATCAGTAGGTGAGAGGAGTCCAAGGTGCACAAACTGTCACAATTCAACACCAATCACCAGGGAATTCATTCACTGGTTTAAATTCTACATTGTCATGGAAGGTTAAAATACTTACACAATGAAATTAAAAGTTAACACAAGTTTGAGAAAACAAATAAGGCAAGGCCATAAAAAGCAGCCTCCACAAACAAAAGACCAGAAATAGCCAAAAATGTCTGCTCTTTAACAAATCTTACAACTCTTTAATGCTGTTAATCTGCAGCTTTTCTAGTATTAAACAAACTTCCCTTCTCCATACCCCCTAGAAAGTCACTTCACTGGCTTCCTATCCATTTCCGCATCCAGTTCAAACTTCTCCTACTGACCTACAGGTGCATTCATTCTGCAGCTCATCACTACCTTCCCTCTCTTATCTCACTCTACTCCCCTCCTTGGGATCTCCGCTTCTCTGGCAGATCCCTTTTATCTGTGCCCTTCTCTGCCACTGCCAACTCCAGACTTCGATCATTCCACCTTGCTGCTCCATATGCCCGGAACAGACTACCTGAGTCAGTGCGTCAGGCTCCTTCTCTGGCCCCGTTCAAGTCCAGGCTGAAGACCCACCTCTTTGAGGTTGCTTTTGGATCCTGAAGCTCCTCATTCTTTTGCCCACTACTTATGTCTATCTTACCATACTCTAGTCCCCAGTTTTCCTATGCAGACTGTAAGCTCTGATAAGCAGGGACTGTCTCATCTCTATATGTACAGCACTGCGTATGCCTCGTAGTGCTACACAAAGGATTAGTAGTAGGTAGTAGTAAATGTATTCCTAAATGAAGACGGAGCTGGTGTCCTAGTCTCCTTGCAAGCTTTTACCACTTCGGGCCAGTGCAGAAAGCTGCATTATGCTCTGCTGCAGCATTTTCCTGGCACTTTTCCAGCACCAGTTTTGCTAATTTTTCAATGCAGAAAGCAAGCTAGCATGGGAAAGAGCCCAGTGGTTTTGCTGGTGTTAATACACAGCACAGTGGGCATACTAATCACATGCAAAATCCTGGAAATGTAACCACATCCGAGGTAAAAAATTGTGCTGAAACTTTAGTGCAGTTGTTTTATATTTCTATTTTTAATACTGGATCTTTACATCTGCCTGAGGCAGGCATAAAAATCCAGTACACCTCCCCTCAGTGTGGACCCCACCGGGCCGAAAACATGTCTCTGGAGACCTAGAATCCCCCCTAGTACCTCAAATGTCAGGGGGAATGGCAGCATCGCTCCTGCCCATGTCGCCATCTTGAAAAATGGCAGCGTCTTGGGTCACACTTACTGGGGATGCACCGAGCACGACATAACTGCCATGTTAGGCAAACATTGCCTTATATGGCAGAGTTACTCTCCCCGATGCACTAGGGTGGGGAGGGAATGCCATATTAGGTATTTTTGCTTTATATAGCAGTCCGGCCTTGGCTGGTTTATCCCAGGATGCACCACATGGGGCCAGATACTGACAGTTCTCAAGAAAGTAGTGCAGGGGCAGGAGCATGCAGGCATCACTCCCACCCCTGGTTTATGAGGTACAAAAGGGGGAGAGGGGGTTCAGGTCAGTAGGCCACCAGAAGATTTAATATTTTTTTTGGGGGGGGGGGGAGGGGCAGGGGCCACTAAGGCATCAGGGGATGTTATTGTTTTGAAGGGGCCATGAACACAGGTGCCAGACTTAACGCAGGCCCCTGTACGCAAGCGTCTTGCTTGCTCCCCTTGTTTAATGCTGACTTTTGCATGCTGTTTGCTTACAGCATGGCTGTGCAAAAAGTCATTGTTAAACTCGCTTTAGGAAATGCTGTGCTAGAGCCTTTGCTCTGGGCAACTGGTGCAGGGCTTCTGCGTTCTTGTTTTCTATAGACATGGAGAGGCCTGTCAGTACAAATGGTGTGAGTGATGTTTCCTCATGCCCCATGGAGTGAAGCTACAACACTAACAGAATCTTGGAATTAATCCTTCCCCATCATATATGGCTGGTATATATTATTCTAAATCTATGCCACACTTTCCAAGATTCCAACTATGAGATTTAATTTAGAGGAAAGAAAAGCAGTCCTCACATACTCAGGGCTTGTTTGGACATTTCAACCTACTTCACTTAGCAAAAGGAAAAAAAATCATAATCAGAAAGGATACTGGAGGATGTGATCTATTCCATTAGCAGATTGAAAAAAAGGAGGACAAAACCTAAAGACTTAGTTCCAACTACATTTCTGTCTTGAACAAACAATGTACTGGTAGTTTCTATGCTGCTTACTGCCAGATATAAATAATTAGGTTGTTAACGGGCCTTGAGCTATCAATCAGGACTACACATTTGGATGCAATTATGAAATTAACCATTCAAGTGCTACACTACAGCACACTTGTTTATGGTTATGTTTCTTTCTCTCATTCTAGTCTCTACACATACTGGTGATTCTAGTAAGAGTAAATGGACACCAATACTACACATCAAACTGGTTCACTAGGCAAACATTTGAATACATGAGTATTCCTAGAGGTCAGAGATGAAACAGTCAGAGCCAGTATCCAATCCGAACACACCAAAGTAGAAAAGAACAGATAATATTTGTTCATAGAATTAACCTTGTATTTTGGCATGCTGCACTGTTTTGGCATACTTTTCTCTGTCTATAGTAATGCCACAACCGTCTAGCTAATCTTCAGTTTTATGCTCATCCACGGGTCTTTGTCAGGTTTTCCATGTCTGAAGAAAGGACTCTATGGACCTCCGGTGACATCATCGGGACACATGGCGGTGTAGCGTTCACGCTCCATCACCTAAGCCTCGAATAAGGGGGGAAATGTACCCCTAAATGAGAAAACAGAGGAGCATTGGAGAGGAGGCACTAGTGGACGGATTCGCAAAGGGGAGCTGCAAAAAGAAGACGTGTACCCCTGAAAGCATGTTGCTGTAAGCGGCGATCAACGGCAAGCCGCCTGAGCAGAGGACCGCGTGGCAGGCCTGTGTAGAGAACAGATGAGCAAGGAGGCCTAGAGTGGGACAAAGAAAGCAGAGAAGACTGCAAAGGCACGGTACAGGTCTGCGACGGGGAGCCGCGAACAGAGGAAGACTATTCCCACAAGCGTGCCGCTGTAAGCGGAAAGTACCGGCGAGCTGCCTGCACGGAGGATCGTGGGGCAGGTTGGCGCAGAGACTGGGCGAGCGGAGAGGCCTAGAACGGAACTAAGAGAGCAGGGCAGGCAGTAGAGGCACTGTCTGGAAAGTCAGAAAAGTGCGTGCACGAATCCAACGTGAATCAGAAGCAGAGAGACTGAGCAGTGGAGCTGTGGGGCAGCGTTGAGCAGCGGAGGCGAGAACCGGTGGACGAGGAGAGAGCCATAGAAGACCGGGAGAGTTGGCAGGGCAGGACCAAAGTGCTTTTACAGTGAAAGGTGAGAAAGATCGCTGCAGAAACAGTTCCTGCAGGAAGGTAGTGGTGGAACAGCATACAGAGGGAGCATTGAGAGTGAATGATCCTTTGGGCAAAAAAAGTACCCAGTGGATTAAGGGAGCTGAATGTTAAGCAGCCTAGTTGACACGCTCTAGGATCAAAGCACAGAGCCCTGTGTTGAATTGGACAACCATAACTACCAAGATAGTGGGACAAGACAGAATCTCAGGAGGAACGAAGAGAAATATAGTGAAAGAGGGCTCAGCTGTGAGAGGCACCCCAGGAAAAGCTCAGAAGACCCAAAAATATAGCTCGGAGGCAAGAAGAGAGAGTATGGATAAAAATAAAGAAGGATTGTCAGCATGGAAGAAACTGGCTGACTTCCGCTCCCCATATGCAACATCCAAAGGGGGAAGAAGGAGGGCAAACTGCAGCCCGAAAGACCTGGTGGAGGAGCAGGAGCGGGGCTTTAGCCCAGGAGTGGTAGCTATGCTGAAGGCATGGTTAACCGAGCTGAAAGATGAGATCAAGCTGGAAATAAGTGGGGAGAAAAATGAACTCAAAGAGTCCATACAATCTTTGAGACAAGACATTGTAGAAATGGGAAACCAAGTGGAAGAAATGGAGACTCAGGTGGAGCAGCACGAGGAAGAAATAGAGGAATTACAAAAAGGCTGGGAGGAATTAAAGCGTGCTCAAGAAGAGCAGCAGATGAAAGTGGAGGACCTGGAGGATAGATCCAGGAGATGTAATATAAGAGTATGGGGTCTACCAGAGGAACCTAAATACAGAAACTGTGCGAAGTGACTGTTAAAATATTCAGGTCCCTTCTTGCAACTGTAGACCCGGAAGAAAGTGGTACAATAGAACTGTCGCAAATAGAGCAAGCACACAGAGGCCTGGGCCCTGTAAGAGACAACAAGCCAAGAGATATAGTCGTGTGCCTAAGTTCGTTCAAAATTAAAGAAAGGCTATTGAGTGTGGCGCAGAAGGTGAGACAGTTCACTTGGGACGAGCAAAAATTGGAGCTATTCCAAGATCTCTCTTTGGGAACGCTATAGCACAGAAGAAACCTTAAGGAGGCGACGGTCTACCTGAGACAGGAGGATCTAAGATATAAATGGTTGTTTCCATTTGGTTTACTGATAACTGCAAAGGGGAAGTCATGAAGGGTGCAGACACATGAAGAAGCCTGGAATGTGCTTAAAGAGATGGGGTTACCCAATGTACCGGAGGGAGACAGAACATCGGCAGAAACACCTACAGCAACCACAGCGTCAGCTAACCCAAAGAGGAATAACCTACGTTGGCAGAGTCCCCGAGACAGGCAGAAGATTGGTTAGACTGAACAGAGAGAGTGCAAGTGGCGGAGAAAGGAGCCGGCTGAAATGGAGAACTATCTACTCTGTGCTGTATTGTAATGTATTTTACCGACAATGAAGCAGAATTTAGATAGTAGGGGAGTGGTTAGGGGGGACTTATATAGGGGCAAGGGTGGGGAGTGGATGGCATAGCAAAGGCTATAGATGAGTCAAGGGAGTAAGGGGAACAGTAGGGCAGGGTTGAGGGGGAAGGAGGTAGGGGGTAGGGGATAGGGAGGAGGAGGAATGGGTAGAGTTGGATGGGGATTAGAGGGGGGTGTGGGGATAGAGGGGGGATGTGGGATGGAGGGGTAGAGACAGGCGAGACCTGATAATCAGTCACCATAATGGAAGACTAATCTCTCTTTATGAGAGGGGAGAAGGGGAAGGGAGGTGGGGTGGACGGGGGAGGGAAGGAGAGGGGGAGGGGGTTACAACTGGTAGGGTTAAGAGAGCAGAGGGGAGAAAGGAAATAAGGGTGAGTTAAAAATAGTCTCATTAAATGTAAAGGGGCTTAACTCACCATTTAAACGTCAAAACTGTCTAGAGAACTCACCCGCCAGAAAGCAGCGATAGTGATGATACAGGAAACGCACCTGAAACGAGCGACTGAGTACCTGGTGAAGCCCAGGAGATACGGAGTGTGAACATGCATCCAATACCGTAGAAAAGAAAAAAGGAGGAGTTGCTATATTGCTTGATACCAGGTTAAAGATGCAATCTGTTGTGCAGGATAAAGCGGGGAGATATGTATTATTGCGTTTGAAGGTGGGGAACGAATGGTATTGTATAGTGAATGTATATGCACCAACAGGAGCACAGCGTGAATTCTGGACAAAACTGAATGAGGATGTGGGGAAATTGGGGAAGGGTATCCTCATATGCGGAGAATACTTCATTTTAACATGGAATCCAGCTAGGGACGCCACGGGGACAAGAGTGGGAAAAAGGGCAGATAGGAATAGATATTGTAACTTTGCATTGCAGCATTGCTTGATAGATGCTTGGAGATTTCCACAGTCAGGGAAGAGACAATTCTCATACTTTTCACCAGTACATGGCTCCTACTCAAGAATAGATGCTATTTGGATCTCAAAGGAGGTAGGGGGTAGGATTAAGGGGGCAGAAATGGAATCAATTACCTGGTCTGATCATGCACCAGTTGTGGTAAGATTGACAATGGAGGGAGAGGGGAGCGGACTACAGTTCTGGAGGCTCAATGAGTCATTATTAGATGACAGGAGGGTCCGAGAGGACATTGAGAGAGAAACGAGGGAATATTTCCAATGTAACAATAATGGGGAGGTTGCTTGGGGAGGAGTGTGGGATGGATACAAGGCAGTGGTGAGGGGGATCCTAATTAAAAGGGGGGCATGGAATAAGAAGGAAAGAGGGAAGAGAGAGGGTTCTGAGAGAACAATTGATGGAATTGGAAGATCTAGATGTCCAGGGGCCATCGGGAATATACAGAGGGCAGGTGCTGGCAATAAGAGTGCAGCTGAATGAAATGCAGGCGGAAAAGATATGGCATCAGATGCAGCTTTTGAGGCAGGAGTTTTTTGAGGGAGGGAATAAGGTGGGGAGATATCTGGGGCGGCGGTTGAAACAACGGAAACTGCGCTCACATATCATGAGAGTTCGAAAGAGGGGAGGGGAGTTGGTAACTAAGGATGGGGAGATTAGAGAAGCTTTTCGGGAATATTATCAGGAGCTGTATAAAGCAAGGGACCCCTTGCAGAGCGAGAGTACAGAGTTATCTGGACGCCATAAAACTACCTAAACTAGAGGAGGGGGAGCAAGAGGAACTTAGTAAGCCCATACGAGGGGAGGAGGTGCAGAGGGCAATTAGCCAGTTAAAATTAGAGAAGGCACTGGGACTGGATGGGCTCACAGCGAGTTTTTATAGACACTTCGGAGACATTTTAACTGAACTCTTGGTGAGGTTATTTAATCTACCAAGGGAGGGAGGGGTGTTAGCGGATACGATGGGGTGGGCGGGAATTACAATAATACATAAAGAAGGGAAAGACCCGCAAGAGTGTTCATCCTATAGACCCATCTCGTTGCTCAACTTAGATGCTAAATCGTTAGCCAAAATACTTACCACGCATTTAAATAAGATAATAGGGAAGCTGATACATCCGGATCAAGCAGGCTTTATTCCTGGTAGACAAGTAGCGGATAAATATTAGGAAGATACTAAACATGATTTGGTCCATAGAACAAAGCGGGGAGGAGGCCTTACTGCTGTCACTGGATGCGGAAAAGGCATTCGACCAGGTGTCGTGGCCTTTTCTCTTGCGGGTATTGGAGAGAATGGGGTTGGGGAAGGAGTTTACAAATTGGGTGATGGCAATGTACCATCACCCGAAAGTGAGTGTGAAGGTGAATGGGGCTTATTCGGGGGTTTTCGAGCAGGGGAGGGGAACGAGACAGGGATGTCCCCCATCACTACTGCTTTTTGCACTAGCATTTGAACCTTTTGCACAGTGGGTGAGAGAACAGGCGGATATAATGGGAATAAATGTGGGGCGGAGTGCATATAAAATCTCCATGTTTGCTGACGATATCATACTAAGCGTAGTTCGACCCCGTGTTAGCATCCCAACAGTAACGTGGGAGTTGGAAGAATATGGTAAGATGTCAGGATTTACAATAAATTGGACTCAATTGGAAATTTTAAATTTAGCGGTGCCAGGGGATGTACAGGAAATACTGCACTAGAAATACCCATTTAAGTGGGCTCGGGAGAGCATTCGGTACCTCGGTATTCGTATAAGCAGTAAGACGGAAGCCCTATATAAATTAAATTATATGAAGGTATTTGGGCAGATAGAGAGCTGGCTGGATGGTTGGGGGAGGGGATACCTTTCATGGTTCGGATGCACAGCAACTATTAAGATGATGCTAGTGTCACACTTACTGTTTCTGTTTCAGAGACTCCCAATAATGGTACCGCAAAATAAATTAAAACAGGTACAACAACTTGTAAACAGATTTATATGGTCACAGAGGCGTCCAAGAGTAGCGATGACTGTAATGCAAAGAGCCAAGGGAGAAGGGGTGTTAGGAGTACCCAACCTGAGAAAATACTATGAGGCAGCATAACTGAAAACGATTTATGAATGGCAAAGAGGAACAGTGGGTCCAAATGAGAAAGAGTCGATAGAGGGAGTGGGGTTGGAAAGAGTGATATGGAGGGGGAGTAAAGGAACAGATGCTCACCTTTTAAACCCCATGATTATGCATAGTTTGCATGTCTGGAAACAAAATAAAAGATTGCTAGTTCATGATAAAGGTCATATACAGGGCATGACACTTGAGGCCTGTTTTTATAGGGGACAAGGGCCCGGGGTGCACATCTTACGCAGATGGGCCAAAACGGGGCTGACACATGTACACCAATTGCTACACCCGAAGGGGGTCTATGAGTTTGAGGGCATTAAGGACCTATATAGGTTAAAGGAAAGTGATTACTATGCATATCTGCAACTTAGCCACTTTATACGACAACCGAACGTATGGATAGATTTATGGGAAAATAGAGGATGGTTTGAGGCCATATGCTCCGGTCATCAGGGTCAAAAGGGGGTTTTGTCCAGAATTTACAAAGGCTTGGCGGAGGGAGGGGAGAGTAAATTGAGCTATATGTTGAAATGGAAGGAAGACTTGGGGGTGAGTTGGAATGCAGAGGTCTGGGATAAGATAATCCAGACAGTAGCTAATATATCAATTGCTACACAAATCAAAGAGAATGCTTATAAAGTGCTATTCAGATGGTACTGGACGCCAGTACACAGGAAAAGAGCTGGAAAGGGACAGGATGAACAATGTTGGTGGGGATGTAATGAGAGGGGGGATTGGCTACATATGTGGTGGAAGTGTGAACGGATCCAGGCCTATTGGGTAAAGATTATAGATATGATACAGGGCATGACAGGATATCAATTGCAAAGAAGACCTGAGACATGTTTGCTGCACCAACTTGATGAAGATATTCCTAGATGGGAGGGGGATGCTGCATCATTGTATAGTGGCAGCAAGATGTGAGATAGCCCAACATTGGGTGGGGACGAGCACACCACAACTGACCGGATTTGTCCGAAGAGTGGCTGAGGTGAGTGATGTATAAATTGACAGAGCTGAGACGAGGGAAAGGCGAGAGATGTGCAGAACAATGGAAGGGGGTGTGGAAGTGGTTAGCAGCCTGGAGGGAAGAAGAGAGGGAGCAGAAGAAGAATGGAAGGTTGGATGCATTTTAGGAAATTTAGTTTGGATGTCTGGTATATGTATAGAACCAGAGTGAACCGGAGTAAAAGGAGTGAGATGCATACAAGTGGAAGTTGGAGAGGGAGACGATGATGGATGAGAATAAAAATCAGGGGGGGGGAACATATGGGGTGAGTTAAATAGGAAGAAAGCATTAATATGAGGGGTAATAATGTGTCATGAAGGGTAAACATTGGGGAGAATGTATAAAGTTGAGTATCAAGAATGTTGGAATATGTTTAAGATTGTATAATGTTGTGTACAAAGTCTGCTGTAATTAGTGGTATAGTTCCCAATAAAAAATTCAAAATGGGAAAAAAAAAGAAAGGACTAATCTTTGAGTATTCCTTTTATTGACTCTACTCATCTCCAGCTCAATCAGCATCAGGCTGGAATCTGGCATCATGCGCTTTTACTCATAACCAGGAATTCTTCCTGTTTTGTATGCCCCCATGCCAAATACACTGACCATCCTGGATTGGAGCCCCTGTAGCCTAACTTCATCAGGGGCCCAGTTCTGGCCATGTAGGTATCACTCCCATGCAATCAGCACAACTTAACTAGTCTGAGGAGCAGAAGTCCTAACCCACAAGTCAAACTGGGGACCTTTCGCAAGACAATGCACAGCACTTACTAACAGAGCCACTGAGCCAGCCCAGTCTTTAACTAAATCCTATGGTGAAGTTAAAAAAAAAAATATATATATATATATATTCATCGCATCTTACAAACAGGTCTTATCAGACTAGTGTACCTAGCAGAACAGCCCACTACTGAATTCTATCGTCACTGTTACCTCCACTTCCTCCAGCATATTATCCATTTGGGAAAGGCGTGAACTTGAAAAAGAATCCATAAAAATAAAGTGAGCAAGTAAGTGGCAGTTGATCTTTTATTTACTTTATTAACCTTTTTAACATTTCCAGACTGCCTTTTAGCTCTCTGCCAGAGATCTCTGAATTAAAAACAAAACAAAACCCTGAAGCTTAAACCCAAGGGGACTGGAATCCATAAGAGGAATAACTCGCATGCATGCCTCTGCACCCTTCATAAACACGTCCTGAGGAACAAGGATCCAATGCTTACTTTAACAAATTTTCCATGAAGAAGGTAAGGTGTCCTGAAATCATTCTGACAGTTGGAATACGCCATGCCTAAACCCATTCCAGAGGCGAAAGTGATGGGCCATGTTTTCCCTAAAGATGGAAGAAAAGGAAAAAGATCACTGAACAAGTTGGCTTCAAGCTACACAAATAGTTCTTGTGCTAGGAATACCAATAAACCTCACATGGCTAGCTAATATATTTATAATCTAGGGATTTGGACTATAAAGCCATGTGGTCCTGGCACACGCAGACTTGCAATGCAGGAAGGGCGCAAAATGCTTAAAATGCATAGCAAAGACATATGGCATCAGAACAAACAGAACCAGTCAGACATCTCTAGACTGGCTTCATCAGCTTCTAAAGAGTGATAGGAAAAATGTTCCATGATAAAGGCTCTGCTATTATTATATGTTGCACATTTATGACACCATAAACCAGGTCTTGACAAATTTCCTCTGGCTTTAGGAGCCAGCGACAGATTCCAACCCTCCCCACACCCATCTCCCTGGAATTTGAGGAGTGAAGGGGGGAGGGTCATTTCTGGGCAGTGCTGCAGCTCTTTTAGGACATGATTTACTAAGGTTTCCTATTCTATTTCTAAGAGAAAAGAAAGCTTAGCAAATCAGGACCTTAAGGTGAAATTAGACCTTACCTACTAATTTTCTTTCCTGGAATCCCTCCAATCCAGTCCAGACGTGTGGTTATACTCACCTACCAGCAGATAGGGACTGAGGAAACAATGAACTGAAAACAGCTCTATAAGATGCCTGTGCACCCTATCTCAGCCAGTATGACCGTAACAAAGCAGATCTGGAGTCCCAAACCCCAAGTCTCTGCTGGCCCATGCAGCATTAAAATTCCTTGGAATAACAAACAAAAAGGAGGTCAAGAGAGAACTCTATCTTAAATTCAGTTTTCATGTCATAAAAAAGTTTTTGTTTTTCTTTTTAAAAACAAACCAAGAAGCTCATAGCAATGCAATACAACAGGATCCCGGCAAGCAACCCAGCAGCAGGAACAGGATAGCCTCAGGCCATGCCAACATGAAGGCAAAAAAACACTGCAGACTCCTGGGGTGGGTTCTGGATTGGCCTGGAGGAACTCCAGGAAAGACAAGTTGCAAGTAAGATCTAATTTCACTTTCCCCTTACAGGGAGAAGTGGTGGATGGAATTTAATAGAAGACATACGCAGCAGTGCCATGAAAAGAGAAATGCTACTGATAGGTGATTTCAATATGACGGATGTTGACTGGCACACCCCTGCTGCGGTGTCATCTAAAAGTAATGAGATCCTGGATTCTCTACAGGGAGAACTAGTCAGGCAACTGATAACAGAACTCACACATGAAGGGGCCATACTGGACGGTGCTTACCAATGGAGAAAGTGTTTCTAATGTTATAGTGGGAGATCATCTCGCATCCAGTGATCACCAGATAGTGTGGTTCAGTATTAGGACTAGGGCTGATAAAAGTCTATATTTGGAAAAAAACTTAGAGAAGCTAATAAAGTAGTCAGGAAAACAAAGATATAAAAAGAAGAATAAATAGAAAAATGAAATACAATAGGGGGATAAAGACATTTTTCAGATATGTTCGTGAAAGGAGGAAGGGCAAAAGTGGTATTGTCAGACAAGGATGAAGTGGAGAAATATGTAGAAGCTGATGAGGATAAAGCGGAATTGCTTAACAAATATTTTTGTTCTGTGTTTAAAGATGAAGGGCCAGGAGCAGGACTTCAGAAAACACCCACAAACAGGAACAGAAGTGATGGGGAGCTCAAATGATTTTCAGAAGACTGTGTTTGTGAGGAACTAGCTAAACTAAAAGATGATAAAGCAATGGGACCAGATGGGATATATCCGAGAATACTGAAGGAAATTGGAGACAGACATTCTAGTGGCTCCACTGACTGACTTTTTCAATGAATCTTTGGAATAAGGAGTGGTCCCAGAGGATTGGAGAAAGACACATATAGTCCCTTTACACAAAGGTGGAAATAAGTATGAGGTTGAAAACTACAGGCCACTTTGTGGTGAGTAAATTACTGGAAACGGTGCTAAAAGAGAGAATAGTCAGGTTTCTGGAGTCCACTGGATTGCAGGATCTAAGGCAGTATGGGTTTACCAGAGGCAGGTCTTGTCAGACAAATCCGATTGATTTCTTTGGGTGACCAGGGAGTTGGACCGAGGGAGAGCCCTAGATGTGGTGTATTTAGATTTCATTAAAGCCTTTGACACCGTTCCGCACAGGCAACTTACCCTAGGGATGGACCCTAAAGTTACTGATTGGATTAGAAATTGGTTGAGTGGGAGGTAGCAAAAGGTACAGGTAAATGGAGCTCCCTCTGAGGAGGAGGTTATCAGTGCTGTGCCGCAGGGAACTATCCTTGGTCTGATTCTTTTTAACATCTTTGTTAGTGATATTTTGGAAGGACTGGTGGGTAAGGTTTGTCTCTATTGCAGATTTTGGTATCATCCGCAAAGAGTAGACCCCCAGGAAGGAGTAGATAACATGAAAAGGGATCTAGCTAACCTTGAAAAATGGTCTAGAATTTGGCAGCTGAAATTTAATGCTAAAAAATGCAAGGTCATGCATTTAGGCTGCAAAAATCCAAGGGGGCGGTACAGTGTAAGGGGCAAAGTACATCTGTCCATGAAAGAAGAGCAGGACTGGGCACGTTTGTGTCTGATGATCTTAAAGTAGCTAAACAGGTAGAAAAGGTGATGGCAAAAGCCAGAAGGATGCTTGGGTGCATAGGAGAGGAATGGCCATAGTGCCTCTATATCAGTTTCTGGTGCAACCTCATTTGGAGTATTGTGTGCAATTCTGGAGACCACACCTTCAAAAGGATATAAACAGATTGGAGTCAATGCAGAGGGTGGCTACTAAAATGGTTGGTGGTCTTTGTTACAAAGCATATGAGGACAGACTTAAGATCTTAATACACACATATACACATACATATATATATATACACACACAAACACTTTAGAGGAAAGGCGGGCTAGAGGAGAAACGGTTTAAATATCTCCATGGCATAAATGCACAGGAGGAGAGTCTCTTTCAATTGAAAGCAAGCTCTGCAACAGGGGGACATAGGATAAGGGTGAAAGGGGAAAGACTCAAGGAGTAATATGTGGAAATATTTCTTTACAGAAAGAGTGGTAGATGCCTTGAATAGTCTCCCAGTGGAGGTGGTAGAGACAAGGATAATATCTGAATTTTAAAAAAAGCATGGAACACACACAGAGGATCTCTAAAAGGTAAGAAGGGGACTACTGCAGTTGATATGAAAAGGCAGACTATATAGACCATGTGGTCTTTTCTGCAGTCATGTTTCTATGTTTCCTATTTGTTCCTTCAATCCAGTTCTTTGATACATCCCATGCATCTGCAGTACAAATATCAGGCGGGACCAGAAACACTGATCTGCAAAACCCGAACCCAAGTGCCACATCCTGCTGGGCCTGCACATCCAACCGATAGTGATACGCAAAGAAATAAGGAGACCATGTTGCAGCCTTGCAAATATCCTGAGGAGGAACAAGGCCAAACTCCACCCAGGAGACAGTCAGACTGAGCTCGAGTGGAATGTGCCTGCAAACCAAATGGGACAGACTGACCCTTCACCAAGTGCACCGACAGAAAGGCCTCCAGGATCCAGCGAGAAATGGAGCCACCTCGCCCTTTCGAAGATCTCCAAACAGCACAAAAAGCCGGTCCGACTTGCAAACTCCTGTGTGACCCTCAAGTACTGCCCGAGAGCCCTGCACACATCCAGCAAATGAAAAACCCGTGAAGAAGCAGAGTCCTGTGCCCTGTTAAATACTGGCAAGGTAACCACCTGATTAAAATGAAAACAAACACTACCTTAGGTAGAAAGGAAGGTACTGGACGAAGCACCATTTTTTCCTTAGACATAACCAAATAAGGATCTGGCACACTGAACAAATCGCTACCAAAAAAAACCACCTTCAGTGTCAAATTCTTGACAGAGGCATTCCGCAAAGGCTCAAAAGGGGCCTTTACTAAGACCAAGAGGACCGAGTTCATATCCCAGGATGGAACCATCAAGCGGAAAGGACGCCGGAGATTCATGACCCCCTTGAGAAAGGAACCACATCTGAGTGCACAGCAAGGGACCGCCCCTGCACCCGGCCACGAAAACAGGTAAAATCTACAACTTGCACCCTCAAGGAACTCAAGGCCAAACCCTTCTCCAGGCCCACCTGCAAAAAGGCTAAAATGTCCGGAAGAGAGGATGAAAGTGACTGCACCCCACTCTCCTCACACCAAACCTCAAATTTGCCATATGTGAACATAAGTTAGGGAGGTAGAACACAGTCGCACATGCAGCAAAGTATCAATCACTTGCGGAGAGTAGCCTCTGTGGCTCAAATGCACCCTCTCAAGAGCCAAGCCGTAAGCAAGAACCGATCCCCCGCCGGCATCAAGTCTGGGCCCTGAGATAGGAAATCCCCCTCCTCCAGGAGGGGAAAAGGGTCCGCCACCAACAGATGCATGAGGTCTGCATACCTAGGCTGCCATTGTCAATTCGAGGCCAGCAATACCAATATTCTGGGGTGTGCTTCCACTCTCTGAAGCACTCTGCCAATCAAAACATAGAAACACGGGACTTCCGGTGACGTCACCTACTGGAATGGCGGCGTAGCGGAGGAGCTCCGCCACCAACCCGCAATAATCAATGCATTTTTAGCCCCCACGGGCAACGGAGCAGCGGTCCGAGGAGCGGCGGTGTGAGCGGAGTGTGCCGGCAAGCCGCGGCGGCGGCGAAACAAGCGGGTGCGGGGGTGCAGCGAATCTGGCGGGAGCCGAACGGGAGAGATAGCCTGACCATCAGGGGGCTTCTTGGCCGGTGGCTGCGCCGAGTAGGCCCTGCTGGGAGAGTGTCCACAGGGACAAAAGAGGCTGGCCGGTGAACAGAGGCAGTGAGCGTTCCAGCGGGAGGACCCCGCGCCGCCGATCCTCACAGACCACGAGGCTGCAGAAGAGGGTGGCCAGCAGAAAGGTGCATCCGGAGGCAGAGGGGGCCGGGAAGGCCTAGCACGTGGCTGGGAGAAGTTGGAGGCAGGGACCTATGCCAAGTTGCAGCCCACAAGGAGCAGAGTGCAGAAGCAGCCAGCAGTGGTGAGTTTCACACCCCCCCAACTGCACTAAAAAGGGGAGCAGAGGCAGAGAACTGCCAGACACGAGAATTGTACCCAGCAGAGGCTGTAGAGCAGTGAGTGGCCGCCCTACCTGATCCACTAGCCGGGGAGACCGGGGAGAAAGGGGCTAATCAGCCCAAAATGGAAAAAAATAATAAAAAAGAGACTCTGGCAAAAAAAAAGCTGGCCGAGTTCCGATCCCCATATGCAACTACTAAAGGAGGGAAGGAGGCGGAAAAAGCAGGGAAACCTGTGACAGAGACCCCACAGAGCCCGGAGGGGAGAGGAGGAGGAGAGGAGGGCCTGTCGGCAGCGGAACAGATTAAACAATGGCTCCTTGAGTTAAAGGAGGAATTGAAGATGGAGATGTGTGGGGTTAAAAATGAAATCAAAGAAGTAATGCAGACCATGCGCCAAGATCTGCTGGAGCTGGGCGGACGTATGGAGGAGGTGGAGACCAAGTTGGAGAGTCAAGAGGAGACCCTGACGCAGGTCCAGAGCAGCTGGGAAGAGCTCCAGAGGGCGCAGGAGACCCTGAAAGCTAAAACAGAAGACCTGGAGGACCGTTCGCGCAGATGTAACCTCCGGGTGAGAGGGGTGCCGGAGGAACCACAATATAAGAACTGTGAGGAAGTAGTCCAGCGGATCTTCCGAGACCTACTAGTAGCAGCTGGCCCAGGAAGACCTGCAGAGGAGACCCGCCTCGAAATAGAAAGGGCGCACAGGGGTCTGGGGCCCATCCGGGACAATAGGCCAAGAGACATTGTGGTATGCCTGCACTCCTTTAAGAGTAAGGAACTCCTGCTGGGTGCTAGCCGCAAACTGAAAAATTTCCGCTGGGAGGGGCATACGGTGGAGCTGTACCAAGACCTGTCCCAAGGTACGCTACAAAGACGGAGGGAGATAAGAGAAGTTACCGCATATCTCAGACATGCCGACCTGCGATACAAGTGGCTCTTCCCCTTCGGTCTCTTTATTACGGTGAAAGGACGTTCGAGGACGGTGAGATCCAGTGTGGAGGCGTGGAGAGAGCGTTGCGGGAGCTTGGTGCCGAGCATCTACCGGAGCAGGCCGGGGCTCCCCCACTTCGCCGAGAACGGAATCCAGGACCGGAGGAGCAGCACAGATGAAATGGCAGAGGGCAAGCGGACAGAGATTGGCAAGAACCACCAAGGACCCGCACCAGAGCCGGACCATAGAACAAGAGACTGTTTGAGCTGAAGCACCTCTCTAAAGGACTGGTATTTCTGAATAAGTTGGGCTGTGGGCGGGGGGGGGGAGAAGGAGAGAGGGGTAGTGGGCCAAGGGGAGAGGGAGGGGGGAGGAGGTGGGGACCAGGCTGAGAGGGAGAGAGCCCAGGGCGGGTGGAGAGAGAAGGGGGTGTAGAGGGGGGAGAGATGGAAGCGGGGGGGGGGGGTTAGGCAGGGGAGTGGGGGGGGCTGACGTGGGTAGGTGGGGAGGGAGAGAAGGTCACCGAGTTGGAAGTCGCATCTCCGCAGAGGAGAGTTACGAGGGGGGGAGAGGGAGGAGGGGAGGGAGCAGCAGCAAGGGGGGGAGAGGGAGGCAGGGAGGGAGCAGCGGGAGGGGGAGTGGGGGGTGGGGGGAGGAGGGGGTGGGTAGGGGGGGGAAGAGGGGGTCAAAGTGGGAGGTGGGGGCGGAGGGACTTAGGGGGGCGAGGTAGGGACCTGGGGGAAGGAAAGGAGTTAAAAATTCTCACTTTAAATGTGAAAGGTCTAAATTCACCAATGAAAAGACAGAAATTATATAAGGAGTTAACAAGACATAAAGCGGACATAGTGCTGTTGCAGGAGACACATCTATTGAGACAACATGAGGCATTGGTGCAACCCCGGGGGTATAAGCACCGTATGTTCGCCTCTAATCTTCTTGAGACGAAGCAAGGGGGGGGGGGGGTGTTCATCAGAGAGACAGGCCCCATGGAGGTCCAGGTAGTGTCCCGGGACAGGGGGGGGAGGTATCTCCTGCTGAGGGTGAAGATAGGTGAGGAGTGGTTCTGCGTGGTAAATGTGTATGCCCCTACGGGCCCGCAAACTGAATTTTGGGACGCATTGAGTGAGCAAGTGGCGGCAATGGGGGATGGGGTCCTAATCTGTGGTGGGGATTTCAATGTGGCATGGGAAGTGGGGAGAGACACGACCGGGCGCAGGGAGGGGAGAGGTACGGATAGGAAACACTACCATAATTTTGTGAGGGAGAACGGCCTGATAGATGTATGGCGGACCCTAAACCCGGGGCGGAGGCAATTTTCCTTTTACTCTGCAGCACATGGCACTTACTCCCGGTTGGATGCCATATGGGTAGGGAAGGAGATAACAGGACGGCTCCTAGGGGGTGAGATGGAACCCATTACCTGGTCCGACCATGCCCCGGTGGTGGTACGGGTGCGGGTGGAAGGGGAAGATAGGGGCCGTCAGTTCTGGAAGTTGAATGAGGGGCTCCTTGAGGACGAGAGGGTGGTGCGGGAGATCGAAAGGCTCATCCCGGAGTACTTTGACCAAAATGGAGGTGGGGAAGTGAGGGATGGCACAGTCTGGGATGCCTTCAAGGCTGTAATTAGGGGGGTTCTCATTAAGTGGGGAGCCCGTCTAAAGCGGGAGAGGGCGGAGAGGGAGGACCGGTTACGCCGGCAATTGCGGGAGATGGAGGAAAGAGATGGTCAGGACAGAACTGGCCAGGTACGGGGAGAGGTGCTGGCACTACGGGCCCAGGTGAATGCTCTTGAAGCGGAAAAGATACAATTCCGCCTACAGCTGTTAAAACAGAGGTTCTTTGAAGGGGGGAACAAAGCGGGGAAATTTCTCGCGAGACAACTGAAGAAGCGGAGGGAGTGGAATAGGATTACACAGATTAGGAGTACAGGGGGGGTAGTGCGAGAGGCCCCGCGAATAAGGGAGGAATTTGTGGCCTTTTATAGTAACTTGTATGCAGCCCGAGCTGCAAGGTCGGGAGAGGACATTCGGGATTATGTGAGGGAAGCAGGGCTCCCGACTCTGACGGGAGATGAACAAGAGGGGCTCGACAGGGAAATACAAGCTGACGAAGTCAGCCAGGCCATCAGGGGATTAAAAAATGGCAAGGCCCCAGGGCTTGATGGTCTGACGGCAAAGTTTTATAAGCGCTTTGGGAGCCTTTTGCTGAACCCGTTGACCAGGGTATTTAATGGACCGGGGCGGGGGGAGGCCCTGCCTGAATCAATGGGTTGGGCAGGTATTACGCTTATCCACAAAGAGGGGAAAGACCCGCAGGAGTGTGCGTCCTACCGTCCGATCTCGCTGCTGAACTTAGATGCGAAACTGCTGGCGAAAGTACTAGCGGTGCGCCTCAATGGAGTGTTAAGTAAATTGGTGCATGAGGACCAGGCTGGATTTGTACCAGGCAGGCAAGTGGCGGATCACATCCGCAAAGTGTTAAATGTGATGTGGTCGACACAGCGGCAGGGGGCGGGGGCCTTGTTGGTATCACTGGATGCAGAGAAGGCCTTTGATCAGGTGTCCTGGGATTTTCTGTATGCGGTGTTGGAGGCCCAGGGGTTTGGACCTGGGTTCACACAGTGGATAAGGGCTCTTTATGCTAGGCCGAAGGCATGTGTTCGCGTGAATGGGGGGTACTCTGGGTTCTTCCCCTTAGAAAGGGGGACGCGGCAGGGATGTCCATTGTCCCCCCTACTTTTGTGCTATCCTTAGAGCCGTTGGCAGCTAAGTTGCGCAGCAGCCCCGATATCACGGGGGTCAGGGTGGGACGTCAGGAATGCAGAACGTCCCTCTTTGCAGACGATATACTCCTGACACTTACGAATCCCAGCGAATCTCTGAGGGCTGTGATGAGAGAGATTCAAGATTATGGTGAAAGGGCGGGCTTCCGGATTAATTGGGGGAAATCGGAGATTTTGAGTGTAGGGGGGGAGGGGGAGGAACAGCGTGACTGGCAGCAGAATTTCCCATTCAAATGGGCAAAGACATCGATCCGGTACCTCGGGGTTCACCTCGGTAGAACCTTGGAGGAGTTGTATGATTTAAATTACAAAAAATTGGTGGGGCAGGTAGAGGCGAGGTTACAAGGCTGGAGCAGGGGGTATTACTCGTGGTTTGGACGAATAGCGACGGTTAAGATGATGCTTCTCCCCCAGTTCCTCTTTCTGTTTCAAGCTTTGCCGGTCCCGATCCCCCCGAAAGTGCTGAGGAAGATCCAACAACAGGTCGAGCGGTTTATCTGGGGGTTGAGGCGTCCACGGGTGGCGGCAAGGACGCTGCAAGTATCGGTACGGGAAGGAGGGATGGGGGTTCCCAATTTCCGACTATATTATGCGGCAGCACAATTGAGAGCAGTCTACGCGTGGCTGCGGGAACCCCAGAAGCAGTGGGTTCAGCTGGAAATGGCCGAATTCAGGCCGGGTGCACTTGAACGGATAGTATGGGAGGGGAAAGGAGAGAAGGGGAGGAATCCCATTGTGGGGCATACTTTGCAAGTGTGGCAGCAGTACAGGAAGCGGCTGGTGGGCGACAAACGATGGTCGGCCACCATGTCACTACAAGCATGCTGTGCGGAGAGCGGGGGACCGGGAGCCACAGTGCTCCGTAAATGGGCGGCGTTAGGATTGTCCCAGGTGTCCCAGATTGTGGTAGGAAGACACTGTAGAGGCTTTGAGGGGGTCCGGGACCTTTATCGTTTGGGGGAGGTAGATAGATTCGCGTATAGGCAGCTATGCTCGGTAGTGAGTACAAAGGGAAGGGAGCAAGGGGGATGGGGGGGAGGTGAATGGTTTGAGGGTGCCTGCCTGGGATCCCTGGGACGTCAGGGGATGCTCTCCAGGATTTATAGAGGGTTGACAGCGAGGGGGGAAGGCAAGTTGAAATACATGGAAGCGTGGGAGAAGGATTTAGGGGTAAGCTGGGGGGTGGAGGAGTGGGAGACAGTGGCACTAGGAATAGCACGATTCTCCATGGCCACGACACTGCGAGAGAATGGGTTTAAGGTGCTGAGTCGCTGGTATCTCACACCGGAGCGGTTGTGTAAAGCGGGGGTGTTGCAAACGGATGACTGCTGGCGAAAGTGTGGGGAGCGCGGCTCCTGGCTGCATATGTGGTGGACGTGCCCGGTAGTGAGAGAGTACTGGCACCGTATAGGGGAAAACATTAACAAAATGATGGGGGCGAACCTCGAGCTTGGCCCTGAGATGTGTCTCCTGCATAGACCAGATGGAAAATGGGAGGGGGATTGGAAAATTATTTGGTATTGTGTCACAGCGGCCCGCTGCGAAATTGCATGGTATTGGAATAGACCAGCTCTACCCTCCATGGCGAGCTATGCACGCAGGGTGTCGCATCTTTATGCCATGTATAAATTGACCGGGGAGCGGGGAGGGAGAGGGGAGCAAATGGAGAAGCGGTGGGCAGGGGTTTGGAGGTGGTTGAGGGAAGAGGGGTGGAAATAGAGAGGGGGTGGGGGGATGGCAGATAGGAGGAGAAATGATCAGTGAAAGCTGACTATTGAGAGGGCCGCATAGGCGGTATGCTGTTGGGCCCTCTCAGTTGGTCGCTACATAGCTAGAGCTAGAGCATTGGGGGAGGGGAGGAGGGGGGAGATTGGGTTGGGTGGGGGGGGGTCAGGGATGGGATTCAGGTAATAGGGATTGTGTGTTAGTTGAAGGGTTGTCTCTTATGTTGTTGTTTGCTGAATCCTTGATGCCTTGGAGCTGTTGAGTACATGCTAATGTAACTGTTACAAAAGTTAATAAAAATTTAAATAAATAAAAAAAAAACAAAAAAAAAAACATAGAAACACAGAAATATGATGACAGAAAAAGACCACATGGCCTATCTAGTCTGTCCTTCCATATCACAACAGTCCCCTTTTTACCTTTAGAGATCCTCTGTGTTTGTCAAAGGCCAGGGCAGAAAATGATAATTACACTTACCTGGTAATTGTAGTTCCTTGAGTGACGACAGTTCAGTCCTCTACCTCTGGGTTGTCAATCTCCTCCTGCAGCTAGGAGACTGTTATGTCAGAATGATGACATCACTGGATATAGCCTGCTGTACTCCTACTCGCATCCCAGTGTGAACTATAACAAAGCAGACTCAAAGGAGCAACAAATAAGTAGCTAAACATAAAAAAACATCTACACTACAAATGAACCACCCCTTCCGACAAGGCTTTCTCACTGCCTGCCCTGCCATTGAGAAGGGAACAAAGGCACCGAAGGAATGAAGACTCACCTGTTAGCATCTGCCGCCTGCCACCAATCGGGAACTCCCTCGACACATCCGGGCGGGAAGGAGGACTGAACTGTCGTCACTCAAGGAACTACAATTACCAGGTAAGTATAATTATCATTTCCTTATCGTTCCTTCAGTTCAGTCCTCTACCTCTGGGATGTACCAGAGCAGTAATTAATGGGAGGGACCCTTCCAGCCGGCAGATAAAACCGCCGAACCGAAACGAGCATCCGAAGCCGCCGCCACATACAGTCGGTAATGCTTGCTGAACGTATGCAGCGACGACCAAGTCGCCGCCCAACAAATGTCCCCAGGGGGAACCAAACTATGCTCCGCCCAAGACGACACCTGTGCCCTGGTGGAATGCGCTCTCAGCCCCATAGGCACAACACGACCTCGAAGCAAATAAGCGGACGCAATCGCTTCTTTAAGCCAGCGGGCGATGGACGCCTTAGCCGCCGCCTCACCTTTGCGTACTCCCACATACAGAACAAATAACCGTTCGGACCTGCGGAAAGCCTCCGTGACCTTTAAATACTGACGAAAGGCCCTCTTCATGTCAAGACGCCGAAGACGGCGATCCGAGTCACCGCCCCCCAAAGACCCCAGAACGGGCAAACACACCGCCTGGTTCAAATGAAAGGGAGATACCACCTTAGGCAAAAAGGACGGGACCGGACGCAAGACCACCTTTTCCCTGGAAAAAGACAAGAAGGGCTCTCGGCACGACAACGCTTGCAGTTCAGAAACTCTCTGCGCGGAACAAATCGCCACCAGAAAGACCGTCTTCAACGTCAGATCTTTCACGGACGCACGACGCAAGGGCTCAAAGGGGGACTCGGCTAACGCTGTGAGAACGAGGTTCAGGTCCCACGGCGAAACACAAACCCTGCGCGCCAGGCGTAACCAAGCGACCGCCTTCAGAAAACGACCTGTCAGGATGAGTCCCTAGAGGCACTCCATTGACCTTGCCCCGATAACAGGAAAGGGCTGCCAACTGAACGCGCAAGGAACTGGCCGCAAGACCTTTGTCAAACCCGCTCTGTAGAAATTCCAAGATCAACGGGATCGAAACCGAGCCCGCCCTAACCTGCTGCGAACACCAATCCTCAAAGATACTCCAGATGCGCACATACGCCAAAGAGTTCGAATGCTTACGCGCCCTAAGTAAAGTCGCCACAACCGCCGACGAGTAATCTTTCTTCATGAGCTTAGCCCTCTCAATGGCCAGACCGTAAGCGAGAACCGATCCACCTGCGGCATGAGCAGGGGCCCTTGGAGCAACAGATCCGACCTCGCCGGCAGCCGCCACGGCTCTCCATCCAAGAGACGAATCAGGTCCGCGTACCAAGAACGCCTCGGCCAATCGGGAGCCACCAACAGCACTTGCCCGGCATGCGCCCCGATCTTCTGAACCACCCGGCCTATCAGCGCCCAGGGTGGAAATACGTAGAGAAAAACGCCCGACGGCCATGGACGGAGCAAGGCGTCAATGCCCTCCGACATCCGTTCCCGCCGTCTGCTGAAGAAACGGCCGACTTTGGCCGACTGAAAGGTCGCCATGAGATCCATGATCGGAGTCCCCCAGCGCCAGACTATCTGTCTGAAAACCTCGGGATGCAGTTCCCACTCCCCTGCATCCACGTGCACTCTGCTGAGGAAGTCCGCGGTGACATTGTCTTTGCCGGCAATGTGCGCTGCCGAGATCGCGGACAAGCGAAGCTCTATCCACGCGAATAACTCGTCGGCCTCTGCCTCCATCGCGGCACTCCCGGTACCGCCCTGGCAGTTGATGTATGCCACCGTCGCCGAGTTGTCGGAGAGCACTCGCACGGGCTGCCCGCGCACCAAGCCCTCGAATGCCTGAAGGGCCCGGAATACTGCGCGAAGCTCCAAGCGATTTATCGCCCACGAGGCCTCCAGGGGAGTCCAAAGCCCCTGCGCAAACTGGCTCCTGCAGTGGGCTCCCCAGCCTACCAGACTGGCATCCGTCAGCAACGGAAGCCAGTCTGGCTGTTCCAGCGGCAAGCCGGCCGCTAGCGACGAGTGGCGAAGCCACCAACGCAGGGACCGAACATTGCACGGGCAAGAGAGACGCTTGCTCAACGAATCGTTCTGATGCGACCAACGGCGGAGCAGTGCTCTCTGGAGAGGCCGCATATGAAACCTGGCCCAAGGCACCGCCTCCAACGTCGCTGCCATTGTGCCTAACACCCGGAGATAATCCCACGCCGATGGTGCCAACACCGATAGGAACTGCCGCACCAGGGTCCTCAAACCCTCGGCCCGTTGGTGCGGCAGAAACACTTGCCCCTTGATTGTATCGAACTGGACTCCCAAGTACTCGAGATCCTGAGAGGGCTGCAAGCGGCTCTTGGCCGGGTTGACCACCCAACCAAGCTCTTGCAAAAACTGCACCACCCTGCCCGTCACTCGGAGACTTTCCTCCTCGGACTTGGCTCGTATCAACCAATCGTCTAGATAAGGGTGGACCAGAATTCCCTCTTTGCGCAACGCCGCCGCTACCACCACCATAATTTTGGTGAAGGTCCGCGGCGCCGTCGCCAAGCCGAACGGCAACACCCGAAACTGATAGTGGCCCCAGGGGAGGGCGAACCGCAGGAAACGTTGGTGAGCCTCTCGAATGGGAATGTGCAAATACGCCTCCAACAGATCTAGAGACGTCAAGAATTCCCTGCGCCGCACCGCCACTATGACGGACCTCAACGTTTCCATTCGAAAGTGCGGTACCCGTAAGCACCGGTTCACCCCTTTCAGGTCGAGTATGGGTCGCAATTGCCCGCCCTTCTTGGGCACCACAAAATAAATGGAGTAGCGACCCATGCCGTAATCGGCCTTTGGAACTTCCACCACGGCTCCCAGCCGAAGGAGTCTTTCCAAGGTTTCACGAACCGCTGCCATTTTCTTGGGGCCCCGGCAAGGGGACAAGACAAAGGAGTCCCGCACAGGCCGAGCCAGCTCCAGCGCGTAGCCATGCTGAATGATTTCTAACACCCATTGGTCTGATGTGATATGGGTCCAGGCGGAAAGAAACTCCCGAAGCCATCCGCCGATGGAAGGCTCTTCCGCCGGGACCCGCCTCGCTTCATTGAGGCTTACGCGAAGTGGACGCAGGGTTGGAAGAGAAGCCTCTAGTCGCTCCCCGAAATCCCTGACCTCTAGAGGGAAACCGCCCTCTCTGGAAGGCTCCGGGCTGCGGTGAACGAAATTTTCGGAAATCACGAAACTGACCCCAAGCGCCCTGGCCAGACTTGGCCTGCTTCAGTTTGTCCTCGGGCAACCGGCCCGCCTTGGACTCACCCAGGTCCTTCACCAACTTATCCAAATCTTCCCCAAACAACAAACCTCCTTTAAGCATAAACAGCACCACATCCCCACTCAACCCCTGCCCAGCAACCTGGATCAAGGCAGTGAAACAGGACATAGCACCGTACATCTCGCACATAGTAAACCTATCACTACAACAAGGATTCATGCCCACTGAGCTAAAGAAATCCGTCATAAGACCTATTCTAAAAAACAGTACACTCAGCAGAGATGACCCAGCATCCTACCGCCCAAAATCGAGCATACCATTCCTAGCAAAGATCATTGAAAAGGCGGTCCTACTACAACTCCAAGACCACCTGAACGACAATGCTCCTCTAGATGACCAGCAATACGGCTTTAGACAACATCATGGGGTCGAAACCCTATTACTAGTTCTACTTAACCTACTCAAGGGCCTGGAAAACAAAAAGAAAATGTATATACTCCTATTCATCGACATCTCAGCTGCCTTTGATACAGTTAACCATCGAACCCTCTTAAACAGAATCAAGTCAATAGGAATATCAGGAACCCCACTAAAGTGGTTCACATCCTACATCGCAAACCGAATGCAACAGGTACAATTCAACGGCGAAAAAGCAGAAGCATTCTCTCAAACACAAGGTATACCACAAGGCTCTGCACTCTCAGCACTCCTTTTCAACGTATATATGCAACCACTATGCAAAATATTTACACAGCATAAAATCAACTACCACATTTATGCCGATGATATTATGCTGTACACACAACTTAACACTGACAACCCGGACTACAGCTCACTCGAAACATGTCTTGGCGAGATGCAAAACTGGTTACAACAAAGCAGCATGACAATCAACCACAAGAAAACTGAGGTGATGTATATCTCAAGGAAAGCAAATTTTGACCCACCTACATCAATAACCCTGTGCAACAACACTTATCAAACAAAGAAAGAAATAAAATATCTAGGAGTTACATTCGACTGCGACCTAAAAATGGAAACTCACCTGTGCAAAACCAACAGGGCAGTCTTCTACAAACTGAGAGCTCTACAACCCATACGGAATATTATTGATCCCCACGACTTCAGATCCATTGCTCAAGCACTCATCATGCCACATTTCGACTATTGCAACGCCATTCTTCAAGGACTTCCTAAGAAAACCCTGAACATCCTTCAAATGGCACAAAATGTAGCTGCCAGGATCATCATGAAGAAAAGTCTTACTGAACACAATACACCAGTACTAATTGAGCTACACTGGCTCCCCATAGCAGCCCGCACAAAATACAAAATACTGACGACCACCTTCAAACTCATCCACAGCATAGCACCATCCTTCCTCGACACCCTAATCAGATTGCAACCATCCAACAGAAACAGGAGAACCATCAATTCCAATACCCTCCACACTCCAACAGATATCAAATCAGTCAAAAAAATCACTAGTAACAGGGCTTTTTCATACACAGCACCGACACTATGGAACCAACTCCCACCCGACCTACGAGCCAGCATTGATCTAGCCGACTAGAAAGAAACTAAAAACCCACCTACTTCAAAGTCATTTCAACCTGTACTAAATTCGCATGAGGGGCAACTCCCCCACAGCTCCCCAGAAACCTGTAATGTATAAATGTACATATGTAAATTATTATCCCCTTAGCTTAGTAGATAATTTTCTGCGTGACGTGCTAACCTTTCGAATCTTTATGTACAAATCAAAATTATTCTGTCTTGATTCGACAGCTTTATCCATGTAATCTTCCCCGCTTCTGATCGCTGGAAGAAGCGGTATACAAATGCTTGCTAAATAAATAAAATAAATAAAAATGGAAGCTTGCTGAGACGGGATTTAGAGGGACCGTCCGCCGCCCAATTACGTAGCCACAAGGATCTTCGGGCAGCCACCACCGAACCCGTGCTGTTGGCCAGCGCTCTAATCAAGTCATAATACACATCCGCAAGGTAGGCCGCTCCGGACTCCAAGCGATCCAGCTCCTTCACCTCCTCGAGATCGATGTGCGAAGATTGGCGCAGCCGCTGGGCCCAGCGCAAACACGCTCTGGCCACCCAAGCTCCGCAGATGGAGGCCTGCAGAGAAATAGAATCCGCTTCAAACGCCTGCTTTAGCAGACCGTCAACCTTACGGTCCTGGGCATCCTTCAAAGCCGCACTCCCTTCAACCGGAATGGTGGTCTTTTTCGTAACAGCGGAAACCACCACGTCTATCCGCGGAGCCCGGAATCTGTCTTTAGCCGAATCCGCTAAAGGATATAATCTAGTCAGCGTCCGAATGCCCCGAAGCCCTGCTTCCGGCTTATCCCATTCGTCCTGAATCATCGGCTCGAACACCCGGTGCACAGGAAACACCACCTGTGTCTGTCGAACCGCATGGATGACCGGATCCTCCACGTCGTCCTCCACCGCAGGCGGCGGAGCAAGGTTCAACATCTGCAAAGTCTCCGAAATCAAGGCAGCCAACTCCTCCCTGCGGAACACCCTAATGATTTTCACTTGATCCTCGGGCTCCGGGATCTCACCTTCTTCCAGGTCCTGCGACCCCTCTTCAGGATCCCATTCCGGATCATGGGCTTCCAGCCAGGTGCCCTCCAATGGGTCGGTAAGTTTCACCCGCTTCGGCGCTGGCGAATCCGCGCCCACCACTCCTTCCGCCACGAACCGTGGAGGCAGGGACGCCGGAGACGTCGAGTGCGGCCTTTTGCCCTGCTGCCGCAGGCAAAAAGCTTGATGCATAAGCAGAACAAACTCAGGACTAAAGCCTCCGAGACCGGCTCCTCCGACCCTGGCTCCTGTGCCGAGATCCACGGTGAAGCACTCTCCACCCCCGCTGGCACATCCTGCGCCTCCGGGGACTCGTGGGCTTCCATTTGAAGTTCCACAGCAGAAGGTAGGGCAGCACAGCCACTGCACACACTGGTGTCAGCGACCGTGCCCCTCCTAGTGCCACACACGAGGCACTGAGGCCGGGCAGCCATAAGTAGAGAAACCAAACTGCCCCTGGGGCGCACGCTAGCGTCAGACCCCGGAACTAGGTAGGCTCTGGCTTGGGCGAATGCTGCCTGTCACTTTGGATCTTCATTTTTTTTTTTTTAAGGAACTCGCTCCTGAAAAACGAACCCCCTTCAGCCCCCACCCCCCAATCCCAAAGGGCTGACTGAAGAGGCTGAAACCCCTAGGGAAAGAAAGACAACCCAAAAACAAACCAAAGAAAGGAACACGCAGCAGTGCGCAGACCCGAAAACGGGAGAAGATTAACTGCCACGCGGCTGCAGCGCGGCTCAGAAAATGGCCGCCGCGAGAACCGACCGCGAAGGGAAAAAGGGCGCCAAAATTACCGTGGCGCCTCAGCGCTCCCGGAGCAGCGCGGCCAGGCCAAACAGAGCAGCCGGACGCCGGTGAAACACTTACCGGTCCGGTCTGCCACCCCCCACAAAGGCGCCGCTGGTTGCGCCTGGCAATCCGGCCCTTAAAGCAGCTTGAGCGATGCACTGACAGCAGCTCACCCGCGGAGCGCAAAACCACCGCTCCGCGATGCACAGCACCAAAGAAGGGCTCACCCCCGTAAAGTCAGGGAGGTGAGACTTCTGGGCCACCCGGGGGGGGGGGGGGAAGAGGGGACTCGAAGGCCTGAGTCAGACTCTCCAGAGGGGAAAAAACACTCCAGCACCGGCACAGGCAGGTATCAAGAAAGCCTGTCTGCCGTTTGGCTTTTTTTTTTTTTTTTTTTTTTTTTTTTAAAGAGGCAGTGCCAATAACCAAATTCAACCCACTTAGCTAGCCTAATCTCCTCCTGGCTCCTTATCTATTCCTCCAGAGAGCCTCTCCCTAAGGCTCGTCAAGTCCTCCTGCTGCAAGGAGACTGGTTACACTGGGATGCGAGTAGGAGTACAGCAGGCTATATCCAGTGATGTCATCATTCTGACATACCAGTCTCCTAGCTGCAGGAGATTGACAACCCAGAGGTAGAGGACTGAACTGGAGGAACGATAAGGAACATAGAGAAGCCTGGTGACTGGTCAAGGCTGAACTGGCATGTTGATCCCTTCTGCCATGCGCTATCTGCGCTGGCTGAAGAACTGGAAGCCTAGGCACTGGCCATGATCACCATTAGAGCTATTATGGGCTTTCCCCAAACACCGCACAATCAACAAGAACACAAGATTCTGAAAGTGTGTGCATGCCCCCGGGTCCAATAGATGACAGCTCAGGTAATCCACCTGAACATTTTCCTTTCCTGTCACATGGGTTGCCGAGAGCACCAACAGGTGATGTTCTGTCCACTGAAGAGGAGGGAGCGCTTCCGCCATCACTAGCTAACTTCTCATCCCCCCTCCGTTGATTGATGTAAGCAACCATTGTCACATTGTTGGACAGGACTCTCACTATCCTGCCTAAGGGGAAAAAATACTTGCAGGGCCAACACCACCACCCTGGTCTCCAACCGGTTGATGGACCACTGGCCATGAACCACCTGCAACAGACAATGGCCTCCCCCAGCCCACCAGATTGGGTGGTGGTGATCAGATGCCAATCTGGTGGCTTAAGAGGCACTCCTGCCGAGAGTTGGATCAAGTCCAACCACCAATGAAGGTTTGCCTTAGCCGTTTCCTGCAGATTCACCCACACCTCCATGGACTGATTCTGTGGGGACCAATGCAATAGAAGTGCCAATTGAAAAGGATGCATATGCAGCCATGCCAAGGGAAAGAGCTCCAAGGTTGCTGCCATTAACCCCAGGACCTTAAGGTAATCTTACACTCTCTGGCACGGAACACTCAGCAAGGCCCTGACCCGAGACTGCAACTTTACAATCCTGCCCTCTGGCAAGAACGCCATGCTGCGCTGTGTGTTGAAACAAGCCCCCAGGTACTCCAAGGACTGCGAGTGGGCCGTCCAGCAGAGCTCCTGCAGATGCTGGACAAGCTCAGGGGCCTCCCAACTCTCCTGCAGGGAACTTCACCTGAATCAACCAATTATCCAGGTATGGATGGACCAGGATCCCCTGGCTTTGGTCAACACAAGCGGCACAGTGGTCAGGCTGAAAGGAAGGGCCTGGAACTGAAAATGCCCCATCAGGACCACAAAGTGCAGGAAATGCTGATATTCGGGGCGAATGGGAATATGAAGAGGCCTCTGTGAGGTCCAGGGAAGTGGGATATTCCCCCTTTCAAACAGCCACTATCACCAAATGCAGGGTCTCCATATGGAAACAGGAAACTTCAGAGCTCTGTTCACCCCTTTGAGATCAAGGATGGCCCGCCAGGTTCCCTCCTTCTTGGGAACCACAAGATAAATGGAGTACTGGCTTGTGCCCCAGTACGACAGCTTCAGGCTGCAAGAGACACGAACTACCTGTGCTTTGCCAGGAGCCCAACAGGGCGAAAGCATAAAGGCATCTGCAAGAGGCTGCTTGAACTTGAGTGTATAACCTTCCTGAATGATCTCCAACACCCAAGTGTCAGAAGTGATTAGGGCCCAGGCAGGGTAAAATCGCTGCAAATGGCTGTCCATTAGCAGCACCCCTACCGGAGCCCCCAAACCTCTACTGAGAAGCCTTGGGCTCCAACAGGCCCATCTCTGCCACCCCAGTGTCCCCCTTAAAAGGGCAAGCCCCCAGGCAAAAACCTGAACCTTTGCAAATTACCACTTCTAGCTGTTCAGAAACTCCGAAAATCATGACATGTTGCAGGAGGGAGCCCCCTTTCCAGAGCCCTTGGGTCAATCCTCAGGAAGCCGAAGCACCTTTGACTCACCAAGGTCCTTGACCAGCTTCTCCAAGTCAAGGACCAAACAGCAACTGCCCCACAAAGAGGAGTTTGCTGAGCCGTGTTTTAGAAGCGATATCCACAGACCAATTATGAAGCCACAAAAATCACCGAGTGGCTATCACCGTGGCCATGTTCTTCACAGAGGCATGAATTAAATCATAAAGAAGCATCCACCACTCTTTCAGTGAAAAAGTATTTCCCACGTTGCCTTTCAATTTACCCTCTTGCAGCTTCATGTTATGCCCTCTAGCTTTGCACCTTCCCCGTCTTTGAAAAAGGTCTGTTTTTTCATTAATATTCTATGTTTACTAATCGGCCATAGTGGCTTCCATGCGATATTGGAGCCACGGCACCATTGAAGTCAATGGGGCGCAGCTCCGATATTGCTACTGCTGATTAGTAAACACACCCTTAAGTATTTAAAGGTCTCTATTATATCTCCCCTTGAGTATACATATTTAGGTCTTCACGTCTTTTCTCATATGTCTTCTGGCGAAGACTCCAAGTCATTTTGGTCACCTTCCTCTGAACCGTTTCCAGTCTTTTTATATCCTTTGTGAGATATAGTCTCCAAAACTGAACACAATATTCCAAGTGAGGCCTCACCAGTGATTTGTACAGTGGCATTAGTACCTCCTCCTTTCTGCTGGTAATTCTTCTCTGTATGCAACCCAGCCACCGCCTTATCACACTGTTTCGTGACCTTAAGATCCTCAGAAACAATTATTTCACGGTCCTTCTCTTAGTCCGTGCACACCAACCTCTCGCCCCCTATCGCATACAATTCCCTTGGATTTCTGCAGACCAACTGTATGCAACTGTATGACACTGAACCTCTTCACATTAAATCTTAACTGCCAAGCATTTACCTTCCTTCCATCTGGTGAGTTCCGTTTACCATCACCTTCTGTTGCCTGTTAGCCAATTTCAGATCCAGTTCACCACCTTGGGACCCATCCCCAGGCTGTTCAGTTTATTGATAAGCCTCCTGTGAGGAACAGTATATCAAAGGCTTTGCTGAAATCTACATAGATCACATCTATTGCATGCCCCTGATCTAGTTCTCGTCACCCAGTCAAGGAACTCAATCAGATTTGTTTGGCATTCACAATTGTCCTTTGGTAAAACCATGTTGCCTCAGATTATGCAACTGGGACGAATAGGAATGCACCCCTGCAGCCACCAACAGAAATACATTGCCAGCATCCCCCTCCTCACTTTCATCACTCAATCCTTAATTTTATCCTCTTTTCCCCCAACAAATTTCCCCCTTAAATCAGCAACTTCCCCACCCCAACCTCTATCCCCCTCAGCAAGCAAGCAGCCACCACACCGTACTCAGTCCCTGCCTCTGTAGCAAGCTAGCCACCCCAGCCAGTCCTTACCTCCCCTCCCAGCAGGTCAGCCAGTCACCCCACCCAGTCCCTATCCCCCTAGCAAGCCAGTCAGCCACCACACCATACACTGCCACTATAGCAATCCAGACACCCTAGCTGGTTCCTACCTTCCTCCTCTGTCTCTACACACCCCAGCAAGTCAGTTGGATCCTTTCCACAAGCAAGCAACGTCTCAGAATCACTGACGATACCTTCCTAGAGGCATAGGCTGGAGACCGGAAATGTTAGTGCTGGAGCCCTGCTGCATTTGGTTGGCACTATAACCAAGGGAACTGAGATGTGAAAGAAAAGAGCTCTGGCATCTGTCTAGGGGGATGGAGTGGCAGCATAACTGTATGATCAGCACCAAGCTTGCACCAGTGGTAAGGTGGCTGGGGCCACAGATAGCTTAGCACACTGAAGAGCTGCAGCTGCCACATGGTCAGCTGAAAATCAAGGAAGAGCTGTGATCATGTGCTTGGGGCTTCTCCAAACTAAGTAGCGGCAGGCCCTTAATGGAGTTTGACTAAGGCACGAATCTGCGTGACATTGCGCAAGAAGTGGCCCCAAGCTCCCTGGAACCAGAACCTATTGCTATATTCGCTCTTCTCACTTTTAATTTGTCTCCAGGGCAGTGAAGGAGAAATCAGCCAACTTATGCTGACATCATCAATTTGTCATAGTGCGCCCAGACCTCAGGCGTGCCAGAAAGATCCCTGTGGCATGGCAGAATGCCCTCCTTGCCAGATAAGTCCTCTGATAAATGTTTTAGCTTCAGTGAGATGGGGACTGATTAATTATGCCCCGTGTGCAGCGAACTGAAGGTGGCTCTGCTGATGGGTTGGGTCGCTACCAGAAGAACTACTTCCTCTCTGCACCATGCAGCTCTGTGTGAATTTGAGCCATGCTGTGCAAAGATGCTGCTGCAATCTCTGCTGGAGCAGGAAATGTAATGCCAAAGGAAACAGACAAGAGCATGAAAATCCCAGGTGCCAGAGGGAAATTTCTAGTCACCATGGCAACCTGGTGCTTGGGAATTGTCGAGCCCTGCCATAAACCAAGATGTCCATGTAACTTTTCACCTTCCAACCTAAACAGAGCCTCAGGATGATTAAAACATTTTACACAAATAAACCAAAAGTACAGTACACGGGTCTCCAGAAACAGAACACTTTCTTATAAGCTTTAAAATCCAAAGGCAAGCAGCTCTGGAAAGCATTCGGAAAGAGGCCCGAGCCCTCTTACACTTGCTGGCACAGGGTGCATGGTCCCAATAAACCAGCAGCTCATACAGAGTGTTTGCCATAGAACAATGTCTCATATCTCCAATGGAAGGGTTCTGGCATCGAATAACATCCTAAAGAGCAAGGAAAAGCTCAGATGGCAGAGGGGCTGGCGCATCCTAACTAGTTTCCAGTTAGGTCTTTTAGAAATATACAGAGAAGTGCCAACTCCTCCCAATGCCACCACTGGGAATGGCTCTTCAAACAGTAGGTAAATTTACATGTATAAAACCGTCTGCTCTACAGCCTATGTAACAGGCCATTTCCGTACCAACGGGTACTGCTTTACCTGAAGAAATGTCTTTGAAAATTATCTTTTTTTGACCCGATAACACACTCTCCCTCAGTTCTTCATAGAGCAAGTAGATAAGAGCACAAACACATCCATGAATCATAAATTATGTTATAATGGAAGGTGAATGGGAAAGTGGGGTTGTTGATATGTAAAGCATTCAAACCCTTCTCCCCTTTTACCTTCCCACACACCTCAAGTGGAACTTAATTGAATTCTAGCAGTGCCATCTCTTGCCCTGAGGAGGAAAATGTTAGCTCTCAAAAGCTAGCTAAAATGTATTAGGTTCAGCTAATATAAGGTATATGTTTATATAAATAAATACTGAGCTTTATTTCCAACATTCAAGAGGAACAACATGGCAAACCAAACTACTTTATGTTAGCTGGAGCTGGAAAAGGGCTCAAGATCCTCCACGTGTTCAGGAGGCACAGACTGACATGCCTTCATAAGATAAAGTACTCTGGGCTAGACTAGTAAAGGAAAAGTAACAATCCAATTATACTTACTTTTAAAGAAAAGGACTGAAAACACTACTCCCAAGCCAAGCCCAGCACCTGAAAGCAGAGACAATGTAGGTGGTGTTAGAAGGGAACTTTCGTTGTCAAACAGAAAAGTAATCACAAGGTAATACTGCAGGGATTAATGCTATGCACTGTAAAATGGGACATTCAGACAGGGTGTGGGAGAGTGCCAAAGCACCATCTACGGATCAGACAAATGGTTACTGTACAGATGACAGACTGCTGCACCTTGATCTCCTAACGTGTGAGCTATGCATGGGAAAGAGTAGTTACTCACCTGTAACAGGTGTTCTCCAGGAACAGCAGGAATCAGTCCTCACATATGGGTGACGTCGGCGCCGACGGAGCCCTCGTGCAGAGCATTTCCCCAGCTTTCAAAGAAAGCCTTTGGGAATTGCAGCGCGCATGCGCGGTCCCCTTCCCGCCCAAGGGTGCCATCTTGCTCAGTCTAATGACATAGCTAAAAGACAGCAAAAAATTAGCAAAAACTAATCATATGACTGCAACTCCAAGGGGAGGAGGGAGGGTTGTGAGGACCGATTCCTGCTGCTCCTGGAGAACACCTGTTACAGGTGAGTAACTACTCTTTCTCCAGGACCAAGCAGGAAGTCAGTCCTCACATATGGGACTCCCCAGCTTAAGGCTACCGGAGACCTCAAGCGGAAAAAAATGAGCTCCCTCTAGCTCGTCAGCACGGAAGGAAGGAATCTTCTCTGAGAACGCCCCCGACCGGTAGCCCAACACCAGGGCCGGAGGGTAGGAGTTGCCTAAACCCCAAAGAGATTATGGAGTACTGCCTGTCCGAAAGCACTGTCCCTGCGGGACTCCCTCTCAAGGCAGTAATGGGCCGCAAAAGTCTGGCTTGAAGACCAAGTAGCGGCCCGGCAGATGTCTGCCAACGGAACAGAGCGGAGATGAGCCACTGACGCAGCCTTCGCCCTGACACGATGAGCCGTGACTCGACCCTCCAACAAGAGGCCGGCTGCCCCATAAGCCCAGGCGATACAGTCAGCGACCCACATGGACAAAGTACGCTTGGAGACAGGTAGCCCCAAGTTATTGGGGTCAAAAGAAACGAAGAGCTGAACAGCCCTCCGATGCTCCCGCGTACGGTCAAGGTAGAAGGACAACGCCCTCCTACAGTCCAGGGTATGCAAAACCATCTCAGCCCAGTTGGCATGCGGCCTGGGAAAGAAGGTCGGAAGAACCACCTCCTGATTGAGGTGAAAGGGTGAGACCACCTTAGGAAGAAACTTAGGGTGAGTCCGTAAGACTACCCTATTCCTGTAGAACCTAGTGTAAGGAGGATCAGACACTAGTGCCTGAAGTTCACTCACTCGCCTAGCAGAGGTAAGAGCTACCAGAAACAAGGCTTTCCAGGAGAGAAAATGGAGAGGGCAGGTAGCCATAGGTTCAAAAGGCGGACAAGTAATCCGCTGTAAGACCACATTCAGATCCCACTCAGGGGCCGGTGGACGCAAAGGAGGCTTAAGCAGAAGGAGGCCTCTGAGAAAACGAGCCACCAAAGGGTGGTTGGAAAGAGGCCTACCGTCCACCGGTGAGTGGTGCGCTGAGAGAGCACTAAGGTGAACTCTGACAGAGTTAGACTTAAGGCCCAGATTGGAGAGGTAAAGCAAATATTGCAATACTACCGCTACCAAGCACGAGAAGGGATTCTCGCTGTGCTGAGCACACCATGCGGAGAATCTACGCCACTTAAGAGCGTAGGATTTCCTGGTGGATGGTCGCCGAGAGGCCAAGACCACATCTTCCACCTCTCGAGGCAGTAGTAGGGGAGTCAGGACTACCCTTTCAGCAGCCAGGCCATCAGATGAAGGGACTGGAGGTTGGGGTGCAAGAGAGTCCCCTGATCCTGAGACAGGAGATCGTGTTGAAACCCCAGAGGAAGAGGGGTGTCCACCGCCAGTTGCAGCAGAAGCGGGAACCACGGTTGCCTCGGCCAACTGGGGGCTATCAGGATCAAGGAAGCCCCGTCCTTGAGGACTTTGAACAGCGTTCTGGACACTAGTGGCGTGGGAGGAAACGCATACAGTAGGCCTGTGGACCACGAGATCAGAAACGCATCCGCTGCTACTCTGAGAGGATGCGGTTGTCTGGAGCAGAATCTCGGGAGTTGCCGGTTCAGAGGACTGGCGAAAAGATCCATGGTGGGGAGGCCCCACCTGAGAAAGATCTACCAAACCACCAACGGGTTCAATCTCCATTCGTGTGGTTGCAGGATCCTGCTCAGTCTGTCCGCCAGGTAATTTTCTTGACCTGGGAGGTAGACGGTTTTGAGGAGGATTCCGTGATTGACGGCCCAAGAGCACAGCCGTTGTGCCTCCTGACATAGAAGGAAGGAGCCTGTGCCTCCTTGTTTGTTCACGTAGAACATGGCAACTTGATTGTCCGTCTGGACTAGTACAGACTGGTAAGAGGCGAGGTGGGAGAAGGCTCTCAGAGCTAGGCGTATCGCCCGTAGCTCCAGGAAGTTTATTTGTTGAGCAGCCTCCCAAGGGGTCCAGAGACCCTGAGTACATGTCCCTCGGCAATGTGCTCCCCATCCTAGAAGAGAAGCATCTGTCGTCAGCACTGGAGAATGCGGAGGGGATTGAAAATCCACTCCGAGTACCAGATTCGGAAGATGAAGCCACCACTGTAGAGAGGAGACGAGCAGGGTGGACACTCTCACCGAGTCTGCAAGGCTCCCTGTGGCCTGATGCCACTGAGTTCGAAGGCTCCACTGAGCAGGCCGCATGTGCAGGCGGGCATTGGGGGTGACATGAACCGTGGAAGCCATATGGCCGAGAAGTCGCAGGAATTACCTGGCAGAGACCAGGGAATTGCTGTGAAACTGCCTGGCCAGATCCATTAGCCTGTGGGCTCTGTCCATTGGCAGAAAAGCCTTCGCCTGAAGAGTGTCCAGCCTTGCCCCTATGAATTCTAAGTTCTGGGACAGGAGCAAAGTGGACTTTACGAAGTTTATGACAAACTCCAAGTGCTGAAGCAGGGCCACAGTGCGAAGGGTGGCTTGATTGGCCTCCTGGGAAGACTGGCCCCTTATGAGCCAGTCGTCCAGGTATGGAAACACAAAAAGACCTTGAAGCCTTAGGTAGGCCGCCACCACTGCCAGGCACTTGGTGAACACCCTGGGAGCGGAGGTCAGGCCAAAGGGTAGTACTCTGTACTGATAGTGGTTTCCTCCCACAACAAATCTGAGATACTGTCTGTGGTCTGGATGAATAAGGATGTGAGTATAAGCATCCTTTAGATCTAAGGAGCATAGCCAATCTCCCTGCTGGAGGTAGGGCAGCAGGATTCCAAGGTTAAGCATCTTGAACTTTTCCCTCTCCAGGAACTTGTTGAGGTTGCGCAAGTCTAGGATGGGTCTAAGGCCTCCTGTTCTTTTTGGTACCAAAAAGTACCTGGAATAAAAGCCGTGACCTCTCAGGTGGTGGGGCACCGGTTCCACAGCCTGATCCCTTAGCAGACTTGTTAACTCCTGAAGGAGTAGGTCCCTGTGCAGAGGGAGTCTCGGAGGCTCCCCTGGAAAATAGGAGGGAGGTACCTGGTGAAAATGGAGAAGATAGCCCTTTTGGACTATATGAAGAACCCAGGTATCTGATGTGACGGCTGATCACCTGTGGGCAAAGTGGGCCAGCCGGCCTCCTGTGTTGAGAGAAGCCAGCTGAGGAGAAGAGGCTATGCTTTCTGAGTCAAAAACCCCCACCCTGCTGAGCAGGGGCCGGTGTTGGTGGCTTGGGGGCCTTCTGCCTACGGGGCCCATGACCCTGCCCCTTGGCCTGCTGACCCTGTTGGGGAGCTGCAGAGGCCTGATAATGAGGGTATTGTTTATAGGCAGATGACTTCCTCGGGTAAAAGGTCTTTTTTCCCGAGCCCTTCTTTTTCTGAGAAGGGGCAGAGGTTTTTCTCTGGACAGCCTAGTCCTGGTGAGAGTCTCTGTCTCGAGCTCAGCAGCCTTTTCAGCCATGGGTTTGCCAAAAAGGTTTTCACCCCGGCAGGGGACATCGACCAACTTGTCCTGTACCCATGGCTCGAGGTCGGATGACTGTAGCCAAGCCTGTTGGCGGGCACCGATGCCGGCCCCGGCTACTCGGGCCGAAGCCTCAAAGCCATCGTAGGCTGCTTGAAAGATAAACTTTGAGCACTCCCGAATACCAGTGGACAAGGCCTGGAACCTCTGCAAAGGTTCCTCAGAGAGACCAGCAGAGAATCCGTCAATCTCCTTTGCCAGGTCTCGGAGGTACATGCCCATGTAGAGCTGGTATGTCTGGACACGGCAAGCAAGCATAGAGTCCTGGAAGCACTTCTTACCGAGGGCATCCAGGTTCCGGGCCTCCCGGCCGGGAGGCACCAACGAGTGCATCTTCTGACTTTTCAGTCGATGCATGGCCGATTCCACAACCATAGAGTGGTGCGGTAATTGTGCCTCTTGGAACCCGGGGCTCTTGTGGACTCGATAGATGGAATCGACCCGCTTGCTCAACACCGGCGTCGAGGCCTGGGTCTCCCACATGCGGAAGAGCAGCCGCTCCAGCATCGGAGGAACCGGAACAGTAAAGGCCTCCTTCGGGGGAGAGTCATACTGGAGGGTCTCGAGCTCCTCGGCTCGAGGCTCCTCCTCGGGATCCGCGGAGAAGGCCAAGGCCTTGGCCATATCCCGCACGAAGTCCGAGAACCGGGTATCCTCCGGTGGGGATCGTCTCCTAGGTTCGGACGCTGGCGAGTCCGATGGGACACACCGAGTCCGATGAGTGTCGGGTGACTCTTCGTCCTCCGTCTCCCAGCCCGACTCCTCGGAGGAGGAATCGAGCGGCTCCGGTCGGGCGGGCACCAATGCCCTCCACCCCGACGCCGATGACCTCGGCCCTGAACAGGAGGTCGAGGGAGACCGTGGCCGAGGATCGACTCGAGCCCGCATGGACTCGAGGATCGGCTCGGCCTCCGGGGTCGACTTGGACGTCGAGGTCCCGGTGGTCGGGGCAGATGCACCGGTGAGACCGGCGATCAATGCCCGCTGCTGTTCCATGAAGGCAGCGAAGCTGCTCTCCAAGGCCGTCAACCTGAGTCCGAGCTCAGGAGACCCAGCAGCCCCCGACTCGGGCCCCGACGGCGGCTCCCTCAGAGGAGAGTCCACGAGGACAACAGCACTTACGTGTCTAGGAGATTCCATCTCGACATGAGGATGTTTGGCAGGCCTCTCTGACGCCGAAGACCCGGGACGGCTATCGGGGCTATGCGACCTGGCCCTCGAGGAACCAGGAGCGTCCACCGACGCCGCCCTCGCGGGTTTCTTCTTCCTGCGATGTTCCCGCAAAGGAGACACCCGCTCAGAGGAACCCAGACGCTGCTCGGGGCCGGAGTCCCGAGACGTCGAGGCCTCTGATGAGGTCCGGGCCCGGCCGGATGCGGAGTCAGAAAAGATCCTATCCTTTTGGTGCTGCCGACTCCTCAATGCCTTCGAGGACATTTTGCCACACGGACCACAGATCATTGGGTCATGATCGGGTCCGAGGCAGCGGAGGCAGCAGTCATGAGTGTCTGTAAGAGACATAAGTTTCTTACACCGATCACATTTCTTAAACCCGCTGGTAGCCATCGGGGGAAAAAGGGCCCCTGCTAGGTCAAAAGTCCGGGCTGCCAGGGAAAAAAGAAAAAAGGCGTGAACGCCAGTCACAAAGGACAAAAACTGAAAAAGAGAGAAAGGACTCGATACCGGCGTATCGGTCCGAGCGGGAAAAGGATCCGGCATCGAACCAGAGAAAAAAAGAAAAAACAGGGAAAATCAACTTTTTCCTCGGGGAAAAACGAACTATGTCCGTCGGGCTCTGCGGAAAAAAGAAGACTGAGCAAGATGGCACCCTTGGGCGGGAAGGGGACCGCGCATGCGCGCTGCAATTCCCAAAGGCTTTCTTTGAAAGCTGGGGAAATGCTCCGCACGAGGGCTCCGTCGGCGCCGACGTCACCCATATGTGAGGATTGACTTCCTGCTTGGTCCTGGAGAACTACCTGTCATAACCAGGAAAAGTAATGGAGGTGGAAGACGACAAATCAATGATGCACAAGGAGCAAGGTGAGGGCCTAGTGAGGAATGAGCAACAAGTGTGCGTGTGCATGCACATTCAACGACTTCTCAAAAACCATAAGCATCTCGTTCATTTAATGCGGTTATATATAGCAGGACTGCAACATTTCCAGCTGCTGAACTGACAAGTAAGTGATTCACCAAGGACATGCACACAGGCAAGAATCAGCTCCCCCTTTCCATCCAGATCAGTCACAACCACAATCCTCTTTGCCCTCCAAAGCCTTCATTAAATCTCAAACCCCTTCCCACTCCCTCTGCGCGCATCCACTCATTCCTGCTACTGATGTGGGCTTGGTGTTAGGACAACAGTGGCTATATTCTCCTCCTCTGCTGCTCAGGCCAGAGAGTTGCGATTTAACTACTGAGAATAAGAAAATGTAGATCAAAGTGCATCACTTCACCCTTGGGTAGGAACACCATGCCTAGACCAGTCTGGACTGGGGAAGGAAAGGCACTGCCACCTCAATTTGGCCCTTACACATCTTTCCATGAGTAGGAAATTCCGTAGCAAGGGCCAAGTCTGTGCAGACAAGGCGTTAACCCTGCATTAAGAGTCCTGCACTAAAGCTCAGCGCAGGGTTTCCTAACAAAAGTCTAATGCAGACGTTTTGCTCTCCAGTGCTGTAAGCAAACAGCAGGCAAATACACTGTGTGCAAAAAGTCTGCACTAAACAAGGAGAGCAAGCCAGATGCACTTGCACACAGTTCTGCATTAGCAGCACCTATATCTTGCACACAAAAAACTGTTTTGGCACTTGTGCTGGAATGCTATCTGTCGTATAAACAAACAATATTATTCTGCAGAGACGGTCTGCTCAGAATACTGGTTTTCAGGAACATCTGAGGGGAATCAGAGCACAAGCAGCCTCTATGGGTAAATGAGCACAACATTTCTGGGAAAGCTGGTGACAAAGCTTGGAATAAAAGAGACTGAACTTATTTGGAACAGTTTGCTTAAAGATTTAGAATTAATTTGCCCCAGTTTCAGTTACGTCTTTAACCATTTTGTATTAGAAGTCTAATCTGTTTCCTAACCACAAGCCCCCCCCCCCCCCCCCCACCTTCAACTCCTACCCACCCCAGGCACATCCTTTAATTTATAGGCAAGTTTCCCAATTAAGAGTGAAATCTCTCATCACAGGATATTTTCATCAGCAAGTGTTTAAAACCTTTAATAGATTATTAGCAATTCAGTGGGAAAACGCACACAAATTGTTAGTTTTATATTATATTTCAACAATATGAAGGTCTTCATATTAGTTTATGTATTCCTACGCACTTAGCAACTCTAAACTATTCATCAATACAAAGATGCAGACAGCAGTCCAGCAGCAAGATGGGGGTTATCCAGTTTTCTGCAATGACTTCCATATGCATATCATCATCTAGTGCACTCAGTATAAAAAGCTTCTGGCTCTCAGAGAATGAGTCCAATCTAGACTAGAGTAGCAGACTTTGAGAAGCTCAGCCGTCAGAGATATATAGAGAAGAACTACAGGGACACAGTAGAGAAGTCCCATCTCTAGTTTGGCAGCCTCTATGCTGCTTTGGAAGAGAGAAGTCACCTGGAAGGAGAGCACATTGATCCTGTAGCAAGAAACTTCCTTCCAGGGGATGCCATATCCTCTTGTACTGAGGATGCCTCTCCAGGGGCTTCTGCCTAGGAAGAGTTAGCAATGGCAGTCCTAGCTGGCAATTTAATCATTAGACAAGTAGATAGCTGGGTGTCTAGTGGGCAGGGGGATCTCCAGGAGAGAGAAACTGGCTGGCCTAGTACATGTTTGTAATAATGACATAGGAAAATGTGGGAAGGAGATTCTGAAAGCCAAATTTAGGCTTTTAGGTAGAAAGAGGAAATCCAAGACCTCCAGGGTAGCATTTTCAGAAGTGTTGCCTAGATTCTGGGGAAGGGGAGCCTATTCCACAAAGATGGTGCTGAATTGAACTCCCAGGTAGGCCAACCTCTGGGTAGGATGCAACTGGCTTTTGGACCGATTGACCACCCATCCCAGACTCTGCAGAAAATCGACCACTCGGCTCATGGCGGATAGCGACTCTGCTTCTGATTTTGTTTGGATGAGCCAATCATCCAAATATGGTTGCACCAAGATGCCCTCTCTTCACAATGCTGCCAGGACCACCACTATAACCTTTGTGAGTGCCCAGAGAGCCATAGCAAGGCCGAACAGCAGTGCCGTGAACTAAACATGGCCCATAGGCACCAAAAAGCAGAGAAACCTTTAATGTTCTGGCTCGACTGAAAAATATAGATACACCTCCGTGAGGTCCAGAGCTGTCAAAAACTCTCCTTGCCTTACTGCAAGGACATCAGACCATAATGTTTCCATTTAGAAATAAAGTACTCACAGATCTCGATTTACATGCTTGAGGTCCAGGTTGGGCTGAAAAGACCCCTCTTTCTTGGAAACCATGAAATATATGGAATACCAGCCCCTACCACATTCCCCTGTTGGCATCGGGGCTAACACTCCCAAATATATCAGACGCTTCAATGTTTCCTGGATTGCCTGCGTCTTCTCTTGACCTCCCCATGGCAAACAGACAGATGAAGGCCTCTGAAAGAGGTTGCACAAATTCCAGCACGTACACCTCCCGAATTATCTACAACACCCACTGGTTGGAGGTAATGTGGACCAGGGCAGGGTAAAACAGACGTAACCGTCCTCCTACCACTACCTCCACCTGGGCCCCCTGGCTCCATTGGGGCTTTTTGCTCATGCCTGATGGAGCTGAATAATAATCCTGGCTTGCCCCTCTGAAACCCCAAAAGGGCTACCCCCGTGAGCCATACTGTCCTCTCTAGTACAGTGTGAACCGTGTCGCTTGAGTCCTTCGAAAATCTCTGGCCTGTCCTCACTGAGGGTGCCACTCCCTTCAGCACCTTAGGCTTGTCCTCCAGCAAGCGACCCCCTTTGGAGTCCCCTAAATCCTTAATCTTCTCAAGCGCGTCACCAAGCAACCACCTACCCTGGTAGGGAGGTTTGCTAAGCTGCACTTTGGATGAGGTATCCGTTGACCAGTTACGCAGTCAAAGGAATTTGCAGCCTGCTATAATAGAAGCCATAGTCTTTGAAGACAGCCAGACGAGATCATAGAAGGCGTCCACCAGATATGCTGTGGCTGACTCCAGCTGTGAACCTTCTGACAGCTCTTGACCTTCCAGTCTTAAATTGATGAACCCTTGGATCCATCTAATGGATGCCCTGGATATATAGGCCCCACAGATGGAGGCCTGTAAGGTCATGGCTGTAGTGTTAAATGCCTGCTTATCAAAGTTTCCAACCTCCGGTCCTGAAGGTCCCCGAGTGCTGCCCTCCCTTCTACCGGAATAGTGGTCTTTTTGGTTACAGCTGAAACCAAGGCATCCACCTTAGGCATCTTCAAGAGGTCCCCCATCCTCCTGTGGAATAGGATAGGAGCTATGCCATTGAACGACTATCTCTTAAGGTTGCTTCCAGATATTCCCACTCCACAATCATCCATCTTGCAGATTATCCAATGGACCAGGAAACAAGCTTGCTGCCCCTTAAATCCTTGCCAGGGGTTCCTCTGCCAGAATCTGAGGTGGTGTCATGTTCAATTCCCCAGTGTAATAGGAGATGAAAAGCTGAGGCGCTTTGCGGTAACCTCAAGTCTGTTGCAGATGGAAGGACAGGGCCCTCTTGCGATCTGGAGTATAGAGAACTGTCTCTGCCTTGCCGGTAGAAGGTGGGGATCACCAACTCCTGATTGAGGTGGAAAGGGGATACCAACTTTGGCAGAAACGTGGGATGTGTGCAGAGCACCACCCTGTTCTTGTAGAACCTCATGTAGGGAGGCTCTGCCATCAGAGCCTGGAGCTTGCTGCCGTGTCACGAGAAAGACAACCTTCCAAGAGAGGTACTGCAAGTGGCAGGTGGCCAAGGACTCAAATGGTGACTTAATGAGCTGTGACAGCACCATGTTGAGATCCCACTCCACAGGAGGTGAGCAGATGGGGAGGAGGCTTAGACAACATGAGGCCCCGCAGAAAACAAGAAAGGAGGAGCTGAGCCGAGAAGGGTTTTCCCTCAACGGAGTGGTGGTGTGCCATGATAGCCTCAGGTGCACCCTGAGTTGGACTTCAGTCCCACCTGGGACAGGTGGAGTAGGTACTGGAGTACCAGCTGCACCAAGCAGGATTAAGGGTTCATTCGTCTCTCGGCGCACGACTCTGAAAAATGACACCACTTAAAGGCATATACCCTTCTCATGGAGGCCTTGTGGGAAACTAGAAGGATCTCATCCATGTCTAGTGGGAAGTCAAAGGGAGCGAGAGCTACCCTTTCAGCAGCCAGGCCGTGAGTGATAGGGACCCCAAGTTAGGGTGCTAGAGCGTGCTCTCCTTCCGTGACAGAAGTCCCAGGATGTGGCCCAAGGGGATCGGAAACACCGCTGACAGGCGGAGAAGTAGCGGGTACCAAGGTTGCCTGGGCCACCTGGGGGCTATCAATATCAGTGATGCTCTGGACCTTGAAGAGGGTATTGGCGACCAGCGGCATTGGCAGGAAGGCATAGAGAAGGCCTTCCGTCCATGGAATGAGAATGCATCCACCACCGCCACCCAGGATGGGTGTGGCTGGCAGGAGCAGAAACTGGGCATTGTCTGGGTTGGCAAACAGGTCCACTAGGATGACACCCCAGAGGCAAAAAAGGCAGGAGGCCACTCTGGGGTCCACTCGTGCAACTGGAGAACTCTGCTCAGCTCATCTGCCAGAGCATGATGCTGGCCCAGGAAGACAGACCGTTCACAGGAGCATCCCGTTGTGTGTCGCATATGAGCAGAGGGTCACCACCTCCTGGCAGAGGAGGTATCACCCCATGCCTTCCTGCTTGTTCACGTAGAACACTGCAACTTGGTTGTCTGTCTGAAGCAGCACAGACTGGTGCTGGAGCTTGTGGTGGAAGGCTCAGAGGGTCAAAAATATTGCCTGAAGCTCCAGAAGGTTGATCTACAACTAGCATTCCACCTGCGACCAACTGCCTTGTGTGTGAAGGTCCTCGCAATGAGCTCCCCAACCTAGTAGGTGGTTAGGACCCTCTGGGGGGGATGAGTGCCTGGAAGGGCATCCTGGCCTGAAGAGGCAGGGGAGCTGCCACCAGTCAAGGGAGTCTGACAGGTAGTGGGTCACTCTTATCCTGTCTCGAAGCCTGTCTATGGCTTGTGTCCACTTGGAGTGGAGGCACCACTGAGCCGCCCTCATATGTAGGCAAGGGTATGGGGTCATGTAGACCGTGGAGACCATGTGACCCAGCAGGCGGAGGAGAAGGTGGGCAGGCATTGACCGATGATGCTACACCTCTGCAGCTAGTGCCCTGAGGCGTTCTGACCTTTCCAGAGGAAGGCAGGCCTTGGCCTGTAGGGTGTCTAGCTGAGCCCCTATAAACTTCAGGCACTGAGCCGGGGAGAGGTGGGGGACTTGGGATAATTGATGAACCCCAGGTGCTGCAGGGCATGTTGCACCTCTGGAGCTGTGCCTCCCCATATATGAGCCAGTCGACCAGGTAGGAAAAGGAAGGCTCCTTGGAGACAAAGGTAGGTGAAAACCCTTGGTGATAAAAATAGCCCAAAGGGTAGCACCTTGTATTGGTAGTGACCTCTTTCCACCACAAACCTTAGGTATTTGCGTGGCTGGGATGGATCAGTATGTGAGCACAAGCATCCTTCAGGTCTACGAAGCACAGCCAGTCTCCCTGCTGGAGGAATGGCAGCAGTGTTCAAGGGAGAGCAGCTTTAACTTCTCCCTCACCAGGAATCTGTTCAGGTCCCGCAGGTCTAGGATGGGCCCAAGGCCTCCTCTGCACTTGGGAATGAGGCTAAAGTAGCAGACTTGGAAAACATAAGACAGACAGAGAGGTACATAGACGAGACCTACAGGGATATAGTCCTGAAGTCCCACCTCCAGTCTGGCAGCACCCCTGTTACCATGGAGGAGAGAGGTCACGTGACAGGAGAGCATCACCCTGGTGTGGCAGGAAGTGATCCTGTAACTAGGACCTGTCCTCCAGGTGATGTAAAACCCTCTCACACTGAGGAAGTTTCTCCAGGGCCATGTGCCCATGAGGGAAGGGTTAGGCAGCCGTTATAGTTGGTGATTCGATCATTAGGCATGTAGATAGCTGGGTGGCTGGTGGACGTGAGGATCGCCTGGTAACATGCCTGCCTGGTGCGAAGGTAGCGGACGTCATGCGCCACCTAGATAAGGTCTTAAGATAGTGCTGGGGAGGAGTCTGCTGTCTTGGTACATGTCGGTACCAATGACATAGGAAAATGTGGTAGGGAGGTTCTGGAGGCTAAATTTAGGTTTTTAGGTAGGAAGTTGAAATCCAGAACTTCCATGGTAGCATTCTCCGAAATGCTTCCTGTTCCACGCGCAGGACCCAAAAGGCAGGCAGAGCTCCAGAGTCTCAATGCGTGGATGAGACAATGGTGCAGAGATGAGGGTTTTGGATTTGTTAGGAACTGGGGAACATTCTGGGGAAAGGAGGGGCTCTTCCGAAGGGATGGGCTTCACCTTAACTGGGATGGAACCAGGCTGCTGGCATTAACCTTTAAAAAGGAGATAGAGCAGCTTTTAAACTAGATATTAGGGGAAAGCCGACAGTCGCCCAAGAGCGGATGGTTCGGAAGAATGTATCTTTGAAGGATACTACCAAAAGCAGAGGATCCACAAAAGAGTAAAGTAGCCCAAATGCCCTCAAGTATGGAGCAGACAGAGCTTAAAGATCCCAATTTACCCATGTCTAACAATAGCCAAATTAACATGAATAAAATACATTCTCTAAAATGCTTGTATACAAATGCTAGAAGTCTAAAGAATAAGATGGGAGAGTTAGAATATATAGCACTAAATGAAAGGTTAGATATGATTGGAATATCAGAGACATGGTGGAAGGAGGACAACCAGTGGGACACTGTGATACCTGGGTACAAACAATATCGTAATGATAGAGCTGATCAAATTGGTGGAGGGGTTGCGCTCTATGTTAGAGAGGGCATTGACTCAGAAAGGATTAACGTTTTGCAGGAAACAAAATCTGCTGTAGAATCTATATGGATTGAAATTCCATATAAAAGGGGGAAGGCAATGGCAGTGGGGGTGTACTATCGAGCACCTGGCCAGAATGACCAAATGGATGATGAAATGCTCAAAGAAATCAAAAGTTACAGCGCAGTAATAATAATGGGTGATTTCAATTACCCCGGTATCGACTGGGTCAGTGTCACGTCAGGACATGCTAGGGAGATAAAGTTACTAGATGAAATAAATGACTGCTTCTTGGGGCAGCTGGTTCATGAACCGACCAGAGGGGAAGCCATATTAGACCTAGTCCTTAGTGGAACACCAGATCTAGTGCAAGAGATAAGGGTGTTGGGGCCACATGGCAATAGTGATCATAGCATGATCGCCTTTGATTTAATTAGTGGAGGAGGGATAGTAAGGAAATCCACAGTACTACCTTTTAACTTTCGAAAGGGAGACTATGATAAAATGAGGAAAACAGTCAAGAAAAAACTAAAAGGAGCAGTTGCAAAGGTTAAAGACGTACATCAAGCTTGGGTGTTGTTGAAAAATACTATCTTGGAAGCCCAGACCAGCTCTTTTTCACGCTTTAAGAAAAGTGGAAGGAAGTCCAAAAAACTGCCAGCATGGTTTAAAGGTGAGGTCAGAGAGGCTGTTGCCAAAAAAGCATCTTTCAGGAAATGGAAAAAAGAGCCAAACGACAAAACCTGGAAACAGCACAAGCACTGGCAAGTCAAATGCAAGGCATTGATAAGGCAGGCAAAGAGAGAATTTGAGAAGAAGCTTGCTGCGGAAGCAAAAACGCGAAATAAAGACCTTTTCAAGTACATTCGTAGCAAAAAACCTGTGAGAGAGTCAGTTGGTCCATTAGATGATAAAGGGGTTAAAGGAGCACTAAGAGGCGACAAGGCGATAGCGGAGAGACTGAATGAATTCTTTGCTTCGGTCTTTACTGAGGAAGATGTAGGGATGTTACCCATTACTGAAGTGGTATTTAAAGGTGCGGAAGAATTGAAGGAAATATCGATACATCGGGAATATGTATTACAACTCAAATCACCTGGGCCGGATGGTCTACATCCAAGGGTGTTGAAAGAACTGAAATATGAGATTGCAGACCTGCTATCAGTAATCTGTGAACTATCATTAAAATCATCTCTAATACCTGAAGATTGGAGGATCGCCAATGTAACACCAGGGAGGAGTGGTTAGGACAAGGTACTTTGGGCCGGAGGGCCGGGGGTTCAAGTCCCACCTGGGGACAGCAATCTCAGGCCGAAGGGACTGGGATTTCTAGTCCTATAGGCACTCCTTGTGGTCTTGGGCAAGCCACTTAACCCTCCATTGCCCATGTTCCCTGTAAGTATTAGCGTATGTGTGTCATATCCACTCGTGTTAAATGTATCTCCCAATTGACCGCTTTGACCCGGTGAAAAGAGGGATATAAATACAGCTAAATAAATAAATAAATAATTTTTTTAAAAGGGTTCCAGGGGTGATCCGGGAAACTACAGACTGGTGAGCTTGATGTCAGTACCAGGAAAAATGGTAGAAACCATCATAAAGAATAAAATTACTCAGCATGTAGATAGTCACAACCTAATGGGAGACAGCCAACATGGCTTTAGACAAGGAAGATCTTGTCTTACTAATCTGTTATGTTTTTTTGAAGGAGTGAATAAACAGGTGGACAAAGGTGAGTCGGTTGATATTGTGTATCTGGACTTTCAGAAAGCCTTTGACAAGGTCCCTCATCAGAGACTTTTGGCAAAACTAAAGAGTCATGGGATAGGAGGCAGTGTACTATTGTGGATCAGGAACTGGTTAAAAGATAGAAAGCAGAGGGTAGGGCTAAATGGCCAATTTTCCCAATGGAGAAAGGTGAATAGTGGTGTACCCCAGTGATCTGTGCTGGGTCCGCTGCTTTTTGACATATTCATAAATGACCTGGAAAGTGGAATAACGAGTGAGGTTATCAAATTTGCAGATGACACAAAACTATTTAAAGTTGTTAAAACCCAAGAGGATTGTGAAAACTTGCAAGAGGATCTTGATAAATTGGAAGACTGGGCAGCAAAATGGCAGATGAAATTTAATGTGGACAAGTGCACGGTTATGCACCTAGGGAAGAACAACCCAAATTATGGTTACACGATGCAAGGTTCCACATTAGGAACCACCACCCAAGAAAAAGATTTAGGCGTCATTGTGGATACCATGTTAAAACCCTCGGCCCAGTGTGCAGCGGCGGCCAAGAGAGCAAATAGAATGCTAGGTATGATAAGGAAAGGAATGGAAAATAAAACAAAAGATATTATAATGCCTCTATATCGTTCCATGGTGAGACCGCACCTTGAATATTGTGTGCAATTCTGGTCGCCGTATCTTAAAAAGGATATAGCGATTTTAGAAAAGGTTCAGAGAAGAGCCACCAAAATGGTAAAGGGGATGGAAGGATACTCCTATGAAGAAAGGCTAAAAAGGTTAGGGCTCTTTAACCTGGAAAAGAGACGGCTGAGGAGAGATATGATAGAAGTCTATAAATTAATGAACGGAGTGGAACGGGTAAACGTAGATCGATTGTTTACGTTATCAGAATATAGAAAGACTAGGGGACATGCAATGAAGCTACAGGGTAAACTATTTAAGACTAATAAAAGAAAATATTTTTTCACTCAACGTGTAATCAAACTCTGGAATTTGTTACCGGAGGATGTAGTAAAGGCTGTTAGTGTAGCTGGGTTTAAAAAAGGTTTGGACAAGTTCCTGGAGGAAAGGTCCATAAACCATTATTAAGAAGTGACCGAAGATATCAATGCTTGACCCAGTACAAGCATTGTGGAACTTGTGTCTCTTGGGAATACTGCTAGGTACAGATTGGCCACTGTTGGAAACAGAATACTGGGCTTGATGGACCCTGATCTGACCCAGTATGGCATATCTTATGTTCTTTATCTGTAGTAGAAGCCTTTGCCCCAAAGGAGTTTGGGCACTGACGCTACTGCCTCTTCCTTGAGGAGGTCTGCGGGCTCTGTGAGAAGCAGAGCCTAGTGAAGGAGAGGTCTGACAGGCTGTCCTGGAAAGTAAGAGGGTGGCACCTGTTGCAGGTGGAGGAGATAACTCTCCCTAGCAACTTGCAGTGCCCAGGCATCGATGGTGATGGAGGACCACCTGTGGGCAAACAGAGTCAGACAACCCCCTGTGGGCTTTAGGCAATCTCCGGGGGGGGAGGGGGGAGATCATGACGAAGGAGTCAAAAACTCCCTCCAGGTTGGGCCAGAGCCAGTCTTGAAGGTCTTCTGCTTGTGGGGGCCATGCCCTTGGCGCCTTGTGCTGTTGGCCTTGCTGTGGAGCAGAGGTGGCTTGGAACTGTGGAGGACTGCCAAAAACCCCCTTTTTCCTCAAAGGAGGACTTCTTCCAGGGATGCACCAAGGTTTTTTTTTTGTTTTGTTTTTTTAGAGAGTCTGGTCCTTGTCAGGAACACAGTCTCTATTTCAGCCGCCTTGTCTGCTATGGGTTTCCCAAAGAGATTATCTCCGATACAAGGGACACTGCTAAGTCTGACCTGAACCCATCGCTTGAGGTCAGACAACTGCAGTCAGGCCTGGCGTTGGGCTCTGATGCCTGCAGTGGCTGCTCTGACTGAGGACTCAAAGCCATCATATGCTGCTCAAGATAAAAACGTCGTCGAGCATTCCTTGACTGCCAAGGCCACAGACTTGAACCGCTGGAAAGGTTCCCTGTCAAGGCCTACCGAGAAACAGTGAGCTCCTCGCCAGTTCTTTGAGATATATGCTAATGTACAGTTGTTGGGATTGGACTCGGCATGCAAGCATCGAGCCCTGAAAGGCCTTCGGCCGAGGGAGTCTAGGGTCCAGGCCTCCCTGCCCGGGAGCACCAAGGAATAGGTCTTTTGGCTTTTGAGTCTGTGCATGGTGGACACAATGACCATTGAGTTGTGGGAAAGTTGGGTTTTCTGGAACGCAGGGCTTCAGCGGACTCAGTATATGGAGTCGAGCCTTCTGCTTACTAATGGGCACCGACACTGGTGTTTCCCACATATGAAGGAGGAAGCGCTCGAGGACTGGAGGGATGGGCACCAAGAGGGCCTCCTTCGGCAGGGGGGGGGGGGCTTGTACGGGAGAATCTCCAGTTCCTCCATGTGGGGGTTCTCCTCTGCTTCAGTCTCGAAGGCGAGTGCCCTAGCCATGTCTTGCACTAAATTGAGGAAGGTGTCCTCGGGTGGGGAAAGGTGCCAGGACACTGGGGGAGAGAGGTTCAAGGGCACGTCTCGGTGCCACCGAGTGTCCGGGGACTGCTTGCCCTCGGTCTCCCAATCTGACTCAAAGTCAGAGAAAGAGTTCAAGGCCCCGAGGTTCCCCTGGCCAAAGCCCAGGCTCTGCGGCCTGTTACTGCCAGATGACCTGAGGTCTGAGCTGCAGGAACTGGCCAGAGAGGACCGGTGCCCTGAGGAACGGGACTAGGATCTCATCCTCTGTTGATGGGTCTCTCAAGGCTAGTGGCGCTTGAAGATCAGCTTAACTTCCGGGGAAGCCCTCGATGTCAAGGGTCCGGTCATCAGGGTGGATGAACCGGAGGAATAGGACATGAACGCCCGCTGCTGGGCCATGAGGGCAGATACTGCACTCTAAGGCTGTCATCCTGATCTCCATGCCAGCTGGCTCTGCAGCTTTGAAGCGGGCACAGGTGGTTTTGGGCCCTGCATCAATTCTGTCGAGGGAGAGTCCTCAACAAGGATAGCTTCAGGTGTTTGAGACCAGTCGCTGACTGCTGACAACTCCTTATGGGGCAGCTTGTGAGGTCACTCCTGCTCAGACCCCTCGGACTCACACCTGGGGCTGCAGGGCCTAGAATGGGATTTCCACAGTTTCCCAAATCTGTCCTCCAAGGCAGCCTTTGAGAGTTTTGACTTCTTGCATTTCACCTCTGGAGATTTTCCTCGCGGCCTGGGACTCCGAGGCAGCCCCGACATCGTGGGGCACAGAAGTAACGGAGGGGGCCCTGGAGCACAGTGTCACCAGAGACTCCAGCGCAGAGTTGGAATTGTGAAAGAGCTTTTCCTGCTGCAGCTGACAGCTCTTGATATCCTCTGTGGTCATTGCCTTGCAAAGTTCGCAGTCAGAGTCGTCATGGTCCGGCCCAAGGCAACAGAGGCAGCAGTCATGTGGATCAGTGACGTACATCATCTTACTGCACCAATCACACTTCTTAAAACCGCTGGAAGCCATTGGGGAAAAAGGGGTCCTGCCACCCAGGCATAATGTCCAAGGCATGTGGCCACAAAAAAGGGCACAAAGCACAGGTCGAGGAACACCTCAAGAAAATTAAAAAAAAAAAGATGAACCCAAGGATCAACGCCGAGGCGAGCTGACTTTGGTGCAGGAAAGGGACCGGCATACGTACTGGATAAAACAAGACAAAAAAACAAGATGCTTTTTCCAGGGGAAACTGGAAAGACATCCAAAGGGATCCACGGAAAAAAGAAGACTGAGGCAAAATGGCACCCTTGGGCAGGAAAGGGACCAGGCAAGATGGCACCCTTGGCCAGGAAGGGGACCATGCGTGCATGGTGCACCTCCGAAAGGTTTTCTTTGAAAGCTGGGGAGATGCTTCCACAAGGACTCCATACGTGAGGGCTGACTTCCTGCTTGTTCCCATAAAAAGTCCAAGAAATGACAGTAAAGCATAGTTACTCACCTGTAACAGGGGATCTCCTGGAACAGCAGGAATTTAGTCCTCACATAAGGGTATCGTCGGTACCGACGGAGCCTGCGCGGGAACGCTCCCCAGCGTCCAATTAGAAAGCTTTTGGGAGCATCCCACAGTGTCTGCGTGCTGCCTTCCCACCTTTCCCAACTGCCTCTCTCCAGTTGAGTTTTAAAGCTGAGACAAAAAGAGAGAGAGGGAAAGGGAAAGAGATAGAGAGATACAACTCCTAGGGGAGGTGGGTGGGCTGTGAGGACTAAATTCCTGCTGTTCCCGGAGATCACCTGTTACAGGTCAGTAACTATGCTATCTTCAGGAACAAGCAGGAATGTAGTCATCACATATGGGGACTCCCTAGCTTTAGATGCCAGGGAGAGACCCCAGAAGTTGTGTGTCCCTGAGAAGGACTCCACTTCCCCCCATGGATCTCTGGCACCCTACAAGGGATGATGGGTAGGAGTTGATTAGGTATGGAACAGGTGCTGGAGAACAGCCTGACCAAACAAGGCATCCCGGTGGGAGTCCTTGTCCAAGCAGTAATGGGCTGTGAAGGTATGAACCGAGACCCAGGTGACTGCTCGAGAGATGTCGTCGATAGACACAGAGTGCAGATGAGACATTGAGGCTGCCATGGCTCTCACATTGTGAGCTGTGACATGGCCCTCCAGAGAAAGGTTCTTACTCTGATAGGCAAAGGAAATACATTGAGAAATCCAGTTAGATAGTGTTCTCTTGGAGACTGGAAGTCCCAAATAAGAAGAATCAAATGCAACAAAGGGTTGAAAGGACTTTCTATGTTGCTGTGTTCTTTGTAAGTAAAAGGCTAAAGCTCTTTTACAGTCCAAGGTATGAAGATTCCTCTCTGCATTTGATGCATGAGGCCTTGGAAAAAACACAGGTAGGTAGACCGCTTGGTTCAGATGAAAAGGCGAGACCACCTTTGGCATAAAGTGTGGATGAGTCCTAAGGACTACCTTGTCATGATGGAACCTTGTATAAGGTGGATTAGCTACTAGCGCTTGCAACTCACTAATGCGACGTGCTGATGTGATTGCAATAAGAAAGATAACCTTCCAAGAAAGGAATTTTAAGGAGATAGTAGCTAAAGGTTCGAAGGGTGGCTTCATGAGCTGCCCAAGAACCAGGTTTAAGTCCCATGCCACCGGTGGTGGCCTAATGGGAGGCTTAGCTAGAAGAAGGCCTCTCATAAATCTTGCTATAAGAGGATGAGAGGAAATAGGCTGTCCATTTAGAGGCTTAAAGGAAGCTGTAATATCACTCAAATGGACCCTTACTGAGTTAGTCTTAAGTCCTGCATTGGATAAATGAAGGAGATATTCCAGCAATGATTCCAGAGGTATCGCAAGGGGGTTAAGACCCTTTTGCAAACACCATATGGTAAACCTTTTCCACTTGAAAGCATAAGAGCGTCTTGTGGAAGGTTTCCTGGAAGCAAAAAGAATATCTTTTACTTGCTGAGGGAGATTAAGATCATGGAGATCTAGGCCTTCAGCAACCAAGCCCTGAGATGCAGAGACTGGGGATTGGGATGCCATAACATTCCATCCTCCTGAGACAGGAGATCTGGAGCAGAGCCTAACTCCAGGGAGGGAGCTTGAGAGAGATGTAGAAGCAGAGGGTACCACACTTGCCGTGGCCAATGTGGAGCTATGAGAATCATATGGCCTCTGTCTCTCTGAAGCTTGAACAGGGTTTTGGGAATTAAGGGAATGGGTGGAAAGGCATACAGGAAGTCTTGACCCCAGTAAAGGAGGAAAGCATCCCTGGCCTGAGCCCCCTGAGCCGGAATTCTGGAACAGAACCGGGGAAGTTTGGCATTCCATGGACTTGCAAAGAGGTCTATGTCCGGGGTTCCCCAATTCTGAAAAATCTTGGTCACCTGGTCTGCATGCAGAGACCACTCGTGTGGAAGCAGAACTCAACTGAGTCTGTCTGGCCAAGAGTTTTGGATACCTGGAAGATACACTGCCAGGAGATGAATCTGATGCTCTCTGGCGAGGGCCCATAGTCGCAAAGCTTCATTGCAAAGCAACAGAGAGCCTGTTCCCCCCCTGCTTGTTCACATAGAACATGGCTACTTGATTGTCCGTATGAATGAGGACTGTCTTGTAGCTGAGCAGGGTATGGAACACTCGAAGAGCAAGGAAGATTGCTCTGAGTTCCAAGAGATTGATATGTAGATGAGTCTCCTGTGGAGACCAGGTGCCTTGGGTGGAGAGGTCTTGCAGATGAGCTCCCCAACCCATCGGAGAAGTATCTGTTGTGAGAGTTACTTGGGGTAAAAGGTTGTTGAAATGGGAACCCCAGCAACAGGTTTTGAGTGGACTTCCACCACTGGTGGGACAAAATAAGGCGACTTGTGTTTGCTATTTTGTCCAACAGGCATCCTGATGCCTGGGTCCATTGAGTGGATAAAGTCCACTGTGCTGCCCTCATATGGAGGCGAGCATAGGGCACCACATGCACGGTGGATGCCATGTGGCCTAGTAGTTGTAACATTTCTCGAGCAGTGAGATGAGACTTTAGCACTGCTTGAGAAGCTAACTGCACCATGCAAAGACAACGGGCCTGGGGGAGGTAGGCCCTTGCCTTTCTGGTATCCAGCAAAGCTCCTATGAACTCCAAAGACTGAGTGGGAGTTAGACTAGATTTTGGGATGTTTATTACCAGACCCAAATACTGAAGGATACGCATTGTGCAGGATAGAGAAGTCCTGGCCTCTGACTCTGTTGGGGCTCGAATGAGCCAGTCGTCTAAGTAGAGGAAGACGAATATCCCTAGAGTGCAGAGAAATGCTGCTACAACAGCCATGCATTTCGTGAACACCTTTGGTGCTGAAGCCAGGCCAAAAGGAAGCACCCTGTATTGGTAGTGCTTTCCCTGAAAAAGGAACCGAAGGAACTTTCTGTGAGTTGGATGGATGAGAACATGGGTGTACGCATCCTTGAGATCTAGAGAACAAAGCCAATCCTGACTCTGAAGGTATGGCAGCAGAGTTCCGAGAGAAATCATCTTGAATTTCTCTTTGACAAGGAATTTGTTCAATTCTCTGAGGTCCAAGATAGGTCTGTATCCCCCTGTTTTCTTTGAGATAAGGAAATAGGGGGAGTAAAACCCTGTACCCTGATGAGGAATGGGTACTTCTTCTATTGCCCCTTGGGCAAGAAGGACAGTAACCTCCTGACCTAACAGGTTGATGAGAGGTGTCAGAGAATTGAACTGCCTTATTACTGTGGGAGGGGGCATGCTTGAAAAATGAAGCCTGTACCCCTCCTTTAAAATGGAGTGTGTCCAATGCTCTGCTGTTATCTGCCCCCATCTGGGGGCAAAGTGACATAACCTTCCTGGAATGGTGGAAGGCTCTGGTCCCACGAGAGCCAGGAAGGCCAAGTTCTCTAGCTGAAAGTCAAAGGCCTTGTGGAGGCTGAGACTGCTGAGACGGTTGAGGCTTAGCAGTCTTTGCTTTCTTCTGCTTGGGTGGTGCTGACCTTTCCTGACAAGCTGACCTGCAGAACGTCCCTGCTGAGCATAAGCAGGATAATATCTTTTCTTCTTAGAAAAGAATGGTTTCTTGAACGATTTCTTTCTAGCTTGATCAGCTGTGGACTTGGATAATCTATCCAAGGTAAAGTTGTCAGCATCCAATTCATTGGCCTTTTCCTGCCAATCTCTACCAAACAGGTTCTCACCAGTACAAGGGATATTTCCCAATTTGTCTTGTACCCAGAGCTCCAGATCAGATGCCTGGAGCCAAGCAATTCTACGTGCGCCTATGGCAATGGCAGAAGTTCTGCTTATGCACTCAAAGCAGTCAAAGGCTGCACGGTTGACAAATTTAGAAACATCTTGGGCATGTTTGACCAAAGTGAGAAAATCCTGTCTTCTATCCTCAGGAAGAATAGGACTCAAGGCCTCTAAATCATCTGTGACTTCCTTCAGGAACATTCCCATGTAAAGACTATAGGAACTGATCCTGGCAGAAAGCATGGAAGCTTGGAAGACACAACGTCCAAAAGCATCCAGGGTTCTGCACTCACATCCTGGAGGATTAGAGGCATGCCTCTTTGCACTCTTAATCCTTCTCATAGCTGATTCCACTACAATAGAGTGGTGAGGAAGCTGAGTTTTTTGGAAACCAGGACAAGGAGGGACTCGATACAGAGTATCCAGTCTGCGAGAATGAGGAGAGGTGGTAAGAGGTGTCTCCCACATCCTTAACATGAGATCATGCAAAATCTCATGAATGGGCAAGGTAGCTGCCTCCTTAGGAGTTTTGGGATACTGTAAAATTTCCAACTCCTTAGCTCTTGGCTCTGTTTCAGGGGCCACAGTAATGGACAGACCCCGAGCCACCTCCCTGATAAAATCCTGGAAGAAAATATCCTCTGGAGGAGACATCCTGCGCTTAGAGGAGGGCGGCTCCTCTGGGAGAAGCATTCCTGCATCGACAGAACTGTCAGAATCCTCAGATTCTTCTGAGGACTCGAAGTACCGTCTGTCCGGATGCTCTTGAAGAGCCCGATACCCGTACCAACTGAAGTCGGTACTGGGAGTAATCAGTACTGGGGTATCGGTACTCGAGGGCATCAGATGACTGGGTACCGGCAAAGCAGACACCGATGCTGGTGCCGGCCGGATTGTCTGTCGCGGTTCCGAGGGCGATGCCGCAAGGAGAGCCGCCAGACTGCGCTCAATAGCCAGGACTCTCTGGTCTATCGACGTTGCCAATGCCTGGATGTCGGTACCGGAGAAGACCGCCGGTACCCCAGAGCATGGCACCAGTAGTTCTGCCGAAGTCGAGGCCTTGAGAACATCCTGGAGCCCGATAATGCTTTGGAAGCCGAAGCCTCCCGCTGGGGTAATTTTGCCGGTGCAGAATCCTCAAGGGCAACGCCAGAGGCATCTCGATGCTTAGAAGGAGATCTATCCTTTGAGGACCGGCTGGACTTATGTTTAGTTACCCGAGATCCACGGGAGGAAGAGGAAGCCCTGGAAGACGTCGATGCCACTGAAGCTGCATCAGAGGGAAACAGGGTACTGAGCTTAGAAGCTCGGTTCTGCCGACCTCTTTTAGACATCATGGCGCAGGACATACAATCCGTGATGGAGTGGTCAGGACCTAAACATTTTAGACACCATTCATGGGTGTCGGTGACGGAAATGGTACCACCACACTTGGTGCACTTTTTGAAACCTGAAGCAGGTTTCTCCATTGTAGGAAATGTTTTTGGGCCTAAGGCCCAAAAAGGCACATGCACCTGGGAAAAAACAGGAAAAAGTCCTAGTATATTATTATTTTTTTTAAAGACAGAAAATAAGAAGAAAAAAATTGGCGGTACCAGTAAAGTGTCGAGGAAGGCAGACGCGACCACAAAAAAGAAGAATTCTTCTGTGGTGACAGGAACAACGACCTGCTGGCTCCATGGAAAAAGAAGAACTGGAGAGGGAAAAGGCGGGAAGGCAGCACGCAGGCGCTGTGGGATGCTCCCAAAAGCTTTCTAATTGGACGCTGGGGAGCGTTCCCACGCAGGCTCCGTCGGTACCGATGATACCCATATGTGATGACTAAATTCCTGCTTGTTCCTGGAGATAACTGGAAGACTGATCCTCTCTAGCAATTCTGCTTACACTGTGCCTTTTACACTGGCCTTCTTTGCTACTGTCATTCTTAGCTTATCCTTACTGTCCAACTCGCACTCTGCATGCCGCTAATCAGAATCTCCTCATTGTTCTCTCAAAATCTACTCTGCACCTTGAGATCTATAGAGCATTGCTTTTTTGCTTTTCTGCTCCTTGTCGCTGAAAATTTCTTCCATGAATCTTCATACAGGAAATTCAAGACCAGAATAAGAACCTGGTTGTTTGAATGTGCCTTTCAATAAAGCTCACAAACAAATGCCTCCTTAGCACAGACCCCTTACGTTTCCTTCAAGCAGGCATTAAAAATCAGGCATTTAGTACAGTCTCTGCATTTGAACGGAATAGCTAATTGCTTGATTTATCATGCAATTTGAATGAATTTACATGGACTGTGTACTAGCATTGGCATCTGCACAATGATAACATTCTCACCAATATTTTTTCTGCATTGCAGCGCGATATCTATACATGAAAAATATACACAGATGTCAAGCTACCTATGCATAGACTCTGCGCTAATGTTTCTGCATTAGGCCCTAAGTTTGTACCTCAGCCACAGAGGGGAAACTGACTTACCCAAGGTCACAAGGATTATCAGTAGGATTTGAACCCTGGCTTCCTAGTTTTCAGCCTTCTGCCTCAAGTATGAAGTGCTTGTGCATGTGTTTACATGGGGAAGGCGCCAATGAGCTTCAGACAAGTTTATTTAATGGCTGTATAGAAAGCCTATTCTTTTCAGTTTTTGTATCTAGCTTCCTTTTATGCCAGCATTAAATGGTGCTTCAGCCCATTCATTTTCCCCAATGTTATTTTCTCACTAGCACAGCTGGCGGGACTCATCTGAGCAGAAAGTTTATGCTATCAGGGATAATTATCTGCAAAACTTCATAAAACAGACAAACTGTTCGACCTCTGCACCAGAATTCGTTCCGACTCAACTTTCCTGCCATGTGCAGCTGTACAGTTTTGTCATTTTCCTTTGACTGCTCCACTATAAAATTGCAGGCTGCAGATGACTCCTTTAGGAAGGAGACTAACATGTTTGTGAGTCTTTAAGGAAAGGGTTCTCAACTTAGTCTTGGGACTCACCAAGCCTCCCAGATTTTCAGGCTATCTGCAATGAACACGTATGAGATAAACTTACATAAAATTGAGGCAATACATGCAAATTTTCTATGCATATTCATTATGGATATCCAGAAAACCTGAGAAACTTGTTGTGTCCTAAGGAGGGGGTTTCAGCTCTCAATTTTAAACAGCAATGTGCTGGGGGTAGATTGGGGGGGGGGGGACAAGGGAGTTAAGAAAGGGGTGGTAGTAATCACTGGTTCATATCCCCATATAGTACATGGTAAACTCATCTCAAGAAAGAATACACAACTGAATGAAGACTAATCTTCGGGTAAATTTAAAAAAAGGAATGTGATCTTAATAAATCAAAAAGGGATATAAAACAAAAATAATAAAAATATACACAGTAATGCCTTTGGCTTTAGTACTACATTTTCTTGATTAGCTTTTGGAAATTACACTCCCAAATTTAAACCCTTCATTGGGTCAAAAAGAATGAACTCCCAAAAGCAAATACTAATTACTTTAAAGATCTGTAAACAAAACTGTATATTTCTGCATATTTGGTCAAGGAGAACAAGTTTTATTAATTTTGGTTTCTTGCTTCATAAAAAACTGATAAATTATTCTGACTGATGAAACTAGCATTCATTTTTGTCCGTGTCTTTTCACTCTTCTTTCTTGTCAGCTCACCCTAGTCAGACAGTATAACCATTATCAAGTCTATTGTAACCATAATTCTGACATAACATAGCCAGGGTCCCAATAGACCTGTCATACAACCATGACGGGAAATATATTTAGAAAAAAATTAATAGCAAGTCAAATCTAAAATAGCAGACACGGTAGGTACCATATAACTTGTATGTTCAGTGCCACTGCTTATACATATTGCAGCACAAAATATTATATATATTACACCGGCATTTAAATTAAAACAGTTACAACCACCACTGAAAATTACCTCCCTATGCATATGGGTTACGATATGCCATGGAGAAGTATGGCAATACCTGTTGTCATAGTACAGTGAGATCCTATGGTTTAAATGTAAAATGCAATCTTTGAGATCTGTCAACAACTGGTTTCATTTTATTCTTCTTTCCAAATGGAATGGTTTTAGTACCGCTCCTTTCAAAGTGTTCCTCCTTCCAGGTCAGAGGCACAGACACATGCAGTTGTTGGAAGGAATTCCATTAGCCATACTCCACATGCTTTCTCCACTTGTTTGTTATTGCTATCTTGCTTGGCTTATATTAAAAAAACAAAAACAAAAAAACCCCTAAAAAAAGGAGCAATTTAAGAAAAAAATATGTATAATTTGCTTTTCCTTTTTTTCTGAATTGCAAGCACTGCCAAATAGGTAGTGCCCAGGTGACCTGGCTCTTGGGGTTTCTCCAGCCCTGTTTGTGGTTATGATATATAGTTTCTTTATATGCTTATCCCTGCACAATTCTACAAGAAGACTGCCATATGCTTTTTACAAAATCAAAAAAATCTGCTTTATGTATACAAGCTTTTCCTATAAAAAGATAAAGAGCACTCTACTAGACTGATGACTTTAACAGGTTCAAGTTCTCACATGCTTAATTTCCTTTTAAAAGGTAACATGTTGCCTCAAAGGGCCTGCCACTTGATCAGGGCACGCTAACTCTACAGCTGTTTTCACTAAAGATCGGCACCTCCAGGCCAGGCTTTTACTTTATAAACAATAAAACATGAAAGGTTTATCTTACAATAAAAATAAACCAACATGAAAAAAATAAGACAGCTTTCTCAACACTGGATGAACAAGGCAGGGGGGCAAGAGGCTTGCACAACAGACTCTGAAAGCAGGGGCAACATAAAAAAGAGTTCAAAGCATTTTTCACCTTCCCTGTGACAGTTTTAAACATTTAAGTGGAAAAACAGCCGCTTTAGCACTTCAGCTGTCATTCCTTTTAACCAGTTGATCTACTTGGCCACTAGATGGCAACGATAAGGTCCACTGCAGCACGGGAGACTCTTACCTCTTCCAGTCACCAGCTAATAGCAAAACGCATAGGGACAGCAGTGAATCAACTCAAGGGAAGTGGGAACTGTCATGGTCTGATCCTTGAGTTTGGGAAACAAACCATGAAAAATGCTACAATATTTCCAAATAAGAAATTAGCAGAGTGCCTGCCTGAAGTAAGCTTTTAGAGGAAAACTCTTTCCCTTACTTGGTTACCTGTGTAAACAGGCTATTTTGGCTATTTGGGGGGTACTTTTTTGGATGATGTTAGTATCATAGAGGGAATTAGCACAGGGCAGATTTATGAAACTAAAAGACACTGCTAAATCTCAGTTCTCTCTGTGACTTGAGAAAATCACTAACGTTTAAGGTTACATGCTCCATCATATAATGCAATGTGTGCCTTTGAGTCAGTCCTGACTCCTGGCGACCCAGAAGCTCCTGGGTTTTCTTGGCAGTGTCACCGGAAGTAGATTGCCAGGCCTTTCTTCCGAGGCAGTGGAGGGTTAAATGACTTGCCCAAGGCCACAAGGAGTGCTAGTGGGAATTGAACCCTGGTTGCTTGGTTACCAAGCCAGTGTTTATAGTTTAAAATTGATAATTTCATTCAAAAGATGTATATTTAGTAAATTCATGTTTAACCACCATTATTTTTTATACTGGTGCCTTTGACATTTTGTCTTTTAAACAGTGGTAGTAACATTTGGGTCAATCACGTGTCAGAAGCATTAGATAATCTCCATTCAACAAGAAATACCTTCAATTTCTAGCAGTAGCTATAAACATTACTTAGAGTTGGAGGATATTATTATTGCTTCAACATTTGTGCAAGTTGATGCTCTTGACTCCACCATATTCCTGGAACATTCGTCTTGAGTAAGTGGTGCGTTATTCTTCCCCTCTGGACATGTTCAAATCCAACCCGAAATCTCACTATTATGAGTTTGTTTTAAAATCTTCAACTCTTGTCTCTCCCTAAGGATGCCCCTGTTGATTTTAACCACTTTTCTGAAATAAATTTCCTGTATCCTCCTGTGTTCCCTGTATGACTGACTGTTTTGACTGTCACTAGACTGTAAGCACTACTGAGCAAGGACTTTACAGATGCAAAGAAAAAAAGGTTTAGGCACCGCTGGTACAGCTGATGCAGTTATCTTGCCTTAGGAGCCGTGCACAAAAGCTCAGCACACTGGTTTCTAATGCGAGCCTAATGCAGAATCTTTGTTTCCTACTGTTGTAAAAGGGGCTGTGTGCAAAAGCTATGTGCTAACATGGGAAAGCAAGTAAGGCGCATCATCATACATGCATGGATGTGCGCTAGCAGCAGCTGTATGGTTTCCCACCAAGCCTATGATGGGATGTTATTTTGCACATAGCAATTTTTGCATTATTATTATTTATGCACAGACGTTATCCACAAATAACTCTGAAATGGCATACACAGTTCAGCACATAGCATTCCATCATCAGCACAGATACTATTTCGCACATATATAAGAACAGTATTCCCGGCATTACCGTAGAAGAAACAGGTATAAACGCTTAACGTTTGCTGAGCATAGCACAACAAACTAGCCTTTACTCCTCTTTAGACCTTGCACTAAAATGCTGTCCTTACACCCTGCCTCCTGCTTTTCTGCACACTTCTCTGCATAGTTAATTGTCTCATTACCATCAATTTATATAGATTTAAATACACTGTGCGCTCTCTGCTCAAAATTGTGTGCTAAAACTAAGCTAACCTGTGTGCAAAGCCTGCATCGGCTCATATATGTCTCAATGAATCTCTAACTGAAGAGAAGCTGAAAACTGACATGCTACAAAGTTAAACATGACATCTTTCTACAATTTTTAATGTGTAATTACGAATCACAGTATTTGACAGATTCAAAAATAAGAAAACAGTGAATACGGCAGGTGCAAAAGTTTGTGCACTCTTCCAAAACTTGATGCAGAAACCCTGCCCTAGCGCAGAATTTCCTAAGCAAGTTTAATGCAGATGCTTTGCTCAATGATGCTGTAAAGCAAACATGCAAATGAGCAATGCACAAAAAAATAATCTGTGACAACAAGGAGAGCAAGACAGGCACATGCACAGAGTTCTGTGTTAGCAGCATCAATATCCTATACACAAAAAGAAAAAAATTCCCCCCACACAATTTGACATGTGCTGGATTGCTATTTGGCACATAAACGTCTACTCAGAATTAATATGGCTGCTTACAAGCTAGATAGTAATCCAACATATGCGCATAACATTGTCCCAACACACTTCCCCTGCTATCTTTTCTAGCACACTCTTCAGCAAAAGCTATGTGCTTAACCCCTTAACGCTTCTTCATGTGTCACCTTAAAATATCATGTTAAGCTCAGCCTTCTGGTTTTCTGTGTATGTCTCTGCATCTGCTTCATTAGCATACATTTAAATGGATTTAAAGATGTGCCTTGTACAGGCATCTCCACATTGTTTATGCTCATGTTAGATTCCTTCCTGTATTCTGCGCTCAGACTAGTACAGAAAACTAAGTGAACATTGTGCAGATGCTTTTTTTTGCATCAAACTGTCTGTACTTTGTCATAACTCCTTTGGCAGAAATGACAGCTTTCAAAATGTTGCCAGTAGCCAGCTAAAAGTCTTCCTATCTGCAACTTTTTTTTCCTATCCTTCCTTACAAAACTTTTCTAAGGCTGAAATATCCTTTGGCCTCCTGGCATACACTGTATATTTGAGAGCGCTTTGCATATTTCAATAATATTTAAGTCTGGGGTCTGTAAAGGCCACTCTAAAATCTTCATTTCTTTTTCCTGAAAGTACTTCAAGGTTGATTTTAAGGTATGTTTTGGATCATTGTCTTGCTGAAATAGCCAACCTCATTTCAGCTTCCATTTTTTCACCGGCTGTAGGACATTGTTGTTGTTGTTAAGTGCCGTCGACTTTGACTTTCATACTTTGGACACATCATGCGAAGAGAGAGATCATTAGAGAAAGACATTATGCTTGGCAAGATAGAAGGTCAACGCAAAAGAGGAAGGCCAGCAATGAGATGGATCGATACAATAACAGCAGCTACGGGTACCAGTCTGTCAACAATGAGCCGCCTGACTGAAGACCGAACACAATTTAGGATAGCTATCCAGGGGGTCGCCATGAGTCGACTCCGACTCGACGGCACTTAACAACTACAGGACATTAGCTTTTAGGATATATTGCTATCTAGATGAAGCCATTCTTCCTGGACCACTGACTGCCACACAACCCTAGAAGTATAAGAGACCCACCCCCAAGCTTAACAGTTGGCAAGGTATTCTTTTCTTTAAATGCTTTATCTTTTTTTCTCCAAATGTATCTTATACGGTTGTAGCAGAGCAGTTCATTTATCATTTCACCATTCTAAAATAAATAAATATATATATATTTTTTAAACAAAAAACCTTAAGGCTGATCAAGGTTTTCTTCTGCATACTTTGGAAGAGGCAGACCAATATTTTAACAACCCTGCACTGTGGGCAACCCACCCCAGTGTCAGCAAGCTTTTCAGCAAGTAGTTTGCAGATCTGTTAAGTTCATGAGCAATGCTGTCAGATTTGGTCTTCTAAATCTTGCTTTGACTTCAATAGTTCCATGTAACTTCCACTTCTTAATATTTCATACAGTTGGATCTACTGGCTGATGATTAGCATTTTTTTATAGCCTGTCTTTGCTTTATAATGAATGAATAATATTTATTTTCAAATGCTCAGGCAACTGCTTAGAAAACAACCATGGAAGCTGAAATTAGAGCAAATCAAACTGAAAGGTTCAAAAGGTCAGATTTGTTGAACCATGATAATGTCAGCAATGAGTCAAACTTTTAAGTCTTACTTAAAACTAATAATTAATAAACTTGACGTGTCCCAAATTTTTGAAAAATAACATGCACATATGGCATATGCAATCTGTTAAAATTTGTAAATAACTAGTAATTCTGCATTACTTTGTACCATGTTTACTTGGGGATTCCTAAACTTTTGCATACAAATGTTATTTTGTACAGCACTGTGCTATAGAAATGATTAGTGGGAGACCTGGTTTATATGATAAGTTCCAACATCCCTTCATTCAAAAGCTTATCACTTTTCAAACAAATAGTTACAAATTTATAGTGCACAGGAGTATGCACCTGGGACACACTGTACGTTACCCAGCACGCTAATCTTGAGTCTACAGGAACTGCATGGATTAGATTTGAGAGTTTGATAGGGAAGAGCGCTAAAGAGATGAGGGTATTAACATTTACATTAGAGCTGCAAGTCTCTTCACAGTAAGCTGTCATGTGAGATCTTTTTAGAACTGGAGATTATAATTAATCTAATACAGCATTAAGTCTATAAATTAATGAACGGAGTGGAACGGGTAAACGTAGATCGATTGTTTACGTTATCAGAATATAGAAAGACTAGGGGACATGCAATGAAGCTACAGGGTAAACTATTTAAGACTAATAAAAGAAAATATTTTTTCACTCAACGTGTAATCAAACTCTGGAATTTGTTACCGGAGGATGTAGTTAAGGCTGTTAGTGTAGCTGGGTTTAAAAAAGGTTTGGACAAGTTCCTGGAGGAAAAGTCCATAAACCATTATTAAGAAGGGACCCAGGATATCAATGCTTGACCCAGTACAAGCATTGTGGAACCTGTGTCTTTTGGGGAAACTGCTAGGTTCGTATGACCTAGATTGGCCACTGTTGGAAACAGGATACTGGGCTTGATGGACCTTGGTCTGAACCAGTATGGCATATCTTATGTTCTTATGCATTTCCATCCTGTTTTATCAAAACTAGTCTGGTTCAAGGCAGTACTAAAATAAAACAAGTGGAGAACGCATACAGAGCATAATTCATGGAATTCTTTCCAACCCGCGTGTGTGTGTGTATGGTCACATGTTTATGTATGGGTCTCGTGTCCATTTTGTGTGCATGTGAATGCTCGCATTTGTGCGTCTATGCATGCGCACATTTATATCTGTGTTGGTTCTCCGAGTCTGCGTCATGAGAGAGCCATTTGAAAAGTGCAGTTTCATGAATGCTATGTTACTGTGAATCAGTGTTACTTCTGTGCAGCTGTTGGAACTTCTTTTCCCAGAGAAATGCACTGAGACATTTTTTGGGGTGGGGGCCCCCCCTATTTCCTACCATATGAAGAAAGGGAAGGTCTCTGTGCTGTTCAGCTAAACCAACTCGGATCCTCCCCTCTTCTGTGCCTAGAACATTCTTCCACTGGTCCGGACCCCCCAGTTTTCATATTGGTTGGATTCTACCCAGACTCTAGAAGTAGAACTACCTTCTACTGTTCCTGCCTCCCATTCCTTCTCATTGGCTGGATCCTATTCATAGTTTCTGCAGCTAGTTACAATGGAAGCAGAAAGGGCAGACTCACAGGGAAAGGGAGGGGGGATAAGAGCTACAGAAAGAAGGTTTAAAACTAAAAAAGAAAAAAAAAGTCCAGATATTTGCCACATTTCTAGCATCTGGGTAGTAACAAAAATCTGTACAATCCTGAAAAAAAGCCAGACAGTTGTCCATTTTAACTTCCCTAAACTCTGCACCCTAGGTATGTTGTTGCGTGCCAATACTTTAATCCAGCAATACCCATGGCAAAAGATATTAGTTGGTAAGATATACAGCAGCCAATAAGGAAACTATGATTCAATCACTGGTTCTCACAGTATAATTTAAAAAAATACAGCTTACTAGCTTAAAATGTAGATTAGAGCTAGGGAATAAAATGTCATCCCCATGTGCGCGTGCACGTATCTGTGGTATGTACTGTATGTAGTGTGCGCGTGCGTGTTGTCTGCATTATAATTATTTATTAAGGAGGGGGAGGAAGTAAACAATGCTATACATTGTTATTGAATGTTTTTATGTTTGCATGACTTTTAGTGAAAGCCAGCTTTAGGACCTTTATTGGTCATAAGCAGAGGATATTAAGCACCATTTAATAAATAAATGTGTGGGGTGTGTTATTTTACTTGGGTGGTTTTGTGGACAGTTGAGGGGGATGTAATTTTGGGGTGTGGAGCAGCTTGTGGGGTATTATGACAACTGCAGGAGAATACTTTTGTAGGTAGGCAGTTTGTGAGATGGTGGAGCAGTGGCAGGTGTAGTTTTGGGGGGGTAGAGGCAGTCTGCAAAGTATTGGGGCAGTTGTGTGTAGTTTTGTAAAGGGTGGTTGTGGGTGGGGGATAGATTTTACTGGCTGGGCAGTTGCAGGGGTTCAGGTTTAAGGTCTGTGGGCTTTGGGATAGTCTCAAGTTGAGGGTTCATGGTGCAGTTGCAGAGGTATTTTGTAAGGATGAGGGATAGTTTAGGGAGGGTTGAAAAAAGGAGAAAGGGAATAGCTCCTTTCAAAATGCCTAACTGCTATGTTTCACTCGTATTTAAGTTTCTATGCTGCAGAAGCAGAAACTTCTTCACCCACATAAATGCACTGGGCCACTTAGGAAGGGGGGTTCATTTCTCTGGAACCCCTGGTCTGATCTAGCCCATTTTACAACTTTGTGTGTCTTTTCACCAGTCTATACCCTATGCCAAAGGTTTCATCCCAGTTTGCTTAATTCTCAGAGATATTTTGCCCCCAGACAAATGGACACAAACATTTCTCAACCTCTTCTGTTTAATTCTAACCTGTGTTAAGGGGAAAATAAAAATAAAATAGAAATCACCCTAAATCCCAAAACAGAATGAGCTGTCTTCCCCAAACCAATCCCACTACTTTTTATAGCACATTTCATTACCTTCCCTTCAACCTCTATTCTCATTCAAACCACATCGGACTTGTCCTTCTCCCCCCTTTACTGTCACTTCAACCTTATCTGTTAAAATGCATGAACAAAACAGCCTTTTTTCTCAAATGTTTTTAATGAATAACACAATTGTTCTACATTACACATTGACAAAACATTTTGTTCCATTTTTCAACCATCACGAACCATTGAACAATCAGCAAGGTCTTTTGTATTTTATCCCCCCTCCCCTTGTAATCCTACCCCCATATGCACAGGCCCAACGGCCTGCTGGAGACAACCGTACTGCACAAGGCGTTGTGGGTGCTCTTACACATGCCTCGTGCTCCCTCTGAAACAGAATACAAGTTCAAACCCCCTCCTCTTTCTTCCTCTCTCCTCCCTCCCTCCCTACTCACCCCTTCCACATGCATACACTTCACATCCCTCTCTTATTCCACGGTGCCTAACGTTTATTACACAGTGGTCTGACCTGAAGCAGGGGGTTTATGCATATACCCCCGAAATGTGGCACGTCGTATATTTGACCTCTTGTTGACTATAGCGTTTCTACAGCCTACCTTTCTTCAAAAGCTAAGTACCAGCCGTTTTTTGAATGAGTGCTGTTTTAAATTGAATTTCTCAAAATGATTAAAAAGGACGGGCCACGGTGGTAGAAGCTGTTTTTCCTTTCTACTGTGCTGGCCATTCCGACAAAAATTAATTTGTATAATTGTTTTTTTTTCCACTGGGTTTTTGTTGTTTTGCTATATATTGGAGCTCAAGGAGAAGGTTTTTGAGTTACTTTTGGTGACTAGGCACATGATACATCCGAGGAGTGGGGGTTGCTGTATGTATAAAGTCTCAGTTTGAAAGGCTTGGAGTTGCTCAGGAGACCTTGACGGTAGCCATCTTAGACTTTCAGGTGGTGCCATGGGCACGCCTGGAGAATATTCATCCGATAAGTGCTCCACCTTCTGCTGGTAGCCTGATGGCTCAGACTATAAGTGTTATAGGCCCCTTACTCCCATGGTTGCAGGTTTTTCCTGGTAACACCTGGCTTGAGTTAGGGTAATGGTCAGTGAGCCCGGTCTCCTTCTAGAGACTAGCATGATTACAGCAGACGGCTGAGACAGTGACTGCTAGTTGAGGTTGGTTCAGTTTTTCTTCTGGCTCCATTACAGTGGTAGTGACCAGTTAATAGTTCTTCCACAGATAGCAGTTACTCACCTGTAGCAGGTGTTCTCCGTGGACAGCAGGAATAAGTCCTCACGTATGGGTGACATCACTGACTAAGCCCACAAGGAACGTTCCCAGCTTCCATTGGAAGCTTTTGGGAGCTGCACAATGCATGCTCGCCTGCCTTCCCACCTGCCACAGCAACATCTTCTCCAGTCAAATTTCAAAGCAGTAGCCAAGAAAAAAAAATCTCCTCCTCGGAGAAGTGGGAGAGTTGTAAGGACTTATTCCTGCTGTCCACGGAGAACACCTTTTGAGGACTAGGAAGTACCTGGAATAGAACCCCCTTCAGACCTGAGCCAGAGGATTTGGCTTGATGGCGATGTCAGTCAGCAGAATGGCGAACTCCTTCCGCAACAGGTTTCAATGCACTGGATCCATGGGGTATGCTCCCAAAAGCTTTCCTATTGGACACTGGGGAGCGTTCCCGCGCAGGCTCCGTCAGTACCGACGATAACCATATGTGAAGACTACATTCCTGCTTGTTCCTGGAGATACTACTTAAGAAAAAATAAATATATCCACAAGGGGTAAACCGTTTTTCCGCTGGTATGGAACACATCCTGTGGGCTCCACCGAAAAAAGGGGACTGGAGAAGATGGCGCTGCTGCATGCAGGAAGGCAGGTGCACATACATAGTGCAGCTCCCAAAAGCTTCCAATGGAAGCTGGGGAGAATTCCACATGCCTCCGTCAGCGACGTCACTCATACATGAGGACTTACTTCCTGCTTGTCCATGGAGAAAGCTCCAGCTGTAGTGCAGCTTGACCAAAGCCACTCTGGAAGGATGGGCTTACAAGAATCAGGGGAACATCTAGGGCTGTACATACAACTTAGTGTTTCCCTCCAATAAAGGGGAGCCATTAGTGGCCTCCACTGATGTAGAAGCAATCCTGGTGGAGATTTTCATAGGCTTGTATGTCGCTTCCAGGATCCTTTGGGAGCCTGTAATCCCAATCATTGGATGACAGCAGCACCTCCCGAGGGGCAGTCGGTTGGGATTCTGTCTCTCTTCTGAGTACTTCTGAAGTTTGTCAGCGCCATCTGCAAGTTATCCTGGATACATGCGGATTTTGGTAGGGATGTTACTTCCAGCATTTTTTGGTCCTAGAGCTGGTCATCTTTGGACTTTTAGTCTCATTTTCATATGGGGCCTTTTGAGTCTGTTGCATTGATCTAGTGCACACCCACCTTCTGGACCTCACCAGGGCATTTCCCACTTTGCGGCTCTATGTACCTTTCTCAAAGTGGTAATGAGTGATAGCAGTGCCTTTCTTCAGGCAGAGGGCCCAATTGCTCATGGCTGGACGTCAAGCTGACCCGGATTAGTGTCCTTTATGAAGAGTGCAAATGGCACAACTTTGCGGAACTTAGATTTGAGTCATGAGACAGCAGACCAAAGAGTAGCCTAAGTACCTCCCAGGCGAGGTCCTGGGTGTTGGTTACTACTCTCCAGTGTAGCATTTACTGTCAATGGAAGGTTTGTTTAAGATGCTGCTGACTCAGAACGTCTGGGCCTCAATCAGCTCAAGAAGTCTGATTTCTTCTGGTCCTCGGACATGTAGCTTTGATTTACGGCCAGGTTTTTGCATTAGGATGCACAGGCACTCTATTTAGATTAAACACACAGTCTAGTCTTCAGTGTTTGTCAGTTGACCAGGCTCTTCCTCTTACCCAGGAGATCATGCAGCAGGTAAAGTAGCAGATGCAGTTCAACTTCCTGCCTGTAGGCTGTAGGAAGCACTGAAGGAGAGGCTAGTCAGCCTGGCTTCCAGCCAGAGGGGCTAGAATTGTGAGACCCAGTCCAGTTGGCCCAGGGATTACTCTCACGCCTCCTGGGTCCTGACTGCTTGGATACATTCCACTTGTCTGGACTGGTCTAGCAGGATAAGGAAGGAAAGATTTTAACATACCTTTTTCCTTATACATCACACTTCTTCCGCTCACCCAGACATCACTCCCCTCAATGATTGTTTATCCTTAGTCTCTGCCTGGTTCTCTACCAACTGTCTCATTCTCAATGTCACCAAGACTGACACTCTCTGGTTCCCACATGGCTCTGCCTGCCCATCCCTCACTCCTTCTTTCTCTGATGTTCCAATCACTCTAGTATCTAAGCTCCGTTATTTGGGTGTCTTACTTGATAGTGATCTCTCATTTAACAACCACATCTCTCAGGTATCCTGGCGTTCCTTTTTCTATCTTCGACGCATCCGCGCCATTAGACCATTCCTTTCCTCACAAGCCCTCTCCACTCTTCTCTCTCCAGTTATCTCCAGATTAGATTTCTGCAACCTCGTACTCACTGGAGTCCCTAAATATCAACGCCGTAGGATACAGCTAATACAGAATACTGCAGCCAGGCTGATATCTCATGCTTCTTCCAGGGATCATGTCACCCCTATTCTTTTTCATCTCCATTGGTTAACGTTAGACTACCGGATAAAATTCAAGGTTCTCACACTGGTGCACCAAGCTATATACACCCACAAACCTCAGTACCTGACTGATCTTCTAGTATTCTACTCATCTTCCCGTAGTCTCCGCTCGATTCATGTCAACCGCCTACACCTCCCTTCCCCAGCACAAGCACACCTCCAATCAACCCGGCAATCAGCCTTCTTTTACCTTGGCCCTTCCCTGTGGAATTCTCTTCCCCCTGCTCTTTGCCTAGAAGAATCCTACCCCAAGTTCCACTCTCTTCTGAAACCCCACCTCTTTTCCTTAGCCCTTAACCTCCCCCCATGATTTTCTAATCCTATGGTTCCCCACCTTTATCCTGTATGCCTGCATATGGCTTTATCTTTTCCCCCTCTTTTTCTTTACGCATATTGTAGTTCCTTTTCCTTCCGAGTTTTGCTTTGTTATATTGTAAACCGCCCGATGTAAGGGGGGGGGGGGGCGGTATATCAAATACCTGAATAAACAAACATACCTGATAATCTCCTTTCCTTGAATCCTGCTAGACCAGTTCAGGACCTGCCCTGGAAGACTCATTTTGCAAGTTAGAAAGCCTGCTCCCTTTTGATCATATTAGTGATGCTACTGCCTGGGAGATTCTCACTCAGATTTGGGGGAGGGATGTTCCAGTTACCATGGAAGATCTAGTCAGCTTGTGGGCTGGCTCCACTTTTTCACAGTAAGAGAGCTAAATATTTGATGCGTATGTTTAGTAACATTAAGAGTTTTTTCTGAATTTTTAGTTTTGTTTATTGCTTGGGAAGTATCATACTGGCTTCTGTCAGTGCTGCACCAGAGGATATACCTCACTGAAAGTTGCTCAAATCTACATCTACCTTCAGGCAGGGGGACTCATATGGACTGGTCTAGCAGGATTCAAAGAAAGGAGATTATCAGGGATGTTAAAAATCTCTTATTTTCACCATCAAGGACATTGAAGAACAGACAGATCCTGATCTCTAGTGATAATTTGAATTCAAGAAAAATATTTTCATTTGTATTTTTGTTTTAAGTTTTCCTTTATTCTAGGGCAGAAAAAGCCTACCTTCTGTCTGGGAAATATGTGCCGAAGGGACCACTAGGGCACGCCTAGGTGTCTTCAGAGCACATCGGTAAGGTGGCTACTTAGTCATCTGCGCACCTTCATGAAGCACTACAGGTTGCATATAGGATCTGGAGCAGAAGGTACCTTTGGCAGAGCTGTTCTGTTCGAAGGGTAGTCATCTTCCCACCCTGGATCCTGACTGGGTACATCCCCCTAGTTTGGAATGGTCTAGCAAAATAAAGACAGACAAGTTTTCCATATCTGTTAATTTTCTTTCTTGAATCCCGCTAGAGCAGTCCTAGACCCACCCTGGAAGACTATCCCTACAGATTTGGGAGCTCTGCTGCCTTTTAACCCTTTGAAGGCCTACTTTAAATTTTTAATCCACATTCTGCAGCCGGGTTAATTTTTGCATATTTCAGGAAAATTGTACCCGTCTTATTCAATATATTCTAATAGTGATTTTCCTTCTGCTATGGTCATGTATTATATACCATTTGATAGGAATATTTAGTCAGAATTTTGGATCCCGAGAGTTTTGGGCTCGGCATGCATTTTCAGTATTGGTGCCTGATGCAGAGTAAGGTATGGTAAAAGAGCCAAAGGTTTGGGCAAGGTTACTGCTGCTTTATCTGCCGTCATTTACTATGTTAGGGGTTTTTTTCTCAGCTTTTCAGTCTTGCTTTGTGCCATAATGGCATCTCTCAAGTTGCACCAGAACATATAGAAACACAGAAACATGACAGAAAAAGACCACATTGCCTATCTAGTCTGTCCTTCCACATCAACAACTACAACAGTCCCCTTTTTACCTTTAGAGATCCTCTGTGTTTGTCCCATGCTTTTTTGAATTCAGTTACTGTCCTCATCTCTACCACCTCCACTGGGAGACTATTCCACGGATCCACCACTCTTTCCGTAAAGAAATATTTCCGCATATCACTCCTGAATCTATCTCCCTTCACCCTCATCCCATGTCCCCTCGTAGCAGAACTTGCTTTCAATTGAAAGAGGCTCTCTCCCTGAACATTTATGCCACTGAGGTATTGAAACATCTCAATCATATCACCTCTATCCCGCCTTTCCTCTAAGGTGTACATATTAAGATCCTTAAATATGTCCTCATATGCTTTATAATGAAGACCACTAACCATTTTAGTAGCCACCCTCTGCACCAACTCCATCCTGTTCACATCCTTTTGAAGGTGCGGTCTCCAGAATTGCACACTATACTCCAAATGAGGTCGCACCAAAGACTTATACAGAGGCATTATCACCTCCTTTTTTCTGCTAGCCATTCCTCTCCGTATGCACCCAAGCATCCTTCTAGCTTTTGCTGTCGCCTTTTCTACCTGGTTTAGCTACTTTAAGATCAAACACAACCACGCCTAGGTCCCGCTCTTCTTTAGTGGACAAAAGTACTTCACCCCCTATACTATACTGTTCCCTTGCACTGCTGCAGCCCAAATGCATGACCTTACATTTTTTAACATTAAATCCCAGCTGCCAAATTCTAGACTATTCTTCAAGCTTCTTGAAACATTTTTTCGCTACTGTAGATAGTAATGTTAGTCAGGATGCTGGTAATGATAATACACCTGAGGCAGTTTCTTTTGGCAGAATTGCTTTACCATTTCGATCTACATGGAATCCGCTGGGACCGCTACACTCTAATCTATCTGTATTCCGTGAATTGGTATTGAATGATATTGCGGCTTTAGAAAAGAAAAATAATGTGAAATCACGCAATGTTTTGTCCTTGGAAGAATGGACAGCTCTGAATGAACTACAGGCGCAGCCAGATTTAATCATTAAACGTGCTGACAAAGGAGGTGCCATAGTACTCTTGAATAAGGAGGATTATTTATTAGAGGCGAATCGCCAATTGTCTGATAAACACAGTATATATAAAAGTGGCAATGGATCCCACTCGAAAATTGCAAGATCAGATTGGAGAGTTAGCGGCGAAGGCATTCCATGATCACTGTATTTCGAAAAAAGAAATGTTTTTTTTTTAAAAGTGATATCTCCGTGTATACCAAAGTTTTATCTCCTACCGAAAGTGCATAAAAGTTTATATCAGCCCCCAGGGAGACCTATTGTTTCAACTCGTGGATCTGTACTTGAACCGTTGTCAATGCTGATTGATTCGTTTTTGCATCCATTATTGGTCACTATCCCTTCTTATATACGGGATACAATGCATTTCTTAAATATATTAATAGAGGCTTCTGAATGGGCGTCTGATACTTCGATTTTATTAGTCACTCTGGATGTACAGGCGTTGTACATGAGTATTCCTCAGTCGGCAGCCTTAGAGGCGATTAGATTGGGTTTATTGCAACGTGGGGACGTGGGAGAGCTACAGTTAAGGTTTTTAATGCAGTGTGCAGAACTGGCACTAGGTAGAAATTATTTCAGCTTTAATGATTGCTTGTTCCAGCAGATAAGTGGGATTGCGATGGGGGCGTTGTTGTCAATGGCAAATCTTTTCATGGGGCTCCATGAACAATGTTGGTTGCAGGATTCACCATATGTTTCGCAGGTTAAAGTATGGCGAAGATACATTGATATCTTCATGCTGTGGAGGGGTTCTGCAACATAGTTATTGTCATTTTATGAGTGGCTGAATTCGTTAGATCCCCATATTCAATTCACCATAACCTATGATCCTATGGAGATTGTATTTCTTGATGTAATTGTTCGTAGAGATTTAGATTCTTGGGAAACGTCGGTGCATAAAAAAAGTACTGATAGGAATATGTTTAGCATTTTTCAAGCGCCCACCCGTTGACTCTTCTGAAAGGGTTGCCATTTTCCCAGTTTGTAAGGTATAGACGGAATTGCTCTGTTGTTGTTGTTAAGTGCCGTCGAGTCGGAGTCGACTCATGGCGACCCTCTGGATAGCTATCCTAAATTGTGTTCGGTCTTCAGTCAGGCGGCTCATTGACGACAGACTGGTACCCGTAGCTGCTGTTATTGTAGCGATCCATCTCATTGCTGGCCTTCCTCTTTTGCGTTGACCTTCTATCTTGCCAAGCATGATGTCTTTCTCTAATGATCTCTCTCTTCGCATGATGTGTCCGAAGTATGAAAGCCGAAGTCTTGTCATCTGAGCTTCTAAAGAAAGCTTAGGTTTGATCTCCTCTAGTACCGACTGGTTTGTCCTTCGGGCAGTCCATGGTATACACAGTATTCGCCGCCAGCACCATAATTCAAAGGCATCAATTTTCTTCCTGTCTGTCTTTTTCACTGTCCAGCTGTCACATCCATATGATGTTATTGAAAATACCATGGCTTGAACAAGTCGAATCTTTGTATGGAGAGACACATCTCTGCTCTTGAGAATCTTATCTAGGTCTTTCATAGCCATTCTGCCAAGAGCAATGCGTCGTCTGATTTCTTGACTGCTTGTTGCTTCTTTATTGATAGTTGATCCAAGTAGGTTAAAGTTGTTCACAATTTCAATTTCTTCTCCTTCAACGATGAACCTGTTGATTATGCCAGTTGTCATGATCTTTGTCTTCTTTACATTAAGGTGCAGGCCCATTTTGAGACTATGTTCTTTGATTGTGAGAAGCAAATGTTTCAGATCATCTTCGCTTTCAGCCAGTAATGTGGTATCATCAGCATAGCGAAGGTTGTTGATGAGTCTTCCACCAATCTTCACACCTCTGTTGTCTTCATACAGTCCTGCTTCTCTGATGATTTGTTCTGCATATAAATTAAACAGGTAGGGGGAAAGTATGCAGCCTTGTCTTACACCTTTGCTTATTTTAAACCATTCTGTTTCTCCTTGTTCCGTTTGAACTGTTGCTTCTTGATCAATGTACAGATTACGCAAGAGAACGATCAGGTGTTCTGGTATACCCATGCTTCTTAATGTGGCCCAGAGTTTCTCATGGTTTACACAGTCAAAAGCCTTGCTATAGTCGATAAAGCACAAATAGATATCCTTTTGGTATTCTTTAGTCTTTTCAAGGATCCATCTCACATCCGCAATGATGTCTCTCGTTCCTCGCCCTTTCCTGAACCCTGCTTGCACTTCAGGTAGTTCTTGTTCTAGGTATGGCTGTAGTCTCTTTTGAATAATCTTCAGTAGAATCTTGCTGGCATGTGGGATCAGAGCGATTGTGCGATAATTTCCACAGTCAGTTGGATCACCTTTCTTTAGTATTGGTATAAACACAGATCTTTTCCAGTCAGTTGGCCATGATGTTGTCTTCCATATTTCTTGGCAGAGCCTTGTAAGTACGGTAACAGCTGCATCAGATTGCTGCAATACTTCTATGGGAATGCTATCAATGCCTGGTGCTTTGTTCTTTGATAAGGCTTTCAATGCTGCTTCAACTTCTTCTTTCATCACCAATGGTTCCTGATCATAAGGTATAGGTTGAAACGGCTGTTGGTCCACTTGATCTTTATCATATAAAAACTCTGTATATTCCTTCCACCTTTTCTTGATCTTCTCAGCATCATTCAACATAGAACCTTGAGCATCTTGTAACATTCCAATTCGGGGCTGGAACTTTTTCTTTAACTCTCGCAGCTTTAGGAAAGCCGATCTTGTTCTTCCTCTAATAGTTTCTGCTTCTATTTCCTTGCAAGTGTCATTGTAGTACTTTTCCTTGTCCTGTCTTGCTGCACGTTGGAAATCTCTGTTGAGTTCTGCGATTGTCTTTCTTTCTCCTTTGGCTTTAGCTTCTCTGCGTTTCTGGGCAATTTTCAGAGTTTCTTCCGTCATCCATTTTGGCCGTTTTTGCTTTTTCACCTTTTGTAGAGACTTCTCGCTTTCTTCCAGCACAACCTTCTTGATGTCATTCCATAACTCTTCCGGAGCTCTGTCATTTGTATCTAAAGCAGCAAATCGATTTTGCAGGCAGTCTTTAAATTCCAGTGGTATATTCTCAAGGTCATATTTTGGTGCATTCATGAGTGGTTTGCTCTTTTTCAACTTTAGCTTGAGTTTGCATACTAGTAGTTGATGATCTGTACCACAGTCAGCTCCAGGTTTTGTCTTTGTTGATGTTACAGAGCTTTTCCATCGTTGACTTCCACAGATGTAGTCAATTTGATTTTTATACAATCCATTGGGTGAAGTCCATGTGTACAGTCGTCGCTTGTGTTGCTGGAAGAAGGTGTTTGAGATGAATAGATCATTGGTCTTGCAGAATTCTATCAATCTTTCTCCAGCTTCATTTCTGTTGCCAAGTCCATATTTTCCAACTACTTTGCCTTCTTCTTTGTTGCCAACTTTTGCGTTCCAGTCACCCATGACTATCAGGAATTGCTCTAGGGTAGCAGATTTTAAAATTAAATCTGCGTCCCTTAAAAATGATTTATTACAAAGGGGATACCCAGAGAAAGTACTGAATAAAGCTTACCAGAGAGCCTTGTATAATGACAGGAAATGGTTACTGTCTCCTAAGTTACAGGAAACAGGAGGAGATGAGTGTGTGAACTTGATCTCTAGGTTCTCCCCTTTAAGCACTCAGATTCAATATATTATAAAAAACATGCCAACGTGCTTCACACAGTGGCTGGATTAGAAACTAAACGGTTTCGTTGCGCCTGGCAACGTAATATGAAGCTTAAGGAGATTCTGAGCCCGTCGGGGTTTCCAATCATAAAGAAGTTCCCACTTATCTGTTAGGACATGGTAAGTGTGGTCATTGTACATATTGTGAGGTGCTGTTGGAAATAGATCGCTTTTCATATAAGGATAAGGATAAAGTTCATCTTTTACGATCGGTGACTTCATGAAATTCAGATTATGTAGTATATGGGATTTTTTGTCCCTGTAAGTTATTTTATACTGGTAAAACGATTCGTCCGTTTCGGGTTCGTCTAGGAGAACACAAGAGTCGGATACACTGTAAGTGCCGTGAGGCTCCCCTGGTTGAGCACTGTCTTAGGCAGGGTCATGTTTTTTTGGATTTACAATGTTTTTGTTTGGAACAAATTATGTACGGGGTTTGAAGGTAGGACACGTGATCAACAGTTGCTCTATAGAGAACAGCGTTGGATTTTTCAGCTGGGGACCGTAACACCTGACAGTCTTAATGTGGGTATTGATTGGGGGGGCTGTGTGTCGTAGGTTGGCATGGATTGGTGGTAGCAGTATATGGGAGGAGTTAGTTGGTTGTATAGGTGCGACTGTGGTCTAGTAGAGGTCCGATTGAGGTCTAGTAGAGGTGCGATTGTGGTCTAGTAGAGGTGCGATTGAGGTCTAGTAGAGGTTGGATGATCGGGAAATTGTTGAAGAATCCCGTGGTTAATGGTGGTAAGCTGGAGTAAGCACGTCTAGCTTCGTTGACGTGTGTGAGATCAGGTAACTGTGTTTCTGTTCGAAATTTATGTCTGGGTGATTTCTTTGATATACATAGTAAGTGAATACAGCATTGTGGTATGTTTGTTTTTTGTAGGATTGGAATTACATTCTCCTGAAGCAGCTGATGCGAAACGTGGAAGGGACGTCCTAGAAGGCGTCTGGATCCAATCCACCTTTGAATGGAGTTAGCCAAGATACCAGGAGTTATAAGTTATGCTGTTTTGAAGTATTATGACATGTGGAAACATTGTATTTGATAATTTATTGGGGTATACGTTTATTTAAAGGATGGTATCTTGAATGTGAATGTGCAAACTGTTGATGTATATGACCTCTGATTGAACGCCGAAGCTCACCTTAAAAAGTGAACTATAGTAGGTGCCTGAGGTTTGTCATTCCTTTGTTTTTTATGCCGAGTTGATACATTATTGCGTGATGGTTAATTAGTAGAGCTGTTTAGTTTATTTTATGAATTAGCATTCTTCAAGCTTAGCTAGATCCCTCCTCGTGTTATCTACACCTTCCTGAATCTCTACTCTATTGCAGATTTTGGTATCATCTACAAAGAGGCAAAACGTACCCGACAGCCCTTCTGCTATATCACTAACAAAGATGTTAAAAAGAATCGGACCATTAGCTTCTCATACAGCTGACGTGTAAGTCTTGCACTGCTTTATTGTTATTTTCCTACACTTTATTGTAATTATTTTCCTGTTGCCTCTCCCATGTACTGTAGTGGGCTGATTATGGTAATGTATTGATGGTATTGTTATATTGTATATGGTTTTGGAAATTTATTTCTTTGTTACCACTTTTCCTTCATTCAATTTTGGAGTTGAATGTATTTTCAAAACTCAATAAATATAAAAAAAAAAAAAAAAAAGAAAAAAAGAAAAATCGGACCAAGAACAGATCCCTGGGGCACACCACTGGTAACATCCTTCTCCTCAGAGTGAGCTCCATTTACCTGTACTCTGTTGCCTCCCACCCAACCAATTTCTAACCCAAGCAGTAACTTTAGGGTCCATCCCTAAGGTGCTCAATTTGTTTATAAGTTGCCTGTGAGGAACAGTGTCAAAGGCTTTACTGAAATCTAAATACACCACATCTAAGGCTCTCCCTCGGTCCAACTCCCTGGTCACCCAGTCAAAGAAATCAATCAGATTTGTCTGACAAGATCTGCCTCTGGTGAAGCCATGCTGCCTCGGATCCTGTAATCTGCTGGACTCCAGAAACCTCACTATTTTCTCTTTCAGCAGCGTTTCCAATAATTTACTCACCACCGAAGTTAAACTAACCGGCCTGTAGTTTTCAACCACATCCTTACTTCCCCTTTTGTGTAAAGGCACCACATGAGCCTCTCTCCAGTCCTTTGGCACCACTCCCGACTCCAACGAGGCATTGAAAAGGTCAGTCAGTGGAGTTGCTAGAACGCCCCCACGTTCCCTCAGTATTCTAGGGTGTATCCCATCCGGTCCCATCGCTTTGTCTACTTTAAGTTGAGCTAGTTTCTCACGAACACAGTCAAGGAATCAATCGCATCTCTAATCCATCTGGAAATAGAGGCTTTGGCGACTGCCTCCTCTTTGCGGCTCCCCCCAAACAAAACAAACAAGCAATCAGATTTCCGAAGACACACTGTCCGCAAGACCCTCTTGACATCCAAGCAGCGCAACTGTGAGTTTGTAGAGCCCATTTCCGTGGTCGTTCAGGCCAGTAGGGAACCAGACTGGTTCAAATGGAAGGCCAAAACCACCTTCGTCAAGAAAGAATGTACCGGCCACAGGACCACCTTCTCCCGAGAAAACAAAAGAAATGGCTGCTGGCAAGATAAGACTTGAAGCTCCGAAATCCTGCATGTGAGAAGTGGCCTAGTGATTGGGGCAAGATACTTTAGGCCGGAAGGTCGGGGGTTCAAATCCCACTAGAGGACAGCAACCTTGGGCCAGAAGGACTGGGGTTTCTAGTCCCACAGGTGCTCCTTGTGGTCTTGGGCAAGCCACTTAATCCTCCATTGCCCATGTTCCCTGTAAGTTATTAGTGTATGTGTCTCATATCCCCTCGTGTTAAATGTATCCCCCAATTGTGTTGTGACCACTTTGATTGAAGGATAAGGTGGTATACAAAACTGTCTAAATAAATAAATAAATCGCCACAAGGAATACAGTTTTCAGGGTCAAATCCTTCAGCGAGGCCGACTCAGTGGCTCAAATGGCTCATCAGTAAGCGCCATTTAAACACCAAATTGAGATCCCAAGGTGGTACCACCAACCTCCACGGAGGTCAAAGGTGGCTCACCACCCTCAGAAATCTCAGTACATCTGGGTGTGTACACTACCCCTTGGACCTTTCCCCTGCAACAGGAAATCACTGCTAGTTGCACCCTCAAGGAACAAGAGGCCAAGCCCTTATCGAAACCAGCCTGCAAGAACGCTAGGATGTCTGGGACGGATGCCATGGATGGGTGAGACTGCCTATTCCTACCCATGTCTCAATGATGCACCATACCTGGATGTAACCTAGACAAGTAGACCTCTTCCGGGCTTTCAAGCAAGGTTGCTATCACCGGGCCCGAATACTCTTTCTTCTTCAGTCTTGCCCTCTCAAGAGCCATGCCGTAAGCGAGAATCAATCCATCTGAGGCATGCAAACTGGTCCTTGCGTCAAGAGATCCTCTCAAGCCGGAAGGCACCATGGCCAGTCCACCAGAATGCGCACCATATTGGCATACCATGGATACCTCAGCCAATCCAGGGCAATCAGAATGAAGAACCCCCAGTGAGCCTCTATCTGCTTTATCACCTGACCTATGAGAGCCCACGGAAGGAAACCAGAGGAGATCCTCTGTGGACCACCTTTGCATGAAGGCATCCAAACTCTCTGACGTTCTTTCCCTTCTCCTGCTGAAAAACTGGCTTGCCTTGTCCGACTGGAAAGTCACCATTAGATCCATAACTGGACTGCCCCAACAACGTGCCACCTGCTTGAACACCTCCTGGTTGAGAGTCCATTCGCCTGGGTCCATGTGCACCTGGCTTAGGTAGTCTGCAGTCACGTCGTCTCCTGTGACATGTGCTGCCAATAAGGCCTGGAGGTGACTTTCTGCCCAATTGAACACCACTTTGGCCTCTTCCTCTAAGGCTAGCTGCCCGTGCCACCCTAGCGGTTGATGTAGGCTACCGTGGTTGCTGTGTCCGAGAAAACACAGACCACCTTCCCCTGCAACCAGGACCCAAAGCTCTGGAGCTCCAGGAGCACCGCACACATTTCCAGCCTGTTGATGGACCAGAGGGCTTCTTGTGAGCTCCACCGTCTCTGAGCAATGCGTCCTTCGCAATGGGTTCCCCAACTGGATAGGCTGGCATCTGTTATCAGCGGGACCCATGCTGGCGACTCGAGGGGCATGCCCCCTACCAGACTCTCCAGATGTAATCACCAGCTTAGCACTCTTTTTGTCTGACCTGGGCATGGGCGTCGCTTGGACAAGGGCCGACTCTTGTGGTACTACCAACGCAAGAGAGCTCTCTGCAAACGTCACATGTGCGCTCTCACCAACAGGACCAGTTTGAGCATGGCTGTTACGGTCCCTAGGACCTGCAGATAATGCCAGGCCGGACATCTACAAAAACTGGCACACCTGCCACCGCAGCCCCTGCGCTTGCTGTTTCAGCAGAAAGACCTTTCCCATGCTGGCGTTGACGCATGCTCCCAAATGGCTTTTTTTTTTTTTTTTACAATTCAAACATACTTGACATAAGCAAGTGTAAATAAACAGAAAATACACTAAGAAAATAATGTCATAAAGGCAATCTACATAAACAATTGCAGCCCACATCTAGGGGAGAATTACAAAAGAAAAAAACAACTAAAAAAGGAAAACAAGAGAAAAAAAACACACACTCAAACTCAGAGCCAAAATTATAAGACCGCCCAATATTCCCTCATCACACACCTGGGTTCTCCCTTTCAGACAAAAAGGTCTCCGGTTGTAAAGAATCAAGAAAAATAAACTTTACACTCTGAAGTGTTATCACACACTAACAGGGAAACCTAAGAAAAAAGGATGTCCCAAGGGCCAACACCCTTGGCCTAAAGGACAAAAAGGCCCACCTACATACCTGAGTTGCCCTAGAGACATCCTGAAACAACTGTACTTTAAACATAAAGATGCCTTTTTTGTGGTGCTAAAGTAACCTTAAATACCAAAGCTTTATCTAATTCAGATACAAACGAAGTCACCAACATAGCCCCAGTTAGAATGGTATCTTGTGAGTTCTCCAGGAATTGAGTAAGATTAACTGGAGATTGAGGTTGTAAAATATCAAATTCCCCCCACGGACTCATCAGATACCTTTCTAGAGGAAATATAAAACATTTTAGAAAAAGCTATGGTATCTGCAATTGGAAGTTCTAAAACTTTCTTTATATATTTACGAAGCAATCTCTCAGATGATAACAAATGAGTAACAGGGAAATTTAAAAAATGAATTTCTCATCCTAAGAGAATTTTCCAGAGACTCCAGCCTACGATGAATAAGTAAACTGTCTTTAACTGAAGAGACACTCATCATCTGTAGAGAGGCATACCGGGAATCACATTTCTGAACCTGAACAGTTAAAGATTCCAACCGCTCATCGACTGCCCCCAGCCTTGTAACAGTTTCCTGTGTAAATTTACAAAGCTGGGACATAGTGGCTACCAAGGTAGCCTCTGTATGTGTCACAACACGGCAAATATCCACCAAGGAAACCTGAGAATCAGGGAACATACTGGGGAACATACTGGGGTGGTGTCCAAGAAACAGGTAAAAAAACCTCACGACATGAACTGGGGTACTCTGTTGTATCGGCATACCACTTACGGGCAAGTTGGGCGGGGTTATCAATAACGGGGGAAGAGGCGGAGAGCGCTCAAGGGGAACTCAAAGAAGCTCCCTCCGGAGTCTACAAAGGCAAAACAGTACCCATAAGTACAGCAACTCCTCAAGACTCCTCAGTGGCTTCCAAAGCCCCTTCTCGTACCTTGGAAACCCCCAAACCACTGCCCCCCTGGAGGCAACTGCCTCTCTGATAAGGGACAAAGCAGGATGTGCGAAAATGCTTGAAGTCTCGACTGCCCTCTCAATGACATTGACAGGCGGCTTTGTTTCTGCTTATCCTTGGGCAGGTGTCCATCCTTGGACTCCCACAGGTCATTGACCAGCTTATCCAGATTCTCCAAAAATAGCAGTTTACCTTTAAAAGGGGAGCTTACTAAGATGGGATTTGGAGGAACTATCCACCGCCCAGTTCCTCAGCCCCAGATAGCGGCGAGCCGCCAAGGATGCCATGCTTGTCAAGAGCCCTCTAATGAGATTGTAGTGAGTGTCCACTAGATAGGCCGTCTCCAATTCCAATTTGGCCACCTCACCTGACAAGTCTGCTGCCAGCCCCCCCAGCTGCTGAACCCATTGCGACCTGCAAAGGCAAGCTCTAGCCACCCAGGCCTCACAAATGGAGGCCTGTAAGGCGAGGGGCATTGATATCAAAGGCCTATTTCAGCAAGGTGTCCAACTTCTGGCCTTCCTTGGAGGGCCGCACTATCTTCTAACAGGACTGTCGTCTTCTTAGTAACCGCCTACCCTGCCACATCCACCTTAGGCAACTGAAACAGTTCGCGCTCCTGCTCCAGTAATGGGTACAGGCGTGTCATGGCCCGTATCCCCCTAAGGCTTGCTTCTGGCAGATTCCACTCCTCCTGGATCATTTGCCTGAACACTCTGTGCACCGGAAAAACCTTCTGTGGTTTCCTCCAATGTTTCATCTTCCACCAGCATGCCCGTCACCATATTAAGGGCCTTCAAGGATTCCACAATGAGAGCCGCCAACTCTTCTGGCGAAGCATTCACAAACTGGTCCTCCTGCTCTGGGATCTCTCCTTCCTCCAATTCTTCAGCTTGGAAAGCACAGTTACTTACCTGTAACAGGTCATCTCTGGGAACAGCAGGAATAAGTCTTCACATATGGGTACGTCAGTACCGACGGAGCCTGCGCGGGACTGCTCCCCAGCGTCCAATCAGAAAGCTTTTGGGAGCATCCCACAGCGCCTGCGTGCTGCCTTCCCGCCTTTCCAACTGTCTCTCCTCAGTTGAGTTTTATAGCTGAGACAAAGAGGGAGAGAGAGGGAAAGGAAGAGAGATAGAGAGAGAGAGAGACAATTCCTAGGGGAGGTGGGTGGGTTGTGAAGACTTATTCCTGCTGTTCCCAGAGATCACCTGTTACAGGTAAGTAACTGTGCTATCTCCAGGAACAAGCAGGAATGAGTCTTCACATATGGGGACTCCCTAGCTTTTGATGCCAGGGAGAGAGCCCAGAAGTTGTGTGCCCCTGGAACAGGGCTGAACGTCCCCACCTGGATCTCTGGCATCCCATGAGGGATGGTGGGTAGGAGTTGATTAGGCATGGAACAGGTGTTTGAGAACAGCCTGACCAAACAAGGCATCCCGGCGGGAGTCCTTGTCTAAGCAGTAATGGGCTGTGAAGGTATGAACTGAGGCCCAAGTGGCTGCTCGACAGATGTCATCGATAGACACAGAGTTCAGATGAGCCATTGAGGTTGCCATGGCGCTCACATTGTGAGCTGTGACATGGCCCTCCAGAGAAATGTTCTTGCTCTGATAGGCGAAAGAAATACATTGGGCAATCCAGTTGGAAAGAGTTCTCTTGGAGACTGGTTGTCCCAAATGAGAAGGATCAAAAGCAACAAAGAGTTGGGAAGACTTTCTATGTTGCTGTGTCCTCTGTAAGTAAAAAGCCAAAGCTCTTTTACAGTCCAGGGTATGAAGATTCCTCTCTGCACTTGATGCATGAGGCCCTGGAAAAAAGACAGGTAGGTAGACCTCTTGGTTGAGGTGAAAAGGCGAGACCACCTTAGGCATAAAGATGAAATTAGGCCTTACCTGCTAATTGTCTTTCCTTGAGTATTCTCCGGGCCAGTCCAGGAAACAGTAGGGTAGTCAATCTCCTTCAGCAACTGAGGACTGAAAACATCAAAACTTTGCTGACAGCTCACCTTGCTCCCCCTGGTGTCAGAGAGCCAGTCTAAGAATATCCAAGCAGTGAAGCAAAAAACCAAGCCAAACAAAAAACCGAACACTACCATTATGAACTATAATCTCCCACTAAAAAGCTATGTCCCCCCGTCCGAACACGTGCCACCGAACACCACGGGAGCCCCATAGCCAAATCCTCTGCAAACAGATCCCCAGGCTAACCCGAGGACCCACCAATACTGTAAGTCGAAGACAGTTTGAGCCAAACATTACTGAACGCGCAACCCTGCAGCTGCCCCTGGACAGAAGAAACTACGCCCCTTAACTTCCGGGAGGGTCCTGGACTGGCCCGGAGAATACTCAAGGAAAGACAATTAGCAGGTAAGGCCTAATTTCATCTTCCTTGTCGTCTCTCCGGGCCAGTCCAGGAAACAGTAGGGTAGTACCAAAGCAGTAACTACTCACGGGAGGGACCCAAGAGCCCCGCCACAACCGCAGCTGCGCCAACCTTCGCGTCCCCCGCCGCTTGAACATCCAAGCGATAATGTTTCGCAAAGGAATGCAAGGTCGACCAGGTCGCCGCTCGGCAAATATCCACCGGAGGCACCAAGGCCCACTCGGCCCAGGACGTCGCTTGCCCCCGAGTCGAATGAGCCCGCAGCCCTTCTGGCGCTTCCTTCCCGCCGGCCTGATACGAAGCTGCAATCGCCTGTTTCACCCAGCATGAAATCAAGGCCTTAGAAGCCGCTTCCCCTTTATGCGCGCCGGCAAACAGCACAAACAACCTGTCCGATTTCCGAAAAGCCTGCATCCGCCGAAGATAGCGGTGAAGCACTCTCCCCAAATCCAACTTATGCAGGGACAACCCACTCTCAGCCCCTCCGGCTGAACAAAATGTAGGCAACGAAATAGACTGATTCACATGAAAACTGGACACCACCTTGGGAAGAAAACATGGCACAGGACGTAGCAGCACCTTCTCTGCCAAGAACTGAAGGTACGGCTCCCGACAGGAGTGTGCCTACAAATCAGAAATCCGCCGAGCCGAGCACAATGCTACCAAGAAGGCAGTCTTCCACGAGAGCTCACGAAGCGGCACCGTCCTTCCTGGCTCAAACGGCAGGCGCGTCAGGGCACGCAAAACCAAATTCAAATCCCAGGACGGGACCACCGGACGACGAGGCGGCCGCACGTTCTTAACGGCCCGAAAAAACCGCTGCACATCCTGCTGCAACGTCAAACTGCGACCCTGCACCTTACCACGGAAGCACGCGATAGCCGCCAGATGCACCCGCAGGGTACTGCACGCGAAGCCCTTATCCAGCCCATCCTGGAGGAAGGCCAAAACGTCCGGCACTCCCGCCGCCACCGCTCGCACTCCATGCCTGACTCCCCAACGCTCAAAGGTTTTCCAAACCCGAATATAGGCCACCGACGTCGACCGCCGACGAGCCTGTAACATAGTATTGACCACTGCAGCGGAAAAACCTTTCCTATTCAACCGCTGCCTTTCAAGAGCCAAGCCGTAAGCAAGAAGCGATCCACCTGCGGCATGAGAATCGGACCCTGGTACAACAAGTTCATTTGACATGGCAACCGGAAAGGATGATCGACCAGCAAGCGCACGAGATCCGCATACCACGCTCATCTCGGCCAATCTGGGGCAATAAGAATCACCGTCCCTGGATGACAAGCGATTCTGCGCACTACACACCCCACCATCGGCCACGGCAGAAACACATAAAGAAGCTCCTCCATCGGCCAGGGCTGAACCAAGCCGTCCAGACCCTCGGACATGCGCTCCCTGGTTCTGCTGAAAAACCGAACCGCTTTGGCATTGTCGAAGGTGGCCATCAGATCCATAACCGGCTGACCCCAGCGCGTTGTTATTTTGTGAAAGACGGCGTCGTTTAGCCACCACTCCCCCGGATCCAGTAGCTGACGACTGAGAAAATCGGCCTGCACATTGTCTTTTCCTGCTACATGCGCCGCTGATAGAGCGAGAAGATGCTCCTCTGCCCACGCCAGGAGCGCCAGACTCTCCCCCAGCAAGACAGCACTGCCCGTGCCCCCCTGCCGATTGATATAAGACACGGTGACCGCATTGCCTGAGAACACACGAACCGCCTTGCCGCAGACCAACGTCTGGAAGCTCTGCAATGCGAGCGCCACCGCAAGCATCTCCAGCTGATTGATGGATCACTGAGACATCTCCGCCATCCAGCAGCCTTGCGCCACCTGAGACATATAATGTGCTCCCCAGCCGGAGAGGCTGGCATCCGTGGTGACCAATACCCAATCCGGCATGGCTAGCGGCATCCCCGCATTCAGATGCGCGGGATTGCTCCACCACTCCAGACTGCTGGCCACTTCTACCGGACAAGCCAGCCGCCGGCTGAGGGGATGGCGTTGGAGACCATCGGGAGAGTAACAAGTGCTGAAGCGGTCGCATATGGGCCCTTGCCCAAGGCACCAACTCCAGAGCCGCCGCCATAGAGCCCAGGAGCTGCAAATATCTCCAGGCGGACGGAGCCTGGAGACGAAGGAAGGCGGACACCTGACGCAAGAGCTTTCGAATTCGGATCTCTGGCAGAAAAACCGCCCCCCGGGCGGTGTCGAACAACGCCCCTAAATATACTAGGGACTGCACCGGTGTCAACTGACTCTTCGTGCGATTGACCACCCATCCTAAACTCTCGAGGAAGGCCACCACCCTTGCGGTGGCCGTCTGCGACTCCGGAATAGAGCGCGCCCTGATAAGCCAGTCGTCCAAATAAGGATGCACGAGAATACCTTCTTTCCGTAACGCCACCGCCACAACCACCATCAACTTTGTGAACGTGCGCGGCGCCGTGGCTAACCCGAAGGGCAAGGCCTGAAACTGAAAATGGCCCATGGGCACCGCAAAACGCAAGAACTTTTGATGGTGAGGTTTGATAGGGATATGCAAATAAGCATGTCAGATCGATAGACGAGAGCACCTCCCCCGGTCTCACCGACCGAATGACCGACTGAAGCGTTTCCATGCGGAAATGCGGCACCCTTAAACAGCGGTTCACATGCTTGAGATCGAGAATAGGCCGAAAAGATCCCTCCTTTTTGGGAACCACGAAATAAATGGAGTATCGACCGAAACCGCACTGGTCTGGAGGAACCGGGACGACCGCTCGAATTTGCAGCAACCGTTGAAGCGTCTGCTGCACCGCCAAAGCCTTGGCAGCCGCTCCGCACGGCGACCGCACGAACACTGCCGGCAGAGACTGCTCGAACTCCAAGGAATACCCGTCCCAAATGATGTCCAGCACCCAGCGGTCTATGGTAATGGCAGTCCAGGCAGAGAGAAAGAAACGCAGCCAACCTCCTATTTGCGTCTCCACCTGGACCTGTCGTGTTTCATTGCGGCTTCTTAGGGACTCTGGACTGCTGTCCGGCGAAGCCCCGACCGAATCCTCGAGCACCCCGAAAGGACTGGCCCCTAGGTAGAAACCGCCCCCTCTGATAAGGGGAAAACCGAGGACCCTTGAACCTCCAAACCTCTCTGCCCTGACCACGCTGGGACAAACCCTGCTTCGGCCCTTTCGGACGGTCCTCTGGAAGGCGGCCCCCTTTGGAGTCCCCCAAATCCTTTACAATCTTGTTGTCCAAGGCCTCCCCAAAGAGGAGCTTCCCCTTATAAAGGCAGTCTACTCAGACGAGACTTAGAAGACGCATCCGCTGCCCAATTTCACAGCCAGAGGAAACGACGAGCAGCCACTACCGACGCCATGGCCTTAGCGGACATCCGAACCAAATCATAGAACGCATCGGCGAGATAAGCCACCGCCGACTCCAGCTTTGCACCTTCCAGCGCTGAAGACCCTTCCAAGACCGGACTAGCCTCCGCCTGTAGCCACCTAATGGAAGCTCTGGAAACATAAGCTCCACAGATAGAAGATCTTAAAGCCAGGGCAGTAGTATCAAAAGCCTGCTTTAGAATGGACTCCAACTTCCTATCCTGCAGGTCCTTAAGAGCCATTGCACCCTCTACTGGGATAGTGGTTTTCTTAGTAACCTCTGATACCAAGGCATCCACTTTTGGCATACGCAATAACTCCTTTTCGTCCTGAGGAAGCGGATACAAGCGGCCGAGCGCTCTTGCCCCTCTCAAAGAAGCTTCAGGGAATTCCCACTCCAACTCAATCATCTGCTTAATGACCCTATGGACAGGGAAACACCTTTGTTCAGCCCAAATCCCCTGCAATAAGGGATCCTCCAAAGGCTCAGCCTGAGCGGCCAGCAGGGCAATATTCAAAGCAGCTAAAGACTGGACAATCAACGCTCCTAGCTCCTCTTTCCTAAACACTCTGAAAAGATTAGGATCCTCCCCAGAAGTTAACTCTCCTTCCTCGAGATCCTCTGGCCACAAATCAAACCCAGACTCTGAGAGAAGCTCTCCCTCCTCTGGACCTAAAAGATCGAGCTTCTGCTCCCCTAGACCACCGTCTACCACAAGCCCTGCCTTGGAAGAACCCTCCCAGGGATCCCCCGGAGAGGCCGAAGGAGTAGGCGGCACTGGCAGAGACAAAGCGACCTCCTTGCCCTGCTCCAGCTTCAGGCAATACGCCTTATGCATGGAGAGGATAAAGTCCGGAGAGAAAAGGCTTGTAAAATCCTCCGGAACGGCTTTCACCCGCACGGGATCCTCACCTACCCCTGAATCAGTGTGCTTCGTTTTAATTTTCCTTTTGGCAGACTTGTGCGGCAGCACGGGAGAAACGGCAGCCAGCTTTAAAATGGACGCCGTTCCCACCTTCTGGAGAACCACTTGAGGCTTCTCTGCACCCGAAGCTCCCGCAGACTCCTCCATCGCACCGGCCTAGGGCCCTGACCGGGGAAAAACACACGCAGCCCCAAACCGCCACGAAAAACACGGAACTAAGCACTATCACTAACAACGGAAGCCCCGCGGTCCCGCACAGCTCCGGCACCCGCAAAGAAAAATAAACACACGCACCTGCGATAGCACACTTCTCTCCTCCAGCGTCCCAGAACCGCTGCTCGCGGCCCAGAAGAACGGGAGTCGTAAAGCAGAAGACAGGACTCTGGGGCTCCCAGACACGTGTTCTGCTATCGGGAAGGGGAGCGGTGAACGAGACAGGCTCTGCCTCCACCGCTGTAGAGGCAACTGTCCCCCTTCAACCGGCAAAGAAGGAATGAGTGAAAACGGTCTCCTTATCCCCCTCAAATACTGAGTTTGTCATTATTATTATTTATTTTTTTTATTTATTTTTTTTAAACTCCAGAATCAAAAAAAATCAAATGATGCCTCAGAAACTCCTATAACTAACCCAGCTAGGGCAAGCAAGGAGACACACCAGGTAAAAACCGTTTCCCTCTCTCAGAGCCTGTCAGCAAGACGTCCTTCAGCTGCTGAGGACTGAAAAGACTGGCTCTCTGACATCAGGGGGAGCAAGGTGAGCTGTCAGCAAAGTTTTGATGTTTTCAGTCCTCAGTTGCTGAAGGAGGTTGACTACCCTACTGTTTCCTGGACTGGCCCGGAGAGACGACAAGGAAATGTGGATTAGTCCTAAAGACCACCTTATCATGATGGAACCTTGTATAAGGTGGATTAGCTACTAGTGCTTGCAATTCACTGATGCGGCGTGCTGATGTGATTGCAATGAGAAAGATAACCTTCCAAGAAAGGTATTTCAAGGAGGTAGTAGCTAAAGGTTCAAAAGGCGGCTTCATAAGCTGTCCAAGAACCAAATTTAAGTCCCATGCCACCGGGGGTGGTCTAATGGGAGGCTTTGTTAAAAGGAGGCCTCTCATGAACCTTGCTACAAGGGGATAAGAGGAAACAGGTTGTCCATTTAGAGGCTTGAATGAAGCTGCAATAGCACTCAGATGGACTCTTACTGAATTTGTCTTAAGGCCTGCATTACACAGATGCAGGAGATACTCCAGTAACGATTCTAAAGGTATTGACCGGGGGTTAAGACCCCTTCCAGAACACCAGATGGTAAACTTTTTCCACTTGAAGGCATAAGAACGTCTAGTGGAAGGTTTTCTAGAAGCATGAAGAACATCTTTCACTTGTTGAGAAAGAGGAAGATCCTGGAGATCTAGGCCTTCAGCAACCAAGCCCTGAGATGCAGAGACTGGGGATTGGGATGCCACAATTTTCCATCCTCCTGAGAGAGGAGGTCTGGAGCAGACCCTAACTCTAGGGAGGGAGCTTGAGAGAGATGTAGAAGCAGAGGGTACCACACTTGCCGTGGCCAATGTGGAGATATGAGAATCATGTGGCCTCTGTCTCTCTGAAGCTTGAATAGGGTTTTGGGAATTAAGGGAATGGGTGGAAAGGCATACAGGAAGTCTTGACCCCAGTGAAGGAGGAAAGCATCCCTTGCCTGAGCCCCCTGAACCAGAGTTCTGGAACAGAACTGGGAAAGTTTGGCATTCCACGGACTTGCAAAGAGGTCAATGTCCGGGGTTCCCCAAATTTGAAAACTTTTTGACACCTGGTCCATGTGTAGGGACCAATCGTGTGGAAGCAGGCAGAGCTTCATTGCAAAGCGACAGAGAGCCAGTTCCCCCCTGCTTGTTTAGGTAGAACATGGCTACCTGATTGTCCGTGTGGACAAGGACTGTCTTGTGGCTGAGCAGGGTGTGGAAAACTCGTAGAGCAAGGAAGATTGCTCTGAGTTCCAAAAGATTGATGTGGAGACAAGTCTCCTGAGGGGACCAGATGCCCTGGGTGGAGAGGTCCTGAAGATGAGCTCCCCAGCCCATTGGAGAAGCATCTGTTGTAAGAGTTGCCTGGGGTAGAGGCTGTTGAAAAGGACACCCCAGCAAGAGGTTTTGAGGGGACTTCCACCATTGGAGGGACAAAATTAGGCGACTTGTGTTTGCTATTTTGTCTGACAGGCAGCCTAATGCCTGGGTCCATTGGGTGGATAAAGTCAACTGAGCTGCTCTCACGTGAAGGCGAGCATATGGTACCTTATGAACGGTGGAAGCCATATGGCCTAGCAACTGTAACATTTCTCGAGCAGTTAGTAGGGGTTTCAACTCTGCTTGAGAAGCTAACTGCATCAAGCGAAGGCAGCGGGCCTGTTGAAGAAAGGCCCTTGCCTTTGTGGTATCCAGCAATGCCCCTATAAACTCCAGGGACTGAGTAGGGATCAAAATGGATTTTGGGATGTTTATTACCAGCCCTAAGTATTGAAGGATACGCATTGTGCAGGTTAGAGCAGTCTTGGCCTCTGATTGAGTGGGAGCTCGAATGAGCCAGTCGTCCAGATAGGGGAAGACAAATATTCCCAGGGTGCGCAGAAAAGCAGCAACCACTGCCATGCATTTCGTGAACACCCTTGGTGCAGAGGCCAGGCCAAAGGGGAGCACTCTGTATTGATAGTGCTTCTCCTGGAAAAGGAACCGAAGGAACCTTCTGTGAGTTGGATGGATAACATGAGTGTACGCATCCTTGAAATCTAGAGAACAAAGCCAATCCTGACTCTGAAGTATGGCAGCAGAGTTCCTAGAGAAACCATCTTGAATTTTTTCTTGACTAGGAATCTGTTCAACTCTCTGAGATCTAAAATGGGTCTGAAGCCCCCTGTTTTCTTTGGGATAAGAAAATAGGGGGAGTAGAACCCTGTGCCTTGTTGTTGAGAAGGCACTTCCTCTATTGCCCCTTGGGCTAGAAGAGTGGCAACCTCCTGCTCTAATAGGCTGAGGAGGGAGGTTGGAGAATTGAACTGGTGCACTCTTGTGAGAGGGGGCAAGCTGGAAAAATGAAGTTTGTACCCCTCTCTTATGATGGAGAGTGTCCAATGCTCTGCTGTGATTTGCCCCCATCTGGGAGCAAAGTGACATAACCTTCCTGGAATGGTGGAGGGCTCTGGTCCTTCTAGAGCCAGGAAGGCTAAGTTCTCTAGCAGAAAGTCAAAGGCCCTGAGGGGGCTGAGACTGCTGGGCTGGAGCAGGCCTCGCAGCCTTTGCCTTGGTCTGTTTGGAGGATTGCTGACATTTAGAAGGGAACTGAGCTGCAGAAGAAGATGCTCTCTGACTATAAGGAGGATAGGATCTTCCCTTTTTAGAAAAAGGTGTTTTCTTGAACAACCTTTTCTTAGCAGGAGCAGCTGTAGATTTGGATAGTCTATCCAAAGCAGAATTTTCAGCATCCATTTGATTGGCTTTTGCTTGCCAATCCTTACCAAACAGATTTTCCCCTGTACAAGGAATATTTCCCAATTCATCTTGGACCCAGGTCTCCAAATCAGATGCTTGAAGCCAAGCAATCCTATGTGCACCTATAGCTATAGCTGAGGCTCTGCTTACGCATTCAAAGGAGTCGAAAGCTGCACGGTTGGAGAATTTGGAGATATCCTGGGCATGTTTGAGCCCAGAGAGAAATTCTTGCCTTTTATTGTCAGACATAAAAGGACTCAAAGTCTGCAAATGGTCAGAGACTTCTTTTAAGAACATTCCCATGTAGAGACTATAAGAATTAATTCTCGCAGCAAGCATGGAAGCTTGGAAGACTCTTCTACCAAAAGCATCCAGGGTTCTACATTCACGTCCTGGAGGATTAGAGGCATGTCTCTTGGCACTTCTAATCTTTCTCATTGCAGACTCAACCACAATAGAGTGGTGAGGAAGCTGAGTTTTATGGAAACCAGGACAATGAGGGACACGATACATAGTGTCTAACCTGTGAGAGTGAGGAGGTGGTTAGAGGTGCTTCCCACATCCTTAACATGAGATCATACAGATTCTCATGAATAGGCAAAGTAGCTGCCTCTTTAGGAGTTTTAGGATATTGTAGAATATCTAACTCCTTAGCTCTAGGCTCTGACTCTGGGGCTACTGTGATAGAGAGACCCCGAGCCACCTCTCTGATAAAGTCTTGAAAAGACAAGTCCTCTGGAGGAGACATCCTTCGTTTAGGAGAGGACTCCTCCTGTGGAAAAAGCATCGCTGCATCGACAGACTCTTCAGAATTCTCAGAGTCATCAGAGGAATCGAAGTATCGTCTGTCGGGATGCTCTTGCAAAGCCCAATACCCGTACCGACCGGGGTCGGTATCGGGAATCATCGGTACCGGGGTATCGGTACCAGAGGGCTGCAGAGGGCAGGGTACTGGTATGGCTGACACCGATGCCGATGCCACCGGTACCGGAATCAGTACCGATGGCGATACCGGAGCCGGTACCTGCGGAGTAGTCTGCTGCAGTACCACGGGCGTCGATGCCACAAGGAAAGCCGCCAGACTGCGTTCCATGGACAGAATCCTCTGATCCATCGACGCTGCCAATGCCTGGAAGTCGGTACCGGTGGAGGCCACCGGTACCCCAGAGCATGGCACCAGGAGATCTGTTGAGGCCACGCCATCTAGATCGTCCTGGAACCCCAATGATGATGCTTTAGAAGCCGAAGCCTCCCGCCGGGGTAATTTTGCCGGTGCAGAATCCTCGAGGGCAAGGCCAGAGGCATCTCGATGCTTAGAAGGAGATTTGCCCTTCGAGGACCGGCTGGATTTATGTTTAGTTACCTGAGATCCATGTGAGGAAGCAGCAGCCCTGGAAGACATCGATGCCACCGAAGCCGTTTCAGAGGGAAACAGGGTACTGAGCTTGGCAGCTCGGTTCTGTCAACCTCTCTTAGACATCATGGAACAGGACACAATCTTTAATGGAATGGTCAGGGCTTAAAACATTTGAGACACCAGTCATGGGTGTCGGTGACGGATATAGTACCGCCACATTTTGTGCACTTCTTAAAACCTGAGGCAGGTTTTTCCATATTTAAGGAAGAAGGTTTTGGGCCTAAGTCCCAAAACTGAAGTACACCTGAAGAAAAAATAGGTGGTCTTTTTTTGTTTTTTAAGAAAAGAATAAGAACCGGCGGTACCGGTACAGCGTCGAGGAAGGCAGACGCATACAGAAAAGAAATAAAGAAAAAATAAGGAAATTCTTCTGCGGTGACAGGAACACGACCTGCTGGCTCTGCGGAAAAAGAACAACTGAGGAGAGACAGTTGGAAAGGCGGGAAGGCAGCACGCAGGTGCTGTGGGATGCTCCCAAAAGCTTTCTGATTGGACGCTGGGGAGCGTTCCCACGCAGGCTCCGTCGGTACCGACGTACCCATATGTGAAGACTCATTCCTGCTTGTTCCTGGAGATCTATAGCTCTGTGTCCAGGTCTTCAGCATCTGGCCCCTCAGATAAAGGAGAGTGCACCTGCCCCTCATCTGAGAGCCAAGCCTTCTTGGCGACTGCCATCTCTGCAATGCTCGCCTTCCTGTCCGCTGCTCTCTTAGTACAATCCGATGCTGGAGAAACACTCATCGACCCCTGTTAGCGCATGCAAAAAGCCTTGTGTAGCAGCAATACAAATTCCGGTGTAAAATCTCCCAAAGCCCTACTTCTCCCTGGTCCCGCAAAGTGGAGGGTCAGGGAATGATTGAGGGACAGGAGGCCAACTCCAACGCTGAGATTATGGCCCCCTTTGCACCCTGGACCTCCCTAGCTGGGGAGGTGGTCCTTTCCTGCCATTCATGCAGGTCCTTTTCCAAAGACGTGGCCTCCTGTGCGCATTCCAGACAAATGCCTTCATCTGAGACCACCCTCCACCGGATCCCACATACCAGGCACTGAAGCCTGGCTGGCATGGTGACCTGTCCCTGGAGCAAAAGCCCTGGGAGCGAAGAAGACCCTCTAGCCAAGAAACTGAATCAAGACTCAGCAATTAAAAGGAAATTAAATGGAATTAAACTCCACTTTAATTTAAGAAATAAAAGAAAAGCAGGGCCCCTTGTCTCTATCCAGCAGCGCATGGGAAAGCAAAAGCAAAAGCGCAGGCTGCTGACCTTTCCTTCTTCATTCCTGCAAGTCCCGGTGGAGAGAAAAACTGCCAAAACGGGACTAAATCACTGAGACGCAGCTGGGAAGAGGAAGGAGAGCACTTTTGTTCCCATGCCGCTTTAGCCTCCCATCACATGGTCCTAGGCCGTGCTCAAAAGGCCTACCTCCGGCACACTTTCCAACGCAGTCCTGCTGCCCGTCGCCAAAAAAGCAATGAAGAGACCTGCCCTCGTGCTCCAACTGCCCCGAGCTTACCTCTGTTCCAGGGGCAACTGCACACGGTGTCTATGCTCTCCCCCGTGCTCAGCCGTTCTACTCTGGCTTTGGGGCTGAGGGGGCTGTTGTAAGAGCTGCCTGCCTAAACACTGCTTTGCGGGAGATGGTTCCTCACCCAATGACAGGTTCGGGAGACGCCTGTTCTCCTGGACAGGATGAGGTCCTCCTATCAGCCTTCCCCGAACACCCTGGAGAAAGGGGGATCCCCTCCTTTTGCCTGCTGTGCTCTCTCTCTCCTCCTGAGCTCTTCTCTTGCACTTAGCTCTATCTAATCTTGTTTGCTTTCTTTTTATATTAAATTTGAAAAAAAAAAAAACCAAAGAAATCCTGCTAGCACAGGACCCTAAAGAAAATAAAGAAACCCATCTCCTTATCCTCACTACCTCCCTCCAGCTGCTTGGAGACTGAGCATACTGGGGCTGGTAGGAGGTGCCAGCTGCATAAGTACATGGGTGTCATCAAAAGATGACATGCTCGGTCTCCAAGCTGCTGGAAGAGGTACGGGACTGGACTGGACTAGAGGGACGATTAGTAAATTCCTTATTCCAAATTGAGTAAAAAATAGTAGGAAAAACAAGAGGAGAATTTACTGGAGATATTTAAAGGCAAAATATTGAAAAACTAGGCATTATCTGCTGCTCCAAAACTTGCAAGGTCTATTCAATGCTGTTATTACTGATAACACCTATTTAGCTGTATGAGAGTATACACACCCTGTCACTAATTGCTGAAATTGTTTTTCATTTAGATTACCACAGATAGCCTGTCTGAGCACTGAAAAGGCCGAGTCACCTTCAAATACTGCTTCAGAGCTACCCCCCACCCGGACGTCCAGAAGACGAAGAAGCTGAGCCTCCTCAGAGTCTCTCGATGACAGCAAGGAAACCACCTGATGGAGACTGAGAATACTGTCTGTTGTCAGTGGGCTCAGGCTACTTATAGCACACTTCTGAGCTGTATTCTCAGTCTCCACCTGCTGGTAGAGGAGCATAATCCACTTGTCTGGATTGAACTGGAGAGACCAACTGGAACTTATGTTCTTACAGGAAAAGCTGTAACATAGCTTCTGCATTAAAGTTGCTGGTTTCAATTACACTTCTCACGCTATAGTAATCCAGACTGCAACTGCTGGAAAGGGCAGTAGAAAGTATAGTCATGCGAGCCTATCCTCTTGTCCCAGCATGCCTCTACCAAAGGACAATTTGAAACACTGCAGATAAATCATAAGACATGTAATTTAACAGGATGGAGCCTCTGGGATAGTGCTGGCAAGAAAATACATTTCCACAAAATATTTCAGGTTAGGAATAATACCCTAAAATTCATGTTTCAAAAGGCAAAAATTTCAAAAGACAATTCAAACTATCAGCTAACCCTGGAATGTTAGTAGTGTTAGACCTTTTAACAGTTCTTAAGATATGCCTGAAGGCAAAGCTGTCTCTTCAACAATCTTGCAAAGATAGAAGGAAAGGTTTAAGAGAAAGGAGTGGGTGCGGATGTCTTTATATAATACACACACTTTACAACTGGGGGGGCGGACGACTCCGAAGCCACCTTCATGACTTCTTTCAAAAACAAGCTGGAACATGACCATACAGAATAAAAACATTTCTTAACCAGTTACAAAGAACAAGATCAATGCTACACCCAGCAATCCACTGCTGGTTAGACTGTTGGAGCAACAGGAATCTAGCTTAGCACAATGGAACCGATGCAGAAAACCTTAGCATAAATCTACTCACTTGTACAAAACTCCTTAGCACACCCACTATACTACTCGGTCAAAAATATAAAGGGTTGCAATGAATCATAAACCAAAAAGTGGGATCAAATGCTTCCTCAATAGCAGAGTACCAATGTAGTTAACAAAAAAATACACATTTTAAACCTCATTCCAGGAGACCATATCGGAGGAAATAATAAAAGGAAACCTCAGCACAGGATATGCGGCTCATATAACGTTATTATAACTACCAACTTAAGGCCTGCAAATACCCCAACATATCATATCATTTATAGGCTTCCCAAGCTGTGCTTGACATTTTTTAAATGTATTTAAAAAATCTGATAAATACTTAGCTCAAACTCCATGTTTTGTGAATCTCCACAGAATTACACGCTGCTGAATATAAAGTCGACTCAAGTTTCACCCAGTCTTGCTAAGGGTTGCAGCAGGACAAACAAACAGCACGGACAAAGGTTCCTCTCAGATAAAAATCAAAATCTCACTCCTAATTCTACAAGATGAGGGAGTTTGAGCTAAGTATTTCTCTGATTTTAAATGCATTTAAAAAATGTCAAACACAGTTTGGAAAGCCTATGAATGATACAGTGGTGTGCAAAAGTCTGGAATCACCTGTGAGTTTTGCGTTTTTCGTACTTTAACATTGTTTTTTTTTTTTTAATTTTGCGTTAGCCCAGCATATTCATCTTTCTACCACATTAAAAGGGATACATTTGGCTATTAGAGTTGACTTTTTTGCATTCCTTGCTTCCAATTTAAATACTTTACAGACACTGGGAGATAGCTACTGCATTTTTTGTGGCTCTTGCGTCAAAACTGGATCGAGATTATCCAATATGCACATGTTATTTCTGACCAATCAGGAGGCTAGTTTCACTAACCAATCACAATGCAGATATCTAGCCAACAGTGCAGCTATAAAAACGTGGGGAATTTTTGAATTTCACACGCTTTCTGGAACGACCATGAAGATGACTCGGACCCTGATGTTGGAGGAGCGTGTTCATGTGTCCTTTATGAGCAAGGAAGGATTTTCAAGCCGTCAGATAGCCAGGAAAGTTGACTGCAGTCAGAGCGCTGTTAAGATTGTACAGAAGAAAAAAGAAACGGGTTCAGTGGTGGACAAGCCTCGTTCAGGTCGTCCACGTGCATCAACATCACGCCAGGACCGTGCACTATGACGCATTTCACTGACTAATCGCAAGTTGACCTCTCCTCAGCTACTTTGAGAGTGGTCAGACAAGAGTGAGATCAGTGTCAGCTCATCAACAGTTCGTCGCCAGTGCCTGCAGTTTGGTCTCTGGGGCTGCAAAGCACGGAATAAGCCACTGATGACTGACATACAACGGTGCAACCGGATCGTGTGGGCGAGAAAGCACTCAACCTGGTCAACTGAAATGTGGGAAAAGGTGCTATTCAGCGATGAAAGCACCTTCTGCCTGTTTGGTAACCAGGCCCACACCTATGTGAGGAGATTTCCTGGAGAGGAATTCAAGCCTGAATGTCTCAACCTCACTGTGAAGCATCCTTTGAAGGTCATGGTCTGGGGCTGCATGGCTGCCAGTGACATTGGACGTCGTCACATCGTTGATGGAATGGTCAACGGGGCCAAGTATATCACCATATTGGAAAAGTGCATGGTGCCATCAGCACACCAGCTGTTTCCTGGCCAATTCCTGTTCCAAGATGACAATGCACCCTGCCATCGCTCCAGACAGGTGATCAGCTGGAAGCAGCGGAACAACTTCAAGTCAATGGACTGGCCTGCCCAGTCTCCAGATCTGAATCCAATCGAGAACCTGTGGCACAAGGTTGCCTTGGAAATATCCAAGAGGCATCCGACATCAAAGCATGAGCTGATTGAGTCACTCATTGCAGCTTGGAACTGGGTTGTCACCAACGATCACCTTGTCAGACTGGTTCATTCAATGCCGACAAGGTGCAGTCAGGTGATCAAGAACAAAGGGTGGCCCATCAAATACTGAGCCATCACTGACACATAAAAACGGCCTTTTTCAAGGCCACATACATTAATTTGAAGGAAACCTGGCGTGCGTCGATAATATTTTAAAGCATACTTACAATATATCGTTGGCCAACGATGTACATTACATGATTTTCACAGGAAATCAACAGGACAACTATGGGGAACAAACTCAGAAAATAAGGGCCAAACCAATACTAAAAGTTGGCCCTAATAGCCAAATCTATCACTTATCATGAGATACACAGAAAAAGCCACTGGGAGGAAGACGAAATTAAGATACAAGGTCACAATGTTGAAAACATGTCAAATTTACAAGTGATTCCAGACTTTTGCACACCACTGTATGTCGGGGTTTTGCAGGCCTTAAGGGCGGTATAACCACCGCAAATGAGCCGCATACCCTGTGTTGAGGCTCCCTTTATTATTTCCTCCGATATGGTCTCCCGAAATGAGGTTTAAAATGTGTATTTCTTGTTAACTAAATTGATATTCTGCTATTGAGGAAGCATTTGATACCTCTTTTTGGTTTATGATTCACTGCAACCACTGTTCCCTCTAAGCTGTGCGCATGTGCGCGCGCACACACCTCGCCGAGCGAGCGCACATACTTTACAACAGAGCGCACAAAAATTATGGTTCTGAGTCTGATAGAAAACAACACAGACGTCTTAAAATTTAAAAGTTGTTGTGTATTTACTGTTTTCACAAGTTCTACAATATTTTCTAGTGCAATCAATGTGGTGTACATACTGTATTCTGACGTGTAGTCAAATTTTAAAATATATAACTCCGAGTGTCATTATGTTGCGCACAAAAATTTAACCTTCCTTCAAAAGCTGCACAGCTGATACTTTATGTGCACACAGCCTACAGAAAATTAGAGGGAACATTGACTGCAACCCTTTATATTTTAGGCTGAAAACATTAGCATAGCATTTTTCTGGAGCTTTTCCTGTGCAAGGCCTGCTCTCCGATGCAGAAAGCAAGCTAGCACTAGAAAAATGCCAGAAAAACTACTGCACTAAACTGTAGGGCAGTGGGCAAGCAAATTGCATGCAAAGGTGAAATTAGACCTTACCTGCTAATTTTCTTTCCTGGAGTTCCTCCATTCCAGTCCAGTCCAGATGTGTGGGTTATTGCTCATCCACCAGCAGGGGGAGACTGAGAAGAGTGAGCTGAAACATTTCCCTTAAGTAGATGGCATCCTGCAGAGCCAGTATGAACCTCACAGAACTGCAGAACAGACTCCCAAAATCCCAACAGCTCCACCAGTCCTGCAGCAAGTCGTGAACCACAACAGCATGCACACTTAGCCATTGAGTATCTCAACTTGTTTTAAAGAATTTATTCTCTCCCCCCCCCCCCCCCCCCCACTATCCAAAGACCAGAGGTCTGCAATGGGGAGAGCAAATAGTGCAACAGCAAAGCAGAATCCCATAGAACCACAACGAAAACAAGAGAAAACTGCCACAACCAACTGGCCCAAAATTCACCTGTTCTAACTAACAGCATCTTTAGAACAGGCACCAGACCAGAAAAACAGAAGTCAAGTCCCGGGAGGGTCCTGGACTCGACTGGAGGGACTCCAGGAAAGAAAATTAGCAGGTAATATCTAATTTCACCTTCCAGTTCATCTCTCTAGCCCAGTCCACACATATCGGACATAACAATGCGGTATTATCGCAGAGCAAAGAAACTCCAGCCTGTAATACCAGAGCCCTGAAATGTGTGTCCTGACGAGCCTGCACATCCAGCCAGTAATGACACGAAAAATAATGGAGCGCTGTCCTGCAAATATCCTGCGATGGAACAAAGCTGAACTCTGCCTGCTTGGGCCTTGGTAGAATGGGCCCGGAGACCTAATGGGACCATGTGCCCCTTTAGCAAGTATGCGGATTCAATAGCACCCTTATTCCAATGGGAAATAGATGCCCTGATTGCCGCCTTCCCCTTGCAAGGCCCACCAAAAAGCACAAAGACACTATGAGTGCCAAAAAGTCAGCTTCAAATATCGCTTATGCACCCTGCAGACATCGAGCAAGCACAAATCCCTAGACTCAGCTGAGTCCAGGGGACCAGCAAAGGCCAGCAAGGTCACCGCTTGATTAAGGTGGAACACTGAAACAACCTTTGGCAAGATGGAAGGAACTGGACGAAGGATCCCTGTGGTGGCCAAGCGACATCAAGGAACTTAATGGGGAAAGGTGTCCATGTAGCCGCAGTGCCAGACTGCTCCTCCTTGGAGAAGGCAGGATATGGGCCCCATGCTGCTTGGCCTCCTTCCCAACAAAGGGAATGTTAGCCTCCGATTCTGCACTTATTCGGCTGTCTCGCCATCAAAGGTGATGATGGCTGCAGATCTCTCACTTGTCAGCTTTCTTCCTTAAAGAGGACTACAGCCAAGAACCCATTAGCTGCCCCATGGCACTGAAACAATTCCCCCCACCAGAAAGATACAAACACTCACTGTGAATAGAGAAGTCTGGTCCATGTGCTATGCAAATGGAGCAGCATACCTTCTTTTTCCAGAAGCCACAATCCTGCACTATGTCTTCCCCTGTGCCCTCTCCCAAAAGTTGGGGAGGAGGAAGGAGGGGATCCCCTGAACAAAGCTAGTACCAGTCTGTCCCTCAGGGGTGGATGGGTGGGGGGGGGGGGGAGAGGGATCTGATACCACCAGGTTTGCATCCTGCAGTTAGCTGTGGTGAGAGCTGGACTGTGCCCCATAATTTTAACTCATCTCCAATTCAGTACCAACTGAACAGGCTAGACAACCTCTATCTGCTGGAGACTGAGAAATACTGATTAGAGGTGTTTTTTGAACAGGGTTCTTATACCATGAAATCATCACCAGTCGTTCTTAGTCTCCATCTGTGGGTAGGCGAGCATAACTCATGCATCCAGAATGGACTGGACGAAGAGGAAAGGTTTGACAATCTACTTTGTCACACCTTGCCAAGAAAACCTAGGGGGTGGGTTGCCAAGAGTCAGCATTGACTCAACAGCACACAACCACCACAGACTAAAGTTTCATGGGCTACATGGTGAAGTTAGGCCTTACCTGATAATTACCTTTCCTTGAATCCAACCAGTCCAGTCAAGACACATGGGTTGTGCCCCCCAATCAGCAGGTGGAGAATGAGCATGACAGCTTTGTGATGCCATCCTATAAGGGGCTCTGTGCATCAGCAGGTTGTACAGTAATGCCTAGCAAAGCAGAGCATCAGCCTTCTGATCAAAAGCCGAAAACTCCGCACACACCTCAGAAAATGCATTTCCTGCCCAATGCTTATCAAAGAGCAAAAATACCCCGACAACAGCAGCTTAGGCCACCAATCACATGGCTCAGCCTGCCTGGAGGCATCTTCTCTCATACTTGTCTCTAATGCTCTTAAACCTAAAAAACAAAACAAAAAAAAAACCACCATGAACCAACGTAACACAGGAGCACCTACCTCCACATCACGAGTCTCCCAAGCCTCTCTGACAGGAAAAAAAAAAAAAAACACAACAGGAACACCTGAGATCCTGCCTCCACAAACTGACCTCGCCAACAAACCCCAGCCACTCTCAAGTGAGTAGAACACTGAGCGGGTTCTGGACTGGAGAGATTCGAAGAAAGGTAATTAGCAGGTAACACCTAATTTCACTTTCCATATATCATCCCTCCAGTCCAGTCCCATGGGACGTACTACAGCAGTACCATTTACAACAGGGGTCTCAAACTCCAGTCCTGGAGGGCCGCGAACCAGTCAGGTTTTCAGGGTATCCCTAATGAATATGCATGAGATTTGCATGCACATATATCTCATGCATATTCATTAGGGATACCCTGAAAACCTGACTGGTTCGCGGCCCTCCAGGACTGGAGTTTGAGACCCCTGGTTTACAAGGTGGAACCCACGATGCCCCCTTGCAGAACTGAGGCTCCAAAATGGGCAGCAGATGGGAAAACATCTCATCTGTTTGCAGACTTTTTCCGCCCTTTCCAGAGCCAGCGACACCCATCCCACCCGGGTACTGAACAGCATTCCCAAGTCAGCTGCCGCAAAGGGCGGAGGTGACTCTTCTCGAAGCTCACTTCCCAGACCAGACTTTGCAGGAGGTTTACCACCCTTCTGGACACCCGCCCACTCACTCTCCTCATGAGACTTTCCCTGAATCAGTGAATCATTCAGGGAGGGATGGACCAACATCCCCTCTTGCCGAAGGGCAGCTGTGACCACAACCTTTGTGAAAGTACTGGGCATGTTAGTGAAGTGGAAAGGCAGCGTGCAAAATTGGAAATGACCCATGGGCACCATGAAACGGAGATAAAACTGATGTTCTCCCCAGATCAGAATGTGAAGGTACGCCTCCTTGAGGTACAATGACATCAGGGACTCGCCCTCACGCATTGCAACGATGATCGCTTGCAGGGTCTCCATGTGATAAATGTAGCACCGCAAGGCTTAGTTGACGTGTTTGAGTTCAGAATTGGACGGAAGGCACCATCATTTTTGGCATCGCAAAATAATTGAAGTATCGACTAAAAATGCACTGATCCATGGGCACCAACTGGACCAACTGCATGTAGACTAGCTTTTCCAAGATTGTCCTCACCGCTCTGTGTTTTACTGCGGACTTGCAGGGAGAGACCAGGAAGGAATTGGGCATGCTAGCTCTAGCGCGCAGCCCTCCTGATTTCCAGCAACCACTGGTCATGCATGATCTGGACCCAAGCCGAATAGAAGAGTCGGAGAGTCCCCTGACCACGACCCCTCTCGTTTCATTGCAATTTCTTCATGGGCTCCTCGGCAGAGGAGCAATAGCTCCTACCTGCACCTCAACTGCAAAAGAATTGATTCCCCCCTGGAGGATAGCACGTCCTCTGAAAAGGCACAAAGCATCACCCTGAAATCTACGAAAATCCCAGAACTGTCCCCACGAGGATGACGAGACCTTGGCACCCCCGGGCTTGTCCTTTGGCAGATGACGACCCCCCCCCCCCCCCCTTGAGTCACTCAGGTCCTTCACCAATTTTTCCACTGCCTCACTGAACAGCAGTTTCCCCTTGAATGGTACAGCTTGGACAGGCACATCTTGGAAAACACATCCGCAGCCCAATGCCAAACCACCACCGCAGAGGACATGCTCTTGGAGGAGGCCCGCACTAGGTCATAGAATGTATCAGCGAGGTAGGCTGCCCCAGACTCCAGCAAGGCCGGTTCTTGGCCAGTCCCCACTTCGGGCAGCCCCTGAGCCCAATGCAAGAATGCCCAGACCACATAGGCCTTGAAGTTGGAAGTCTGTAGCGTGAGAGTATTGGCTTTAAACGCCTTCTTCGGCATAGTCTCCAGCCTCCTATCCTGTGGATCCTTAGGATGATGATTTTCTCTGTAAAAAACAGCGACCAAGACATCCACTTTCAGAATCATGAGGACCTCCCTCTCATCTGAAAGCGGGTACAAGCAGGACATGGTCTGCCCTCCATGCAAACTGGCTTCAGGAATTCCCACTCTATGATCATCATCTGCTTGATGGCCTTGTGTATGGGGAAGAAGTCCTGTGGGGCTCGAATGCCCTAGAGCAGCAGATCCTCCAGGCTAAGCTCCTCAAGCGGGAGGGTCCCACTGCCATGTTCAAGGCCCCTAGGGAATGAGATATCAGGGCTTCTAGCTCTTACTTGTGGAACATATGGACCACCGTAGGCTCATCAGCGGAAAAGAGCTCCCTCTCCATCTCGGTCGGCTCCCCCCAGTCCCCAGAGGTCTCCTCAAGGGGGACCCCCTGAAGAATTTGATGCTGGAGAATCAGGTTCCTCAAGCTGCTCAGGTGAGCCCCTGGTTCTCTTGTCAGCGGGGCCTCAACTAGCTCCAGAGGGAGCAAATAATCCTGGCTGGCTCCTGACACAGGGCTCTCCATCTTGGAAGCTGTCCAAGTACCCTCGCCCTGCTTCAACAGGAAGGCCCTTTGAGGCAGCAAAACGAACTCTGGGGAAAAAGGCATCCCAGAGGACAAGTCTTGCTGCTCAGAGTGGGAATGATGGTTCTTCCTCTTAGAGGAATTCCAGAGGCCTAGGCTGGTGCTGACTTATCCCCCCCACAGGGGAACCCTGCAAAATGAATGCCTTTCCCATGCTCTGCAGGCCACGCGGCTTGCCTGTATGGGGTGCTGCCGCTCCACCACAGGTTAGGCTTTGTCCAGCACCAAGGAAGAAAGGGTTGAGGACTCTGAAGCTGCCTCTGACGATCTTCCCTCCTCGGAGCTGATGTGGCAGAGGCCTGCTCCAATAAGGTCCCCCTGCATGTTCCACACACTGCGCAGGCCTGCTTGCTCGCCAACAAGCCAACCATGAGTAAGATCCCCAGCCACCGAAAAGGAACCAAACTGCCGCAAAGCTGCGAACATGCTGAGCAGGCAGCCGCTGAAAACCACAGCACTGGAGCAGATGAAAACGGAGCAATGAATAGCAATTCAAATGTACACTTACCCACCGAACCCAGCTTCGGTCTCCCGGACATGGATGCTCCAGTGACAAGAATGGCAAGATAGAAGGGAGGGACCTGGATTTTCACCCAGCACAGAGATGAACCAGTCATCGTTCCAACAGTTTGCGGTGCTCACAAATACAGAGGCAAATGCTGTCAATCTGTTCCAGATCCTTGGTCATTTTTTTTTCTCCCTCAAGCCAAAAGGTGCTCACTTTCCTCTTGTGCTCTCATTTGCTTCTTCTCTGAATTAGATTGCCCACAGGCTAACACCCAGCCACTGCCACCCCAAGGGGAAATATAACACAACCGAACAGGCCACTCTCCAATCACAGAAGTGCAGCCCAGATGCACAGGAGGCCCACTCCCTGCTGATGCACAGGGCCCCTTATAGGATGGCATCATAAAGCTGTCATGCTCAGTCTCCACCTGCTAGCTGGGGGCCACAACTCATGCACAACCCATGCATCTGGACTGGACTAGAGGTATATAGAAATTTATTTATGCATTTCCAAGACTCAGGACTCATTAGTTTCAATGCTATGGGCATGACAGTCACAGAAACCTAACTGCAGAAAAGGGAGCTTTCAAACACAGCGTTAATACTAGATGCCATTCGGTTACTGCTAAAAACTATAAGGTCTATAGACTGATCCTGGATATTGAGTTTAAAATTTCATTGCTTATTTTTCCAAAACTGAGTTAAGGTGGGTTACAATAAGATATGATAGGTAGCTCCCTGCCCAAGAGGCAATAGAGAGCTAGATGACTGCCTGAAGCTCACAAAGGATATACTGGCATGAGTAGGATCTACATCTTGCTCTCAGAGCATTGCTCTAACCACTAGGCTACTCCTCCACTCTAAATCTTATGACAACCAAAGAATGCTGGCATATCCCAGGAGAAACTGTGAGATCAGCCTGACCTTCCTCCACTGAGCAGCCCAATCACTGTGGGGGAAGTGTGAAATGCTGCACTGTTCAGCAGCTGCAGCCAGGCACAAGAATCGATTGAGAGCGACTGGATAGAGGAGAGAAGGGGTGGGTCATAGCAGAGAGTGAAGGCAAGGTGCATCACATATCACTAGACCACGGAGATATGTGAAGCTAAATAGAAGTTGCCTCAGCATCACTAGGAGTAGTGGGAGGGGGAAGAGGAGTGAGGCCACTGCTGGTACTGTGTCACATGTTAAGGACCTGATTAAATTAAGTTTGTTAATTTTTTCCCACAGAAAATGGGAGAGCAGTCTTAATAAATTAGGACCTAAAACCTAAAAAAGGAACAGTGATCCGGTGTCATCCTCCCTCTGGTTTGCTGGAGCCACTACTGGGGGAAGAGGAAGGGGGGCCTGGTCTAATGGTGTTTCATCACACTTTATTAGCTACTTGGAAGGCACATTCTCTCACTTTTCCAAATGTTGCATAGCAAGCATTTTCCTTGGTTTTCAAGGATTAGAAAAGGTCTTTAGCTCTGTCACACACACACACACACACACACACCATCACATCAGTGGTTCCCAAATGGAGTCACTTCATCAGCAGATAGGGGGTCATAGAAACATGGCTATGTCTTCTCTCTGGACTTTCACTGTGAGGCCTATTTTCAAGAAGTGGCAGTCACCAGTCGGCATGTGGCTTGTGAGCCAGTGAATATTCATAGGCCTTTGTGCCCACCTGGGTAAGCTTCCTGTTAGACCGGAAACCCATGCTGAGTACTGGAGTTCGTATGGACACACTGACACAAAGGACCCTGTGCTGGCTGTTGCTTTCTGCTTTAGATGAGTGGAGGCTGGAGACCTGCTATTTTGATTTCATAATCTAGGGTCACATGAATTTTATTTAACAGGTTTTTTTATACCGCTTTATCATTTCAGTCAAAGCGGTTGCATTGTTAACTTAAACTTGGTAAAGTGCATTAAACAGGGACATTAAAAACTTGGATTTTTCTGAGGAAATGGACGGTTAAGTGACTTGCCCAAGGCTACAAGGAGTGTTAGTGGGAATCTATCTAACCCTGGTCCCAAGCCAGTGCTTTAACCATTAGACTACGCCTCCACTCCTTTTCAGTTGCTAATACAGGGTCATATGAGATAAAAGTTTGGAAAGCACTGCATTACATACAAATCCATTTCTCAGAAGCCGAATGAGTAGAAATGAGATGACAACACCTTGCTTCTTCAGACTTGCAGTATTCACATGAAATCTTTTATCCAGTGTAGCTCTGTCAAAAGCATAAGCCCCTTTAAGCCCTCTATCGTGCCTTCATTATGATACACATATCATATCAGTTTTATAAGAACATAAGATATGCCATACTGGGTCAGACAAAGGGTCCCTCAAGCCCAGTATCCTCTTTCCAACAGTGGCCATTCCAGGTCTCAAGTACCTGCCAGGTTCCTAAAGGTATACACATTCAATACTACTTGTCCCAGGGGTAAGAAGTATATTTCGCCAGTACTCTTTAAATAATGGTTTATGGACTTTCCCTCCACAAATTCATCCAAACCTATTTTGAACCCAGCTACTCTAACAGCTTTTACTACATCTCCCAATAACGAATTCCAGAATTTGACTACATGCCGAGTGAAAAAATATTTTCTCCGATAAGTCTTTAAATATGCCACATTTTAGCTTCATTGCATGTTCCCTAGTCTTTCTACTTTATGAAAAAGAGTAAACAACCAATCTACATTAACCTGTTCCACTCCATGCATTATTTTATAGACTGCTATCATATCTCCCTTCAGTTGTCTCTTTTCCAATTTGAAGAGCCCTAACCCTTTCCACATAGGGATTATCCCTTCCATCCCCTTTACCATTCTGGTGGCTCTTCTCTATACCCTTTCTAATTCTACTATATACATTTTAAGATATGGTGACCAGAACTGCACACACTATTCAAGGTAGGATCGCATGATGGAGTGAGAGATAGTCATAATCTCTTTGGTTTTAATTCTCCATTCCTTTCCTTATTATTCCTATCATTCTATTTGCTTTCTTGGCCGCCGCTGCACACTATGCAGAGGGTTTCAACATATTATCCATGACAACACCTAGATCATTTTCCTGCATAGTGATTCCTAATGTGGAACCTTGCATCATGTAACTGAAGTTTGGGTTCTTCTTCTTTAAGTGCATAAATAGTAATTAGATCTTACCTGCTAATTAGTGTTCCTGAAGGAACGACAGTCCAGTCCCTTTACTACTGGGTTGCGCAACCCTTCCAGCAGCTTGGAGGCTGAGCCCAACCTTTTTGGGGATGGAGCGGTATAAATACCACTGGGACCACCCCTCAACTCCAGTATTCGAATGAAAAAGCAGATATAACCAACTATTGTAACCAACCTACGTAACAAACATTTTAAGAAAAATAACGCATTAACTTATTTAAAGGATAAAAATTCTTTTTTTTTTTTTGTATCATAAGGAGAGGATATGAGGAATGGGAATGGACGGCGTGGGTTTGCCCGAGCTTGCCGCCGCGGGTCTGCGCTCGTTGAAATGGTCTGCATCTCTTCCGAAGGTCTGCGTTCATTCCGATGCTTACCTATAATCAATAGATGTCAACTTTAGTCGGAATCGGGAGGGATCAGGGACTGGACTGTCGTTCCTTCAGGAACACTAATTAGCAGGTAAGATCTAATTACTATTTCCTTATCGTCACTCCAGTCCAGTCCCTTTACTACTGGGATGTACCCGAGCAGTTCAACCCTGGGTGGGGTCCGGCATACCGGAATGAAGAACCGCCAGGCCAAAACGAGCGTCCGCTGCACTCTGAACGTCTAACCTGTAATGCTTGGTGAAGTGGTTGGGGGCAAGGTACTTCAGGCCGGAAGGTCGGGGGTTCAAATCCCACTAGAGGACAGCAACCTTGGGCCAGAAGGACTGGGGTTTCTAGTCCCACAGGTGCTCCTTGTGGTCTTGGGCAAGCCACTTAACCCTCCATAGCCCATGTTCCCTGTAAAATAGTTATCTCCAAGTTATAATGCCCTGTTCAATGTAATTTCAGTTTGTTCAATGTAAACCGCACTGATGCAGAATAGCGCGGTATATAAGAGAATGTAAATAAATAAATAAGGTATGGAGAGAGGACCAAGTCGCCGCCCTACATATGTCCAGGGGAGGGACTAGACTGAATTCCGCCCACGAGGTAGCCTGCGCCCTAGTAGAATGTGCCCGCAGGCCCACGGGAACTTGCTTTCCCTTCAGGATATAGGCGGAGGCTATCGCCTCCCTGATCCATCTAGAGATAGAGGACTTGGCCGCCGCCTCCCCTTTGTGTGGGCCCCCGAACTGGATGAATAGTCGGTCGGACTTTCGGAAGGGCGCTGTGCGAGAGAGGTATCGCTTCAGGGTTCTCCGGATGTCTAGGAGTCGAAGCTTGCTATCCCTGGCTTCCAACCCTTCTTTGTCGAAGGCCGGGAGGGTCACCGTCTGGTTCATATGAAAGGGGGATATAACCTTAGGCAAGAAGGAGGGAACCGTGCGCAGAACTACTTTGTCCTTGAGAAATGACAGAAAAGGCGGCTGAGCGGAGAGCGCTTGTAGTTCCGAGATCCTCCTGGCCGAACAGATGGCGATTAGGAAGACAGTCTTCAGGGTTAAATCTTTTAGGGAGGCCTTCTTTAATGGTTCAAAGGGATTCCTGATCAAGGCATTTAGCACCAGGTTAAGATCCCAAGGGGGAATGATCGACCTCCGTTGTGGGCGCAGGCGTCTCACCGCTCTTAGGAACCTTGAGACATCAGTGTGGGCCCCGAGGGGTTTCCCACGGACCTTGCCTCTGTAGCACGCAATGGCCGCGAGCTGGACCCTAAGGGAGCTGTGGGCCAGACCCTTGCCCAACCCTGCCTGCAAGAATTCCAGGACCTCCGGGACAGAGGCCGAGAGTGGCTTCTTTTGGTGCTCCGCGCACCAGGATTCGAAGATGCGCCAAACTTGTACGTAAGATAGGCAGGTCGAGCGCTTCTTGGCTTGTAGCAGGGTTGAGACTACTGCGCCTGAGTAACCTCGTTTCAGGAGCCGTGCCCTTTCAATAGCCAAGCCGTAAGCGAGAACCGCTCCACGTGTGGCATGAGCACCGGACCTTGGCTTAGCAGATCCCTCTTGCAAGGGAGCCGCCAGGGATGGTCGGCGATCATCCTCACCAGATCCGCGTACCAGGGACGGCGAGGCCAATCCGGGGCTATGAGGATTACCAATCCTTGGTGTGCCTCTATTCGCTGGAGGACCTTTCCGATGAGAGCCCAAGGGGGGAATACATAGAGGAGGCCCTCCGAAGGCCACTTTTGGGAGAGGGCATCCAGGCCCTCTGACATTCTTTCCTTCCGCCGACTGAAGAATCTGTCCACCTTGGCTGACGAGAAGCGTGCCATGAGGTCCATGACTGGGACTCCCCAGCGATCTACTATTTGACTGAAGGTCTTCTGTTCCAGTTCCCACTCCCCGTGGTCTATCTTGCACCTGCTGAGGAAGTCGGCTGTGACGTTGTCCGCGCCCGCCACGTGTTGAGCTGAAAGTGCCTGCAGATGGGCTTCCGCCCCCTGGAAGAGGGCGCCCGCCTCCTTCTCGAGACCGTGGCTGCTGGTGCCTCCCTGGTGGTTGATGTAGGCCACCGCGGTGACATTGTCGGAGAGGACGCGAATTGCTCGTCCCTGTACCAAGTCCTGGATAGCCTTGAGTGCTAGGGAGACGGCCCGTAATTCCAGTCTGTTGATGGGCCATTGCGATTCTAACGGTGTCCAGAGCCCCTGGACGAAGCGGTCTCCGCAGTGTGCTCCCCAGCCTGATAGACTGGCATCCGTCGTCAATAATACCCACTGAGGGGGTTCTAGAGGCATCCCGCGGTCCAGGTTCCTTGGGCATCTCCACCAGTGGAGTGCCTGTTTGGTCCTTGGGGCGCAAGGTAACTGCAGAGAAAGGGGATGATGCTGAGGCGACCACCGCCGCAACAGGGACCGTTGTAAGGGACGCATGTGGGCCCTGGCCCAAGGCACTACCTCTATTGCCGCCGCCATTGTTCCCAGAAGCTGAAGATAATGCCATGCCGAGGGGCTTCTTCTGGCCAGAAACTGAGAGACTAGAAGTCTTAGATCCCTTGACCTTGTTCGTGAAAAGAACACCCTGCCGCTGTTGGTGTCGAATCTTGCCCCGAGGTACTCGAGTTCCTGGGAGGGAGTCAGTCTGCTCTTTGCTCGGTTGATGACCCAGCCCAAGTCCTCTAGGACCTGGATCACTCTTGCCGTAGCCGAGAGACTTTCTTCTTCGGACTTTGCCCGGATCAGCCAATCGTCTAAGTAGGGGTGAACTAATATTCCCTCCTTCCGAAGGAAGGCCGCTACCACCACCATTACCTTGGTGAATGTTCTGGGAGCTGTTGCTAGTCCGAAGGGTAGGGCCTGGAATTGAAAGTGGCCTCCTGGGACGGCGAATCTCAGGAACTGTTGGTGAGACTTTCTGACCGGGATATGCAAGTAGGCCTCTGTCAAATCGAGAGATGTTAGGAACTCCCTTTCCCTGACGGCTGCTATGACAGAACGTAGAGTCTCCATCCGGAAGTGCGGCACTCTGAGGCAGCGATTGACCTGTTTTAGATCCAGGATCGGTTGTAAGGAGCCTTCCTTCTTTGGCACCACGAAATAGATCGAGTACCGACCTGAACCGCGCTGGTTTGGCGGCACGGGGATCACGGCCCCTAGCGCTCTTAGGTGTGCGAGAGTTTCCTCTACTGCTGCCCTTTTTGCAGTGGATCCGCAGGGGGAACGGACAAAGGCCGGGGGAATTTGTTCTGCGAATTCGAGGGCATAGCCTTCTCTGATTACCTCTAGGACCCATTGATCGGACGTGACACGGGACCAGGCGGGAAGAAAGAGCGTCAAGCGACCGCCTATCCTGCGCCTTCCCTCCTGGACCCCCGTCTCCTCATTGTTGTTTTCTGGAGCCCGAGAAGGAGGAAGTGGCTGCGCCAAAGCCTCTGCCCGCTCCCCGGAACCCCCTGAAACCTTGCCCCTTTGAGGGAAAACGGCCCTTGGAAAAGGGGGGTGGCCTAGGTGGGCGAAACCTCCGGGAGTCTCCGGGCTGTGTACGTACTGGGGGAAAGGAGCGCCCCTGTTTTTGTCTGTCTTCCGGGAGCCTGCCTCCCTTCGACTCCCCCAGATCCTTGACTAACTTCTCTAAGTCCTCACCGAATAATAACTTCCCCTTAAAGGGAAGTCTGCCCAGGCGCGACTTAGAGGAGGCATCCGCTGCCCAATTTCGTAGCCACAGGCACCGCCTAGCCGCCACCACAGAGGCCATGTTCTTGGCCAAAGATCTGATGAGGTCATACTGGCTATCAGCTAAATAGGCTGCTCCGGATTCCAGCCTAGCAGAGTTGGCTTGTGTTTCGGCCGATGATTCCTCTGATGACTGGATCTGCTGAGCCCACCTTAAACAGGCCCGAGACACCCAAGCTCCTGAGACAGAGGCTTGCAAGGCGAGAGCGCTTATATCAAAGGCTTGTTTCAGGAGCGTATCCACCTTCCTGTCCTGGGCATCTCTTAAGGCCGTGGCGCCTTCCACTGGGATAGTGGTCTTTTTGGTGACTGCTGATACCGCTGCATCCACCCTGGGGGATTTCAGCAATTCTTTGTCTGACTCTGGAAGAGGGTAGAGGCGAGCCATGGTTCGTACCCCTCTCAAGTTTGATTCTGGTTGGTCCCACTCCTCCTGTATCATCTGACGTACCACCCTGTGGACAGGGAAAACTTTTTGGGACCTTCTGATGGCCTGAATTAAGGGATCTTCTAGTGCCTCGTCATCCGCCGGGGCGTCAGACACTACGTTGAGGGCTTTTAGGGACTCATTAAGGAAGGGAGCTCTTCCCGGCGAAAAACTCTAACAATGCGAGAATGGTCCTCCTCGGGGATCTCGCCTTCTTCCAGCTCTTCCTCCAGCTCCCTTTCCGAGCCCTCTTCCTCTGGGGTGCCCTGAGAAGGGGGTGGGAGGATCTCTTCGCTCATTAGTCTGGTACGTTTGGGGGGTACCCCTGGATCCTGACCGCTCGCTCTCCTAGTTCTGGCTGGTCTGGTATCCCCTGTGGGAGCTGTATCGCCTGATCCACGTCCCTGCTTGCGCAAGCAGTATGCTTGGTGTAGCAATAAGATAAAGTCAGGGGAGAAGAGATCCCCGACCCCTTCATCCGTCGTGGAGCGGGACGGAGGGGGTGCGAGAACCTCTGTGTTAGCCGTCGGGGGTAAATGGAGCCCCACCTCCGCCTCCGGGGGGTCCCCGGGCATCTGAGGTCCTTGGGTCATGGGCAGGTTGAGCTCTTGCTCTACGGAGGTGGAGACTGCAGCACAAGCTCTGCAGATGCCTGTCTCTGATGATGTGCCCCTCCGTGTGCCACAGGATGGGCACTTTGACTTAGTGGCCATGATTTCCAGAAGGCTCAGTGCTGCAGAAAAGGATGCGTTACACTCACCCCCCAAGTCAACCTAAAAGAAGAACAATCCCCAATAATATGTGCAGGGGAGAAATGCTGTAGCAGGACAGCTTTTACAGCGATGTCCCCTCCCCCAACAAAGTCAGCGTTTTCGCGGGCAAATGGAATAAGCTAACAGTAAAATAAAGTAAAACCAATTAGGATAAAATAAAATAAATTTTAACATTAATAAGGAAATGCTGCCAATCCAGGCTGATGCTTGCAATTTGAAGTTTGTTCTGCGAGCAGGGCCCGCGCCGCGATTCCTCTCCGCCGGCTCAACACGTGTTAGGCCTCAGCCACGTGGAGTCCGGGACGGAGGATCGCGCGTCTGCTCACTGCCCGAGGTTCTGGCCTTTCTCACTGCGAAAGGAGGAACGTGCTCCGCGTCGCCACCGCTGCAGACTTCGCCGTCTGTGAGCCCTCCGAATCTGTCGGATGTCCGATTCGGGGCTCCGGGGAAGCCCGGCCGCACCCCCTGCGCCGGGGGGGGGGGAGGGCGAGTCGTTTCCCATCGCGTTGCTGCCTCCAGCGCTCAGCCGCCTCGGGGCTTCGGCGCGAGGCAGGGGAGCTCCTGGAAATGAAGCAGGACTCCGGTCCAAAGGCAAGGAGAGATGCTTCTTCCCCCTGCAGCAGGCAGCTCAGGCAAGTCCTCCGGTCTCCAGCCCGGCCCGGGAGGGGAGGAGGGGAGAGGGGGGGGGGGGGGGAGAGAGGATGAAGGAAAATTAAAGGTACAGGATTCCAATAAAGGAAACAATCTCCTTAAACAAATAAAGAGGACAAAATAAACTAACTAAAATAAATTAGCTAAAATAGGATAAGGTAGGACTCCAGTAAGCCCTAGGCTTACGGAACCCTCCAGCTGCTTGGAGGCTGAGAATACTGGAGTTGAGGGGTGGTCCCAGTGGTATTTATACCGCTCCATCCCCAAAAAGGTTGGGCTCAGCTTCCAAGCTGCTGGAAGGGTTGCGCAACCCAGTAGTAAAGGGACTGGACTGGAGTGACGATAAGGAACTTTGCACTTGTTCATATTAAATTTCATCTGCCATTTGGACGTCTAGTCTCCCAATTTTTCAAGGTGGTCTTGCAACTTTTCACACCCTCATGTATTTAACAACTTTGAATAATATTATATCATCTGCAAATTTCATCACCTCACTCGTTTTTCCCACTTCCAGGTAGTTTATAAAATATGTTAGTAATTTAATGTTTATTAATTAGTTTGCCAAAAAAACAAAAAAAAAAAAACAGATAAAGCGAAATGCTCACACACACTAAGCATCCTCTGGAAAAGGGCGTTACAAAGCACAAAACCAAAATAAGAAAAAGAGATTTTTTTCTTAAACAAAACTATGCACCCCCCCCCCCCCCCCCGGAATCATAATGAGGGAAAACAGCCAGAATTATAAAATAAACCATTTCTGCAATAACCAAGCAGGGAGGCTTTCAATTCTAAAAAGGAAAACCACCCCACCACATTCTGACTAATACATATAATACACCTAACACACACCAGCAGGTACAGTGGTGTGAAAGTGTCTTGCATAGGCAGTGAGGAATTGGCAGTTTTTAGTTCTTTGGATCACAGAAACAAAATGCGTTACAATTTATAACCACTTCTGCATGCCATTTTCTTCCCTTTTGTCTTTTGCACAAATCTGAAAAATTTGCCTTGACTTGAGCATTCTTTTACAATTGTTTAATACCCATGTTCGTTTGGTTGTAAACTTGTGTACAAAGATGCAATGTGTGCTAAACCGTTGCTGTGTTTCTGGTCTATGTCAGCAGTGTGCATGTTTTCTTCTTAAATTTCATTAGGTAGCTCTGAAAAGAGCTGGTTTTTTTGTTGTTGGTGGCCATTAGTACTTGATGGGCCAGCCCTTGCTCTCTCTCACCAGACGAGATCTGTCTGGCAAGACCATTTTCATGAGATGTTCGTGTTATGATGTGATTCCAGGCTGCAATCAGTGACTCGATCAGCTCTTGCGTGGTCCACGGCTGCTTCTTAGTGATCACAACTGATACCTTACACCAAAGATTCTCAAATCGGGTTGAGATCGGGGGACTGAGCTGGCCAGTCAATGGTCTAAACTCTGTTTATTTTCTTCCAGTCAGTCAACAACAAGGTTTTAGATAGCACTGGAGAGGAGTCTGCTGTCTTGGTACATGTTGGTAACAATGACATAGGACAGTGTGGGAGGGAGGTTCTGGATGCTAAATTTAGGCTTTTAGGTAGGAAGTTGAAATTCAGAACTTCTAGAGTAGCATTAGCTTCCCATTTCATACGCAGGACCCAAAAGGCAGGCAGAGCTCCAGAGTCTCAATGCATGGATGAGACAATGGTGCAAGGAAGAGGGTTTTGGATTGTTAGGAACTGGGCAACATTCTGGGGAAAGAAGTTTAAATTAGACTTACCTGCTAATTGTAGTTCCTGAAGGAACTCCAGTCTAGTCCCGGAAACTCTGGGTTGTGATCCTCTTCCAGCAGCTTGGAGACTGATCAACGTCATTCTTTGATGACACTGGTATAAGGACTCAGGTACCGCCTCCTCACTCCAGTAACCTATTGACAAAGCAGACTCACCGGAGCAACAATTAAGTAAAGAAACACATGTACCCAGCAACGGTAAACTAACAATATGAAACCTGGACCTCTTAAACGATGCCTTAATATAACCGTGACCTTAAAATTCACCTGCGAAGGCCCTCGGTTCCCTTCTTGGAAGAAACCTGACCTAAACATAAACCTTCCATGCTATGTACATTCCCCCAACTAAATTCGAAGATATGGCCTGCACTGTATTCTCTTACCTGTAACATCTTCAGCTTCAGGCTCCTATTTTGAGAACGAACTGGGCCGGGGTCCGGGACTAGACTGGAGTTCCTTCAGGAACTACAATTAGCAGGTAAGTCTAATTTAAACTTCCTTATCATCCCTCCAGTCTAGTCCCGGAAACTCTGGGGATGTAACACAGCAGTAAAAGAACTCAACGGGCGGGACCTGCTAAACCAGCCTGAAGCACCGCTGTTCCAAAACAGGTATCCCTACTCGCCTGAACATCCTAAATATGCCGACGCAATCGCCGCTTTTATCCATCTGGCAATGGATGCTTTAGATACTGCCTCTCCCTTGCGAGGCCCCCCCGAACAACACAGTCTATCCGACCTTCTGAACTCCTCTGTTCTACTGAGGTACCTCTTCAACGCCCTCCTGACGTCTAACCGATACAACTGATGATCCAAGGACTCCTGCAAATCCACACGGAATACCGGTAGGGACACTACCTGATTCAGATGAAAAGGAGACAGCACCTTTGGCAAAAAGGACGGCACCGGCCTCAAGACCACCTCTGACTCAAAAAAGGACAGAAAAGGCTCCCTACACGACAGCGTCTGCAACTCTGAAATCCTCCTTGCCGACGCAATAGCCACCAAGACCACCACCTTTAACGTCAAATCCTTCAACGTTGCCTTAGCCAAAGGCTCAAACAGTCGCTTTCCTAACACTTCCAATGCTAACTGCAGATCCCATGTAGGCACCAGATGCCTGCACGGCAGCCTTAACAGACTTACCACCTTCAAAAACCTCTTCACATCAGGATGAACTCCCAGTGCTTGCCCTTTAACCTTTCCTCTGTAAAAGGAAAGCGCCGCCACCTGAACCCGTAAGGGGGTGGCTGCTAACCCCTTTTTGAAAGCCATCCTGCAAAAATGCTAAAATTTGCGGCACCGACACTCGTAACGCATCACAATGCCCGTCACCACACCAAGCTTCAAAAATACGCCACACTCTTATATACGCTAGTGACGTAGATCTTCTACGAGCACCTAGTAAGGTGGACACCACCGCCTCCGAGTAACCCTTAGCTCTTAACCTTGCCCTTTCAAGAGCCAGGCCGTAAGCGAGAACTGAGCTACCTGTGGCATGAACAACGGTCCCTGTATCAGAAGGTCCTGCCTGACTGGCAGCCGCCAAGGCTCCGCTACTACCAACCTCCTGAGATCCGAATACCACAGCCTTCTCGGCCAGTCTGGAGCAATCAAAATTACTAACCCTCTGTGCCGTTCGATGCAGCGCGCTATTAACACCCAGGGTGGAAATACGTAGAGTAGCTGCCCCACCAGACAGACCTGTATGAGGGCATCCAGCCCTTCCGACATTCTCTCTCTCCGTCTGCTGAAAAACCGACTGACCTTCGCAGACTGGAACGTCGCCATGAGAGCCATTACCAGCGCTGCACCACCATGTCGTACACCTCCGGATGAAGCATCCACTCCCCAGGGTCTACCTTTACCCGACTCAAGAAATCGGCCGCCACACTGTCTACTCCTGCCACGTGCGCCACCAACAGTGCCTGAAGGTTTGTCTCGACCCACTGGAATAAGTGACCCACTTCTTCCTCCAAAGGAGCACTGCCGGTGCCCCCTTGCTTGCTGATGTAGGCCACTGCGGTTGCGTTGTCCGAAAACACGCTGATCGCCACTCCGCTCAGATATCGCTGAAAACTCAGGAGCGTCCTTAACACGGCACTTAGCTCCAATCTGTTGATCGACCACGACGTCTCCTGCTCTGTCCACTGACTCTGCACGAATCTGCCCTGAAAATGCACTCCCCAACCGAAAAGGCTGGCATCTGTAGTCAGTGGTACCCAATTCGGTGTTTCCAACGGCATCCCTCTTGCCAAGGACTCCGGGTGCAACCACCACTGCAAGGCCTCCCAAGTCTCCTCTGGACAGACCAGCCGCCGAGACAGCGGGTCGTTTTGGTGCAACCACCGTCTGAGTAATACTCTCTGTAACGGCCTCATATGCACCTTCGCCCAGGGCACCAACTCGATCGACGCCGCCATCGTTCCCAAGAGCTGTAAATAATGCCATGCCATGGGACGCGACCTGTCGAGAAACTTTGCACCAACTTCCTTAAGGCTACTGCTCGATGCGGAGGCAGAAACACCCTGCCTGCCGCTGTATCGAACCTTGCCCCCAGATACTCGAGATTCTGAGAGGGAACCAGACTGCTCTTGGTCATATTGACCACCCATCCTAACCTCTGAAGGCAGCTGACGACCTTGAAAGTCGCCTCCTAGCTTTTCCTCCGTGACTTTGCTCGAATCAACCAATCGTCAAGATACGGATGAACCAGAATCCCTTCCTTTCTCATCTCCGCTGCCACGACCACCATGACCTTGGTAAAAGTCCATGGCGCTGTTGCTAGACCAAACAGTAACGCCCAAAACTGGTAATGCCCCATCGGCACCGCGAACCTGAGGAACCGCTGATGTTCCGGGCGAATCGGAATGTGCAAATACGCCTCGGCCAAATCGAGCAATGTCAGAAACTCCCCCTTTCTGACTGCCATGATTACCGACTTCAGTGTCTCCATACGAAAATGAGAAACCCGGAGACACCGGTTCACTCTCTTTAAATCCAAAATTGGTCGATAAGATCCTTCCTTCTTTGGAACCACAAAATAAATGGAGTATCGACCTAAGCCGCATTGCTCGCGAGGCACCGGCACAACCGCTTTGAGCTCCAGCAATCTGTTTAACGTCTGCTGGACCGCATCGTGCTTGTGACGCGCCTTGCAAGGGGACTGAACAAACGAGTCGGTTACCGGTCTCCAAAATTCCAAAGCATAGCCCTCTCGAATCACCTCTAAGATCCACTGATCCGACGTAATTTCGACCCAGGCAGCGTAAAACTCCTGTAGACGACCTCAGACCACCACCTGGGCCTCCTTGACTTCATTGTGGCTTTTTGGCACCCGCAGAGGAGGCTGCAAACCCTCTGTTGGCCCCACGGAAACCTCGAAACCCCTGGTTTCTATAAGGAAAACGCCCTCTCTGACTCTGAGGAAACCTAGAAGTCCGAAAACGACGAAAATCTCTCTGCGTCCCCCTAGCCAGTGACTGAAACCTTCCCGGTTTCTGCTTGTCCTCCGGCAGCCTACCACTTTTGGACTCTCCCAAATCTTTGACAATCTTGTCCAAATCCTCTCCAAATAGTAGCTTTCCTTTAAATGGAAGCTTACTCAACCTGGCTTTAGAGGAAGCATCCGCTGCCCAATTGCGCAGCCACAGATATCTCCTCGCTGCTACCACCGAGGCCATACTGTTCGATAGCCCCCTAATAAGGTCATAATGAATATCCGCGAGGTATGCAGCTCCGGACTCCAACCGAGCTGCCTCACTCAGCAAGTCCTCTTCTCGATCTCCATGGACCCGCTGAGCCCAGCGCAAACAGGCTCTTGCCACCCAAGCCCCACAAATCGATGCTTGAATGGACAGAGCATTCACCTCAAACACCTACCTCAACAAGGCATCCAGCTTCCTGTCCTGAGTATCCTTGAGAGCCGCACTCCCTTCTACTGGAATGGTCATCTTCTTAGTAACCGCTGACACTGCCGCATCCACTCTCGGCGACTTAAAGATTTCCTTATCTTGCTCCACCAGCGGATACAAGCGAGACATTACCCTAGAGCCCTTAAGCGTTGCCTCCGGCATGTCCCACTCCCCTTGAATCATTTCTTTTATCACTCTATGCATAGGAAACGCTCTTTGCGTCTTTCTAAAGGCTTGCAGGAGCGGATCCTCCAACACTGCCTCCTCAACTGGGCCCGATACCGGTACATTCAGCGCCTTCAACGTTTCAGAAATGAGGGTGGTCAACTCCTTTCTTCGAAAGATCTGCACCACCCGGGCCTGATCCTCCTGCTCCGCAATCTCACCTTCTTCCAATTCCTCGTCCAAGTCCGGATCCTGCTCCCCTCCTCCGAACACTCCGACTGACCCTGCTTCTCCAACTCCCCTCTCGGTCTCTTCAGCAAGGGTGCTGACGCAGCCACCGACAGCGGAGTTCCTGACCTCTTCTGTCCCAGGCTCCCAGCCACGGGACTGAGCCCAGCTGCCGAGGAAGACACCTCTCTATGCGTATTGCTGAACGCCCTTTGGATCAGAGCCACAAAATCTAGGGAGAAAATTGAGGACAAATCTCCCGGGAAGGATGCCTGAGCCACCGGCCCATCTGGTCTGGAGGATGGACCCAGCTCGGGCTCATCCAGCTCCCCCCCCCCCCCCCGGAGACCGAGGACCCTCCAGAGACACCTCCTGGCCTTTTGCTGTATCCACAAGCTTATGGTCCGCCAGAGCCGCCTGGCTACAGCTCTTACATACCCCGGCCTCTGACACCACAGACCTCTTCACGCCACAGAGCAGGCATAACACCTTTCCTGGCATATTGTCTCCTTTGTCTGACTGAACTGCTGCCCTTCTTGGTCCCACCAGAAGAAAGGAACCCCACCAGCAGCACTTCCAAACGGACCCTGTTAACCCGGGCCGTTTTTTTTTGTTTTGTTTTTTTAAGTATCACTCAATTGAGCAGGACACTGAGGGAGCTGAATTTCACCAGCCCGACCGGAAAACGAAGCTTCAGCGTCAAGCTATAACTGCTCGTTTCCCCGCACCCGCTGCCGGCGTTTTCCCGCCGAAAAACCACGCGGCGCGGGCCTGCTCGCTGTCCTGCCGCTCTAAACTCACTCACTGAGAGAAAGAATCTGAGGCTTACCTGATTGCCAGATTCAAGTCTCAGCCCTGCACCCCTTCAACAAAGTGCACACCACGAACCGATTCTCACCCTTGGGCTAGGCTCCCCCAATGCAGAGAATTGTCAGGGAATGGCAGAACTGCAGCTTCTCTGTCTCTCTCTCCCTGCCCGATCCCCCAGGCACAAACAGGCAATCACTTCTGTGAGGCGCCGGGGGAGGGCTGCTTACATCGACCACCAGTCTGTCTCTGCAGACTCGTACCCGGGATCTTCCTTGCCTCCGGAGCCCTAACCCAGCACCCGAAAAAGGAAGCCAGAGAGGGAGGCCCTTCACAGGTAAATTTAAAGGCAAACGACCTTAAATTTGGACACCCCCCTCCAAAATGATTATACCATAAATCTCCCACTGAAAATAAGCACACAGAATAAAGAACTTTGTAAAAATATGCAAAAATTCCCCAAAGTCAACCTCACACTCTCTAAAAATCCTTAATTGCTCTTCTAGTGAGCTGGGACTCCGGCTCACATCCTCCTAGCTGCTTGGAGACTGATCTAAACTGGAGTGAGGAGGCGGTGCCTGAGTCCTTATACCAGTGTCAAAGAATGATGTTGATCAGTCTCCAAGCTGCTGGAAGAGGATCACAACCCAGAGTTTCTGGGACTAGACTGGAGGGACGATAAGGAAGTGGCTTTTCCGAAGGGATGAACTCCACTTTAACTGGGATGGAACCAGGCTGCTGGACATTAACCTTTAAAAAAGGAGACAGAGCAGCTTTTAAACTAGATAACAGTGGAAAGCTGACAGTCTCCCAAGAGTGCATGGTTTGGAAGGAAGGATGTATCCTTGAAGGATACCAGCAAAAGATTGAAGTTAGGGCATATCGACAGACAGCTTCCAATAAAGACCAACGTAAACCAAATGGCCTTAAGTACAGAACAGAAAGAGCTTAAATATTCCAAAATTACCACTGTCTACTGATAACCAGATTAATATGAATAAACTACAGTTTCTAAAATGCTTGTATGCAAATGCTAGAAGTCTAAAAAATAAGATGGGAGAGTTAGAATATATAGCACTAAATGGGAGGTTAGATGTGATTGATATCTCAGAGATCTGGTGGAAGAAGGACAACCAGTGGGACAGTGAAAACTGGGTACAAATTATATCGCTATGATAGAGTAGGTTAAATTGGTGGAGCGCTTGCACTCTATGTTAGAGAGGGCATTGAATCACACAGAATTAAAGTTTTGCAGGAAACAAATTTGCTGTAGAATCTCTATGGATTGAAATTCCATGTAAAATGGGAAAAGGTGATGGCAGTGGGGGTGTACTACCAACCGCCCAGCCAGAATGAACAAATGGATGATGAAATGCTCAAAGAAATCAGGGAAGTTAACAAAAGTTACAACACAGTACTAATGGGTCAGTGTTAGCGCAGGACATGCTAGGGAGATAAAGTTTCTGGATGAAATAAGTGACTGCTCCTTGGAGCAGCTGGTTCATGAACCGATAAGAGGGGAAGTAATTTTGGACCAAGTCCTTAGTGAAACATAAGATCTGATGCAAGAGATAAGGATGTTGGGGTCACTTGGCAATATAAATGAAGGCAGGACAGTAAGGAAATCCACAGTACTACCTTTTAACTTTCAAAAGGAAGACTATGACAAAATGAGGAAAATAGTTAAGAAAAAGAAAAACCCTAAAAAGCGCAGCTGCAAAGGTTAAAGATTTACAACAAGAATGGATGTTTAAAAATGCTAATTGGGAAGCCCAGACTAGATATATTCCATGCTTTGTGAAAAGTGGAAGTAGTACAAAAAACTGCCAGCATGGTTTAAAGGTGAGGTCAGAGGCTGTTGTAGCCCAAAAAAAGCATATTTCAGGAAATGGAAAAAGGAGCAAAATGATGAAAACTGGAAACATAAGTAGTGGAAAGGTAGATGCAAGGCATCAATAAAGCAGGCAGAGGGGGAATTTGAAAAAAAGTTTGCCATGGAAGTAAAAATGCATAATAAAAAAAACTTTTTCGAGTACATTCATAGCAAAAACCCTGTGAAAGAGTCAGTTGGACCATTAGACAATAGAGAGGTAAAAGGGGCACTAAGAGGGGGATAAAGCCATAGCAAAAGAGACAAAGAATTCTTTGCTTCAGTCTTTACTGAAGAGGTAAGGAAGTTACCCATAACCGAAATGGTATTTAAAAGGTGACGCATCAGAAGAATTGAAAGAAAAGGATGTTTTACAACTAATTTGATAAACTGAAGAAGAGTAGCAAATCAACTGGACCAGATGGTATACATCAGAGGGTGTTGAAAGAACTAAAATACGAGATTACAGACCTACTATTAGCAATCTGTGAACTATCATTAAAATCATGTAAAATACCTGAAGATTAGCTAAAGGCCAATGTAATGCCAATTTTTAAAAATGATTCCAGGGGTGATCTGGGAAACTACAGACCAGTGAGCCTGACATCAGTACTGGGGCAAAATGGTAAACACCATTATAAAGAATAAAATTATTTTACCTGTAGATAGTCATGGTTAAACAGGAGAAAGTCAAATAAAAATTATACTTACCTGGTAATTGTTGTTCCTTGAGGAACTCCAGTTCAGTCCTCCACCTCTGGGTAGTGTACCTCCTCCTGCAGCTTGGAGACTGGGCATGTCAAAATTGTGACATCACTAGATGTATCCTGCTGGCCTTTCCCATCAGCCCCAGTGAACTATTGACAAAGCAGACTCAAAGGAGCAACAAATAAGTAGCTATAACATTAAACTCTACTGTAACTGTCAACTAAACTGAAACCTAACTTATGAGCAAACCCCCTTCCAATAAGAAGGGACTTCATCTTGCGACTCCCCTATTTTCCCCCCTGAGCCGAGTAAGAGAGGAGGGAGGTAAAGGCAGGCAGAAATAAGTACTCACCGTGACCCTGAAAGTCTCAGGTCTTTTTTCACTTAACTGCTGGCACTTTTTCCTCCCCCAATGTGATATGCCCTGTCTGAAAAAACTATCCCCGGGTGGGAATGAGGACTGAACTGGAGTTCCTCAAGGAACAACAATTACCAGGTAAGTGTAATTTCTATTTCCTTATCGTTCCTCCAGTTCAGTCCTCCACCTCTGGGATGTAACAGAGCAGTAATCATTGGGAGGGACCTTTCCATCCGGATCGCAGCAGCGCCTCTCCAAAACAGGCATTGTTTACTGCAAACACACCCAGGCAGTAGTGCTTACTGAAAGTGTGAAGAGAAGACCAAATGGCCGCTCTGCAAATTTCCACTGGCGGGACCAAACTGTACTCCGCCCAGGACGTCGCTTGCGCTTTAGTAGAGTGAGCCCGTAAGCCCACCGGCACCTGACGACCCTGCAATATATACGCCGACGAAATTGCTTCTCGGATCCATCTGGAAATGGAAGCTTTAGCTCCCGCTTCACCTTTACAGGGACCTCCGAATAGCACAAAGAGGTGATCCGACTTGCGAAAGGTCTCTGAAACTTAAGTATTGCCGCAACACCCTCTTAACGTCCAAACGTTGTAGACTACTGTCTGATGCGTTCTCCTCTGCCGAACCTAATACTGGTAAAGAGAGCAATTGATTCAAGTGGAACGGAGACACCACCTTTGGTAAAAATGAAGGAACTGGCCGTAACACCACCTTTTCCCGAGAAAAGGACAAAACGGGCTCCTGGCAAGACAAAGTCTGTAGCTCCGAAACTCGCCGAGCCGATGGCCACTAAAACCACTGTTTTCAAAGTTAAGTCCTTAACGGACACCTGGTGTAATGGTTCAAAAGGTTCTTTAGCTAACACTCCTAGAACCAGGTTAAGATCCCATGGTGGTACCAATATTCTGCGAGAGGGACGAAGCCTAGAGACCGCTCTGAGAAAACATACCACATCATCATGAGAGCCCAGGGCCACTCCCTGGACCTTCCCTCTATAGCAAGACAGAGCTGCCAGATGAACTCTAGTCCCTTATCAAACCCGTCCTGTAAGAAGTTTAAACACCATAGGGACTGATACCGAGGAAGCCCAGACTTGCTGCCAAGAACACCAATCCTCAAAAATATGCCAAATTCGTACATATGCGAGGGAAAGACCTCTTTCTGGCCCGAAGTAGGGTCGCAATGACCGGTCCCGAATAGCCTTTTTCCTTAACCTTGCCCTTTCAATGTCCAAACCGTAAGCGAGAACCGATCCACCTGAAGCATCCGAAGCGGACCCTGGAGTAACAGAATCTCCGATATCGGCAATCTCCAAGGATTCCTGTCGAGCAGTCGAACCAGTTCAGCATACCACGGACATCTTGGCCAATCCGGAGCCACCAACAGCACTCTTCCGCAATGAGCCTCGATGTGCTGAACCACTCGCCCTATGAGTGCCCATGGGGGAAAGACATATAGAAGACCGGACGACGGCCATCATTGTATCAGAGCGTCAATCCCTTCGGACAACCTCTCGCGCCGTCTGCTGTAGAAGCGAGTCGCCTTTGCTGATTGAAAAGTCGCCATGAGATTCATAATCGGCAGCCCCCATTTGTGGACTATTTGAGCAAACACTTCCGGATGGGGCTCCCATTCCCCGGCATCCACCCGGACGCTGCTGAGAAAAATCTGCCATCACGTTGTCCTTCCCTGCAACGTGTGCCGCCGAAATCGCTCGTAGCCGAGGTTCCACCCACGCGAACAAATCCTCTGCCTCTTGTTCCATGGCCACGCTTCCCGTTCCACCCTGCCGATTGATGTAGGCCACCGTTGCGGAATTGTCTGACAGTACTCGCACCGCCTGGTCCTTTAATGTGGCTTGGAATGCCTGTAGTGCTAGAAACACTGCCCACAGCTCGAGATGATTTATCGACCATTGGCTCTCCTGGTCGCTCCAAGTACCTTGCGTGAAACAGTCCCTGCAATGCGCTCCCCATCCCGCGCGACTCATGTCTATCAACAAGGGAAGCCACTGTGGCTGTTCCAGCGGCAAGCCCGCCGCCAAATTTCCTGGACAAAGCCACCACTGAAGGGACCCTCCTGGCCCGAAGCGGAGAGGGAAGGCGTTTGCTCAGAGAATCATTCTGATGTGACCATCGGCGAAGCAGAGCCCTCTGCAACGACCGCATGTGAATTCTGGACCACGGTACCACCTCCAAGGTTGCCGCCATTGTCCAACACTCGAAGATAATTCCACGCAGATTGTGCCAGCGTTGACAAGAACATACGTACCAGCTGTCGGAGAGCTTGAGCCCGCCGATCCGGCAGGAACACAGCTCCTCTCCATGTGTTGAAGTGTACCCCCAGGTATTCTAGCACCTGGGATGGCACCAACCGACTCTTGACTGGATTGATCACCCAACCGAGATCTTGCAGGAACTGCACCACTCTGTCTGTAGCCTGCACGCTCTCGACCTTGGACTTTGCCCGAATCAACCAATCGTCGAGATACGGGTGTACTAAAATGCCTTCCTTTCGCAACACCGCCACCACCACCACCACCATGACCTTGGTGAACGTGCGCAGAGCCGTCGCCAGACCGAAGGGCAACGCTTGGAACTGGTAATGTCCCCAAGGGAGAGCGAACCTCAGGAACTTTTGATGAGCTGCCCCGATTGGTATGTGTAAATATGCTTCGGTGAGATCGAGGGAGGTCAAGAACTCTCCTTGGCAAACCGCCATTATGACCGATCGCAGAGTTTCCATCCGGAAATGAGGGACTCAAAGGCAGCAGTTCACCCCTTTTAGATCTAGGGTAGGCCGGAGCAAGCTGTCTTTCTTTGGCACCACAAAATAAATGGAGTAACTACCTACACCGTAGTCTGCCACGGAACCGGCACTACCGCTCCCAGCTGTAGAAGCCGATCCAGAGTTTGTCGGACAGCTATCGTTTTCAGCCGGTCTTTGCAGGGAGAATGCACAAAGGAGTCCAGGACCGGACGGGCCAATTCTAGAGCATAACCCTCGCGAATTCTCTCTAACACCCATTGGTCGGACGTTATTTGGACCCAGGTAGGAAAAAACCCTTGCAGGCGCCCTCCAATCGGTTGACTTCCTACCCAGGCCCGCCTCGCTTCATTGCGGTTTTCGACTACATGCTGCAGAGGAAGCTGTGAAACTTCTGCCTGCTCCCCGAACCTCCTGGGTTCTAGAAGCAAATCTTCCTCTTTGGGGACCTCCTAAACTGGAAGTACAGAATCTCCTGAAATCCCTAAACTGGCCCTGAGAAGCCGGCGTGGATTTCCCCTGCTTGGGCTTGTCCTCCTGGAGTCTTCCCCCTTTGGACTCCCTTAAGTCCTTAACCAGCCTGTCCAGGTCTTCCCCAAACAATAACTTGCCTTTGAAGGGAAGCTTACTAAGGCGCGACTTGGAGGAACCGTCTGCCGCCCAATTCCTTAACCACATATAGCGCCGCGCGGCTACCAGAGACGACATACTATTCACCAAAGCTCTGATCAAATCGTAGTGCACATCCGCTAAATATGCTGAACCAGATTCCAGGCGTGTTACTTCCATCTGCTCAAGCTGGGATGATTGTTGCAAACGCTAAGCCCACCTAAGACACACTCTCGCCACCCAAACCCGGCAAATAGAAGCCTGCAGTGACAGTGTATTCGACTCAAAGGCCTGCTTCAACAATCCATCCACTTTCCTATCTTGTGCATCCTTCAAAGCCACGCTGCCTTCAACCAGAACAGTCGTTTTCTTTGTGACTACCGAAACCGCCGCATCGATTCGGGGGGGGGGGGGGGAAATGGAACCTTTCCTTGTCCGCTAAGGGGTAGAGCCTATTCATGGTTCTGATACCCCTCAGCCCCGCTTCCAGCAGATCCCATGCGTCTTTTATTATCCGATCAATTACTCGGTGAACTGGGAACACCACCTGAGATTCCCTCACCGCTTGGATGAGAGGGTCTTCCAACCGCTCTTCTTCTGCTGGCTGCACTGCCGCTAGATTGAGTGTCTGAAGGGATTCTGTAATGAGCGCCGCCAGCTCATCTTTCCGGAAAACCCGAATGATCCTTCAGCTCCGGAATTTCCCCCTCTTCTCCATCCTAGATTCAAGATCCACCTCCGCGCCTTCCATCTTAGGCCACTCTGTCTCTGATGGCAGCTGATCTAGCAGCTGTGTCCTCTTAAGAGGCCTGGCACCATTGTTACCGACTTCTTTGGTCCCGGCCTGCTTCACCGGAGCTGCCAGGGGCATTGGATCAGGTATTTTCCCCTGCTGATGCAAGCAGTAAGATTGATGCATTATTAACAAGAAATCTGGGGAGAAATCATCCAGAGGAGTCCCCGCAACGGCCAAAGGAGGCACAGTAGACGGCACCGTGACCCCCTCCGGTAAGGGAAGAGACCGAACCTCAAGCGGGGGCTCCCCTTCAGTTCCAGCAGCAGAGCTGTGTGAATCTTGTGCCAGTTTATCATCTATATGCTGCTCCATAACGGTGGAAGTTGCTGTGCATCTGCGAGTGCCACAAACCAGGCACTGAGGGCGCGAAGGCATGAGCTCTCCCCACTAACACACTTTGCTGTATACCAAAAGGAATTATTTATTTACTTTAACCATAGAAGGGGGAACACACTCCCAGTTAACCTATAAATCTTCACAAACTCGCCAAAACTAACAAAAAGAAAGTACTCTAATGCACCCGCGCGTTCACCCTGCAGCTGTGCCTGTCCCCTCGTCGTGATCATCCTGCTGAGGCCCGCCACACGGCTCACACGTATGCGAAAATGGCCGCCAGGCTAGATTCTGCCTTGGCACCAAAAACCACGATGTAGGGAAACAGTGGCGCTAGCTCTGGCAGCGCGGCTATGGGGCCGACTCCTGCTCTGCGCTACAAGGGAAAGACATGCTCATGTGAAGATCTCCCTTACCAGCACGATGCAGTTCCAGCACCGTGGCAATGCTCAGCGCAAATGCAAGCTGGTTTCCTAGTCTGAGTTCTCTGTGTCAACATCACCCTTCTGCCTGGAGCTGGAGAACCGTCGGCTTCACAATCAGCAGAGCTCTCCCCTGTACAGAGAAAGAGAGCTGTCAAGGGAGACTGTGCCGGTAAGGAAGGGAGAAGAAAGAACAGGCAGAGAACCAGCTCGGGACCTGCAATGTCTCCCTCCCATCTTTTTTTTTAATTTTTTTTAAAGCAACAGCTACCCTGATATAAACCAAATTAATGAAGGAATAGGGACCAAATTAAAATCTGATCTAATCTAACTGCTCCTTATCTGTTCCTCAAGTGAGCCCAGACCTAAGCTCACTATGTCCTCCTGCTGCATGGAGACTGGACACACTGGGGCTGATGGGAGAGGCCAGCAGGATACATCCAGTGATGTCACGATTTTTACATGCCCAGTCTCCAAGCTGCAGGAGGAGGTACACTACCCAGAGGTGGAGGACTGAACTGGAGGAACGATAAGGAACAAGGCTTTAGCCAAGGAAATTCTTGTCTTACTAATCTGTTATATTTTTCTGAAGGCTGAATAAACAGGTAGACAAAGGTGAGCCGGTCGATATAGTGCATCTGGATTTTCAAAAAGCCTTTGACAAGCTCCCTCATGAGAGACTCTTGGCCAAATTAAAAAGTCATGGGATAGGAGGCAGTGTTCTATTGTGGAGCAGCAACTGGTTAAAAAATAAAAAGTAGAAATTAGGGCTAAATGGGCCATTTTCCCAATGGAGAAAAGTGAATAATCAAGCTCCCCAGGGATCTGTGCTGGACTCACTGCTTTTTAACATATTACCATTTCCATGTCATTTATGAATAACGAGTGAGGTAATCAAATTTACAGATGACACAAAATTATTAAAAGTTGTTAGAACCCAAGAAGATTGTGAAAAATTACAAGAGGACATTGATAAATTGGAAGACTGGACATTCAAATGACAAGGTCTTCTTGCAATTTTTCACAAAGACTCTTACAGGGGGCAATGGGCTGGGTAGTGGGACCAGAGAGGCAAAGGGATAAGAGAAGCAGACCCCTGTGATTCTGCAACCAGACTTGGATCTAATGGTCTTTGACTACTCCCACCATGAGGAGCCGAACTAGAAGAATCCTGTGTGTGCCGGTGCCCCTAGACACCAGGCCCTAAAGACTCCAATAGTGACAGGACAATATATGTGGGACTAGTACAATATATGTGGGACTGAGTTGCCACCTCTGAAATACATGCAGTGGATACAGTTGATTTTTTGGTCGTTTTTGTTTTATTTTATTTTTTATTTTTTGCTTCATGGCATGCTCAGGCCCCACTGCTTTTCCTCTCCAGGGTAGTCAGACCTTGGCATACAGACTGGAGTTTCATGCTTATGCTCAGGACAACTGGCCTCAATCATATGTACCTAATTTTACTTTAGTTCTCTTCACTTTTCTATAATTAACCCTCTTTTTATTATTTTTATTTATGCCTTTTTCTCACACAGGATCCCCTCTCCTTGTTTCACTATTGTTAACTTAAATTCCATTTGTATTTATGCAGAGATGTTACTAATGTCACTATATATTTTGTTATAAACTGGGTTGGCTCTAATTCACTCCTGTTCAGGGGAAATGGGATAAAGTGGCCTTATTTACAATTACTGGAGGGGAGACGCCAATGAGGCAGTGGAACCAGGAAAGTCTATGCCAAGAGAAAGATTTCAGTAAGAACTTAATTTTGGAAGTTTACCCGACAACAAGGCTGATCTGTTGCTATTCTGTCTTTAAACCCTTTAACTTCAAATAACGCTTATAGCCATCGGTAGTTTCTCAACATCATCTCTATATAAATCCCCTGGGGATAGCGTGGGAGATAATAGGGAGGCAGACAAGTATGCAATAAACTGTGGACGAGACTCCCGGATGATGGAGTGGACCGGTGGGGAAGATGGAGAGGGGGGGGGGGAGCGTGCGACTGGTAAGTCAAAATAGGGAATGTGGGTGAGTATGTATTTAACAAAGGCAGGGCCATCATGCATCACTATATGATCCTTTGGCGGGCTCCAATAAGGAGGGGCAGAGTGAGGAAGATAAAGGGAGGGAGGAGGCGACAGATAAAAACGCAGACTGAGATATGGGGGTGGGGCAGAGAAGGAAGGGAAGGGAAGGAATTTTGGGTAGGGAGCAATATATGGGTAGGTTTTTGAAGACAGTGGAGGAATTTGAGGTGTCTCCCTCTGGAGCTCGCAGAAAACGGAATACCCCGAGATGGGAAAGAATCAAAGGTGGCGGTGTGGACATATGAAGAGCCTGCACAAACAGGAGGAAGCCCTGAGCTGGGGGCTGACCCTCTGGTGGGATTGTGAATACCAAAACAGAGACACCCAAAGGCCATAGGCCATCAGACAATGAATAGCAGTTTTCATTTTGTCTCTTGGAATGTATGTGGTCTAGGCAGCCCTATAAAGCATCACAAAGTACTAAGGGCTCTGTGATGTACAGGTGGATTTCACCTTCTTGCAAAAAACCCATCAAACGGAAATCGAGCACTCTAAGCTCAAGGAGGTATATGGAGCGTCATCGGGAGGGAAGAAAGCAGGGGTAGTTATTCTGATACATAAAAAAGTGGGTTTTGTGATGACAAAAAGCATTGTAGAACCGGATGGGAGATATATCCTTGTCCTGAGGGAAATACATGGCCAGCATGTAGACTTGGTAAATATATATGCACCTAATATATACAATGCTCAGTTCTATGTCAAGGTAAACCAATGTTTAGATGAAGTGTGTGATGCAGCAGACCAGCAGGGTAGGAAAAGAAATGTTTTAAAGGTAGAAAAAAAGGCGCACAAACTGCAATATTCACAGGAGCCTGGTAGGGGGAGCAGGAGAGAGCTCTGGATGACTAAGGAGCCACACCCTGGAGGGTGTAACCTGGAACCAGCCAGCCTCCAATCAAGAAGAACAGGAACTCCTCTTAAAGGAAGTCAGAAGGACAGAGAGAGGAAGGAGTATGGGAGAAGCAGCTGGGACAGCCAGAATCCAAGGTACCAAAAGAACCAAGAAGGCAGAGAATACAGGAGGAGCACTTGGAGTGGTGAGAGCTGTGAAGGACCTGACTGGAAAGGCAGCAGAAACCTGGTTACGCTTCCAGAAGCTGCAGAGACCGGAGAATCTACAGGTGCTACAAACATTGCTCAACTCAACAAAAGAGGTACAGAGAAATTACATTGTGATTGCTGTGGTCATAACCCAGATCAAAGGGTGAAGGCCAGGCAGAATCTACATAGCAGTAGGCCTCAAGCCTCAGCTCCATGGAATAGGCTGGAGTTACAAAGTAACAGACAGCCCACAGTAGACAGCCTTTGGATAAAGCAAGAGTCAGAAGCTCCTGGTAAAAGCTCCTCTGTTCAGAAAAGAAGGTTTGGAAAGATTTTAGAGAATGGGAAACTTTTAAATAAGCCTACTTATCAAGAGGTATGTGAAAACTCCCAGAGAAGAGAGAGTCAGTCACACTATATGCATGCTCCTGACCGACGGCCCCTGCTAGACTCCCAGCATTGGAAACTCATTCAGCAGTTGACTGAGAAACCTAGCTGTACCTCACCGATAGCTGTTAACCCTAACACAGACAGTTCAGCTGAGGAAGCAATGCAAGTGGAAGAAGGAGAAGTCTTCCCCATTGAAGAAATGGATTGTAGCTTTTGCACCCGAGGCAGCTTAGAATGCTTGAGTGACCAGTAAGCATTGAAAGCCGGGGCAAATTTGAATACTTATTTTTGTTATAACTTTGCTGTGAAATGAACAGTTTTTCTGTTGAACCAGAGTTGAGTTTCTAACCTGAAGTAAAGGACATTTCTGTTTATGTTTGAACCTGATCCGTTGGAACCTTTTGTGCATACCAGGGAAATAAAGCCTTTAAATTCCCTCCACTCGTTGACCTATTTGTTCTTGGGGTACCTTTGGTATTGTAAGGACGCTACCGGGGCTCGCCAACCTCGGGCCCTAATAAGAAAGACTTACCAAGCCCCACCTTTATTGTATTCATGCCCAACCTGCCCTACCTACTACTAACCACTAGGGCGGCGTTGTGACAAGTGGGAGGGTCCCACTTATCAGGGGAGACTACTTGTGTCATGGAAGAATATATAGACCAATCTGGACAATGCAACTGAGTGAGAGACGAAAGAACACAATGAGTGTGAGAGATTTGTGATGGCTATGATCTAGTGAACTATCGGAGGGCCCTTCACCCCCTGGATAGAGACTATGGACACAGGCTCCAGGATAGACTACTTTTTAGGCTCTTCTACATTTTTTGATTGGGTGACGCGTGCAGAGATGGGCCCCATATTGGTCTGATGTAAAATGGGGAACTCGATCCAAAAGTGATCTATGGCGATACTCCCTGGGTCTAAACTCAGACAAGAGATTTGGAAATTTTCTTAAAGCACAATGGGAAGACAAAAATAATGAAGCCCACAGGGACAATCCAATGCTCTTTTGAGAGGCTGCCAAGACGGTTCTGAGAGGCCAAGGCAACACCAACGTTTGCTTCAGCTGGAGAGAGCGCCTTGTTCAGCTCGCAGACTATTTCTAGCATGCCCTAACCAACAAACTAAAGAGATGTTACATCTGCAGAGGGAGGCAGCCATCCTTCTACAGGAAAGGGTCACTCAATCTCAACTATACTATCAGTGCAAACTTTATAAATTTGGGAATAAAACAGGGAAATTGTTATTAGGATTACTTAAGGCGACAGAGAACATCATGTGGGAGCCCTTCGTGATGCAGGAGGACAAATCAAAAATGCACAACAGCAAATAGAAGACATATTTCAAACTTATTACACCTCCTTATATAAAGCGGAACCTGAAGCCAGGGAAGCAGAGCAAGCTTTGAGCTGAATCCAACTACCGTATCTAATAGTAGACCAGAAGGATGATTTCAATGCCCCCGATTACACCCTTGAAGGTTGTAAAAGCAATCAAAATGCTGCACCAGTGTTGTGCTCCAGGATCGGATGCGTTTATAGGAGAGTTTTATAAGCAGATAGCACCCTAAAAGGCGAACTCGCTAACAGCCTACTTCACTGCCCTAGTGAGGAGACAAACCTTCCCATACGAGACTAAAAGAGCAGTCATTACGGTCCTTTCCAAGCCAGTCAGAGATCTCTTGATGCCTGGGCCCTATATCTCTTTTAAATGCAGACATCAAGCTACTTGCTAAAATTATGGCTAAGCGACTAGCCCCGCTTATACCTCATCTTGTATATGAGGACCAAATTGGATTTCTACAGGGCAGGTATGTAGTAAAAAGCATTCGAAAGATCCTCTCCTCCCTCTATATGATGGAAGTAGCAGAAACCTCTGCATTATTGATCAGCTTTGATGCTGAAAAAGCATTTGATTGGGTAGTATGGCCTTATATGTTTAGGGTGCTGGAATATATGGGACTGGATGTATTCTTTAGTGAGGTAATATGGTTATTTGTTTTTATATACCGCTTTGTCTTGGTAATCAGAGCGGTTTACAGAGAACATTTTAATTACTGCACAAAGCAGTTTATAAGGAACAAGGAAAGTTACAGAGAACAAAAACAATAGAATGCAAAAACTACTTACATGAAGAAAATCAGTAGTGGTTAAGGGTGATTTACATGATAGAGTATCACAATGGTTAGGAAATAGAGAATGTCATTGGGATGTCAGCCACTGGTATTATGATATTTATAGGGGGTTGATCACATTGATAGTAGTGCATAAAGAAGAATGTTTTCAGACGTTTTCTAAATTGAGTGAGGTCTATATAAGAACATAATAAATGCCATACTGTGTCAGACCAAAGTCCATCAAGCCCAGTATCCTGTTTCCAACAGTGGCCAATCTAGGTCATAAGTACCTAGCAGTTTCCCCAAAAGACACAGGTTCCACAATGCTTGTACTGGGTCAAGCAGTGATATCCTGGGTCCCTTTTCATAATGGTTTATGGACCTTTCCTCCAGGGACTTCTCCAAACATTTTTTAAACCCAGCTACACTAACACCTTTTACTACATCCTCCGGTAACAAATTCCAGAGTTTGATTACACATTGAGTGAAAAAAGATTTTCTATTAGTCTTAAATAGTTTACCCTGTAGCTTCACTGCATGTCCCCTAGTCTTTCTATATTCTGATTACATAAACAATAGATCTACATTTACCCATTCCACTCCATTCATTCATTTATAGACCTCTATCATATCTCCCCGCAGCAGTCTCTTTTCCAGGTTGAAGAGCTCTAACCTTTTTAGCCTCTCTTTATAGGGGTATCCTTCCATCCCCTTTACCATTTTGGTGGCTCTTCTCTGTACCTTTTTAATAACGCTATATCCTTTTTAAGATACGGTGACCAGAACTGCATACAATATCCAAGGTGCGGTCGCACCATGGAATGATACAGAGGCATTATAATATCCTTTATTTTATTTTCCATTCCTTTTCTTATGATACCTAGCATTCTATTTGCTCTCTTGGCTGCCGCTGCACACTGGGTGGAGGGTTTTAACATGTTATCCACAATGACGCCTAAATCTTTTTCCTGGGAGGTGGTTCCTAACGTGGAACCCTGCATCGTGTACCTATGCACCTAGGAAAGAACAACCTAAACTATGGTTACATGATGCAGGGCATATGGCCCTGGAGAAACTTCCTCTGTGCGAGAGGGTTTTACATCACCTGGGAAGACAGGTCCTAGCTACAGGATCACTTCCTGCCACACCAGGATGATGCTCTCCTGTCATGTGAACTCTCTCCTCCATGGCAACAGGGATGCTGCCAGACTGGAGGTGGGACTTCAGGACTATATCCCTGTAGGTCTCCTCTATGTACCTCTCTTTCTTCCTTATGTCCTCCAAGTCTACTACTCTAGCCTCCAGAGATTGGACTCGTTCCCTGAGAGCAGAGAGCTCCTTGCACGTAGTGCACATGTAAGACCCCTCACCAACTGGGAAAAAAATCATACATGTGACACTCAATGAAAAAGACTAGAAAACCCGAATCTCGCTGCTGGACTGCGTCTTAGTTTTAAGGTTCTGTTTAGATATTTAAGTTCTTTACTTACTAAGCCTTGCTGGGTATACTTATACTAATAAAATTATACCTAATACGTTTAATACTAGAAGCCCCAAAGTGCGTCAATTGATGCAAATTGTCGTGAGCCCTCTCTGTGCACCTGTAGGTAGAACACAGTACTGCACTGGGCCTCAGTATAACTGGCCTTCTGGTAGATGTAGTTGTGCTGCCAGTTATAAATCAGTCGTGGAAAAACCGATGGTAAGGTTAAATAGGGCTTTATTTCCCTTTCCCAATAGGATATCTCAATATGTACAAAAATAAAGAAATATAACCCTTCTTGGGCATAACAGAAAAGAAAACTAACAAAAATAGCTTTCTTTCAGCTTCTTAACAAAACAAATGTATTCCAAACACAGACCTGTAGCAACCAGGAATAAGGCCTTCCCTTCACCCTGTCAGGCTTCTTATTCCTCTCTATCTCAGTGAGACTATGTTGTCAGCCAGAGAAATGCTACAGTCCATTTGTTCAACGTTATCTTCTATTACAGATGGTTCATATTGCATAAGTTCCTCAGCAGGAATTAACACCTCTTTACCTTCCTCGTGTGGGAGCTTGGCAAACAGTCCGTCTTGGCTGTGACGTACTTTTCTTTCACTGAGGGAAAACTGCTTGCTGTTACCACATTCACTGAGGTTTTGCTGGTAAGAGCCTCCCCTCTGCTGATACCTGTTAGGCAAGCTAAAGTATTCCCTTGCCCACCTATTATAAGGAATTGCTTCAGCTCTAGGCTCTGCTCTGCTTGGGACCCTGGAAACAGCTGGAGCTCTTAACGGCAGCCCTTCTGAGATTCTGTGTCTCACGTATCTCTCAGAGTGGTTTACTTCTGCAGGTAAAAAGCCTTTATCTTTCTCTTGTTTATGATAAGGGTAATGAAGCTTCTCTGCTTCCCTTAAGCTGGCTTTGTATGGCTTCTGGACTTCAACAAACTGTCCCCTATAGCCAAGCCCTGTGCTTCCCCTTTTTGGACAGGAGTAAAACTTCCCGGCTTGTACCTTTTTCCTTCTGGCTCTGTTCCAACCTGGGCTGTTATATTCACTCTCACTTTCTGTGTCAAGCTGTCTGTTTCTCTCACTCAAGCATTCATTGGACTCACTCAGACCTCCGTTCAGGCTTCCAAAGTGGTAGTCAGACACGCTCTCTTCACAGCTTCTCTTGTCCTCTCCATATATCCAGTTCCTTCTGTTTCTGCTTTCATTCAGAGACCTAGGCTGTCTCCCATTCTCCTTCCGGTTCCAGTTCCTATTCTGGATCTTATCCTGAGTCTTATCCTGGCTCTGCCTAACTGCTTGTGTTTCCTAGCTGCACCACCCCCCAGCTGATTAGTATCAGGTGAGAATCTCCTGGTTTCTCTACTGGCTGGGTGTGTCTCCCTAGCTCGTGACCTCACTTGCTTACGTTGCCCATGGCAACTTTCTATCATGTGCTCTCCCCAAACGTTAGTATCTTCTTGAACTGCTATTTCATCTGTCTCCATAGGGGTCACTAGTGAGTCTGCTCTGTGACAAAATGCATCTTCGAAGTTGTATACCAGCGCCACTGCTACAACCATATCAGTCATGTTCCATGACTTTGTTAGCAAGGTCAAGATGTTCAAATATGTGCATCGAAAATTAATGACAGATGCACCAACTAGCGGGAAAATGAATTTATACCTAGAAGCCTCAAAGTACGTCAACTGACGCACTCAATTGTCTTGGATGCGTCAATTGACGTACTTTGGGGCTTCTAGGTATAAATTCATGTTCCCACTAGGTGCCGCATCTCAATCACTGTTTACAGTTGTACTCTGACATTACAAACAATAAACACACAATGACGTCATGTAATGATGTCACATACTGCACATATTTATTAAATAAATAACTTCACATTAATTCACATCTGCATTTCATGCTAAAGGCAGTCGTCGTGATAATGCGTCAATTGACGCATTTAGGGGTTTCTAGGTAAAATTCCTTTTGGGGCTTCTAGTGTTAATGTACCTTGTTCACCTGAAGCTTAATTAATCTCAGGTCCTTAATGTATGACTGACGAATTCCCTTAGAGTACGAGGTAGATTATTCCATATGGCAGGTACATAGAGAGAGAATGCTCTATTGGTTGCTGATTGATTTACTTTTCTTACATGTTTTGGAGTGGATAAGGTGGGAGTTTTTTTGTTTGAAAAATTTTCTTAAATAAAAAAATTTAAAAAAAACCCAATTATACAGTAAAACATTACAGTACAAAGAAATACGGCACATTAAAGGCAAAGATAAGAAAAACAAAGGAAATTATTTAACCGTAGCAGACCACTTATCGGGGAGTTCCTTTAACATAGACAAAAAAATACAAAATAACCAGAGCCAGGGACATAAACTTATAAACCCTGGCCTACCAAGTTTCCCCAAAACCCCCCCACCAAAACGAAAATCCGTCATAAAAAAAGAAGATAGAAACATCAAAGCGTCTTTTCCCTAGAAAGGATCCACTTCTCCAAGTCAGATGATGCAGAAAACACATATTTATCATAGCCTAAAGAAACACAGCATTTGCAAGGATATCTTAAAAAAAAAAACGTTGCTCCTCTTTCCATACCCTCCGTTGCTGGGATCAGCACTTTCAGCCCCGTGACGTGGATCTATCCCCTTTAGCCCCTATAGTTGATAATGCTTCTTTCCCGCCGGGTTTGAGTGATGTAGTTTTTCGGCAATGGGGGCACCTTGGCCTCAGCCGGGTCGGCCAATTTTTTGCAGATGGCTGGCTACAACCTTTTCGTGTAATGCAGGATGAATTTGATCTTCCGGCTGGGCATATCTATCGTTATATGCAAGTGACACACTGGGTCAATTCTAGGTCCGTTCGGCCCCAGGTTGCTTGGGACTTGACGGAATTGGAGCGCTACTGTGAGGGGTGCACTACTACAAGGGGTCTTGTGGCGACTTTATATGCCCATCTGCAGGGGGCCCAGGAGTGCCCCACCCGCCATAAGGTGCTTTGGAACTCTGACTTGAGTCTTTCTTATACTGATCAGCAGTGGGAGACTGTGGAAGCGCGCCTGTGGAAGAGCTCAATAGCGACTAATGCCCGAGAAACGAATTACAAATTGCTGTACCGTTGGTACATGACTCCGGCGCGGATTGCTCGTATGTATCCCGGGGCTGGGGACTTATGCTGGCGCAACTGTGGGCAACGGGGTACCCTGGGACATATTTGGTGGGCGTGCCCCCGCATTCGTTCTTTCTGGAGAGGTCTACAATTTCGGATGCAGATGCTTCTAGGACTGAGTATCCCTTGGGATCCGGGGATTTTTCTTTTTGGGGCATCCGTGCCAGGGGCTCGGGCCTTGCAACTTGCCTTACTCCGGCACGGCTTGAATGCGGCCCGACTATCCCTGGCGGCGGCCTGGAAGCAAGCTTTGGCCCCCCCATTCCAGGTCTGGCTGGAACGCATGTGGGATACATATTCCATGGAACGGGGAGTAGCGGTTAGCAGGATGCGTTTAGTTCGCTTTGAATCGGTGTGGGCACCCTTTGTTGCTCGCTATGGCGCGTGATTGTTTTGGATAGTTGGGGGTGATATGCCGGTCCCTCCGGAGATTTGCTCCCTATGTGTGTCTCTTAGCCTGCCTTTGTCCCGAGCCCTAGCATTAGCAAGCCATAGTTGGGGGGGGGGGGGGGTTGGGGGGTTGGGAGGGGGGGGGGGGCCCTGGGATTGGGTTGAATCCGGGGGGGGGGGGGGAAGGGAGGTTGGGGGGGTGGGGGTCCCGGTTTCTTTATTATAAACGTGTAAAAATGAAGACATATTGTAGGTTACTAATGTGACCTGATGTTGTGTTGATACTGTTGCATTCTTTTTGAAGATCTTTGTGGTTCTTGTATCTGTGTATTCTTTGGAAGTCTTTTAATAAAAAAAATAAAAAATAAATAAAACGTTGCTCCAAGAGCAAGAACCCTAGCCTTTAGCATCAGAAAAGCTTTCCTACGTTCTTGGGTACTACGTGATACATCTGGAAAGATAAGGTGTTTTTCAAGTTGTCTCTTGTAGTTCCTGTGTATTGCTGAATGTTTATCAGTGTGCTGAACACTGTTCCCTCTAAGCTGTGAGCGCACATATTTTACAACAGAGCGCACAAAAATTACGGTTCTGATTCTGATAGAAAACAACACAGACGGTCTCACCATGGAACGGTATAGAGGCATTATTTATTTTATTTTTATTTTATTTATTTAACTGCATTTATATCCCGCTTTTCACCGGGTCAAAGCGGTGTAACATGTAACATAGGGAGGGGTAATTTCTTTTAGGAAGGGGCCATCACCAGGGTCAACAATTAATGATTATGGGTGGACATGGACATGATTTACTTCTTTATTTTCCATTCCTTTCCTTATGATACCTAGCATTCTATTTGCTCTCTTGGCTGCTGCTGCACACTGGGCCGAGGGTTTTAACATGTTATCCACAATGACGCCTAAATCTTTTTCCTGGGTGGTGGTTCCTAATGTGGAACCTTGCAGCGTGTAACCATAGTTTGGGTTGTTCTTCCCTAGGTGCAAAACGTTGCTATTGTCCACATTAAATTTCATCTGCCATTTTGATGCCCAGTCTTCCAATTTATCAAGATCCTCTTGCAATTTTCCACAATCCTCTTGGGTTTTAACAACTTTAAATAGTTTTGTGTCATCTGCAAATTTGATAACCTCACTCTTTATTCCACTTTCCAGGTCATTTATGAATATGTCAAAAAGCAGCAGACCCAGCACAGATCCCTAGGGTACACCACTATTCACCTTTCTCCATTGGGAAAACTGACCATTTAGCCCAACCCTCTGCTTTCTATCTTTTAACCAGTTCCTGATCCACAGTAGTACACTGCCTCCTATCCCATGACTCTTTAGTTTTGCCAAAAGTCTCTGATGAGAGACTTTGTCAAAGGCTTTCTGAAAGTCCAGATACACTATATCAACCGACTCACCTTTGTCCACCTGTTTATTCACACTTTCAAAAAACATAACAGATTAGTAAGACAAGATCTTCCTTGTCTAAAGCCATGTTGGCTGTCTCCCATTAGGCCATGACTATCTACATGCTGAGTAATTGTATTCTTTATGATGGTTTCTACCATTTTTCCCGGTACTGACGTGAGGCTCATGGGTCTGTAGTTTCCCAGATCACCCCTCGAACCCTTTTTAAAAATTGGTGTTGTATTGGCGATCCGCCAGTCTTCAGGTATTAGAGATTATTTTAATGCTAGTTCACAGATTACTAATAGCAGGTCTGCAATCTCATATTTCAGTTCTTTCAACACCCTTGGATGTATACCATCCGGCCCAGGTGATTTGCTACTACTCTGTTTATCTAATAGTTGTAATACATCTTCCCGATGTATCGATATTTCCTTCAATTCTTCCGCACCTTTAAATATCACTTCAGTCATGGGTAACATCCCTACATCTTCCTCAGTAAAGACTGAAGCAAAGAATTCATTCAGTCTCTCCGCTATCGCCTTGTCGCCTCTTTAACTCCTCTCATCTAATGGTCCAATTGACTCTCACAGGTTTTTCTACAAATGTACTTGAAAAAATCTTTATTTCGTGTTTTTGCTTCCGCAGCAAGCTTCTTCGCAATTTCTCTCTTTGCCTTCTTTATCAATGCCTTGCATTTGACCTGCCAGTGCTTGTGCTGTTTCCAGGTTTCATCGTTTGACTCTTTTTTTCCATCTCCTGAAAGATGCTTTCTTGGCAACAACAGCCTCTCTGACCTCACCTTTAAACCATGCTGGCAGTTTTTTGGACTTCCTTCCACTTTTCTTAAAGCATGGAATACAGCTGGTCTTGGCTTCTAAGATAGTATTTTTTAACAACACCCAAGCATGATGTGTCTTTAACCTTTGCAACTGCTCCTTTTAGTTTTTTCTTAACTATTTTCCGCATTTTATCATAGTCTCCCTTTCGAAAGTTAAAAGGTAGTACTGTGGATTTCCTTACTATCCCTCCTCCACTAATTAAATCAAAGGTGATCATGCTATGATCACTTTTTTTTTTTTATTGGATTTTCAATCAGTATAACAACCAACCCATTAAATACAAGACAATCAATCATAGGAATACAATATTATAATATAGCAATCAAAAAAAGAAAAAAAGCATTGATAAAGTCCACATCATGGAACCTGGAAACAAGAGAAAAGAAAGGAAAAGAAGGCTAAACAGCCCTCAAACTAGGAGGCAAAACATAACTACTCTGCCACACACTCCACTACTGTAGCCTGCCTATCCAGAATAAACTTCTCCAAATGAGTGACATCTGTAAAAATATAAGTAGAGCCTTCAAAGGTTAACACACATTTACAGGGGTATCGGAGGAAAAAGGTAGCACCCAACTGCAGGACACGAGGCTTCAATGCTAAAAAAAGCCTGCGCCTGAGCTGGGTGCTATGAGACACATCAGGAAAGATATTGATTCTATGTCCACAAAAAGTGGCCATCTTGAATTTAAAAAAAGTTTTCAAAATAAGAAATTTACTATCCAAGGACTTCAAAGTGACCACTAAAGTGGAACGTGAATTTATCACCTCCAAAGAATCCTCCAAAAATGCTGTAAGATTGAAAATGGTGGGCTCAATAACATCAAGACCTCCTTCTACGGGATCAATACGCTTAGTGCTACGAGAAATATAATATAAATTAGACACCTCAATAGGATCTTTCAAAAGCAACACTTCTTTCAGATACTTGTCCAAAAGAATTTTGGGCGCTAGGAGAGAAGTGACAGGAAAATTCAACAAACGAAGGTTGCTAGAACGAGAAGCATTTTCAAGTGCTTCCACCTTGGTATGTAGCACTAAAGAATCCTTGATCCCCACCACATTAGCTGAGTGTAACGGAAGAACAAGAGATTCTAACCGTTTACAATCAGCATCAACACAAGAAATCTTTTTATCCAACTGTTGTAAAGAAGATACAGTTTCAGAGGGAAATCCACATAAAGAGCTCAAGGTAAAAGACAATTTGTCATCAATGACCTTTAAACCAGCTCAAAGATCCTTTAAAGTAATCTCCCTGTCAGCAGGGGGCGGGGGGGAGCACAACAAGCACCCGCCGCGACCAACTGAACAGGTTTAGGTAAATTAACAACCACATCAGTATCAGGCTTAACTGAATCAGAAATAATCGCTAAAGAAGGAGTAGCAGAACCGGACGGGCAGGGTGGAGGGGTCTGCCCTCCAGGACTAAGTGAGACACCCTCCGGGGAAGACTGGGCTACCGGGCGCGTTACAAGATGTTTATCAAGAGGGCCGATTACAGGAGTACTGCTTGCCGGTCCAGCACTGCCCTGCCCAGACTTAGCCTTCCGTTTCCCCATCTGCCACAGTGCTAAAGTGTAGGAACAGCCAAACAACTCTTAAAGAAAATAACAGCAAATACCTTACACCACCGCAGAAGCGCCGCAGTGACGCGTCGCACCCCTTTGACCATGCCCCTTCGAGACACGCTCCGCGGTCCAATTACACAAGCGCTAAATAGCAAAGGAGGAAGGCCCTCATTGGGTATAGATGTCCCCACGATGCCTGCCCACAGGTAGGGGAAAGCAAAGCGTCCCAGAAGAGAGGCTCCTCCCGACGGCAGATTCGGGGCACACACACAGGCTCCCTGCACCTCCAACACACTCTCAACAGGTCCGAGGAGAGAAATGGTAAGGCAGTTCTTATACAGCCTGGGTCCTCACTAGCTGCAGATGTCCCCGCGATGCCTGCCCACAGGTAGGGGAAAGCAAAGCGTCCCAGAAGAGAGGCTCCTCCCGACGGCAGATTCGGGGCACACACACAAGCTCCCTACACCTCCAACACACTCTCACCAGGTCCGAGGAGAGAAATGGTAAGGCAGTTCTTATACAGCCTGGGTCCTCACTAGCTGCAGATGTCCCCGCGATGCCTGCCCACAGGTATGGGAAAGCAAAGCGTCCCAGAAGAGAGGCTCCTCCCGACGGCAGATTCGGGGCACACACACAGGCTCCCTGCACCTCCAACACACTCTCACCAGGTCCCCATGCTATGATCACTATTGCCAAGTGGCCCCAACACCCTTATCTCTTGCACTAGATCTGGTGTTCCACTAAGGACTAGGTCTAATATGGCTTCCCCTCTTGTCGGTTCATGGACCAGCTGCTCCAAGAAGCAGTCATTTATCTCATCTAGGAACTTTATCTCCCTAGCATGTACTGCCGTGACACTGACCCAGTCGATACCGGAGTAATTGAAATTGCCCATTATTATTACCGCGCTGTAACTTTTGTTAGCTTCCTTGATTTCTTTGAGCATTTCATCATCCATTTGTTCATTCTGGCCAGGCGGTCGATAGTACACCCCCACCGCCATCCCCTTCCCCTTTTTACATGGAATTTCAACCCATAGAGATTATACAGCAAATGTTTCCTGCAAAACTTTAATCCTTTCTGACTCAACGCCCTCTCTAACATAGAGCGCAACCCCTCCACCAATTTGATCAGCTCTATCATTGCGATATAGTTTGTACCCAGGTATCATAGTGTCCCACTGGTTGTCCTCCTTCCATGTCTCTGATATTCCAATCACATCTAACCTCTCATTTAGTGCTATATATTCTAACTCTCCCATCTTATTTTTTAGACTTCTAGCATTTGCATACAAACATTTTAGAGATTGTATTTTATTCATATTAATTTGGCTATTGGTAGACATGGGTAATTTGGGATCTTATTTCAATGTTCCACACATGTACATAGTTTCCCCCGTTATCCAAGTTGATTGCTCCTGTTCATTGTAATGACCTGACTCTTGTTTATCGTCGGATACTGTTTGTTTTATGTAAACCGCGCTGATCGCAAATAGTGCGGTATATAAGAAATGTAAATAAATAAAATAAAAATCTTTAAGCTCTGTCCCTCTAAAATGGACTTTGACGGCCTTTAAATATTTGGGGGAGTTATGTTCCTGCATGGAGGAACTGTTATACATGCTTGGTGTGATGTCTCGGCATATAACCACTCTCCAGAAAGTATTTAGCCTTGGAAAAAAGCAGTCAGACAAAACACTGTCAACACTATTGTCGCAAGATCTGACTGTTGACTTTTCAGAAGAGACTATAATGGTGCTAGATTGTGGGATCTGTCTGAATGCAGCCAACTCATATTATCGAGAAATACAATATAGAATAGTACAGAGAAGTCATTTTGCCTTGTATAGAGCATTTCGAGCAGGATGCAATGCCACAACGGACTGCCCAAGTGTGGCCAGAATACAGCCACTTTGGGACATATGTGATGGAAATGCCTCATGGTCAGTCGTCTTTGGAGCGAAATATATAAATACTTAGGGACCTTACCAGCGGCATTCATAGCTAATTGTAGCGGGTTTAGGGTATTCTTGGGGAGGCCGTGGAGTATAATGTTTGCATAGTCGAAATGGGACCTTCCGCACAATATTCCAAGCATTAGTTACACCCCATTTCAACTATGCAAACATTATACTCCACGGCCTCCCCAAGAATACCCTAAACCCGCTACAATTAGCTATGAATGCCGCTGCCCGCGTCCTGTGTGCAGCTTCAAGGGACCTACACTGGCTGCCGATAACTTGCAAGATCTCATACAAAGCCCTCCTCATTAACTTCAAGTCCATTAATAATATATCTCCTGCTTCAATCTCAGACCTACTCACTCACACACCCCAACAACAGATCTAGGAGATCATTAGCTTCCAATACGCTAACTATCCCGAGGGAAACCATAAAATGTGCTAAATCAACTAATAATCAAGCATCCGCGTTCTACGCCCCCAGGTGCTGGAACAATCTACCTCCCAACATCAGATCGATCAGCGACCTCAGGCAATTCAGAAAAGCCCTCAAGCACCATCTGTTCCTTATGCACTTCTCACAACCAAATAACGCCTCACCTCCTCCCAACCCAATCCCTTAATATGAATCACAAAATATTAATTTACATAACATGTAATACAGACCAGACAGTATCTGTAATCAAACAGTTGCACTGCTTCCTAAGGTACATTATTGTAAATAGAATACCAACATTAATCTCTGATTAAAATGTACATAGTTTCCCCAGTTCAATTCCATGTTACTCTCTTTGTTATATGTAAACTCAGGCCAGATCTGTTCCTGTCCTAGAGTCAAATTGTTAACTGTAAACCGCACCGATAATAAAGAGCGCGGTATAGAAGAGCTGTTAAATAAATAAATACATACTAAACTAAGAATATAATCGATCGATCCACAGGCTGTGATCTTTGGACTGACAAATAGTACTGAAGAGGTTTCGAAGAAATATCGAAGTTGGCTGTGCCAAACTATTCTGCTCCTTTGCCGCCTTATTTTGCATAGTTGGTTAGTGCAGAATGGACCCACCTTGGAGATATGGAAGAAAGAGCTGTATGCACTCATGTTAACAGAACATGTTGGAGCACAGAGGAACAATCGCCTAAGACAAATTTTTAGAGGAATGATTCCATATGTCCAGGCCTTGATTCCAAAAGAAAGAAGCCGCATCCTAAACGTACTGTAACAAACAGACAGAGTGGAGGGAAAGCATAGACATTCCCCGTTGTGAGCTCCAGAAGCAGAGGGTGGGGAAAGGGAGGGATGGGGGAGACAAAAGATGGGAAGAGGGAGGGATGGGGAGAAGTAAGAGGAAGGGGGTGTTTAGATAAATGGTAGGTGTCGGACATCAAACTTAACTGGCAATACCAGCCAATGGGGAGTATTTCTTTATTGCACTGATAGGATACAGAGGGAGTGACAGATTGTTACGCTCCTGGGGGGAAGAACAAGCTTTTTGGAAATGAGGGGGGGAAGTCTAACCTGATAAAATACCATAAGGTGGTAAAAGCCCATTTGCTGGAACTAACAAATGACATAATTTGCACCAAAGAGGTGTTTTGTATCAGACAAGTTAGACCACGTTACATAAACATTGAATATGATGATGTACTTCCATTCCTACAATTACTAAGTATATTATAGAGGGAGAAGGGGAGGGGGGAGTTTAGAGAACAGAGAGATACCCAAAATTGCAAAAAAAATTTAAAACGGATTTTCAATGTAAGTTGTATGTTTTTGGCAGTGTGTAATAGCACCCACTTGCCGGGAATGTTTTTGTGTTGTTACAATAAAAAGATATGAACATTAATATACTACTTTGTACTTTTCAAAAACATAAAACAATCTATTCTCATTTACCCATCCCACTCAAGATTATACAGACATCTCCCATCACTACCCGCTTTAGGTTTTCCTGATGGGTGCCCAAAACAATAATGGGGATATAATTATTCCCTTTTCTCTGTACCCTACTTTCACCATATCCTTTCTGATATGTGGAAAAAAAGAACACAAAGCAATAAGGAAGCATTATTTATTTTAACCGCATTACTTTTCTAATAATTCCTAACCTTTTTTTTAGCCATATGCTGCTGTACATAAGATTTCAATGTGCTATCCAGGACAGTGCCTAGATCCCTTTCCTAGGTGGTAACCCCGAATATGGAACCTAGCACTGTATAGCTATAGTTTGTATTATTCTTTACTAAAAGGGTATCAGGCATGAGGTAATGAAGACATCAGACTAGACCAGGGGTGTCAAACTCCAGTCCTGGAGGGCCACAAACCAGTCAGGTTTTCAGGGTATCCCTAATAAATATGCATATGATATATTTGCATACACTGCCCCATTTTATGCAAATATATCTAATGAATATTCATCAGGGCATCCTGAAAACCAGACTGGTTTGTGGCCTTCCAGGACTGGTGTTTGACACCCCTGGACTAGACTACTTATCTGGGGTCTTCATTATCGCAGATGACAACGCATGGGGACTGGATGATTCTAATGGTCTCTAACCATTCACCTCTAATTAACCAGTTCAAATTCCGGTTAAGATAGCTGTTTCGTTTCATACAGGTTATCTCAGTTCAATTGCAGGGGGTCTCCTCAAAGACGACGATCAATAAAAAAAAGGAACTCGTGTCACACAGCTACGGAAAAGGTTAAAAAATATACAGTCCAATCTAGGAAGAAAGCTCACCATGACAAGACATCAATGCTCCCCAGGCCTGACAGGGCTACGGTTACCACACGCCCCAAGTCAACCGAACAGGTTGATCCAGTCCTGGTTTTGCCCGATTCCATTATGGTTGTCGTAGTTTCGACAGTTCCCATTGCTTTCCTAATAAATTCTCTATGTACGATCTCGTGCACGTAACAGAGCAATGCCAAGGAAGACTAAGTCTCTGTTCGGGTCACCTGGGGGAAAGGGAGAAGGAAGCAAGTTGGCCACCTTCACCTTCCCGGAGGCCCTCTGCCCCAGAGGTTAAGCCGCGTTCCGCACGGGCTTCTTCTTTTTCTCCCTCCCGATGAAGAACAGCAGTCACCCCGCGCCGCCTGGGCAAAACACACAATTACCTAATTTCACCACCACGTCGGCCAGGCACCGGTCCCATTTCTTTCCGACCTCCGTCTCCGACATCTTTCCCTCGCGCCGCCGCGGCCGAACCCACATCTCACGAGAACGTACCCAAGTATCGCGAGCATACGAGAAGCCGTCCGGCCGTTCTTGCTCGTCGTCAAGGTTACGCTATGATCACGTGGTGCAGGGCGTGGGCGTGGCCCAGGCGCGCCCACAGTGAGCTGAGGCCGTGGCGCGCTCTCTCTACCGCAGGTTGCTAGTTATGCGTCCGGTAGGGTAAAGGTATTACAATTTTCGGAGTGAAATAAGGCCAGGACCAGGCATTACTTTGTGGGGGTTTACCCCAACTCAAACACTGGTGGAGCCAGCCTTCATGTATAGATGATTTCTGGTTCTGATTGTCTTAGGGAAAATATATAAAACAAGGAAAAAAACCTTGGCTGGATTAAACTATTTAGATGGGCTTAGATGGCAATTCTATTTGTGTCTCATTTTTATTGTATGTATTTCATTTTAGATGCCCCACGCACTGCTACTACTAATAATTTGTATAGCACTACAAGGTGTGTGCAGCACTGTACATATAGATGTAAAACACAGCCCTGCTCATTACCTGTGTCTTTTGGGGAAACAGCACAGTTACTTACCTGTAACAGGTGATTCTCTGGGAACAGCAGGAATTAGTCCTCATATATGGGTACGTCGGAACCGACGGAGCCTGCGCGGGAAAGCTCCCCAGCTTCCCAGAAAGGAAGCTTTTGGGGCCTCCCACTGCACATGCGCGCTGCCTTCCCGCCTTCCTGACCAGCTCTCCTCAGTTCGAGTTTATAGCTGAGACAATAGAGAGAGGAAAGGAAGATAGATAGAAGATACAACTCCTAGGGGAGGTGGGTGGGTTGTGAGGACTAATTCCTGCTGTTCCCAGAGATCACCTGTTACAGGTAAGTAACTGTGCTATCTCCAGGAACAAGCAGGAATAAGTCCTCACATATGGGGACTCCCTAGCTAAGATGCCTGGGAGATCCCCTTCCAAGGGTTCGCCATCTTCGTATGGATCTCAGGCATCCATCCTGGGAAGGTGGGCAGGAGTTGTTCAAGTATGGAACAGGTGTTTGAGGACAGCCTGACCAAACAAGGCATCCCGGCGGGAGTCCTTGTCCAAACAGTAATGGGCTGTGAAGGTATGAACCGAGGCCCAGGTGGCGGCTCGACAGATCTGATCTATGGACACAGAGTGAAGATGAGCCATAGAAGTGGCCATGGCTCTCACAGTGGCCATGGCTCTCTCATCACTGGAAGCAGCGGGATATAAATGTACGCTAAATAAATAAATAAAATTGTGAGCTGTGACATGGCCTTCCAAAGAAATGTTTTTACTCTGGTAAGCAAAGGAAATACACTGAGCAATCCAATTGGAAAGTGTATGTTTGGAGACTGGAAGTCCCAAATGAGAAGGATCAAAAGCCACAAAAAGCTGGGAAGACTTTCGATGTGGCTGAGTCCTGTTGAGGTAAAAGGCGAGAGCTCTTTTACAATCTAGAGTATGAAGGTTCCTCTCTGCACTGGATGCATGAGGAGCCGGGAAAAAGACAGGTAGATATACCTCTTGATTAAGATGAAAAGGCAAGACCACTTTGGGCATAAAGTGGGGATTCGTCCTAAGGACCACCTTATCATGATGGAACCTAGTATAAAGTGGATGAGCCACTAAGGCCTGTAGTTCACTGATGCGGCGAGCCGAAGTGACTGCAATAAGGAAAAGGACCTTCCAGGAAAGAAATTTCAAGGAGGTAGAAACCAACGGTTCAAAAGGTGGCTTCATAAGCTGACCTAGAACTAGGTTCAAATCCCATGCTACCGGAGAAGGCCGGATGGGAGGCTTATTTAGAGTCAGGCCTCTCATGAACCTTGCAATAAGAGGATGAGAGGAGACAGGTTGTCCATTCATAGGTTTTAAGGATGCTGCAATAGCACTCAAATGGACTCTTACTGAATTCGTCTTAAGGCCTGCATTAGAAAGATGCAGGAGATAGTCTAGTAGAGAATTCAAAGGAAGTGCTAGAGGATCAAGACCCTGTTGAGCACACCAAATGGAAAAGCGTTTCCATTTGAAAGCATAGGAACGCCTCGTGGAGGGTTTCCTAGAGGCATGAAGGATATCTTTCACTGGTTGAGAAAGATTGAAGTCATGAAGGCTTAGGCCTTCAGTAACCAAGCTCTGAGGTGTAGGGACTTGGGGTTTGGGTGCCACAAAGTCCCCTCCTCCTGAGACAGAAGGTCTGGCGCAGCTCCCAGGTCCAGGGAGGGTCCCTGGGAGAGATGCAAAAGTAGAGGGAACCACACTTGGCGTAGCCAGCGTGGAGCTATGAGGATCATCGATCCGTGATCCCTCTGGAGTTTGAACAGAGTCTTGGGATTCAAAGGAATGGGTGGAAAGGCATATAGGAATTCCTGACCCCAATGCAGGAGAAAGGCGTCATTGGCCTGAGCTCCCTGACACGGAGTCCTGGAACAGAACCGGGGAAGTTTGGCATTCCACGGACTTGCAAAGAGGTCTATGTCCGGGGTTCCCCATTCCTGAAAGATTCTGCCTATCTGGTCCATATGTAGGGACCATTCGTGTGGAAGCAGAACTCGACTGAGTCTGTCTGCCCGAGAGTTTTGAACCCCTGGAAGATATACTGCCAGAAGATGAATTTGATGCTCTCTGGCGAAGGCCCATAATCTGAGAGCTTCGTTGCAAAGCGACAGAGAGCCTGTCCCTCCTTGTTTGTTTACGTAGAACATGGCCACCTGATTGTCTGTCTGATCTAGGACGGTCAGGTTGACAAGGAGGGTATGGAAGACTTTGAGGGCAAAGAAGATTGCTCGCAGTTCCTGGAGGTTGATGTGAAGGGTGGTCTCCTGTGGAGACCAAGTACCCTGAGTGGAGAGGGATTGTAGATGGGCTCCCCACCCTGTTTGGGAGGCATCTGTTGTGAGGGTTGCTTGGGGCAACAAAGGTTGGAAGGGGGCCCCCAACAACAGATTCTTGGTGGACATCCACCATTGGAGGGACCAAAACAGACGCTTTGAGGTGAGGATTTGGTCGGAGAGCGCTCCTGATGCTTGAGTCCACTGGGTGGCCAAGGTCCATTGAGCTGCTCTCATATGAAGACAAGCGTAGGGCACCACGTGAACCGTGGAGGCCATGTGGCCCAGAAGTCGCAGCATTTCTCTGGCTGTCAAGTGACTGCTGGACTGAGCTTGGGAGGCCAAGCACACCAGACGTTGGCCCCAGACTTGAGGTAGGTAGGCCCTTGCAGTGGTGGTGTCCAACTGGGCCCCTATGAATTCCAGAGACTGAGTAGGGATAAGTTGAGACTTGGGAAGGTTTACCACCAGTCCCAGATACTGCAGAATGTGCCTTGTGCGGTCCAGGGAAATCTGGGCCTCTGACTGAGATGGAGCTCGGATGAGCCAGTCGTCCAGATATGGGAATACAATAATTCCCAGACCTCTTAGAAATGCGGCAACAACTGCCATGCATTTGGTGAACACTCTTGGAGCAGAGGCTAGACCGAAGGGAAGTACTCTGTACTGGAAATGTATTCCCTGAAACAGAAATCTTAGATATTTTCTGTGGGATGGGTGGATGAGTATATGTGTGTACGCATCCTTGAGATCTAGAGAACAAAGCCAATCCTGACTCTGAAGGTATGGAAGGAGAATGCCTAGAGAAAGCATTTTGAATTTCTCCTTGTACAGAAATTTGTTCAATTCTCTCAGATCTAGGATAGGTCTGAATCCCCCTGTCTTCTTTGGTATGAGAGAATAAGGGGAGTAGAATCCTGTCCCTTGTTGAAGAAGAGGAACCTCTTCTATTGCCCCTTGGGCAAGGAGAGAAGAGACTTCCTGACCCAACAGGCCCAGGAGAGATGGGGGAGAATTGAAGTGCCTCACCATGGTATATGGAGGAAGGTTGGAAAAATGAAGTTTGTAGCCCTCTCTGATGATAGAGAGGGTCCATTGCTCTGATGTAATTTGCCCCCATCTGGGAGCAAAGAGAGCTAACCTTCCGGGAATGGTGAGGGTTCTGGTTGTTCTAGAGCCAGAAAGGTTAAGTTCTCTAGGGGCAAGTCAAAACCCCTGAGGGGGTTGAGCCTGCTGAGGAGTGGCAGACACTGCAGGCTTTGACCTTGCCTGTTTAGGCTGCTGACGTTTAGCAGCAAAGCGAGGCTGAGAAGATTGTTGGCCAGTATTTGTGGAAAAACTGGCCTTCTTGTAGTAAGGCCTCTTGAAAGACTTTTTCTTGGCAGGAGTAGAGGTAGACTTAGAAAGTCTATCTAAGGTAGCATTTTCTGCGTCCATTTGAGTGGCTTTAATTTGCCAGTCTTTACCAAATAAGTTCTCACCTGTACAGGGCAGATTCCGTAAGCCATCCAGGACCCAGGGTTCTAGGTCAGAGGCCTGGAGCCAAGCAAGTCGTCGGGCTGCAATGGCAATGCCCGAAGCTCTACCGGCACCTTCAAAGGAATCAAAGGCTGCTCTGTTGGAGAACTTAGAAACATCTAGAAGCTGTTTCACTATAGAAATGAACTCCTCCTTTTTATCCTCAGGGATAAAGGGGGCAAAATGCCGTACCTTTAGGGCAAGTTCCCTGAGAAACATGCCCATATACAGACTGTATGAATTAATCCTGGCTATAAGCATACTAGCCTGGAAGATTTTCCTACCAAAAGAGTCTAGGGTCTTACATTCTCACCCTGGAGGGGTAGAAGAGTGCCTTTTGGTACTCTTAATCTTTTTCAGCGCAGACTTCACCACAATGGAATGGTGAGGCAGCTGAGTCTTTTGAAAACCAGGAGAAGGAGGGACCCGGTACATGGTGTCCAACCTACGAGAATAAGGAGACAACGTTAGAGGAGCCTCCCATAAGTCCATCAAGTGTTTTTGAAGGATTTCATGGATAGGCAGGGTGACTGCCTCTTTAGGAACCTTAGGGTATCCTAAAATATCCAGTTTCTTTGATCTAGGTTCTTTTTCAGAGGATGTGGTAATAGAAAGTCCTTTAGCTAGTTCTATAATGAAGTCTTGAAAGGACAAATCCTCTGGTGGAGACATTCTCCTCTTTGGGGAAGAAGGGTCTTCAGGAAGAACTAGAGACAGCTCATCAGAGTCCTCAGAGGAGTCAAAATCCTCAGAAGAATCAGAGTATCCTCTATTTGCTTCCAACGCACGATACGCATACCGTTCGGTATCGACATCGGGCGTACCGGGTATGGGATCGGTATCGGGTGAATACCCGGATCCGGCATGCGGAACCGATCTGCGTTTGGAAGACGATGGTCTCGGTTCCGATATGGGAAACGATACCGGAACCGGACCCGGAACCGCTGGATGCGGTACCGAGGGCGTCGCAGCTTTAATGAAAGCCAGCATGGCCTGCTGCATGGTCTGAACAGTATTGCTCATAGACGCCACTGCTGCCTGGATGTCGGTACCGGTATGGGCCGGTACCCCAGAGCAGTCTAACAGGTGATCAGTCGAGGCCGTGCCATCGATGTCAACCTGTAACCCCATAGATGGAGCTTTGGAAGCCAGAGCTTCCCGCCGGGGTTGTTTGGCTGGGGCAGGATCCTCGGATTCAAAAGTGAGAGCCTCTCGATGCTTTGAAGGAGATTTGCTCTTTGAGGACCTGCCCGAAGAAAGCTTGGTTACCTGAGATCCATCCGGAGAGGAAGACCTGGATGACTGTGATGCTGGATTATCTGAAGCAAACAGCACATGGAATTTGTTGGCCCGGTTCTGCAAACCACGTTTAGACATCTGGGAGCAGGATGGGCAGTCCGGAATGGAGTGGTCAGGTCCCAAACATTTAAGACACCAGTCATGGGTGTCTGTGACAGAAATAACAGCACTACACTTGGTACACTTCTTGAAACCAGGGGCTGGTTTCTCCATGAGGAGAATTTGTGTAGGCCTGAGGCCTAACTAAAGTCACCAAGTTGTGCAAAAATAAAGATTTTTTTATTTTTTTTTTGAAAGAAAGAAAGAGAGAGACCGGCGGTACTGGTTTCGGTATGGGGAAGACAGGTACGCGGTCTAAAGAAACAAACTAAAACAAGAATTTCTTCAGCGGTGACAGGAACACGACCTGCTGGCTCCGCGGAAAAAGAGAAACTGAGGAGAACTGGTCAGGAAGGTGGGAAGGCAGCGCGCATGTGCAGTGGGAGGCCCCAAAAGCTTCCTTTCTGGGAAGCTGGGGAGCTTTCCCGCGCAGGCTCCGTCGGTTCCGACGTACCCATATGTGAGGACTTATTCCTGCTTGTTCCTGGAGATTGCTAGGTACCTATGACCTAGATTGGCCACTGTTGGAAACAGGATACTGGGCTTTATGAACCTTGGTCTGACCCAGTATGGCATATCTTATGTTCTTAGATCTTACAATCTAATCAAGACAAAACACAGCGAAACTGTGGACTAGAGCAATGTTCCCTCTAATTTTCTGTAGGCTGTGTGTGCATAAAATATCAGCTGTGCAGCTTTTGAAGGAAGGTTAAATTTTTTGTGCGCTACATAACGACACTTGGAGTATATACTTTAAAATTTGACTACACATTAGAATACAGTATGTACACCACATTAATGTTAATCAAATTAAATGAAAATAGACGATTACTAAATGAAGCGGAAAATTTCTAGTAATTACAATCACAAATGTGGTATTATTTCAGTTAATTTTTATTGAAAGCCATTGTTATTCCATGTAAATAATTTATGTATGGAAGAAGAGTTCGGTGTCCTACATGGAGTGGTGGGTTCACCTCTAAACAAAGACATGGGGAGAGGTGGCCTGCACAGAGCAACAGGTGCACCTACTCTTGGTTTCGACATTTTAAAAGTGGTGTGGTGGTCACAGCAGGTGCTTTATTATTCAAAAGAAATGCCCCAGTGCATTTCATCCAAAGCCTGATGGGCTTGGAAGTTGGAACTGCAAGCAATATAACAATATTGTTATAGTGGTAACAAAGAGAAAAAGAATACATAGTAAAAAAAGAAGGCACAGTATTACTTACATGGATTAACAGTTTAACACAAATCCAGAAAAGTGACTTAATTTTAAAACTATGGATATAGCCAAGATTAACACATAAAAAACATCTATAAGGTATGTACATGTATAAAAACAACATACACCAATATTTTATGTAAAGCAACTCAAAAAAACATATGGTGTAGTGACTTACCAAAAGGTCAAAACATTAAAATGACATTAAAATAGCTGAACACTAAAAATCAACCCAGGGATAGCAAGCATCAATAACATGGGGGGGGGGGGGGGAGGAAGGGGGACGGGAGATAAGGAAGGTGAAGAAAAAGAAAAGAAAAAAGAAAAAGAAACTGACATTGTATTGTAAAAGCTCTATCTGTTTAAAAGAAAAGGGGGGGTGGGAACAAATGGGACTAAAAAGTACCACTAATAACAGGGCCGGATTTACCTTGAGTGAGGCCCTACGCCAACAAAAATTGTGGGCCCCCAGCAGGGGCGGCCCAAGGGGGGTGCGGACCTCATTTGCATAAGGGGCCTCATTTGCATAAATATTTGCATAATGTTACCATATACTAACTTTTAGTAAACGTGCCTCTTAATGAGTGTATGGATAAAGAAAGACTAAAAGATTTATACATTACTATAATCCAGTGCCAACTGCCAGACACATTAGGAACTACTACAAACACTGCCCATAGTAAACCCGCCGTATCCTAACAGCACTACCAGGACTCACAAAGCACCATACTCTACCAATCAAAAGGCAACACTGCAAATATTAAACCAATACATTTCAGAGAACAACAATACATGACCTACTGGGGAAAGAGAACAAGTGGCAATGTCAAATAGGAATTATATAAACAGAACACCTCAGCTCAGTTACACATGCAGAACATAGACCATCACCAAACAAGTAATCACAATTTAGAAATAGGAAGACAATAATTAAACTGGGAATCCCAAAAGCCAAACTTGGAATGTACAACACTGTAGAAATAAAACTATACATTAATTTGCTCTTGTACTAAACAAAGCGCAGATGTTAATGATGCACATTTACCAGAGCTGACATATTCCAATTAATAAATTCAAAATAAAGAGATATTTTTTCTACCTTTTGTGCATTTTTTTCAGCTGCAATTGCTCCAGCCACTTTCTTCTGGTTTCTTCGTGTCTTCTGCTAACTCTCCATCGTCTGCTGTCCATTTGTCCTTTCTTCTCTCTTCTAGATTTTTTTCCATTCTCTCTCTACATCTGCTTTAACATACTAATCTTTCTCCTTTTGCTCTTTCCTCATTCCTATTTCATCCACTCAAATTTTACCCCTCCATCCTCAATCCCCACTTACTCTCCCAATACCGGCCAATTGTAGATTTTTTATCCCTCCCACACAAAATATTTTTCCCTTCTCCATTTTACTCTTCCAGCCCCATCCCATTCTAATCCTCCCCCAACATCAGCTCCCTGCTAGTTCCAGCCTCACCCAGCATCCATTCCCTTCTAGTACCTGCATCAGCCCATTTCCAGTCCTAGCCATCCATCATCCCCTTTCCAGTCCTAGCAACAACACAAACCACTACCAGTCCTAGCCCCCCCATCACCCCACTTACAGTCCTTAACCCCCCATCACCCCATTTTCAGTCCTTAACCCCCCATCACCCCATTTTCAGTTTAAGCCCCCCCTATAACCCATTACCAGTCCTAACCCCCCATCAGCCCACTTCCAGTCCTAACCCCATCAACCCATTTCCAGTCAGCCCCCCATAGCCCATTGCCAGTCCTACCCCCCCCCCATCAGCCCACAGCCCATTACCAGTCCTAACCCCATCATCCCACCTCCAGTTTTAACCCCCCAGCCCATTTCCAGTCCTAGCCCCCCATAGCCCATTACCAGACAACCCCCATCAGCCCACAGCCCATTACCAGTCCTAACCCCCTCAAAGCCCATTACCAGTTCTAACCCCCCCAACAGCCCATTACCAGTCCTAACCCCATTAGCCCACCTCCTGTATTATCCCCCCTGCCAATTTCCTGTGCTAGCACCCACATAGCCCATTACCAGACAGCCCCCATCAGCACACAGCCCATTACCAGTCTTAACCCCCCCCAAAGCCCATTGCCAGTTCTAAGCCCCCCCAACAGCCCACAGTCCATTACCAGTCCTAACCCCATCAGCCCACCTCTAGCCTTAACCCCCCCCCCAGCCCAGCCCAGCCCAGCCCAGCCCATTTCCAGCCCCAGCCCCCCAATAGCCCATTACCAGTCCTACCCCCCCCCATAGCCCATTACCAGCCCTACCCCCCCCAGTCCATTTCCAGCCCCAGCCCCCCCAATAGCCCATTACCAGTCCTACCCCCCCCCCATAGCCCATTACCAGTCCTACCCCCCCCCCCCCGGCCTAAAGTAAAATTTAATTTAAAAAAAAACCTGGTGGCTGCCGCCGCGGGGCCCCCTCTGCTGCCGCGGGGGCCCCGTCTACAAGCTGAAGCCGTCGGGTCGGGTCGGGTCTCTCTCCCTCCCTCCCTCGCTGCAGGCTGCAGGCTGCGAGAGACGCGAGGAGACGCTCTATCTTCGCGTCTCTCGCAGCCTGCAGCGAGCGAGGGAGGGAGGGAGGGAGGGAGAGAGAGACCCGACCCGACCCGACCCGACGGCTTCAGCTTGTAGACGGGGCCCCCGCGGCAGCCACCAGGTTTTTTTTTTTAATTGTGTTTAAAAAAAATTAACTGGTTCTTTTTTTGTGGGCCCCTGCCGGCTGTGGGCCCTACGCCATGGCGTACATGGCGTATAGGTAAATCCGGCCCTGACTAATAAAAAAGGTGATGGATGGCATATGTAGTAAAAATAATAAATACTTTTGGCATTAAAAGATATCTCTCAAAATAAGTATAAAAGAAATTATAAGTACATTTGGCAAAAAGAAAGATAATAAAATTACTTTTTTTTTGAAGTTCCCATGCAAGTGTGCAGTAGAACATCGTGGGAAACGTTATGGTTTTCTGGAATCTGCTCACTTGGAAGTTTTTCTAAAGAATCATGAGTCTGATATGGGATGATGGGTTTGTGAAATTAAGGGTTCTATATTTGTTCTTGTAAGGCATCTGGGTTTATTTTTTTTTCTCTTTTAATGATTTCTTTAATGATTTCTTCCACTCCTTCATAATGTGGACTTTTATTTAATATATGAGCTGTTTTCCAGAATTCATGACTATGGAATGTTTTTCTGAGTATATTTTATTTTGTTAGTTTTGTTTCTTATATAATTCCTGTTTTGCTTATTGTATTGAATAAGTTGAAAGTCAATAAATATATAATTTAAAAAAAAAAAAGCTATATTACTGTATAGCAAAAAAATGCTACAAGGTGAAAGTAAAACATAGGCGATCCATCCAAAACAGAGAAGATGCGATCAGATAAAAACGTCATAAATTTAAAAACATAAATGACCAGCGAATAGATATGCAAAAAGCAACTAACACCAAGACTATCCTTACACAGACTATAAAGGACGGGAAACCGCCATGCCGGGGCATAAGAAAGCAGTTGCACATAAAATGACAGAAGTTGTTTATACCATGGACTGCCCGAAGAACAAATCAGCCAGTACTAGAGGAGATCAAACCTCAACCTTCTTTAGAAGCTGAAATGACGTTTCCCAGGAAATGTCCTCAGCACTCACCTGCTCCGCTGCCGATAGCCCGTCCCCAGGCAGCAGTCCCGGAGCACCGGTCTCCTCTTCTTCGCTGGTGCGGTGTGTTGCTCTCGCATCCAAGGCAGCACGTGGCACTGAAGGCTGGCTGAGGGAGGGATCAAAGGAGGTGCGTGGTTGGCAGGCAGGCACAAGAGCAGAAAGAAGCTGGCTTGCTGGCTGCCCCTCCCTTTTATTTCCCTCTTTAGCCTGTCATGATTCGTCAGTCGTCGGTCACATGTGAGAGGAGTGAGGGCAGGGGACTTAGTGCAGACAGAGGAGAGATTCGGAAGTGACGGAAATTACAGAATGGCAGTAGATCGGTGGTGCAGCCGCAGCCTTCAAAAAAACAAGGTTTGAAAACCCATGAACTCAGTAATTTTTGTGCGCTCCTTTAAAAGTTGTGTGCGCTCGCTCGGCGAGGTGTGTGCGCGCGCACACGCGCACAGCTTAGAGGGAACAGTGGACTAGAGTATGGTAAGATAGACATAGGAGCTGATGCAGAAAGCCGGTGCTGAAGTGGCGTGCTATCAGCTATGTAAGCCTCAAGCGCACGATAGTGTGCAGCTTCAGCGCCAGCATGCAGAAAGGTACACATATGCAAAATAGTCACGTGTTAAACTGGGAGAGCGAGCCAAATACATGCACACAGAAGTCTGTGCAAGTTTGACATGCTCGCCCAGAGAAGCAGGGTCATCTGAAGTGAAGTTTGACACTTCCCCTCAGATGATCCAGGCATCAGGGAAAACTCCCAATGGCATCAAAATACTGTCGGGGAGCCAGTGCCCTGACACTGACCCCCCCCCAGCAGAAACCAAATCCCTAGTGACCCAACGGTCCCAACCCCCCAATAAAAAAAACCTTGGTGGTCCAGCAGCCCTGTTCCCCCCACCCAACCAATAAAAAAGGCCCAGTAGCTCCCAAATCCCCCACACCCCTCCCTGTACCCAGGGGCAGCTCAAGGCAATCTGCAGCCTGAGGCGAGGCATGAGATGGCACAGCACCCCCAGAAAGGTGGGATCTTTCTCAAAACTCCAGTCGGACTGAACCAAACCAAAAAGCCAATTAGATAACGTAGAGCAAATGCAAGATGTTCGCACACCAACAAACTAAAAGAGCAAGAACCACAGCAGTTTATAACTCCGAATTATAATTCATTTGTGTTTTGTTGTTATAAACTGCTTCATGGTGCTTGCTTTTTCTTTTTGAACATTTATTTTGCATTCAGAGAACCCCCTCCAAAACAGTGGATGCAGAACAGAGGTAGGACATTCACCCACAGAATTCAATATATATTAAAAAATAAATAAATAAATCTGATTCTGGTCATCTCACCAACAACAAACATTCTCCAGTATCAAGCATATTGGGAACTAATATAAAACCCTACAAAAGTCACTGAAGATCTACAAGGCCAAATCTACCATACCATACCATACCATACCAGTATACACTAACAAAACTCATACAATAAGGGGCCTACCCAGAAAAAAGCAGCAATATAAATACTGCAATGGACCTCAAAACATTCATAGCACCTATTTAAAAAGTAGTTAAAGTCAAATTACTACAGTATAGATCCCTTCATACAACCTCCATGTTAACAGAACACCTGGCCTTGGTCACACACTCAGAACACAGACTTTCACCAAGTACAGAATAAGTGACCACAACCTAAAGCAAAAATAAAAATATGTAGAGACAAAAATTCAAATGAAACCCCAAGAAGCCAGACTCTGTATGTGGCGCCATACCAGATAAGAGATGCAGTTCCCCATACTGTGTGAAATATAAAGATAGTGCAAAGTCCAATCACTAAATTGAAAATAAAATTATTTTTTTCTACCTTGCTTGTCTGACAATTTTTGAATCCTGCTGGTCCAGATCTGAGGTTTCTGCTTTCCTCTGTCTTCTCTTAGCTCTCTTTCTATGGTCTATAGTCAATTTGCTATTTCTTGTCTCTCCTTTTGCTTTCTTCACTTTCTTCCATCAGCCTTTTTCCAGTCCCAGTAACCCTCCCCAGTATCAGCATCCTTTACAGCCTCCCCTTCCAGTACCTTCCTGTGCCAACCCCCTTGCATTCCCAGTACCGCCACTGGTGTCTATTCCCTTCCAGTCCCCCTCCTTCCCCGCCGTCCAGCCCCTTCTAGTCCAAATACCATCCCAGGTATCAGCGAACTTCCATTCCCCCTCCCATGTCAGTTCCCTTCCAGTCACCCTCTCTTCTGTCCATCTGCCTTCCAGTGCCATCCCCAGTTGTCAGCTCCCTTCCAGCCCCCACCTTCCCCCCTGTCAGTTCTCTTCCAACCCCCATCCTATTACCCAGCCACCTTCCAACCCCATCCCCAAGTGTCTGCTCCCTTCCAGCTCTCCCCCATGTCTGCTCCCTTCCAGCTCCCCCCATGTCTTCTCTCTTCCAGCTCTCCCATATATCTTCTCCTTTCCAGCTCCCCCCATGTCTGCTCCCTTCCAGCTCCCCCATATATCTTTTCCCTTCCAGCTCCCCCCCATGTCTGCTCCCTTCCAGCTCCCACATATATCTTCTCCCTTCCAGCTCCCCCCCATGTCTTCTCTGCTCCCTTCCAGCTCTCCCCCATGTCTGCTCCCTTCCAACTCCCGCGTATATCTCCTCACTTCCAGCTCCCCCTATGCCTGCTCCCTTCCAGCTCCCACATGTATCTTCTCCCTTCCAGCTCCCCCCCCTGTCTACTCTGCTACCTTCCAGCTCCCCCCCCATGTCTGCTCCCTTCCAACTCCACCGTATATCTTCTTCCTTCCAACTCCCCCTATGCCTGCTCCCTTCCAGCTCCCCCCCATGTCTGCTCCCTTCTGGTGACTTTCCCTCCCTCCCCCCCTCACTGATTCATCCTTCAAAAGAAAGAAAGCAGCCGTAAGAAACAGGAAAACGTAGTTACCTGTAACAGGTGATCTCCGGGAACAGCAGGAATTTAGTCTTCACATATGGGTATCGTCAGTACCGACGGAGCCTGTGTGGCAACGCTCCCCAGCGTCCAATAGGAACGCTTTTGGGAGCATCCCTCAGCACATGCGCGCTGCCTTCCCGCTTTTCCAACTGTCCCTCTTCAGTTAAGTTTGTAGCTGAGTGAAAGGATAGAGGGAGAGAGGAAAGAGACAGAGAGATAGAGAGACAATTCCTAGGGGAGGTGGGTGGGTTGTGAAGACTAAATTCCTGCTGTTCCCGGAGATCACCTGTTACAGGTGAATAACTATGCTATCTCTAGGAACAAGCAGGAATGTAGTCTTCACATATGGGGACTCCCTAGCTGAAGATGCCAGGGAGATGACCCCAGGAAGCTGCCACCTATAGTGAGGTGGGCCATGCTTCCTCCCATGGATCTCTGGCCTCCTACCAGGGTTGGTGGGTAGGAGTTGTATTAAGTTTGGAAGAGATTTTGAAGAACAGCCTGGCCAAAGAAGGCATCCCGACGGGAGGCTTTATCTAGGCAGTAGTGGCCTGTAAAGGTATGTACCGAAGCCCAGGTGGCTACTCAACAAATGTCATCAATAGACAAAAAGTGAAGGTTAGCCATAGAGGCTGACATGGCTCTCAGATTATGAGCTGTGACATGGCCTTGAAGAGGAAGACTCTTACTATCATAAGCAAAGGATGTGCATTGTGCAATCCATTTGGATAAAGTCCTCTTGGAGACTGGAAGTCCCAGATGACTAGAATCAAAAGCAATAGAAAGTTGAGAAGACTTTCTATGTTGCTGTGTTCTTTGTAGATAAAAAGCTAAGGCTCTTTTACAATCCAAAGTTTGAAGGTTCTCCTCTGCATTAGAGGCATGAGGCCTCGGAAAGAATACAGGAAGATAAATCGATTGATTTAAATGAAAAGGCGAAACCACCTTTGGCATAAAGTGTGGATGAGTTCTGAGGACAACCTTATCATAGTGAAACCTAGTGTAAGGAGGATCAGCCACTAATGCTTGCAATTCACTAATGGACATGCAGAGGTGATTGCAATTAGGAAGATGACCTTCCAGGACAAAAACCTCAGGGTAGTAGTGGCTAAAGGTTCAAAGGGCGGTTTCATGAGCTGCCCGAGAACTATATTTAAATCCCATGCCACCGGTGGTGGTTTGATGGGAGGTTTTGTTAACAGAAGACCTCTCATAAATCTGGATATGAGAGGATGAGAGGAAATTGGTTGTCCATTTAGAGGCTTATAGGAAGCTGCAATTGCGCTAAGATGGACTCTTACTGATTGGTCTTTAGACCAGAATTTGATAAATGAAGTAGATACTCTAGTATCACTTCCAGAGGTATCACCAGGGGGTTTAACCCCTTCTGGGAACACCATATAGTGAAACGTTTCCACTTGAAGGTGTAAGACTGCCTTGTGAAAGGTTTTCTAGAAGCCTGAAGGATATCTTTACCTGTTGGGAAAGGTTGAGATCCTGAAGATTTAAGCTTTCAGCAATCAGGCCATGAGATGCAGGGACTGGGGATTTGGGTGCCATAGGGTCCCGCTCTCTTGGGAAAGGAGATATGGAGCACATCCTAACTCCAGAGGCGCAGCTTGAGAGAGATGTAGAAGCAGGGGATACCACGTTTGGTGTGGCCACCATGGTGCTATGAGGATCATACGACCTCTGTCTCTCTGAAGCTTGAAGAGTGTTTTGGGGATGAGGGGAATAGGTGGGAAGGCATAGAGGAAGTCCTGACCCCAGTGAAGGAGGAAGGCATCCCTTGCCTGGCAATTGTGAGCTGGAATCCTGGAACAGAACCAGGGAAGTTTGGCATTCAGTGGACTTTCAAAGAGGTCTATGTCTGGAATCCCCCAGATGTGAAATATCTGTCACCTGGTCTAGGTGGAGAGACCATTCGTGAGGCAGCAGTACTCGGCTGGGTTTGTCTGCCCAAAGGTTTTGAATGCCTGGAAGATATACCACGAGAAGGTGGATTTGATGCTCTGTGGCGAAAGCCCAAAGTCGTAAAGCTTCGTTGCATAACAACAGAGAGCCTGTTCCGCCCTGCTTGTTCACATAGAACATGGCTACTTGATTGTCCGTTTGGACTAGGACTGTCTTGTAGCTGAGCTGGGCATGGACTACTCGAAGAGCTAAATATATTGCTCTTAATTCTAGGAGGTTTATGTGAAGACAAGCCTCCTGTGGAGTCCAGGTGCCATGGGTAGAGAGATGATGCAGATGTGCTCCCTAACCCACCTGTGATGCATCTGTTGTTAGGGTGGCCTGGAATAGGGGTTGTTGGAAAGGAGACCCCACTAAAAGATTCTCCAGTGATTGCCACCATTGAAGGGACAAGATCAGTCAATGAGAGTTTGATATCTTGTCTGACAGACGCCCTGTGGCCTGTGTCCACTGTGTGGATAGGGTCCACTGGGCTGCTCGCATGTGGAGGCGAGCATAGGGAACTACATGAACTGTGGATGCCATGTGTCCCAGTAACTGGAGCAGTTAGGGAGGATTTTCCCACTATTTGAGAAGCTAGTTCCACTATGCGAAGACACCGGGCCTGTGGAAGGAAAGCCCTTGACTGCCTGGTATCTAAACAGGCTCCTATGAACTCCAGAGACTGGGAAGGAACAAGTTGGGATTTTGGGAAGTTTATTACCAATCCCAAGTATTGGAGGATTCGCATTGTGCGAGACAGTGCAGAGCTGGCTTCTGCACTCGTGGGGGCTCGAATGAGCCAGTCGTCCAAGTAAGGGAAGACGAATATCCCTACGGTTTGCAGGAATGCAACTACTACTGCCATGCATTTTGTGAAAACTCTTGGTGCAGAAGCCAGACCAAAGGGAAGAACCCTGTACTGGAAGTGTTTTCCCCTGAAAAGGAATTGTAAGAATTTCCTGTGATCTGGATGGATTAGAATGTGAGTATATGCATCCTTTAAGTCTAGAGAGCAAAGCCAATCCTGACTTTGAAAGTATGGCAGAAGAGTTCCTAGAGAAATCATTTTGAACTTCTCTTGGAACAGGTATTTGTTCAATTCTCTGAGGTCTAGAATGGGTCTGTGTCCCCCTGTTTTCTTTGGAATAAGAAAATAGGGGGAGTAGAACCTGTACCCCGCTGGAGGATGGGTACTTCCTCTATTGCCCCTTGGGCAAGAAGTGTTGAGACCTCGTGATTCAGCAGATTGTCTGCAGAGATCTGGGAATTGAACTGCTTTAGGATTGTAGGAGGGGGCATGCTGTAAAAATGAAGCTTGTACCCCTCTCCTACAATGGACAGAGTCCAATTTTCTGCTGTTATTTGGTGCCATCTGTTGGCAAAATGACACAGCCTGCCTGGAATATTTAGGGGTTCTGGACCCCTCAGAGGCAGGAAGGCTAAGCTCTCTAGGAAGGAGTCAAAGCCCTTGAGGGGGCTGAACCTGCGGAGCTGGTTGAGCTCTCAAGCCTTTTGGCTTCTTCTTCTGTTTAAATTGCTGTTGTTGTCCCCTTTGGGCAACTTGACCGTGAGCTTGGCTTTGTTGGGTATAGGATGGATAAAACTTCCTCTTTTTGCTGAAAGGGTTTTTTATAGGGTTTCTTTTTGGCTGGAATGACTGTAGATTTTGACAATCTAAGGTGATATTGTCAGCATCTATCTCATTAGCCTTTTCCTGCCAATTCTTGCCAAAGAGGTTTTCTCCTGTGCAAGGGATGTTGCCTAATTTATCCTGTACCCAAATCTCCAAGTCTGATGCCTGAAGCCAGGCAATCCGTCGTGCACCAATGGCAATAGCAGAGGTTCTGCTGATGCATTCAAAGCAGTCAAAGGCTGCACGATTCACAAACTTGGAGACATCTTGAGCATGCTTGACAAGCATAAGGAAGTCTTGTCTGTCATCTGGGAGAAATGGGCTCATAAGCTCCAAATCTCCTGTGACCTCTTTGAGGAACATTCCCATATATAAAATATATGAGCTGATCCTAGCTGAAAGCATGGAAGCCTGAAAAGTTTGATGTCCAAAAGCATCAAGAGTCTTGCATTCACGATCTGGAGGATTGAATGCATGTCTCTTTGCATTTTTCATCCTACGCATGGCTGACTCCACTACCATTGAATGGTGTGGCAGCTGAGTCTTTTGAAATCCAGGACATGGTGGAACTCGATACATGGTGTCAAGCCTCCTAGAATGAGGAGATGTGGTCAAAGGTGTCTCCCACATTCTGAGCATCAGATCATGAAGAATTTCATGAATGGGCAGAGTGGCTGCCTCCTTTGGAGCCTTAGGATATTGGAGAATTTCCAATTCCTTTGCTCTAGGTTCCTTTTCAGGAGCTACCATGATTGAAAGGCCTTTGGCAACATCACGAATAAAATCTTGAAAAGACATGTCCTCTGGAGGCGACATTCTGCATTGGGGAGAAGAAGAGTCTTCCAGGAGAAAAACTCTGGTACCGGCAGAATTATCAGAGTCATCGGAATCGGAGGATTCGAAGTATCTCTGATCACGATGTTCATGTAAGGCACGGTCCCGGTATCGATCAAAGTCGGTACCGAGTTGATCCAGTACCGATCTTTCGATGCCCGGCAAAGACGTCATGGGAAGAATTCCCATCAGGACCGGTACCGTTGGTGCTGGTACTGGTATCTGTGCCGGTACCGGCGCCAGTGCCCGTTGAACCATCGGTGTCAATGGTACCGCAGCTGTAAGGAGAGCTGCAATACTGAGCTCGATAGCGAGGAATCTCTGGTCTATCAACGCTGCCAATACCTGGGTGTCGGTACCGGTGAAGGCGGCCAGGACCCCTGAGCATGGCAACAGTAGTTCTGTCAAGGCCGAGGCCTCGAGAACATCCTGGAACCCCGTTGACGCTTTGGAGATCGAAGCCTCCCACCGGGGCTGTTTTGCCGGTGTGGTTCCCTCAAGGGCAATGCCAATGGCCTCTCGATGCTTTGCAGGAGAGCTACCCTTTGAGGACCAACTTTTATGTTTAGTTACCTGAGATCCATGGGAGGAAGAAGAGGCTCTTTAAGACGTTGATGCAATGGACCTGGCATCCAAAGAAAAGAGGGTACCAAGCTTTGCAGCCCGGTTCCATCTTCCTCTTTTAGTCATTCCCATACAAGAGAGACACTCAGATGGAGAATGGTCAGGGCCTAAACATTTAAGACACCAGTCATGGGTGTCTGTGATGGAAATGGTATCACCACACTTAGTGCATTTTTTAAAACCACTAGCTGGTTTTTCCATCTTTAAGGAAAAATGGGGCCTAGTGCCCAAAATGGCGCCTAGCACCAAAAAAGAAAAGTTTCTGAAGAGAAATAATTCAGAATTTTTTTTTTTTAAGAAGAAAAGAAAAGAACAGGCGGTACTGGTAGGCATCGTGCGGAGACAAATGCGACCACAAGAAAACAAGATTAAAGAAGAAATTTTCTGCAGTGATAAGGTATGTGACCTGTCGGCTCCACGGAAAACGAAGAACTGAAGAGGGACAGTTGGAAAGGCGGGAAGACAGCGCGCATGTGCTGAGGGATGCTCCCAAAAGCGTTCCTATTGGATGCTGGGGAGTGTTCCCGCGCAGGCTCCGTCGGTACCGACGATGACCATATGTGAAGACTACATTCCTGCTTGTTCCTGGAGATATGCTTATTCTTGACTTTAGAAACTCCGCGACCCAGCAGTTTAAAAGTTAGCAGAGCCACAGGAACAGAGAAATGTTCCCACGACTGCTTTCTTTCTTGAAGCGGTGGGTGGCAGGTGGCTAGCCACGCTTCCCCCCCTCCCCCCGCCACTGCTGGCTTACCGAGTAGCGCCGGCCCTGATTGGAAGCCCCATTGGCTGCTCTGCTTTCCTGCTATGTTGGGTACCAGGGGCGGTTCTATCATTAGGCAGTTTCTAGGAAGTGGAAAAATCAGAAATAAACACAGCTGGAGTGCTGCCCCCTAGAAACTGCCGCCTGAGGCCACTGCCTCAGTTGGCCTAATGATAGAACCGCCCCTGACCATACCTTTATGGTGAAGCAGGAGCGTTGCCTTATACAGCAGTCTGACCCCACCTGGTGCATTCCAAGATGCACCACACGGGGCCAGGTGCCACCATTTTTCAAGATGGCAGTGCAGGGGCAGGAGCACATGGACAACACATCTGCTCCATTGTAAAGGTACCAAGACGGGAGTTCGGGGGCCACCGGACATTATTTTATTGGGTGGGTGGGGTTGGGAATCAGCTCCATTGGGCCAGATGGGATTTGGTTTCTGTTGGGGGGTCATGTCAGGGGCACCACCCCTGCGACAGTATTTTGATGGCGTCAGGGGCTTTCCTTGATGCCTGGACCTCAGAAGATCCAGACATCAAGGAAAGCCCCTGACGCCATCAAAATTCTGTTGGCACGCACAAGATGTTTAAGAAACCTCAGACCAGGGGTAGAGATATTGGCCCTCCAGCTGGTTATGTAATCCTCTATGCATTTCTCTGCATCAGGCACAAACAATATTAGCATGCATTTTAATATGCATAGCTCATTTACGTAAATTTAAATACACTTGGCATTTCTATGTGTGCTTGCTTTTGCTTTGCTGTTTACGCACACATCAATCTCTTTTCTGCATTTGGCATGTTGGAACTTGTGCGTATAAGTTGCGTCATCTGCATGCAAAGGGCACGTTAGTCTTTCTACATCGGCCCCGTAAGTAGTAGACAAGAGAGTGAGGAGCATTACATAGTAACATAGTATATGACGGCAGATAAAGATCAGTATGGTCCATCCAGTCTACCCAGCAAGGCAGCAAGAGTAGGTGCACTTGCCGCTCCATGCAGGTCACCCCTCCCCATGCCTTTGTTTAGGAGTGCACCCACCGCTCCGTGTAGGTCACCCCTATTTGTTCAGATATAAGAGATAATTATGCTTCATTTGATTTTATTTTGAATTCTGTCATTGTGTTTACTCCCACCACTTCCATCAGGAGGGCATTCCAAGCATCCACCACCCTTTCAGTGAAAAAGTATTTCCTGACATTGCCTTTCAGTTTACTCCCTTGAAGCTTCATGTTATGCCCTCTAGTTTTACAGCCTCCCCTTCTTTGGGTTTGTTTGTCCATTAATACTCTTTAAGTATTTAAAGGTATGAATCATATTTCCCCTGTTCCTCCTCTCCTCCAGAGTGTACATATTTAGGTCTTTGAGTCTCTTCTCACAAGCCTTCTGACGCAGGCTCCAAATCATTTTGGTCGCCTTCCTCTGAACCGCTTCCAGTCTTTTTATATCCTTTGCAAGATACGGTCCCCAAAGCTGAACACAATATTCCAAGTGAGGCCTCACCAGTGACTTGTACAGTGGCATTAGTACCTCTGCAACCCAGCATCCTTCTGGCTTTTGCCACCGCCCTGTCACACTGTTTCGCCACCTTGAGATCGTCAGAAACAATCACTCCAAGGTCCTTCTGGTCCATGCACACCAATCTCTCGCCTCCTATCGCGTACTATTCCCTTGGATTTCTGCTTCCCAAGTGCATGACACTGCACTTCTTCACACTAAATCTCAACTGCGAAGTATTAGACCATTCTTCCAGCTTTTGTAGATCTTTTCTCATGTTCTCCGCTCCCTCAAGGGAGTCCACTCTGTTGCAAATTTTAGTGTCATCTGCAAAAAGACAGACTTTTCCAAGTTGTGCACTGACATACAGAAAGGGGCTCATATGGAAATTAGCCATATGTTGGCCATTCATTAAACTGTGCGCAAATGGCAGCGTTAAACCGGGAGAGCAAGACAAACACATGCGCACAGAGGTTGGTGCAAGTTTGGCATGCTATCCCAGAGAAACAGGGGCACCATGTGGCTAATTTCCATATGAGCCCGACAGCAGTTTGATGGCATTAAGGCCTTTCTCCGATGCCTGGATCCTCTGAGGGAAAATGTCAAAGATGATCCAGGCATTGGGGAAAGCCCCCAATGCCTTCAAAATATTGTCAGGGGCTGGTGCCCCTGACAGAAAGCAAATCCCTGGTGGCCTAGAGGCCCTCATCCCCCCACCCCCTCCCAACTAAAAATAAACCTGGTGGCCCAGCAGTCCTGAACTGTCCACCCCCCAGCCAACTAAAAATAACCCCGATGGCCCAGCAGCCCCGAACCCGCCCCCCACCCAGTACCTTGACAAATGAGCGGGAGCGCTGCCCATGCACTCCTGCTCTTGCCCCGCCATCTTGAAAAATGGCAGTGCCTGGCCCTGCACGGTGTATCCTGGGATGCACCGGGCGGAGTTAGACTGACATATAGGACATATTCTACTTTATATGACAATCTGACCTCACCCAGTGCATCCCAGAAAGGCCAGCAACTACAAGCGCACTACTATACAAGAGGTTCTTGGTGGATCATCCCAAGTGATTGCAATTAAATTGGTTATAGACATTAATCCATAACATTTCTTTAATTGTCATAATTTTTCCCCAAGCCTCTATCAACCATGCTTCTGAATTCATACATAGGATTTTCTATTGCTTTAATTTTATCAAGGATTGAAATTTCCAGGTGCCAATGTTGTGATGAGGTATTGTCAATCTGTGCCATGTTACTTATTATTATGTATGTAATTTGTAACCTGCCCTGAGCAGTTTGAGAGGACCGGATAAAATGTGATTAAATAAATAAATAAATAAAATACTTTCAATAGAAATAAAAATATGTTGTTGTTAAGTGCCATTGAATCGGAATCGACTCCTGGCGACCCTCTGAATAGTTGACCTAAACTTTGTTCGGTCTTCAGCCAAATAGCTCATTGTTGCTGTTATTGTATCATTGCAGGCCTCTTTTAGGTGACTTCCTACCTTGCCAAGCATTATGTCTTTCTCCAATGATCTCTCTCTTCGCATGATGTGTCCAAAGTATGAAAGTCAAAGTCTTGTCATCTGAGCTTCTAAGGAAAGCTTAGGTTTGATCTCCTCTAGTACTGACTGGTTTGTTCTCCGGGCAGTACATGATATATATACAGTATTCAAAGGCATCAGTTTTCTTCCTTTATATCTTTTTCATTGTCCAACTTTCGTATCCATATGACATTACTGAAAATACCATGGCTTGGACAAGTCAAATCTTTGTATGGAGAGAGACATACCTGCTCTTGAGAATCTTGTCTAGGTCCTTCTTAGCCATTCTACCAAGAGCAATACGTCATCAAATTTCTTGACTGATAGTCCTTTCTTTATTGATTGTTGATCCAAGTAAGTTAAAGCTGTCAACTATTTCAATTTCTTCTCCATCAATGATGAACTTATTGATTTTGCCAGTTGTCAGGATCTTTGTCTTCTTAACGTTAGGATGCAGACCCATTTTAAGACTATATTCCTTGATCTTGAGAAGCAAATGTTTCAAATCATCTTCACTTTCAGCCAGTAACGTGGTATCATCAGCATAGCGAAGGTAGTTGATGAGTCTTCCACCAGTCTTCATACTTTGGTTATCTTCATACACTCCTGCTTCTCTGAT